>CM061750.1:330403282-330998541 GCA_030979885.1 Lolium multiflorum
TTCACCTGCGAGAGCGTCTTAAGCAAGCTCTCGGAGTCTGCCTTGCCGCTGCTCATATTGTTCAGTCACCTGCATTGAGAAGAATAAAACAGTTAAGCACAAAGACATATTATATGAAGATACTAAGAATAAAAGGCACAATGCAATTAAGAAGCAGTTGACATAATAAAATGTAGATACTAAGAATAAAAGGCACAATGCAATTAAGAAGCATGTTGACAAATAAATACTAAGAATAAAAGGCACAATGCAATTAAGAAGCATGTTGACAAATAAATACTAAAAATAAAAGACCCTCACCAGCCATCATCGCTCTCACGCTCACTCTCATACTCCGTCTCTTTCTCTTTCTCTGGATCACTATCACTATCACTATCTTGTGAGTACAAAGTTGAAGGGTCGACGGGTGGAGGCTCATCATAATTGTCATTCGCCTCAAGTAACTTCTCCAGCATAGATATGTCCTTTAGATCCACCACTGACTCACCACGAGTTTCTGCATCGTTCCCGAGGTCCTCTTGAACAAACGGTTCTAAAATATATTCCCCGAAGTCCTGTTCCTCTTGATAGAAAATCCCCTCGTATGTCACGGGGTCAATGTTGTTGTAATCATCCTCAGAGGGAATCGGTAGGTTACCATGTGGCGATACCTGGAAGACGACTTCCCAACCCTTGAGTTCCGCTTTCTGGCATGGGTAGGGCAAATAATAAACTTGCTTGGCTTGGTGAGCCACAATAAAGACATCGGCTCCGCTATAGGTGGTTGAAGGCTTAACTTCAACTAACCCAATGGACTTATCACTTCTCTGTCCACCTATTGGGTCGAACCAATGACACTTGAACACGACGATATTGAGTTGCACGTTCGTACGATTGAATGTCAACTCGTATACACTTTGTAACCTTCCGTAGTAATCAAAGTTGTTGGCTCCTTTGGTGAAGACCCCAGTATTTATCGTTTTGGGATTCGCCCGGCCCTTCTGGTGCGTGTGTGGAAGCGAAACCCATTCACATCATACTTCTCATACTTGGTCACCTCACGGCTACAACCTTGGGAAACACATTTCAACTCATCTATCATATCAACGTTTCTCTCACGGCCCTACAAGAACATTTCAAATTTGTTGTGTGCATTAGTTACGTGTAATAAGAGGGACAAGTCACATGTTGCAATGTAAGAGGAAAGGTTAGAAATTACTTTTTCCATGAACCATGTCACAAAGTTTTTATTAATTCCGGGAGCACCCTCTTTCAGTAGAGTGTCCATCTCCGAGGGTACGGGCAATTCATCATACGGCCACATTTCATCCGTGAATTTGCTGAAAGGAGTAAATAAGCATTAGACCGAGACGAGGTTACTAGCTGCAAAGTAATTTGTTCACCATTTTACCTTACGAATGGGATCACTTCCTCCATGTTCATAAGCACATATAGCATTATACAATCCTTCTCTTCGTTCTCCAATTTATATTTTGTTCCTTTACCAGCCTTGCCACCGGGGAATTGGAATAGTTTTAGCTTGGGGTCATTCTCGGGCACGTCGACATTGTAACGAGTGACCGGGTTATGCTGAGTGGGAACACCATCTCCCGAAGGCATATTGCCTCAGCTATGCATGCTTCAATCTTGGCCTTGTTTCCAGTTATCTTTCGAATATACTTAAACTCTCTCTCAATACAGAACTGCCAACGAAACTGCACCGGACCACCCAAGAGTGCCTCGTTGGCGAGGTGCACAATGAGATGTGCCATCGGAGTAAAGAAGCCTGGCGGAAATATCATCTCCAAATTGCATAGCAACTCCGGCACTGTATGTTGTAGCTTTGCAATAACCTCGGGACATATCTGCTTAGCACAGAGCGTGCGGAAGAAATGGCTCAACTGCGCAAGCACTCGCCAGACTTTCTCGGGGATATACCCTCGAAGCATCACCGGCATGAGCCGCTGAATCCATATATGATAGTCGTGACTCTTGAGCCCGGTGACTTTTCCCGTCGAAAGATTAACTCCCTTACTCATATTCGAGCAATAACCATCCGGGAACATCACGACGTATTTGAGCCACCTGAATGCCTCCTTCTTTTGGATGGAATCAAGGCAGAAGTTGGCATGCGGCTTGAACCAATTCTTTTGACGGCCAATAGGACGCTTCATGTGTAATTTTTCCCTATCACAGAGGATCTCAACATCGACTCTAGCCTTGACATTATCCTTTGACTTCCCGGGAATGTTCAGACATGTGTGAAAGACGGACTCCGCGACATTCTTTACAGTGTGCATCACATCGATGTTATGGGGAAGTTCGAGGTCCTTGTAATACTCGAGCTTCGTTAAAGCCGCCTCGTGAGTCCAGTTGTGCGTTACACCATATCCCTCAAATTGATGGCCAGTTGGCGTCGCTGCCGGCACGAGAGCACGTAGCTCGGCTTCAACAAGTGTACCATCAAACTTCGGCACATCTTTTTTTCATGCACAACTTTGCCCTTCTTGAAATTCTTTTTGTCTTCTCTAAACGGATGCCTCCTTTTGAGGAACCGTCGATTCGTGTCAAACGCAACATACTTGCGACCCTTCTGTAGCCAAAGGAACTCAAGCCGATGCCTGCACACTGGGCATGGCCACTTACCAGCTGTACACCATCCACATGTTAGGGCGTACCCGGGCATGTCATGCATGGTATACTGCAACCAAACTCTCATGCAGAAGTTTGTCTTCGATGCTCGGTCGTACGTCAATGTCCCGTGGTGCCAAGAGTGGTTCAAATCTTCCACAATCGGCTGCATGTAGACACTCAAATTCTTCCCCGGGTAATGAGGGCCTGGAATGATCAGCGACAGAAACATGGTCTTCCTCGTCATTAGGACTCCGGGAGGGAGATTGAGCGGAATAACAAACACGGGCCAGCAACTGTAATTGGCACGACATACCATATGGATTGAAACCATCTGTTGCTATCGCAATTCTGACATTCCGAGCCTCGGCTGCCTTAAGCGGGTGTTTTGTATCGAAGTTCTTCCATGCCGTACCATCGGATGGATGTCCCATCTTCAACTTCTTGTTTTCGTCCACGAATCTCTTCCCATACTTGTGCCACGTCATCTGTTTGGTGTCTCCTCGTGCATGTAAAGCCGCTGAATTCTTTTTATGAATGGGAGATATCGAAGAATCGACTTTGCGGTGCTTGACTGCCTCACCTGACCATCCTTTCCCGTTACCTCTTCATACCTAGACTGCTTACAGATGGGACAGTACTTGTCCTCCGCATACTGTCTCCAAAATAGAACGCAGCCTTTCGGACAACATCTATCCTTTGATAATCCATGTTGAGGTCCTTCATCATTCTCCTCGTCGCGTGCAGGCTTTGAGGCACAATGATCTTTGGGCAACATGTTACCAGTTGTTTTCAGACTTGCTTCAAAGCCCTCACGGGTGGTGTTGTACCGGGTCTTGTCGGCTAGACATTGGGAGATGGCATCGAGCTGAGAAATCGCGGCGCCCTCGTACAGAGGCCTCTTAGCCGCGGCAATCATATCATAGAAGGCCTTCGCGGTTGGCTCTGGTTCCTCCGGTTCGGCGGCGCCTCCGGTTCTGCGCCTCGGTTCTGGAGGTGGCGAATCCGGGACATCGGCATGGACGAGATCATCTAGAAAGTCTCTAATTCCATCGTACTCATTGCCATTGAGCCGCTGCCGCATCACCTCACCTCACACGTTCGCGCTCATCAAAGTCGATTTCCGTGACGTACCCATGCATATACCCATATTGCAGAAGGTGTCTATACATTTCATCCTTCCCACGACGTTGACGCTTCACGCAGCGAACACAGGGGCAAAGTGCCCGAGCCAGCCCCTTTGTACCACGCGCTAACTCATTCACTAGAAAATGGGTCTTCCTTGTCCACTCATCTGTTTTCTCAGTCGCACTAACACGCTCATTGTACATCCATCCATTATCAGCCATCCTCTGCTTTATTGGGAGCCAAACCACAGACATAGCATTTATATCAAATAGGAAATTAAATGCATCATATTTTTATTTATTTTACCGGGCGAAACGCATGCATCAACCTACATCTCTACTAGGTGGGCTCCTAGCAGCCGCCGGATCCGTAGTTGGCTACGTTCTCCATGCTCTACCCCGGTCCAAGTCAGAATTTCGGCAGCACCTCCCCGCTGCTCTCCCGATACACGTCTCGGCAAAAAGCCGAGAGGATGTGCATCCGGAGAACAACGGGGAGGCGCCGCCGAAATCCTGACTCGGACCGAGTAGAACATGGAAAACGTGACAACTACGCATCCGCCGACTGTCCGTAAATGCCGCAAGCGTTACGGTTCAAAATATGCGGACCACTAATGCATATTTATCCGCGTAACGCTCGCGGACGGGAAGTGACACCTAGGTTACGCAACTGGACTTGGAAAATGAATCTAGTGACATAAGAAAATGCGGAGAAGGGGAGGCGACGTTTTAGCTCACCCTAGGTGGTAGAGGCCGTAGTCGACGAGGCGGTCACGACGGTGTGGACACGACGGTCACGACGGCGTGGACATGACGACACGGCGGTCACGACGGCGAACACGATGACGCGGACACGATAGGGCAGTCACGAGGTCGGCGGTCACGACGGCGCCTATTTCCATTGAATAAAACATCAAATTATTAAACCATTTCACATTTCCATGTTTATTTACATTTTCAATTTCATTCCTATGAACAAATTCTAATATTTATATTTGTATTTCTACATACTCTACATTAATAGAAATAAAAGTTAAAAAACATGGAAATTACCGGAGAGGCAGGGCGGCGCAGATGGGGGAGGCTGCTGCAGGGGCCAACCGGCGAGCGGCGGGTCGGGGGAGGCTGCTGCGGGGGGAGGAGAGGCTGGCGGGGAAGCGGCGGGTGGGGGGAGGAGGCTCGGGCGCGGGTGGGGAGAGCGCGATGGGCCGGGGCGCGCGCGCGAGGCCGAGGCGGCGCGCGAGGGAGGCGTGGCGGAGGCGGGGACGGGGTGGGGTGGGGAGGCGAGCGGCGGGCGCGGCGGCGGGAGGCGGCGGCGCGTGGGTGGGGGACGCGTGGGGGGGGAGGCGCGTGGTTGGGTTTGGTGCTGGTCTGGCCGACCACACAACAACCCGGCCGACCGTGCCGCCCCTATGCCGAGGGCCAGGCATACGCCGAGGGCAGCCCTCGGCATAGCCCGTTTTTTTATTTTATTTTTATTTAAATTTTATTAATGTCAATTATATTTTTAAAATTATATATTTATTTTCTGTTTTAATCTTCTACATTCTTAAGCCCTCGGCATAGCCCCGTTTTTTCAATTTTTTTTGTATTTAAATTTTATTAATGTCATTATATTTTTTAAATTATATATGTCCATGCAAATTATATATTTATTTTCTGTTTTAATCTTCTACATTCTTAAGCCCTCGGCATAGCCCCGTTTTTTCAATTTTTTTTGTATTTAAATTTTATTAATGTCAATTATATTTTTTAAATTATATATGTCCATGCAAATTTTATATTTATTTTCTGTTTTAATCTTCTACATTCTTAAGCCCTCGGCATAGCCCCTTTTTTCAAATTTTTTTGTATTTAAATTTTATTAATGTCAATTATATTTATTAAATTATATATGTCCATGCAAATTATATATTTATTTTCTGTTTTAATCTTCTACATTCTTAAGCTATGCGCATAAATAATTTTACCATATCTTAACTTAATATTCCTCCCGGTAGACGAAACCCTAATCCGGGAGCCCCGCAGATCTACCCCTTTGACCGGCCTCCGATAACAGTTGAACTATGGACTCTTCTCTTACTTTGTGTTGTGTTAGGTCATCGGAACATGTAGTACCAATAATTACCCTATCTTACATCACTATTCCCTCCGGTAGACGAAACCCTAATCCGGTAGCCCCGCAGATCTACCCCTTTGACCAACCTCCGATGACAGCTGACCCATGGACTTTTCTCTTCCTTTGTATTGTGTTAGGTCATCGGAACATGTAGTATAAATAATTACCCTATCTTACATCAATATTCCCTCCAGTGAAAAAACCCTAGTTCTGTTGACCGCGCGGTCTACCCTTTGATGCATCCCATCGGGTCCCCGGTGGGCATATGCCTCCATTTGAGCTTGGTTAGGTCATAGGTACATGTGAAAACAAAAATCATCCCATATGATATCAAGTTTCTCTCCGGTTCACGTACGAGGGAGTTCCCCCTATACATGCAGAATGCCCAAGTGTAGGAACCCCTGTCCGAGAAGCCGGACACACCGGGGGTAGCCTTGGATATAAAACCATCTCAAATCACTTTTGTGCATGCCATGTGGACACACACAAGTTTTGGGGCCATTCCCTAGATCCGATGCTCGATTTCCGATGAAACCCTAGTTCGTTGACCGCGTGGTCTACCCCTTTGACTGCATCCCATCGGGGGTCCCCGGTGGGCATATGCCTCCATTTGAGCTTGGTTAGGTCATAGGTACATGTGGAAACAAAAATCATCCCATATGATATCAAGTTTCTCTCCGGTTCACGTACGAGGGAGTTCCCCTATACATGCAGAATCCGCCCAAGTGTAGGAACCCCCGTCCGAGAAGCCGGACACACGGGGGTAGCCTTGGATATAGAACCATCTCAAATCACTTTTGTGCATGCCATGTGGACACACACAAGTTTTGGGGCCATTCCCTAGATCCGACGCTCGATTTCCGACGAAACCCTAGTTCTTGACCGCGCGGTCTACCCCTTTGATTGCATCCCATCGGGGTCCCCGTGGGCATATGCCTCCATTTGAGCTTGGTTAGGTCATAGGTACATGTGGAAACAAAAATCATCCCATATGATATCAAGTTTCTCTCCGGTTCACGTACGAGGGAGTTCCCCCTATACATGCAGAATCTGCCCAAGTGTAGGAACCCCTGTCCGAGAAGCCGGACACACCTGGGGGGTAGCCTTGGATATAGAACCATCTCAAATCACTTTTGTGCATGCCATGTGGACACACACAAGTTTTGGGGCCATTCCCTAGATCCGACGCTCGATTTCCGACGAAACCCTAGTTCTGTTGACCGCGCGGTCTACCCCTTTGACTGCTTCCCATCGGGGTCCCCTGGGCATATGCCTCCATTTGAGCTTGGTTAGGTCATAGGTACATGTGGAAACAAAAATCATCCCATATGATATCAAGTTTCTCTCAGGTTCACGTACGAGGGAGTTCCCCCTATACATGCAGAATGCCAAGTGTAGTAACCCCGTCCGAGAAGCCGGACACACAGGGGGTAGCCTTGGATATAGAACCATCTCAAATCACTTTTGTGCATTCCATGTGGACACACACAAGTTAGGGGCCATTCCTAGATCCGATGCTCGATTTCCGACGAAACCCTAGTTCGTTGACCGCGCGGTCTACCCCTTTGACTGCATCCCATCGGGGTCCCCGGTGGGCATATGCCTCCATTTGAGCTTGGTTAGGTCATAGGTACATGTGGAAACAAAAAATCATCCCATATGATATCAAGTTTCTCTCCGGTTCACGTACGAGGGAGTTCCCCTATACATGCAGAATCGCCCAAGTGTAGGAACCCCGTCCGAGAAGCCGGACACACCTGGGGGGTAGCCTTGGATATAGAACCATCTCAAATCACTTTGTGCATGCCATGTGGACACACACAAGTTTTGGGGCCATTCCCTAGATCCGACGCTCGATTTCCGAAGAAACCCTAGTTCGTTGACCGCGCGGTCTACCCCTTTGATGCATCCCATCGGGGTCCCCGGTGGGCATATGCCTCCATTTGAGCTTGGTTAGGTCATAGGTACATGTGGAAACAAAATCATCCCATATGATATCAAGTTTCTCTCCGGTTCACGTACGAGGGAGTTCCCCCTATACATGCAGAATCTCCCAAGTGTAGTAACCCCCTGTCCGAGAAGCCGGACACACCTGAGGGTAGCCTTGGATATAGAACCATCTCAAATCACTTTTGTGCATTCCATGTGGACACACACAAGTTGGGGCCATTCCCTAGATCCGATGCTCGATTTCCGACGAAACCCTAGTTCTGTGACCGCGCGGTCTACCCCTTTGTGCATCCCATCGGGGGTCCCCCGGTGGGCATATGCCTCCATTTGAGCTTGGTTAGGTCATAGGTACATGTGGAAACAAAAAATCATCCCATATGATATCAAGTTTCTCTCCGGTTCACGTACGAGGGAGTTCCCCCTATACATGCATCCGCCCAAGTGTAGGAACCCCCGTCCGAAAGGGACACACAGGGGTAGCCTTGGATATAGAACCATCTCAAATCACTTTTGTGCATGCCATGTGGACACACACAAGTTTTGGGGCCATTCCCTAGATCCGACGCTCGATTTGACGAAACCCTAGTTGTTGACCGCGCGGTCTACCCTTTTGCATCCCATCGGTCCCCGGTGGGCATATGCCTCCATTTGAGCTTGGTTAGGTCGTAGGTACATGTGGAAACAAAAATCATCCCATATGATATCAAGTTTCTCTGGTTCACGTACGGGGAGTTCCCCCTATACATGCAGAATCTGCCAGTGTAGGAACCCCTCCGAAGCCGGACACACAGGGGGTAGCCTTGGATATAGAACCATCTCAAATCACTTTTGTGCATGCCATGTGGACACACACAAGTTTTGGGGCCATTCCCTAGATCCGACGCTCGATTTCGACGAAACCCTAGTTCTGTTGACCGCGCGGTCTACCCTTTGTTGCATCCCATCGGTCCCCGGTGGGCATATGCCTCCATTTGAGCTTGGTTAGGTCATAGGTACATGTGAAAACAAAAATCATCCCATATGATATCAAGTTTCTCTCCGGTTCACGTACGAGGGAGTTCCCCTATACATGCAGAATCTGCCAAGTGTAGGAACCCCTGTCCCAGAAGCCGGACACACCGGGTAGCCTTGGATATAAAACCATCTCAAATCACTTTTGTGCATGCCATGTGGACACACACAAGTTTTGGGGCCATTCCCTTGATCCGATGCTCGATTTCCGATGAAACCCTAGTTCTGTTGACCGCGCGGTCTACCCCTTTCTGCATCCCATCGGGGGTCCCCGGTGGGCATATGCCTCCATTTGAGCTTGGTTAGGTCATAGGTACATGTGCAAACAAAAATCATCCCATATGATATCAAGTTTCTCTCCGGTTCACGTACGAGGGAGTTCCCCTATACATGCAGAATCTGCCCAAGTGTAGGAACCCCTGAGAAGGACACACTGGGGGTAGCCTTGGATATAAAACCATCTCAAATCACTTTTGTGCATTCCATGTGGACACACACAAGTTTTGGGGCCATTCCCTTGATCCGAATGCTCGATTTCCGGAAACCCTAGTTCGTTGACCGCGCGGTCTACCCCTTTGTTGCATCCCATCGGGGGTCCCCGGTGGGCATATGCCTCCATTTGAGCTTGGTTAGGTCATAGGTACATGTGGAAACAAAATCATCCCATATGATATCAAGTTTCTCTCTGGTTCACGTACGAGGGAGTTCCCCTATACATGCGTCTGCCCAAGTGTAGTAACCCCTGTCTAGAAGCGGACACACCCGGGGGTAGCCTTGGATATAGAACCATCTCAAATCACTTTTGTGCATTCCATGTGGACACACACAAGTTTTGGGGCCATTCCCTAGATCGATGCTCGATTTCGATGAAACCCTAGTTCGGTTGACCGCGCGGTCTACCCCTTTGACTGCATCCCAGGGTCCCCAGGTGGGCATATGCCTCCATTTGAGCTTGGTTAGGTCATAGGTACATGTGGAAACAAAATCATCCCATATGATATCAAGTTTCTCTCAGGTTCACGTCGAGGGAGTTCCCCCTATACATGCAGAATCTGCCCAAGTGTAGGAACCCCCTGTCCGAGAAGCCACACTGGGGGTAGCCTTGGATATAGAACCATCTCAAATCACTTTTGTGCATGCCATGTGGACACACACAAGTTTTGGGGCCATTCCCTAGATCCGACGCTCGATTTCGACGAAACCCTAGTTCTTGACCGCGCGGTCTACCCCTTTGACTGCATCCCATCGGGGTCCCCGGTGGGCATATGCCTCCATTTGAGCTTGGTTAGGTCATAGGTACATGTGGAAACAAAATCATCCCATATGATATCAAGTTTCTCTCCGGTTCACGTACGAGGGAGTTCCCCCCATACAGAATCTGCCCAAGTGTAGTAACCCCCTGTCCGAGAAGCCGACACACAGGGGGTAGCCTTGGATATAGAACCATCTCAAATCACTTTTGTGCATTCCATGTGGACACACACAAGTTGGGCCATTCCCTAGATCCGATGCTCGATTTCCGACGAAACCTAGTTCTTGACCGCGCGTCTACCCCTTTGACTGCATCCCATCGGGGGTCCCCTATATGCCTCCATTTGAGCTTGGTTAGGTCATAGGTACATGTGGAAACAAAAAATCATCCCATATGATATCAAGTTTCTCTCCGGTTCACGTACGAGGAGTTCCCCTATACATGCAGAATCTGCCCAAGTGTAGGAACCCCGTCCGGACACACAGGGGTAGCCTTGGATATAGAACCATCTCAAATCACTTTTGTGCATTCCATGTGGACACACACAAGTTTTGGGGCCATTCCCTAGATCCGACGCTCGATTTCGAAGAAACCCTAGTTTTGTTGACCGCGCGGTCTACCTTTTGACTGCATCCCATCGGGGGTCCCCGGTGGGCATATGCCTCCATTTGAGCTTGGTTAGGTCATAGGTACATGTGGAAACAAAAATCATCCCATATGATATCAAGTTTCTCTCGGTTCACGTACGAGGGAGTTCCCCCTATACATGCAGAATCTGCCCAAGTGTAGGAACCCCCTGTCCGAGAAGCCGGACACACCTGGGGGTAGCCTTGGATATAAAACCATCTCAAATCACTTTTGTGCATGCCATGTGGACACACACAAGTTTTGGGGCCATTCCCTTGATCCGATGCTCGATTTCCGAGAAACCTAGTTCGTTGACCGCGCGGTCTACCCCTTTGACTGCATCCCATCGGGGGTCCCCCGGTGGGCATATGCCTCCATTTGAGCTTGGTTAGGTCATAGGTACATGTGCAAACATTTAGGATCATCACATATGATCCCAAGTTTCTCTCCGGTTCAACTCCGAGGGAGTTCCCCCCTATATATGTGGAAACATTTAGGGACATATGTACATGGAAACCATAGGTTGGGCATACTTTACCATAAAATAGGCTCCGTTTGAGCCGTGCCGGGAGTTTGCACATACAGATCCTGGATTTTACCAAGTGCTAGCCCATGTATGTGGAAATCGTCAACGCCGGGCACATGCAAGGTTAGCCAAACCCTAGGGAGGGGACCCCGCAGATCTACCCCTAGGGTTAGGGTTAGGGATAGGATCCGGGTGAGGTTTAGGGTTACCAAAATGTTCGCAAAATAGAAAGTTGGCTCGCAGAAGCGGGAAACCCTAGGGCGGGAATGGCCTCGGTTAAGGTTAGGGTTGGAGTTAGGGTTAGCAATGGAATTTTTCATAAATGTTTAAGGACATATGTACATCGATAGCAGAAGTTGGGCCTAGTGGCTCCGGTTGACCCGTATGCGAAGAGCGTCACCCGTGGGACCTACATATATACCATCTACGAATTCTTAAAAAATAGAACCTTTTTTTACATAATTCATACTAGTAAATAAATAATAGAAACATAATATAAAGTAATATGAGAGAGAGAAAAAGAAAAAAAAAAAAAATCTATATGCCGAGGGTGGCCGTCGGCATGGGGGACCATGCCCTATGCCGAGGGTAGCCCTCGGCGTCTGTGTGACGCCGTGAGCGGGAAGTGACGGCGCGGGCGCGAGGGCAGCGCGCCCTGCTACGCCGAGGGCCAGGTTGACGCCGACGGCTGCCCTCGGCTTAGCCACCTCTACGCCGACGGCAAGTACACGCCGACGGTCATCTTCCGGCGGTGCCCTGGCGAGGAGGTACGCCGACGGCCCCGATAAAAAACCGTCGGCGTAGTGTCTGGCCGTCGGCGTCTACCTCCATTCCTGTAGTGATAATCTAGATTTTTCGTTTCATTAAGCCTAAAATACAACATATGTTGTTCTGAAAATTTACACACTTTTAGATTACAAAATTTTTCTACATCCTGATGTATTTTTTCGTTTTTTTTTTGAAATGTTTAAATTCGAAGGTTCAGAGGTTCTAAAAAACATCCTCCATGTAGCCCGAGCAAAAAAAAGAGTCCATTAACTCCATTATCACATTAGCCGTATGAACATAGCGTGACAAGATTATTTCTTTGGACATAAACTCTGCAGGCACCGTGACCGACTGACCGTGATCTGTTTCCTACTCCTAGTAAAATCCGAGTGGGCAACCGACCTGATCGCTTTCCCCGTCCCTTTCGATCGATATAGCAGTTCGAGTGATCATATTCTGGCGGCTTTTAGTAGAAATTCTATCTAGAACTACTACCGCACGTGTCTGCGTGATCGGCGATACAGTGTAGTGTGTCGCGTGTCACCGTCGTATGTCGCGTCGGTTGGAGTTGGAAATCCGCTAGTGGCCATGCACGACTTTCTTGTCCGGCTGCAGTGGATTGGATCGATCTGAATATACGGGGGATCTTGTGCCGATGCGCATGCGCCGGCCGGATTTGGCGCGCCAGGATTTTTATCCGTGGCCAGAGGTGTTTTTTGTGGAGCAGAGCGGAGCACCAGAAAGCCTAGCATAAAGGGTTTGTTCAATGAACATGTGCGAGTTGACAGATTGGATAAGAATGTGCTGCAAACAGAGCTTGGCTCTGGTGGTTAGGTCCCTTGTGGTGAAACCAGCCCACCCAGATTCAAGTCCTATACTTGACATGTGTGTTTGCATTTACCTGGATTTATTCCAGGATTTAACCGGCGCTATGCTTTCAGTGGTAGGTGACGTCCCCGTCAATAGCGAGGCGTCAGTGGTGACTTCGTCAACCTCAAGATATGCCGGCTCAGTCCCTCGGAGGTGCTCATAGGGGTAGGGTGTGCGTGCGTGCGTTCATAGGGGTGTTTGTACGTGTGTGTTTGTGAGCGTCTGCGTTGTACTGTGTTCTCAAAAAAAAATAAGAATGTGCTGCACTGCATTCGACCGAATGCTGGATGGTGAAGAGGAGGTATACCCTCACTAACTTGGCACGAAATATTAAACCACGACAAAAAAAAAGAGAGAGAAACGGATAGAGTAGTAGTAATTATTTACTTCCTCCTGAGTTGTCCGAAATTTATCTGTCTTCGGATGTACCTAGATAAAATAGTGTCTAGATATATATAATTTTTAACAAATCTCAAACAGGTTTCATGAGACGGATTGAGCAATGCGGACCGAATGATATTGGAGAAAACATTTTTCCGGTAATCCAAAGTTGCACCCATATGGGCATTTGATACAGGGGATGAAACAAATATTGATATTACCACAACTTTTTTGGGAAAAAATACACATGTTCATGTGCACACATGTACATTTTTCGTTAAGGACTACCATATATGTTTGGTAGCTGTGCCAGAAAATAGATATCATGGTTTTGAATTTGCTTTTTAGACACATGGTTTCTTTTTTCTTCCGGAAATCATTTCCGGAACTATGCAGGAACAAGAAAAATAAAAACCATATATGTTGTAAAACAGGTTATACTCCATATTTTTAACATTTTTTAACACTTTTAATGCTGGTCTAGAAGCGGATGCACTCGATGCATGTGTTCCTTCTTCATTTATCTAGGGAATTTCTCCATTCTTTTCGATTGAACGAATTGTATTTGATTCCGCAATGGTAAATTGGGCTGAGACGCCGACGGTGGCCTAGTTCTCTCTGCCGATGTGACAATAGAAGAAGATGCCAGGACTGCGGCCTCGAGAGTGCGTGTTGGCTGACCTCGCTGATCTTTCACTTTGTAGTGGTCGTGGCAGCGTGCTATGGTTCACGATACATGTACATTGAAGTCCAGATTTCGGGGTTGGTGTGATAGTTCCCATATCAGTGTGAGGAACCAAGGTAGTTTTCTAGAAACAATGGTGTTTGCTGGCAGCGATGGTTCATGTCGGGTTCATGGTTGCTGTTACTTGGGCGATGGCGGTTTGTGGAGGTCCAGTGGGCTTTTTTTTAACAAGAACACGCACGAGCATCACGTGTCTTCATTCATTAAGGAAGAGAATGGTTTTTTGATTTACAGCCGACCATGAGATCACAAGCGACCTGTGGAGGTCGACTGAGCTGGCTAGAGTGATGATGGGTTTGGTGAGCTTGAGGTGCAAGACTTGCACTTAATTTTTTTGATGTCAGCAACAACGACTTCCTCATACGTCATTTTGCCCGGAGCAGGCGACAACATCTCCCTCGACACTTCCCCCTTGGATGCGTCATCTCGGAGGTCTGTTCATCAAGCGGCAATTTTATTTGATGCTAGGCGTTCTTGACGCCATCTTAGGGCAGCGCAACCTAGATGCTAGTATGAAAGGCGGAGTGGCGGCTACAGATTTTGGATTCTTGGTGCCGGCTTTGCTCGATTGGGAGGCAAACTTGTTGGTTCGCTTGGTGCTCAACCCTGATGCCGGTGTGGAAGCAGAAGCGGTGGCACCGGGAATGTTGCAAGGTGATGTCCTTTATTGCTCTGGTGCTAGCGTCGAGTGTGATGCAAATGTATCAATTTTCGATTAGTATTTCGATAAGTTGCTCATTTCTTTTCTTTTTAATGAAAAAACAGGGGCCAATAACCCAATATTTTAGGCACCACATGAAATGTAAAGAAAGCCGACCCTGGGTCGTGTGTTGCAATTCCGGCAAGAACCGGAACGTGATGCCTCACATGGTTCACCTTGGTCAAGGATCGGCCGAAAAAAGCGAAAACCGGACAACAACAGCGAACAAAGTTGTGACGTGTCCGCTGCATAGTCACAACACACGTGATCCGTGCGTGTGCTGATGAATATTCAACAGGTAACTTGTGTAGAATCCTGAACTTTGAACCGAATATGATATGATGATTCCCTTGTCGATTATGTTTGATTATCATAAGCATGTGTGAGGTGAGATTATTGTGAGGCGCACTCGTACTCCTTTAGGGCGTCCAAATCCAAGTGGAGCCTCCCACACGTGCGAGCGGGCACTTACATCTGGGCGTGTCATCAACTGGATCGACAAGCCATCCAATTACATATGGGCTGGACAGAAACAAGAAAACAAAAACAAAAGCAAAGGGAAGCCGACTATCTCAGATAATTAAGATCGCCCGAAAGCAAGCATATATGCCCCTGTGGAGCGCCAATTATTTCATGCATGCCGACGAGCTGGATGAACAGCTGAGATTAGGGATGCAAGAGGCATCCTAATCAATCGAAATTAGTACAAGCCTAGTCAAAAAATCTGCCCGCACCCTGCGCGCCGCTTGACACCCTAGTTGAGTAGATAGATAGATATATATATATATCTTCGCAAGATCACTATTCATTCTTTCATTTGTTCAGAGAAATAAAATGTAAGAGGGGGCCTCGATCGGATGTTTCCTATACACACATGTGTTTGCCAATGCCTAAACCCTTAATAATTGTGTAGAAGTCGAACAACGATCAAATCCATCATAAGTACTCCGTACGCGTCAACAACAACCGCAGGTCAGCAGTAACAAGAACAAGAACAGACGATCCCTCAAAAGGAACAAGAACAGACGAACATAAGCTCATTCAGTATGAACAAAGGGTGCTAAGATCCACCTATAGATCCAAACTTTTTATATTCATAATCCCGGCGGAGACTTGTTACTCCATGACTGCACAATACGAGTAACCAAGAACAAGGGAGCACAATTAAGTTACACAACCAGACACAACGCCTCGATCCTCATATGTTTATACACCGCCGGCCAGTCGTACTTACCCACAACGTCCCTAATGTACAACGAGAAGCATTATTTCAGCAGTCCACAGGGTAGCACAACCACAAACTAACCATCTCCGTCGTACGTACGTACGCAGCTACGCACCATGCTCGATCGCTAGTAGTAGGAGCCGCCGCCGTTGCCGGTGTTGTCCTTTGCGCCACCGCCGGGGCTTGTGGCGGTGCCGGGGCTCTTCTTGCTGTCCCCGCCGCCGCCGGTCAGGTCCGTGATGATGGTCTTGATGATGTTGCCCCTCTTGGGGTGCGGGTTCCCATGGGCCTTCTTCCTCTGGCCGTCATCCTGCCCATCCATGGCGTCGCAGGCGCACAGCACCCACCGGAATAGAAACGCAGGCGAGTGTCTGGTAGGTGCCTGTGAGGGTGGTGTGTGTGAGCTATTCGCCTATGGGGGGATCTGGCTTTATAGAGGTAAATTGCATTATTCTGTGGCCTTTACAATCTTTTGATCTGGCTCTACGGGCATGAAAATATTTCTGCAACCGGACCGGCGACTAGTCGACGAAGATGACAGCAGGTTTAAGAGAACCTTTTGAAGGGCCACTGGCAAGTGCTACGTTCATTAGTTTTATTGTTGTATAAGGCAGGGTTTTATTGGCAAAGAGTAGTGAGCTGAGCTCGCATAAAAGAAGATAAGGCAAGTAGATCTCTCGGGCTCCCCGTCTCACTTTGCATCTACTGAGAGCTCTTTTATTTATTTTTAAATAGATAGAAAAATTTGCTACGTTTAAAACATTTTCCCATTCTTTTTGTTGGCTAGCGGAGCACTTGAGCATAGCGTGCGCATGCAATGCGTCATTTGGTGATGTGTCCCGCTTACGACACAAAACAGTGACAAAGCGGTGTAGGCCATAGAGCCTCGAGGTATTGAGGGCATCTCGGAGGGCATCTCCAGTAGACCGATCTATTTTGGACCCTCAAAATATCCGCGCGCGTTCGTTTGCGTCAGCCGCGGGCGTGAAATGGTCATGCGTCTGTTTGTGTCGGGATGTCTCCAGCGGCCAGCGGCCCAACACATTTCGGGTGCGCGCCATTTATTTTTCAGAAATATCCGAAAACAGCAAAAACAATCGAATTACCCGAAAATTCGGAAATCTGAATGATTTCCGAATTTTCAAACAGATTTCTAATTTTGAAAGATTTCCTAATTTTCATCAAATTTAAAAAAATTAAAGGTTTTCGTATTTTCAAAAAAAAATGGAAATCGTTCATCAGAACAATCTATATACGTAAAATTTTGAACAAATTTTAAAAACAGAAAAATGTTAGTTTTTTTAAGTAGAACTCTAAAAAAACATGCATTTACGTGACGGGCCGTGGCCCAGCCGCTAGGTCGGACTTCGGAGGGGTGCGGCACCCCGTCCATATCGACCCGGTCTTGGCCAAGTGCCGTCCAATCACATGACCTTGACACCCCAAGCCCAAGTTTTTTTTTATCAAAAGGACTAATATTGGGTCGGGCCTTCAAAGAAACTAGGCTAAATATGAAGCGTGAACTCGACCCAATAATTGTCGGGCTCAAAATCTTGGCACGGGCTCGCCCAGCCCAAGCCTGATATTTTTGTCTGCGATTGAGCATGACACGAAGAGGCAAAAAAGTCTAATTCCAGGCTAGATCGAGCCTCCACATAAACTTTTTTTTGCAAGGAAAGAGGTTTCATTAATTAAACATGGGGAATACAATCAGCCTTGATCGCGTCAGCGATTTCAGGCGGGTAGTTCTGTAGCCAAACACCAGATCGTTCATGTACTCTCCCTAACAAGGCGAGGCCATGGCTTGCACCATTGGCATCCCGACTTATCTTTTGTAAACTTACCTCTCTTTTCCTAATTCTATCACGAACCAATTTAATTCTCATAGCATGGTGTGACAAGTTCGGGGTTCCTTCCTTCGCGAGCATTAGTGCGTCCGCGCTGTCAGACTCAAGGATGAAAGGACCTGGTTCCAAGGCCAGGCCTAGTGGCCCTTCTTCCATAGCTGCTATCTCCGCTTCAAGGGCGTCAGCACACCCATTCAGCTCACACCCATTCAGCTGCTTGCAAGCTGCAAAGACCACAGAGCCGTCACTCCTCCTCATAATCATGCCCGTCCCTGCACGCCCATCCATCGAGAACGCCCCATCGACATTTAACTTGGCAACTCCCTCATCAGGTGGCCTCCACTTATCCTTTACATGAGAACTCCCTCATCAGGTGGCCTCCACTTATCCTTTACATGAGCCTCCACATAAACTTAATCAAATCTGAAGCATGTGCTTGTCCAAGAGCCTTGGCATGGTCAAATTCCTTGACCGAGACAGATCGATAGCCTGACCTAGCCTTTCCCAAGATGAGATTCGGGAAACGGGCGGGCTTCCCGTGGCTAGGGCAAGACTCATGCATCACGTACTTTATGTTTCTCACTCATTCATTTAAGCAAAATTAGGAATAAGTACCGTGATTCACTTGTGGCAAACAGTTTTATGCTATTGGGAAAACGCAAACATGGAGTAGTGTGCAAGAATTTACTATACTAAATGGAAAATAAGAGTGTGACTAGGTTAAGGTTTGTTTAGTACTAGGTTTTTTTTATTACGTGTGACATAACAATATGGGTTGCGGTTGCTCTAAGGGCAGCACGCACAGTGCTCACAATTCCATATAAGTCAATACTTGTGCTCAAGCCTCATTTTATATTTACTTTCTTTGGGAAGCTCAATGCACAATTTTTGCTTCTAGGAGCAAGTTCCAAGATTTCGAACGACTTAGAGCAAGTACAATAGAGCCTACTCAGCAGGCTATAAGCAAATCCACATCAGCAAAATCCTAGTTGGAAGTGAGAGAAAGGAGGAGAGAGAGGAGAGCGGGCGCTCCATCTATCGCCGGCTGCAACACAAGAAACAAGATAGGTACAGCCCGCATGCAGCTAGTGCATGGCCCTAAGCAGGCTGCAACCATTCAATGCATGTCTCTTGTATCTTGCATGCAAGTATATCAATCCAAAAAAGAAATAGTTTAATATTCAGTAAAGCTATCTTATAGCTAGCTTACTGTATAAGTGCCTACTTTTTGAAGGCTCTAATTGACATGGCAGATTACATATAGCCAGCGGTCGACTGTATTGTTGTTCTTGCTCTTATGAAGTACCTCCGGAGTCCAGACCATTACCATAAGATTTTCAAATTTCTACTCCACGCATTCGAGTAGCTCACAATTCTGTAGAAATCCAAACACAAGGTTAATCTTCATTTCATTTTAACCTTTGTCTATCTGCAGGCGTGGAGACATGTTAAAGAATATCAGACCTTTTCTATTTCTCATGTTTCAGAAATCAAAAGTCCCGATCACTAATTTTTCTGCACCATCCCCTCCCATTAACTACTTCATTTTCATGTAATAGAAATCTATGTCTTACCGAGACAGAATTTAGAACTTGCTATCCTCTTGCCTAATAGGCACAAATTTACCTCTGTAGAAAGACTGATTCATTCGGATCAGATCGATATGAGGACCCAACTCCCTTGCATTGCCAGAATCCATGTTCGATATTTGAAGCAACAGGATTAAATGCCAATACATACAAATCCTTTTGTTTCAAGACCCCGTAATATTGTGAAGATCTCATTCTTCAACCTACAAAGTAGGTGTGTTTGCTCTCTTGTCTTTAGAACCTCAGTTACACCGCTTAAAAATGTGGCTATTTCACAGTTTTGCAAGTGAACTGCTAGCATACGTATCACTTTTTATTCCAGCAGTTCACATTTTATATGAAGAAAACACATTTCGTGTGTAAATATCTATCAAAATTCTCCAACAAGGAACAAATGAAAGAAGTTATTTTTTCAATTTCCTTAATGCTAGAACAAACCAAACACTGGGGACCAACATATCAGTGTTCATCAAGCACATAAACATACCTAAATTTTGTATTGATTCAGCAAGACAACAACGACTGGTGTGCTGGAACTGAAGTGTTAGGAACATACTAAAGCTTCAGTGTTATTTGATGCAAGAACACTTCCATGCTGTAATGCAAGCTAAGTAAACACACTGGGCCATATGAGAAGTTACTGATCCAAAACCAGATAAAATCAAATGCTCAGGCCAATATTATGAAAACATACTGCTGCATTTCATACCGATAGATCTGTGGCATAAGCCAAATGAGTTCAGCACAATAGATATCAAACGACTGACAGCGTACAGGGGATGGCCACGGGCCAGCAAACTTTATTACAGAGATGATTACTTAGCAGTCTGCTAGTTCACGCTGAGCCTAGTGTAGAAGCAGAACAGGTCACCCCGATCGCCCGTTGTAGCAGCAGTTGTAGACACCTCTTAAGCTTCGGCATACCTATAATCACAGTTGACAAGGGCTACTGATTAGGTACAGTCGATATGATGAATAATACTAGGTACTATAAATCAAATGCTCAAGAGTACATGGCCTCCACTCACCCCAGTTCAGATAGCCTGAGGTGTGCCTCCTTGTAGTCCTCAAAGAAAGCCTTCTCATCCTGCAGGAAGGAATATAAAGTTATCAGTATAGTGGTGCTCTTGCATATCTCTCAACAAGCCAGTGAACTAGACGCTAGATGGTGACAGGAGAGGAGACATACCGCAGCATATTTCTCCACGAGGGGGCGGAAGACAGGGTCAGTCAGCAGGGTTTTGTCACTAGGAAGCTGAAGCAGACCCTCCTTGTCACCACTCAGAAGCTCCCTGTGGAAACAAGTGTAATATAGAGATTTACTATTTAGTAAGGAAAACTATGTCCTGCCAAGAAACGAAAATCAAACTACTAGAAAGCAGCATATCTACATAACTATGTTTCAGAAGAACAAAATTATGTAAAAGACATAAGCTCGCCACACTTACGTGAAGTAAGTGTTATCAAACTTCAAAGGGTTCTTTGTCCAGGGTCCTTCAAAACCAGACCTCTCCTTGTGGCACCTTCCCTATATATGGAATAACCAAAGCAAACTATGTTAATGGCTTGCATACAGAGGCTCACATACAGAGATCGAGGTACAATACCAAAATGGATTGAATAGATAAGAAAACTAACCAAAGTGTGACCACCAGAGAGGGCAACAATATCCTGATCACTCAAGCCCATCTGCTTGCCGAAGACTTGCCTTAGGTGGTCAGAACCTGGTAGAACAGTAAGAAAAAGTCATCAGAAGTGAAGCAAACAAAACAACAGAGCATTCTCGCAACTTGAGCCAACACACTGACCAAGATTCAAGACCATAACATTTCATAAGTTCTTCATCAGTTGACATCATATAGCCAAACAGTATAAGGAAAAGTTACATGCAAAATATACATCATATCACAATTCCAGAAAGGGGCAAACCGGCAGACTATACAGTACAGATGCTATGCATGGAAGAATCAATATTTGATATCCATGTGAAGCAAAAGTTGTGTCAACCATGTTGTTTAACAGATGATGAACACGAGAGGGTTTTTGGTGAACCAAACAACGAACGCAAGAATTTTATTTAATGGCATTTTACAACAGCAATTACAAATATTTGTCTGAATAGTAAGTATTTCATTTTCAGTTGCAAGAAAATATAGTGAGGGTAAGAGTGGTACCCTTGGTTGCATCGGGAAGGCGACCCTCAGGTGGGGGCTGAGGCTTGTCCTGTAAATGGCATAGGTTAGGTTACAAATGTAATCAGCTAGACAGTAATAATGAAGAAATAAGACGCATCTCTGAACTTGAATCTAGAGTACTATATATGCACATTATCGCAGATACAGAAAGTGTTTAAACTGCTAGTCGCAAAAATAGTATTAATACTTCACAGCTCTCCAATATGCATGGCCAAAAAATGTAAATAGAATAAAATGTGACTACTTTTGCTAATTTGGCCATCTATTTTATTGAAATCACAGCCTTAAATATATACCCCGCTATCAAGTTCGAGGGTAACATGCACAATTCCTTTGTGGGACGGGATCCTCTAACGTTGAGGTTTAAAGTCAGGTAAGCTACAGTAGCCTGACTTCTCTTCTTCTAAATTACATGATTAAGCCCAAAACAACATAATTATTCTACACAATACAAATTTATGTTATGCAATCAGAGTAATTACATATAGACAAAATTATGGTGTAGTAAAATTTAGTTAATTGTTTTAATATCTACAGTAATTGTCTACAGTAATTAATTACATCACATAACTATGGTACTAATGCTACTTTGCCCTGACTTCACTTCATTCTTTTCCCTAACTTTGCTCTTCAACGTTAGAGGAGTTGTGCAATGGCATTCCCATCAGGAATATAGTAATCATATCTACCTACAGTTATTGCTGGCAGGAAGCTCTAACAATTGAGTTCTTCCTGATTTTGTTAAATGTTTTGTTTTATCAGATGCTAAAGATCTACAGTAGTAGAACAATTAGAGCATCCCCACTCGTTGGCGCTCCCCACGCCCAAATCCGGCGAATTTTTCGTCCGGATTGGAGGAAGATTTGGCGTGGGGAGTAGTAGTTTCCCAGCCGCGTGCCCAGGCGAAGTCGACGAGGCGAATTTGAAAAACTGAAACTTGACAAACTACGGCTAAAAACGGGTGAATATAGACTAAATTTAATGATATTTATCATATAACGGCGGAGTTCATACATAGAGGCCGAATTCGACTATATTTCGAATTCGGCTAGGGGAATTCAAATGCTAATTCTAAAACACGGCGATCTACATGCCTAAATGGCGGTAGAACACCGTGTAGTCGCCGCCGCCGTCGGAGCGTCGTCCTTCGGCGGCGGCGCGGCTGCGCTGCTGCCCTGGCCGGCGTCCCCACCCCGGGATGGCTTGTACATGTCGTCGTCGGAGGACTCGAGGTCGACGACGGGGGACGCGCGGAAGGAGGTGTCGCGGGACGGCGGAAGCGCGCGGCATCGTCGTTGGCGGTTGTGGCGCGCGGCGGCGCGTTGGTGTGCGGCGGCCAGGTCCAGAGCCGCCGCGCTCCGCCTCCTGCCGCTCCCAGTCGCGCTTGGCCCATTCCAGTCCGGCGTCGTCCTCGCGCTTCTCCTCCTCCAAGTCCTTCAGCGACCTGGCGATCGCCTCCGCCAGCGCGGCCTCCTCCACGCGCTTCGCCTCCTCCTCGGCGAGCTGGAGTGCGGCGGCCTCTTTCGTCCTCTTCCGGCCGCTCGCGGCGCGGAAGGCTGGTCGCGGATGACGAGGGCGCCGCTGCTGCGCCCTCTGGTCGGCGGCGGAGACGCCGGCTCCATCTTCACGCGCGCCGGCGTCGAAGGCGACGTCGCCTCCTCCCTCTTCACCGGCGCCACCTCGCGCCGATCCCGAAGACGACGAGCTGGCAGCCATGCGCCGTGGCTGCCGACGTTTCCCGGCGGCGGCTCGCCGATGCCCTCGATGGAGCGGGCATCGTCAGCACCGGGAAGTTGCCGCCCTGGATGTGCTCGATGACGGCCTCGAGGCTCCGCCCGGCGCGCTCCACCAACGTTTGCGGCTCGCCAAGTTGTTGCGCGGAGGCGGAGGCGGCGGGCCGTCGTACGCGCGGAGCTCCCGCTCCCACCGGCGCAGGAAGTATGAGTTCCACGCCGTGTAGTTGTCGGGGTGGTGGCGTGGTTCGCGCTCCTCATCCGTCATCTTCATCCGCGCCTCCTCGATCTCGATGTCGAGGAGGTTGCCCCGAGGCGGCGGGATTGGCACGCCGCCACGGCTCAGCCGCCACCCATCGCCGGCGGCCTCGTGTCCGGCGGGCAGGGGTACCCGCCCGGTGGAGGAGGTGCCTCCACGCGTGGAGCGAGCGGCGGGGAAGCCGTTGTTGGCTGCGCCGTCGTCGTCGGAGAATGCCATCTTCGGAGAGTGGGGGAGAGTGGACGGAGACTAGAGGGAGACGGAGGGAGAGGGATCACGGGGTACCCTGCGGCGAGCGGAGCGGCGTATATAGGTGCGGCGGCACGGGGATTAATGCGGCGTGGAGTGCGACGCGTCCGCGGCGAGCTGACCGGCGGCAGCCTTTGACCGCGTGGAGTGCGCGCGGAAGACGATGCGTGCGCGGAAGACGACGACATTAACTCGCCGCGTGGACGGCGAATGCAGACCGGCGGCAGGCTTTTACAGCGCGGAAGACGATGCGATGAGGACGACGATCGGTTTCTCTCGCCGACAAGTTGGGGCCACCAGACGCGCGGGAAGTTTCCTCGGTATTTCCCGCGCGTTTCGTCCGGAGTCCCCGAGCGCTCCCCGGGGGGATGGCGTGGGATCGCCGGATGAAACTAGGCCCAATTCCGGACGAAAACGAGGAACCGGGGGCGCGACTGGGCCGATTTACGCCGTCCGGATGTAAAAAACGCTCGCCGGGGGCCTGTTCGGGGGGACGAGTGGAGATGCTCTTAGCAAGGGAAAAAAGATACTCACTCAATAAAAAAAATTACTGAAGATGAAACCATTGTATAGACTGTAGGCTATAAAACATTTTTCGACTAACATTTGTACTGAAAGCAAATAGAGCACAAACATAATCTGGTGACTGCATATTAAAAGGAAACCAGACACAGAAGGGCACATGTTATGCAGGCGTTTTGTAATTTCGCGACTCTGTGAAAATGCACCTTGGCTATCGAACACAAGCACGTGAACCAACAGTAACTAATACCTTGGCAGATTGCGTATCACAAAATTAAAAGTGCATGGCACAGTAGAGGATGCACAAGATATTACAGTAATTAGTAAAATCTTGCACATTAAAACCGTATTATTATAGATCTACTAAGATAAGAACAGCAACACGTGAAACAACACAGAAGTTGAGGCTGGTTAGGCTGAGACAGCGTCAGGATGAACACATAGAAAAGAACAGCCAACAATATTGTGCCAGAATCAGACTGTTAGACTAGTGTAATCACTTTCCGAAAGAGCCACCAACCAACACACGAAAGCGCATCATGAGAAAGGTGCTGCTAGTTAAAATTAAAAGCCTTAAAAGAGTTCTCACCTAGAGATGTAAACGGATCGGATCGGATCGGATATTTCTATTACCATATCCTTTACCATATATTTATGACGGATTCGGATCGGAGCGGATAATGGTCGGATGCGGATTCGGATGTGGATTATATCGGATTACGGATATGGAGCGGATTCGGACCGAACTCGGATCGGAAACGGATTATTAAGCAAATATACACATAAAAAATAGAAGTATGTTTTTTTATGTATAATATGTTTGTAATTATAGGCTATAGCTAAATGTACACACATGTTTGTACAACAAAGCAAATTGCATGCTAATAGCATACATATTTTAGCTGATGAACTAACTATATTGTCTAAATATTTAAGGTTGGGCTAATTTTCTCGGATTATCCTCATTCAGGACCTCGGATAATCCGCAAAAAATGGCGGATAATCCGTATCCGTCGGATAGTATCAATACCATATCCTCTACCGTATCCGCCAGATATCCGCTTGAGCACTATCCGCATCCCATATCCGGCGGATTTCTAAAAATGCATACCATATCCTCAAAAACGGATACGGATACGGATTCGGAGCGGAAATTATCCGTACCATTTACAATCCTATTCTCACCTCCCTCCCCGGGTGGAAGGGGATGACGGGCCCACCGGACACCTCCACGGCGACAACTCCCGCAAGCTACACGCAGACAAAAAAAAAATGAAATCAGCAACCACGCCCATTCGACCAGATCTAATAAACGGAACCCGCGTGCAAAAGAAAAAAAACCTGGTAGAGGTCGGCGTAGGAGATGGCGGGGATCTCCTCCTTGATGGGCTCGAGCATGCGCACGGCGATGTCGAGCCCGGCGTTGGCGGCGTGCGCCTGCTCGGCGGGCTTCTTCATGGTCCCGAACGGGCCGCCCGTCTTGGATGACACGTCGAAGGTGCCCGCGGAGTGCCACCTGCGCCACGGCCACGGCAGATCAGGCCACGAAAGGGAAAAAAAAAACAAGACCCCTGCGCGAAACAGTCGGAGGAGCTGGGCGGAGGCTTACGCGAGTCGGAGCATGAGCGGGGCGCAGTTCTTCTCGGCGATGAGCGCGCGGAGCTTCTGCCTGGCCTTCTCGACGGCCTCCTGGTACTCCGCGCTCACCACCGGGTAGCTCTTCGCCATGGCTGCGGCCGCGAGATTCTCTCTGATCAGACTGAAGAAGACGGGCGAGGCGTCTGGGGCGAATGGAAGCCACGGTCCGCCCGCCGGGGGTTTATAGCGGGGGCAAGGAAGGTTCTACGAGGGCGCGTCCCAGCCGTTGATGGGCGATCGTGCGGTCAGAACCGTGGCACATTTGGCCGCGCGTGGTAGGCACGCTAGTCACGGCCAAGTGGTGGGCGGAATGGAATCGGCTGCGTGGGGAAGTTACGATTTTGCCCGCGCTTTACGAGGGGAAGGGGGAAGGTGGCGCGGGCGTTTTGGTCATTTCGCTGGGACGCGGCCCCTCGCTGCTCGTCTGCGACTGCAGCAGCGGCGACGGTTCACGGCTTCACGGGGTTGTGGGACACGTGGCGTGTAGTGGGTGGTGGGGGTGATGAAATGGGCCCGCAGAGTAACGCCGGCCCGCTATTCCCGGCCTCTTTCTTGGGCAGTGTGCCTGGCCTCATCCTTCCACGTCGGCCCTCCATTGGTTAACCTCTTGAGCTGTGGCGACGGTGAAGTTTTTTTTTTCTCTCGTGCACGTGCACCGACTGGTGGGTTGAAACGAACGGCTAGCAGTGGATACACCGGACCACTGACAGATGCGTTTCGTATGCACAAGCACACGCGGTTTATTTCTCGGCAGCCATGCAGCAGATGCCTCTCCGTCGATCCGTTTCGCATTCTGAAGCTGTGTTCCTTCGTTTATTTGACAGCTCCGGATCCACAAATGAGCTGTTTGGTAAGAGCATCCCAGCCGTTGGGCTCCCCTGGCCGAAATGGTTTCGCATCCCAGCCGTTGGATACACCGGACCACTGAGACAGATGCGTTTCGTATGCCAAATGGTTGTATTTTTTGGCCTGGGGAGGCCAATTTTTCCAGTGGCGAGCCCATGGTCGTTCAGCGGGTAAGACGGTCGGTGGCCTCGTCGCTTTGAACCGCCGTAATGGTCCGCGAAGTGGTCTGGAGAGCCCAAACGCCTCGTCGGGAACGGTCGAAGTCGCCTCGAAGCGACAACCGCCGTAATGGAGCATGAACTCCGATGAAGAGCAACCGCCGCTCTCTTCGTCGAGAGACCTACATATACGGTTTCGAACGGCCGACGCCATTCATCTATTCTCTCCTCACCATCTTCTGTCAACCATGAGCGACTGTCTTGGCCATCGGACACCGACAAAGGGCCGCCAGATGGCGCCATTGGTGGGATCGAGCGCATCCTCCAGCGACGACCCCGCCGTCCGGGGACGAATGGGATGACGACGAGGGAGGAGGACGAAGAGGCCGTGGAGCAGCCGTGGAGCCGGGAGCCGCCGAGGAGGCCGAGGAGGCGAGGAGCAGGCCGAGGAAGAAGCCGAGGAGCAGGAGAGGAGGAGGACGCAGAGGCTAAGGACGCTAAGGACTCACCTTCCTCCGACGAGGAGGTGACGAGCCGGAAGCGTCGCCGCGACGACGAGGCGGGGCCATCTAGGAAGAAGAACTAGTTATAGTTAGTTTTAAAGTTTTTATATGTAATTTTTATGTTTATTCGAATTTATATATAATTTGACTATGTTGCAACAATTGAGAGTTCAAAGCTTTCGTTCGCCGATGGTATTGCCGTAGATCGGGAAGACAAGGGTAATGCCGTAGATCGGGAAGACGAGGGTATTGCCGTAGAAACCCATGCCATTGTCGCCGACAGGTCGGGGCCACCAAACGTTTCCCGCGATTTTCTCTCATCCGGAGTCCCCGAGCGCTCCCCGGGGGGCCGGGGATGGCCTGGGCTCCCGGACGGATGAAAGGTCTAATTCGGACGAAAACGAGGAACCAGGGACGCGACTGGGCCATTTTCGTCCATCCGGATGACAAATCGCCATCCTGGGAGCCTCGTCGGGGGAAGAGTGGAGATGCTCTAAGACGAGCCGGTGCGCAAACTCACGTGCGCGCGGCAGCGATCACCAACAGTTCGAGACAAGAAAACTCCTTATGAGATGCAGTTAGCACGTGCGAAGTAGCTAAACAGTTCGAGATAGAAAAGACGCTCCTGGCCAAAGGAAGATTCGAGATTAGAGCACCACTGCATAAATAAATCAACAAATGACCACAACCTCGGCCGAAAAACGAAGAATCGTGTCAAATTGGCGTCCTTTTCGGCTCAAAAATACGATTGAAAATACTAAAGCAGGGAACCAGATAGGCACTAATGCTGGGGTATCGATCAGAGAAAGGCGTTTGACTGTGGCAGCGGTCCACGGGACCTTGTCCGACCCGGCGGCGGCGAAGCGTGCCTTGTCGGTGTGGGAGCATCTTCACCAACCGCGTAGACGCGACAAGTACCAATGGCCGCGCGGCGGAGCATCATGGGAACCTGACGCGGACGCGTCCAATTTTCTATCGCGCCGTGCCGGCGATGCGGCGGTGCCTCTCGCGGTCGCACACCTGCATGCACTCCCTGACGCAGTTCGCGGCACACCCGCCCGCCGGCGGCTAAATGATTTTATGCTTTCTCCGCCTCTCTAGATACTGTAATCGACCGCATCATCACAAAACACATACGGTGTATACTTGTGAATAGTCTTAGAGCAAGTACAATAAATTCTAATTAGTTAACAATAAGGATTAAAATAATATATTTGTATCTAGTTGAAGAAGAGAAGAGAAGAGAAGAGAAAATATTTTTTATGCAAGAGTTAGCTCTAACACGTGCTTCTAAGAAAGTTGTGTAAATGAAATGTGGATCATCCATTGAGAAAAAAATAGTACATTCCTATAGCTAACTATTATACTTGTTGGCTACATGTTGGCTATAGATGATATATCATTTTGCTTATAGCCAACAACCGGCTATTCTATTGGAGTTGCTATTAAGGCATCTCCACCAGCGATTCAATCCTAGATAGAGGCTAGCAAGTGTGTCCATAGTGGTTTATAGGGTCGCCGTGAGTCCATCTTTAATATAGAGGAGACTGTCCCATACCGGCGCGCTCCATAGTGTTGGCCCAAAAAATATTAATTTTCTTTTGGAAAAGTTTTGTTACCAACTGGCTGTTGCTACACCTGGTTCTTCCTTTCCAAGACCCCAGGCTCCCGCGGTCACGATGCTCGCCACTGTTGTCCTGCCGCGTCGTTGTTGCGGTCGCTGCTCTCCCCGCGCGTCACCGTCACTTGTCAGCCCTGCTCTTTTCGCACGCATTCACCGTCACCGCCCATCGCCGCTGCTGCAGCTCTTTGCGTCTGCGGTCGTCACCCCTGCTGTAGCTCTTTGAAGCGTGTTGGCCTAGACGCCGCTCCTCTGACCGAGTTCTCCATGCCCGGTCACTGGAGCTATCCCTCTGGTTGGAGGCCGTCATGGACATGGCAGCGGCTAGATCTTGCCGTCGGACTCAGAGAAGACAATCTCGTCAATTCATCTCCGGCGAGCTCGGGAAGCCCCTTCTACGTCACCTCTGGGCCTCCTCGCCAGCGCCTGCATGCACCGAGCTCGAATCGGTCATGGCGATGCTGCATAGTTTTAAACAATATTACAATATTTATAGACATAAATAATTGCACATGGATAGTTTAAATATACAAATTAAATTATTCATACAAGAATTCAAATAAATTGCAATGCAAAACATGTTCAAGAATCATGCAGTATTTCCTCTTCGCACCCAAAAAATGCTCAACTAGATCATTCTAAATTTAAGTATCAACACGTGCATCTCGAATTTTTTGATGCATGTGGAGGAAAGCAGTAAACTAGGTCGATACCTGCTCAATGCCTCAACCACATCAATAGATTTCTGAAAATCAAATGGATGGTCATCATTTGTTGGTACATCGCGCTTAATCTTAATGATTATGCTGTGCAAGTTCGTTTATTCGCTCCGCTGAAAATGCCTTGAAGTGATCCACACATATGGTTATCTGGCTTTGTTCAATTATTTTTTACTTATAATTTTTTTTTGACCAAGTTTTTACTTATAATTTGACATCGAAGTCGACATGGCTTGGACCTACAACATTTGAGCTCAAGTTTTATCATATTTCTCAATGAATTATTGCAGTGCACAAATCTGAGAATTACTGTCCTCTGTGCAGCAGTCTTGTACGAGGAAATTGAGAGAGGCGTTTATTGAGTTGTTGATCCGATGGCGAGATGAACCATCGGACGTCGCTGCAAGAAGGACATTCCAATGGGGATGTATCCCATGACGAACACATCTGGTGGATTTGGCGCCATCCACTCACCCCCCATGAGCAGCTCCACCATCTCGCCTATTGTGTGCACTCCAGTCCTTGTGATAAGCAAACAATGCTCCTTTTTAGTTCTGCTCGTTTATGTTTTATCTTTGATGTCTCACTGTGTTAAAATCTCCATTATGCAGTAAGATTACCATTTAGGTTTAGCAACAAAACCTGGGCAATTATTTGGCCTACCATGTTCTCCAAATTTCCTGTATCAGTTTATGTATGTGCATCTTTGATTCTTTGTACCATATGCCAAAAATTACTAATACATTCTTGTTTACTCATCAATGTCAATGTTACTTATAAAGAGGGATGTTTAGTTACAATATTTCTTTGATGTGTGCATTAGCAAGCAACAACTCGCTGGTAAGCTTCCATATTTATGTGTTTACTTGCTCTCTATAGTTCAAGCTTCAGCCCATTTATAATCTATTTGGGTTTTTATATCTGATCCATGCTTATGCTTGTTGCTCAGGTGTCTTTTTATGGGCAATGGTGATTTATAGATGTGCAATTTATATTCCTAATTTTACCAGCTACCATTGTTTATATTAACTCAATAGGCTTAGCAGAGCAACAGCTTTGCAGAATATGTTGTCTGACTTTCCATATGCAATGCTACATGTAGGTGGTTCACTTCAAATTGATATTCTCTATGCCTTGAGCAATCAAGATAAATTACCCCTTGAGTAATTGTTCAGTTTACAAGAACACCCAGCTTGTAAGTAGCCACTTCCTCCTTTGTAGGCTTTTTTTAGCAATGCCAATGTTTCTTACTCTACATGACTTACAAGCTTCATTTTTTGTAGGTACCTTATCTATATTGTTTGCAGAGAACTACTAAGGTTCCTATTTTATTGATTGAAAAACAGCCAAACAGGCCGTCATAGATGGATATATATGTATACTTTATCTGACTGTTGAGAAACAAGCTACTATATCTACAGAGTGAGCCTGAAATTCTCAGCAAAATGATCTATCGCCAATGCAATTTATTTCTTGTATTTATTTGTGTAGAATAAGGCCAGGCTCAGTTAGTTTTCTTCCATGCACTATTTTTTTCAGATATATCGGATGAAAGAAATTTCATAGCGTTGCAGCATCACTAGATGAACAATGTCGTTGATGGAGTAATCATGCTTTGCTCTTAAATTATCTCTATAGACGGATACTGGATCGAGTGTACCCGTGTAGTGAAGTACAAGTTTAAACAAGGCTCTATTACAGCCTCTCTTTAGTTTCTCAGATTGATCAATATTCAGCTTGCAAACAAAAACTGAATGTTGCTTTGGTTGAAAATTAAGAAAGATCTTTTCCCCGAGTTATTACTTGGCATATTTATTTCATCATTTTTCTCACTGTTTGTGTTGTGTGGTCACTTAAGTTGAATATCATCTCGGTATCTATCCTTCTAACTTGTTATCTTAGGTGGATGGTGCCTTTAACTTTTCCTTCGGTGGAAAATGTGTGCTGAAGTATGCTTTCTTAACAATGCAATACTCTCAGGGTTTGTTGAAAACAAAGTTATTTTCAGTATGTTTGCTTTTATTAACTTTGTCTACTTGTATTTCAGCGAGAAGCAACCCCTCTGACATTTGACCTTGGACTAGCTATCTCATTTGAACTAACGCGGCTTTGCAAGTATTTCTAGCGTCTGCATTACATCGTTATTGGCTATTAGGTAATAACTGAATAAATGAATTATCTCTACCGTTAGTTTAAGCAGACTCATAGGGGAGATTTTTTGTTGTTGTGAAAACCCATTTGTTACACTGAGATGTGATTGGAGAGCATAGCTGTTCTTAGGTCTGAATCAGTGATGGCGTTATGATTATCTATGTGAAGTTGTATTAATTGTTTCTGAAACAATGGAAATTTAATAGACACAAGGTTCTTTCCCTTTTGTTTTCTGGCAGGTAGTCTTGGCATGAAAATTTGTATGAATATCATTTCTCTTGCAGAATAGATTGGCACGGAGCAGTCTGTCCTTCTCAGGTCTTTTCTTTTCTTTCTGTTGCTGCAAATTTATATTGATATTTCTGTTACAAGCTTTCTTTTACACTGTAAACTGTTTATTAAGGGGGCTACCATGAGAAACTCTGCCCTTGTCGCCCCAGAGGGTATCGAGCATGTTTATAGGAACTATGGGTATTTTTTCTCATGGATTTTATTTTACACCGTCCGTATTATTTCTTGGTGTTGAGTTTTTACCTTTTATGACAAAATGGAAATTGACGAGTACATGGTTTTTCCTTTGCCAAAACATGTAGATTCAGAACTATCTAAGCTTTATGCTGTTATGCCAAAAGAAGATGAGGAGACGGGTATGTTGTGATATCAGAAGCTAGCAAGGCCTATGAAGCTATAGCCTAAAAAGAGAACATTGTCTGTCCGGCTTTGTCTCATGATAAATGTACAATTGTTGCTTCTCCCTGGTTATGTGAATCAATTTATTTCACTTTTTGATAATGTATTGTATTAGATGGTGATCAACTGGATGCCATATTTACTCCTTAGTTATGTTTCTACCATACTTGTGCTTTGTCGTCCCAGCTACCTTGATATTTGTCGGTGTAGCAGGGGGTGCTCTAGATGATGAAATTGGGAGTTTATTTACAAAATTGTTCTCGAGACTGCTCTATGGCTGCAAGATGTAAAATGGATATATTCTTTTGTAATACGATCTGGCTGCTTGCGCTCCATAATTTCACCGCTCTAGAGTTTATTTTATGGTTTATGTGACCAAGTACGCAAAGGAAGGGTTCATAATTCATCGCCCAAGCTATGAACCAATTGCTTTTTGACGTGCTAAGCTATACATAAATACAGGTTGAGCAAGCTGATCAGCACAAGACCCTTGTGACATTTTGTCATTTGGGCGTTGGGATTGGGATGCAGAGCACCGGCGAGGAGGCGCCCCAAGGGGCGCCCCAACCACTAGTGTACATATATTATTACCCAGCTACAGGTTCCTTCTTCACTCTTTCCGTTCGAATTGCATGTGTTTTTTTACTCAAGAAATCGAATTGCTGGGCTTAACAGTTTTTTTTTTTAGAAGTCACAGCCGTCATATTATTCAACAGTAATGTTCATAGGGATACAAAATTCATCCGGCGTTTGTCCTAGCCAGAGATGACGGCCTGCATCACGCGACACCGAAGACCTTGCAAGTCCATGTGCCTCTGTATTCGAAGCTCTCCGCTCATGCACGAAAAAAGCCTCAGCGAAGTTTAGAGATTTTGATTTAATCTCGTGAAATTGGAGAACGTGATAGAAATTTTCTGGATCTTCATTCAGGCCCAGCTTATGGACTCTGGACCATATGCCCACTAATCCTTTTGTTTTTTTCAAAGACATGCGATGCCCAATAGGAATTTTTTGGACAGAATCTGGCCCATTAGGACACTAGCCAGGCCCTATATTTAGGCAGCACGTGAATGTAAAGAAAGCAAGGCCCGGGGTGTAGTGAAGTACCGGGCTAGTGGCAAGCGATCACAAAAATAGTACTCCCTTATAAGAACAAAAAGGACAGAAAAAGCGATCATGCTGGAAAAAGATCGGTCCGTGATGACTCATGAGCCATCGCATCGTACTCTATGGTTCAGTTGGGTCAACCAGTCCAGCGGAAAATGAAAACTGAACAACAGAAGCGAACAAAACTGAGATGTTTCCACTGTCTTTGGAAATGTGTTTGTGTGGGAGTGTGCCATGATGATATTGTAACTTGTCGACATACGTAGTATGTGCATGCATGTGCCATGGAAGGAACTTATTCTACTGGTAACTTACCAACATATACTGACCGGAAAAGTTATTTTTGATATTTCGGAAATACTGGCCAAATAATAGTTGAGATTTGTCAAAATTTATTAATTTTCTCTTTTTAATTTGAGCAAATTTTGGAGTACCAAAAAAATTTGTTTGGTATTACTTTTTCTCGGTTGTAACCGATAAAATCGGTTTCCGCCAAAATACTGAAAATACCGGCCGAGAAAAAAACCCTAGGTTTGTAGATATTCTATTGGTAACTTATCTAGAAGCCTGAACTTTGTACCGAGAGGCCTGTAAAATATGATTGAGTGGTTGATTATAGCCCTCGTGAAGTTTTCCACACGTGCGAGCTGGTGGGTGGACATGTACATGTGGACGTGTTGTCAAGTGGCCAAGGCGTCCATATAAAATTCCAGACGGGGACTCGCGCAGAAAAAGGATCAAAAACAAAAGGGAAGCTGGTTGTTTCAGATAAGATCGCCCGAGAGCGAACATGCCCCGTGGATCTAGCGACTCTCCTATGATAGCTGACAAACTTAAACAATGTCTAACGTCAATGGTTACGTGCACATTAACTTGATGAACAGTTGGTCCAGTCGTCCAGATATATATATTTTTTGCAAGAACTATCTGTTCATCACCGTCAAAAAATGGATCGAGAAAAAAGAGAGCAGTCTGTGAATAGAACAGCGGCCTGGATCGGAATACATATGCATGCGATGCGTTGCCTGATGCCCTAATCGTAATCCACCAACAAAGTAAGTACGCATCATGATGCAGCAGCAACAAGAACAAGCACAGACAAGATTAAGCTTATTCGATGAACAAAGAAGCCTTAAATCCATCCGCTGATGATAGATCCAATCATATTGTATTTGTACGCATATGTTTGGCCGGGGCATGATACTCCACGACTGCATAATCGAAGTAATTATATATAGTACAACACAATTAAGCTACACAACGAGGGGATTCGCTTGCTTACAGTACTGCCAGGCGTACCCACAACGACCCTTAGTCCCTAACGTAGAATGAGAAACATTATTCAGCGGTATTAAGCATACGCTACCATTACCATCTCCATCGCTAGGGCTAGGCCAGTACGCACCATGCTCGATCGCTAGTAGTAGGAGCCGCCGCCGTTGCTGTTGCCGTCCTTCCCGCCGCCGCAGCCGGGACTTGTGGTGGTTCCGGGGCTCTTCTTGCTGTCCCCGCTGCCGCCGGTCAAGTCGGTGATGATCGCCTTGATGATGCTGCCCCGCTTGGGGGGCGGGTTCTCCTTCTTCTCGCCGTTGTCCATGGCGTTGCGGCCGGGGGCGCTACTCCCCAGATAAAAAACGCAGGCAAGAGGCCGAGTGTTTCGTATGTGCGTGTGAGCTGCCTACAGGTCGGGGGAGTTGTCTTATAGGCTTATAGCGGTAAATGCATTTTTTTATGGAGTTAAAGTCTTTTGCTTTGGTTTTCCGGGCATGGATAATTGCTGCAACGAGACCGACGACTAGTCGACGACGATGACGGGAGGTTTTGCAGCAGCCGAGCGTTGGGTAGCAGGGCTCACCTCCTGAAGGGCAATTATCTATTTATCTTTGTCGGCTAGTTGAGCTTATTTGTGCGAGTTCGCTTAGCGTGCACTTGCGTGCGTCACTGCGTGACGCGATACAGCTTACGTCCCAAAACACGGCCACGTGCTCTCTCACACATATATGTATTGGGGGTGTGTGTAACAACTGTATGTGTAGATCGGTAGACCCTAGCTCCGTGTTTGTGATGAACAGCAAAAACTGAGCTCGATCAGTAGGTATGTGTGTGTGCCGGGCTATGCGTGTGATCGCTTTCATAGTTTCTTCGAATGGATTGAATGATCTTAATCTAGATATCTACTCCAACATTACCACTACCCAACATTTCTTAGTGGTCACTTATCTGTGTCACTGTCGCACGTAGTTCTCCAAGTCCAAGGCTGGACATTCGGACGTGAATGGCTTTCTTGGTCCACGGCGCCGGCTGCAGATATGGACTTACGGGCACGAAAAAATTCTGGATCCAAAGCCGATCAAAGGCGTCTCTCACAGTATCACCTGATTTTTATCTGTAGCCACACTCATTTCTTGTGAACCGATCGAGTGCCGCAAGGTCTAGCCTAAAGTACGTGTTGGCCAAGCAGATTAATTAACCGGCGCAGGGTACGTCAATGACGTGCACAATGTAATTATACAGTGCAACTGTGCAAGCTATCTAGCGGAGTAAATGACAAAAAACTACCACAATTGAGGCAGTCGTGTCACGGAACTACCAAAAGTATTTGTTTTGTCACATAACTACCACTATTGGGGCATGTCTGCGACGCGGAGCACTGATTTTCTAATTTGCGGGTCTTAATCCAGTTTCTAACAGCTGAGACCGACTGTTAGATCCTACGTGGCAAAAATAAATGATTTGTTTCTGGTAATTTTATAGAAGACCCCCCAATCTCCCTTTTCCAAAAGCAATCAGGTCCAAATGAAAGTCTTCCTCGTGCTCGCCCGCTACTGCTCCGCCGCCGCGAGCTTGGGGGTCAGGTGCGTACGGTCGGGCGCAGGGAGAGGAGCCGAGCGTGGGAGGAGCCGCTGAGGCGCAGGTCCGGGCGTCGTGGTCGGACGCGGGCGGCCGAGGCGACGGGGACGCGGCCGTGATTGGTGCTGCCGCATCACCATTGCTGCTGCGCGTTGCTGCTCACGCACGCTCCTGCTGCACGTATGCCTGCTGTTGCTTGGCCGCTGCCCATGCGCACGCCCAAACGACTTGGCCTAGCTCGATGCTTGCTTGCCAGCTTGCTCGCGCACAGCAGCTGCTGCTTTGCTACTGCTGCCGGCTCGCCCATTTACTCTCCTCACCCCCTGGCTGCGTCCGCCGGCCGTGGTCGTCGCGCCTGCCGCCGCGCGCTTGGTCGTGCTCGGCCGCCGCCCCACCGCTGCGCGTCTGCCCGCCCACCGCGGCGCGCCAGACCACACTGCCGTGCCCCCGACTGCCGCGTGCCTGGCCATGCTCGGCCGCCACGCACAGCTGTGCGCCCGGCCACACCGCCCCCCTGCAGCGCGCCTCCACGCCGGACTCGGAGATGATGCCCAAGCGCGCGGCGGCCGGGCGGGCACGGCGGCGCGGCCTGGCATGTGCATTTGAGAATTTTTTTATTTTCTTTATTCATCTATTTTTTATTTTTTATGTGGCAAGTGGATCTGTGTGTGACACAAAATATATTCTGAGGTTATATTTGCAAAATTAAACTAGGAATTAGATTTTCATCTGCCACGTAGTCCTGACAGGTGGGCCCGAATAGTCAGATAACGGTTTAACTCGTCTAAATTAGAAAATCAGTGCTCCGCGTCACACACATGCCCCAATAGTGATAGTTATGTGACAAAACGAACACTTTTGGTAGTTCCGTGACACGACTGCCTCAGTTGTGGTAGTTTTTTGTCATTTACTCTATCTAGCGTGTATCATTTCACCAAGTTTCAATGTGTGTGTCAGTTAGTGCAGTTTTTTCTTTGTAGTTCTAAAAAATGTGATTAAACTTTGTGAAACAACATAATAGAAATCTTGCAGCACCAATTCAACGGGTGAAACATCTCGTGCATGGTAGAACCGCAGCGTTGCGATGATAAAAGATTCACAGCTCTCAAGTCTCAAGGTGCTGATCAAGCTACCTTCCAATTGGCCCACAAGCAATATGAACGAATGGCAGGCCAGGCGGAGCCTCCTTTGAACCGCGACGCTTGCTCATGGAGAAACACGGTCTTTCTATCGTACTACTAAAAAGGAACCAATGGGAGCTCTAGTCCCGCAGATCAATGGCGCGTTGGGTAGGTTACATGCTCCTTGGCCAATTTTCGGTCCGTCTGTATGCCTGGCTGAGCCGCGTTCTTGCATTAACCGGTTCTCAAAGCACCCCTCGGACAGGCTCTGGAGGAACGTCCGGAATGACAGTTTCTCCGGGGCCAGGGCCGTTGCAGCCAGAAGGCTGCACGCGTGGGGAAGGGAGGTGGAGACGCCGCGTCCCTTTGGGAACACACGCCATAATTAGCTCTTCTTCCTCTCACTCGCGACCTGATACGCGTAGATGCACACGTCCGTTGGGAACCCCAAGTGGAAGGTATGATGCGTATAGAAGCAAGTTTCCCTCAGTATGAAACCAAGGTTTAATCGAACCAGTAGGAGCCAAGAAGCACGTTGAAGGTTGATGGTCGCGAAATGTGATGCGGCGCAACACCGGGATTCCGCGCCAACGCGAACCGCACAACACAACCCAAGTACTTTGTCCCAACGAAACAGTGAGGTTGTCAATCTCACCGCTTGCTGTAACAAAGGATTAAACGTATCGAGTGGAAGATGTTTGCAAAGAAAACAGTAAACACAATTGCAGATTGTATGCTATGTAAAGAATAGGACCGGGGTCCACAGTTCACTAGAGGTGTCTCTCCCATAAGATAAAGCATGTTGGGTGAACAAATTACAGTCGGGCAATTGACAAATAGAGAAAGGCATAACAATGCATATACATGACATGGTAAATATAGTGAGATTTAATCCGGGCATTACGACAAAGAACATAGACCGCCATCCAACCGCATCTATGCCTAAAAAGTCCACCTTCAGGTTATCATCCGAACCCCCTCCAGTATTAAGTTGCAAAGCAACAGACAATTGCATTAAGTATGGTGCGTAATGTAATCAACAACTACATCCTTAGACATAGCATCAATGTTTTATCCCTAGTGGCAACAACACATCCACAACCTTAGAACTTTCTGTCACTGTCCCAGATTCAATGGAGGCATGAACCCACTATCGAGCATAAATACTCCCTCTTGGAGTTAAGAGTAAAAACTTGGCCAGAGCCTCTACTAATAACGGAGAGCATGCAAGATCATAAACAACACATGAACAATAGATTGATAATCACCATAATCATAGTACTCTCTATCCATCGGATCCCGACAAACACAACATATAGAATTACATATAGATGATCTTGATCATGTTAGGCAGCTCACAAGATCTAACAATGAAGCACAACAAGGAGAAGACGACCATCTAGCTACTGCTATGGACCCATGGTCCAGGGGTGAACTACTCACTCATCACTCCGGAGGCGACCATGGCGGTGTAGAGTCCTCCGGGAGATGAATCCCCTCTCCGGCAGGGTGCCGGAGGCGATCTCCGAATCCCCGAGATGGGACGCGGCGGCGGCTCTGTAAGGTTTTCCGTATCGTGGCTCTCGACCGGGGGTTTCGCGACGGAGGCTTTAAGTAGGCGGAGGGTCAACGCGGGGCCACACGAGGCCCAGGGGCTAGGTCGGCCGGGGCCTGGGCCTGCCACCCCCGGCCTCCTCGTGGCCCCACTTCGTTAGGTCTTCGGTCTTCCTGAAGCTTCGTGCAAAAATAGGACCCTGCGAAAGTTTCGTCCAATTCCGAGAATATTTCTTTACTAGGATTTCAAAAACCAAAAACAAAGAACTGGCTCTTCGGCATCTTGTTAATATGTTAGTTCCAGAAAAATGCATAAATATGACATATAATGTGCATAAAACATGTAGGTATCATCAATAAAGTAGCATGGAACATAAGAAATTATCGATACGTTGGAGACGTATCAGCATCCCCAAGCTTAGTTCTGCTCGTCCCGAGCAGGTAAAACGATAACAAAGATAATTTCTGAAGTGACATGCCATCATAATCTTGATCATACTATTTGTAAACATATGTAATGAATGCAGCGATCAAAGCAAAGGTAATGACATGAGTAAACAACTGAATCATAAAGCAAAGACTTTTCATGAATAGTACTTCAAGACAAGCATCAATAAGTCTTGCATAAGAGTTAACTCATAAAGCAATAAATCAAAGTAAAGGTGTTGAAGCAACACATAAGAAGATTAAGTTTCAGCGGTTGCTTTCAACTTATAACATGTATATCTCATGGATATTGTCAACATAAAGTAATATAACAAGTGCAATATGCAAGTATGTAGGAATCAATGCACAGTTCACACAAGTGTTTGCTTCTTAAGGTGGAAGGAGATAGGTAAACTGACTCAACAATAAAAGTAAAAGAATGGTCCTTCGCAGAGGAAAGCATCGATTTATTTGTGCTAGAGCTTTTATTTTGAAAACATGAAACAATTTTGTCAACGGTAGTAATAAAGCATATGAGTTATGAAAATTATATTTTACAAGTTGCAAGCCTCACGCATAGTATACTAATAGTGCCCGCACCTCGTCCTACTTAACTTGGACTACCGGGTCTTCGCATGCCATGTTTCAACCAAGTGTCACAAAGGGGTGCCTCCATGCCGCCTGTACAAAGGTCCAAGGAGAATGCTCGCATTTCGGATTTCTCGCTTTTGATTATTCTCAACTTAGACATCCATACCGGGACAACATGGACAACAGATAATGGACTCCTCTTAAATGCATAAGCATGTAGCAAAGTTATTATTCTCATATGAGATTGAGGATATATGTCCAAAACTGAAACTTCCACCATGGTTCATGGCTTTAGTTAGCGGCCCAATGTTCTTCTCTAACAATTTTGCATGCTCCAACCACTAAAATGATAGACCTTCAGACAAGACGGACATGCATAGCAACTCACATGATATTCAACAATGGTTGATGGCGTTCCCCAGAAGCATGGTTATCGCACAACAAGCAACTTAATAAAATATAAAGTGCATAAGTACATATTCAATACTACGATAGTTTTTAAGGCTATTTTGTCCCATGAGCTATATATTGCAAAGGTGAATGATGGAATTTTAAAGGTAGCACTCAAGCAATTTACTTTGGAATGGCGGAGAAATACCATGTAGTAGGTAGGTATGGTGGACACAAATGGCATAGTAGTTGGCTCAAGTATTTTGGATGCATGAGAAGTATTCCCTCTCGATACAAGGTTTAGGCTAGCAAGGTTATTTGAAGCAAACTCAAGGATGAACAAGTGCAGCAAAACTCACATAAAAGACATATTGTAAACATTATAAGACTCTACACTGTCTTCCTTGTTGTTCAAAACTCAATACTAGATATTATCTAGACCTTAGAGAAACCAAATATGCAAATCAAATTTTAGCAAGCTCTATGTATTTCTTCATTAGTGGGTGCAAAGCATATGATGCAAGAGCTTAAACATGAGCACAACAATTGCCAAGTATCACATTATCCAAGACATTTTAGAATTACTACATGTAGCATTTTCCAATTCCAACCATGTAACAATTTAACGAAGAAGAAACTTCGCCTTGAACATTATGAGTAAAGCCTAAGGACACATGTGTCCATATGCAACAGCGGAGCGTGTCTCTCTCCCACAAAGTGAATGCTAGGATCCATCTTATTCAAACAAAACAAAAACGAAAAACAAACAAACCGACGCTCCAAGTAAAGAACACAGATGTGACTGAATAAAAATATAGTTTCAGGGAGGAACCTGATGATGTTGTCGATGAAGAAGGGGATGCCTTGGGCATCCCAAGCTTAGACGCTTGAGTCTTCTTAAAATATGCAGGGGTGAACCACGGGGGCATCCCCAAGCTTAGAGCTTTCACTCCTCTTGATCATAGTATATCATTCTCCTCTTGACCCTTGAAACTTCCTTCACACCAAACTTCAAGCAAACTCATTAGAGGGTTAGTGCATCATTAATAATTCACTCATTCAGAGGTGACACAATCATTATTTCCACTTCTGGACATTGCATAATGCTACTGGACATTAATGGATCAAAGAAATAAATCCAACATAGCAAAAGAGGCAATGCGAAATAAAAGGCAGAATCTGTCAAAACAGAACAGTCCGTAAAGACGAATTTATAAATGGCACCAGACTTGCTCAAATGGAAAAACTCAAAACTAATGAAAGTTGCGTACATATCTGAGGATCACGCTCGTAAATTGGCAGATTTTTTCGAATTTTCTACAGAGAATTATGCCCAGATTCGTGACAGACAGCAATGCTGTTTCTGCGCAGCGATCCCAAATATAACATCAACTTTGACATAGAAACTTTACTTGGCACAAAAACATGATAAGGAGAGGTTGCTACAGTAGTAAACAACTTCCAAGACTCAACAAAACAAAAAATTGCTGTAGGTAAAAACATGGGTTGTCTCCCATAAGCGCTTTTCTTTAACGCCTTTCAGCTAGGCGCAGAAAGTGCAAATCAAGTAACATCGAGAGTAGAAGCATCAACATCATTACCAGGGGTGTTGGGAGTTTTCTCAACAATGCATTGTATCTGGTCTATATAAGTTTTAGCGTCTCCTTTTCATTAGTCTTAGGCTTGCTACTCTCGTCGAACAAATTTTCAGGAACAAGCCAAGCATAGTTATCTTCTAGTGCATCATTCATAGCTAGGAGTTTACATGGTATTGGTGCTTTGATTTCCCCTCCATCATTAATGTTATTAGTGTACATTATTCTATCCATGTCCATTTTTTCAAGGAGACCAATAAAATTGGTATGAGAACCTAGCATATTAAATTTAGCAAAAACCTTTCTAGCCTCTCTTGCTAGACCACCAAATTCTCTAAGAAGGGTTTCTAAAACAAAATCTTTCTTTTCCCCTTCTTCCATATCACCAAGTGTAAGAAACATGTGTTGGATTATAGGATTGAGATTAACAAATTTAGTTTCCAACATGCGAACTAAAGCAGCAGCAGCAATTTCATAGGTAGGTGCAAGTTCTACCAAGTGTCTATCTTCAAAATCTTCAGATACTAACATGATTGAAAAATTCTTCTATATTATTTCTCCCAACTATGGACCCACGTCCTACCGGTATGTCTTTTGTGGTAAAATTAAAAGGAAACATGATGCAATAAGCAAAAAGTAAACTAGGCAAACAAAGTAAAGACAAGTAACTAATTTTTTTGTGTTTTTGATATAGAGAGCAAGACAGTAAATAAAGTAAAACTAGCAACTAATTTTTTTGTGTTTTGATTTAGTGCAGCAAACAAAGTAGTAAATAAAATAAAGCAAGACAAAAACAAAGTAAAGAGATTGAGAAGTGGAGACTCCCCTTGCAGCGTGTCTTGATCTCCCGGCAACGGCGCAAATTTAGCTTGATACGCGTAGATGCACACGTCCGTTGGGAACCCCAAGTGGAAGGTATGATGCGTATAGAAGCAAGTTTCCCTCAGTATGAAACCAAGGTTTAATCGAACCAGTAGGAGCCAAGAAGCACGTTGAAGGTTGATGGTCGCGAAATGTGATGCGGCGCAACACCGGGATTCCGGCGCCAACGCGGAACCTGCACAACACAACCCAAGTACTTTGTCCCAACGAAACAGTGAGGTTGTCAATCTCACCGGCTTCTGTAACAAAGGATTAAACGTATCGAGTGGAAGATGTTTGCAAAGAAAACAGTAAACACAATTGCAGTAGATTGTATGCTATGTAAAGAATAGGACCGGGGTCCACAGTTCACTAGAGGTGTCTCTCCCATAAGATAAAGCATGTTGGGTGAACAAATTACAGTCGGGCAATTGACAAATAGAGAAAGGCATAACAATGCATATACATGACATGGTAAATATAGTGAGATTTAATCCGGCATTACGACAAAGAACATAGACCGCCATCCAACTGCATCTATGCCTAAAAAGTCCACCTTCAGGTTATCATCCGAACCCCTTATTAAGTTGCAAAGCAACACAATTGCATTAAGTATGGTGCGTAATGTAATCAACAACTACATCCTTAGACATAGCATCAATGTTTTATCCCTAGTGGCAACAGCACATCCACAACCTTAGAACTTTCTGTCACTGTCCCAGATTCAATGGAGGCATGAACCCACTATCGAGCATAAATACTCCCTCTTGGAGTTAAGAGTAAAAACTTGGCCAGAGCCTCTACTAATAACGGAGAGCATGCAAGATCATAAACAACACATTAACAATAGATTGATAATCACCATAATCATAGTACTCTCTATCCATCGGATCCCGACAAACACAACATATAGAATTACATATAGATGATCTTGATCATGTTAGGCAGCTCACAAGATCTAACAATGAAGCACAACAAGGAGAAGACGACCATCTAGCTACGCTATGGACCCATGGTCCAGGGGTGAACTACTCACTCATCACTCCGGAGGCGACCATGGCGGTGTAGAGTCCTCCGGGAGATGAATCCCCTCTCCGGCAGGGTGCCGGAGGCGATCTCCGAATCCCGAGATGGGATTCGGCGGCGGCGTCTCTGTAAGGTTTTCCGTATCGTGGCTCTCGGTACCGGGGTTTCGCGACGAGGCTTTAAGTAGGCGGAGGGTCAACGCGGGGGCCACACGAGGGGCCCAGGGGCTAGGTCGGCGCGGCCAGGGCCGGCCGCGCCGCCACCCCCCGGCCTCCTCGTGGCCCCACTTCGTTAGGTCTTCGGTCTTCGGAAGCTTCGTGCAAAAATAGGACCCCGGGCGAAAGTTTCGTCCAATTCCGAGAATATTTCTTTACTAGGATTTCTGAAACCAAAAAAAAACAGCGGCTCTTCGGCATCTTGTTAATATGTTAGTTCCAGAAAATGCATAAATATGACATATAATGTGCATAAAACATGTAGGTATCATCAATAAAGTAGCATGGAACATAAGAAATTATCGATACGTTGGAGACGTATCACGACCGCACTCTCATCTCCCCAAACTGTCACATCACCCGGCGGTTCTCTTCCCGCAAACTATACCTGGGCATGTGTCGGGCCGGGCCGGGCCTCGGGCCGGCCCGAGGTAGGCCCGACGCAAAAAAACCCGGCCCAAGCCCGGCCCGGCCCGACCAAAATCCCACCAAGCCCGTCGGGCCGCGGCCAGCCGTAGTGTTAATTTCGGGCTGCCCAGGCCCGGCCCGGCCCGGCAGTCGGGCCAACATTTCTGGCCCAAGCCCGAGTTTTTCGGGCCGGGCTGCCCATGGCCAGATATACCGCCAACCAATCCGCCGGACCGACGCACGGAGGAGCACCGCTACCGAAGGAGGAAACCTCGGCGACCAGCACCTCGACATCGGCCGCAATCTGCTCTGCAGTCTTCATCGGCATCGCGACTTCGCCCGCGACCTCGAGCTCATCCTCGACCGGAAAAATGGTGGTAACGACCTCTCGTTCTCACCTTCGTACTCGTTCTGGCAAAACATGCCATTCTCGGGCATTTCCGACGACATGCACATTAGATCTGCTAGGGTTTCCGTTAGGATAGCAGTCGGATTGACGTTTTGCAAGGTGTTCGTCCCCATTTCTTGCTGTTCTTGTGCAGTTCTTGCATTTCACGATCTCGATTTGCTTAGATCTGTTACTATAGTGTCGGATTACGGTAGATCCTTCCTAGACCGGGCTTTAGATTGCTGAAACTGGCAGATCTTACTGTGCATGCATAGAGGTGAAGGTTTATTTTGTGTTCGGGTTTACCATGTTGTCATTATTTTGCGAAAGGTTAAGCTGAGAGTCGCGCTAGTTTGTTCAGACGCAAGAGGAGTGTGAGGATTTGAAGAAGGAAGTTGAAATGCTCAAGAATATGCAGAGAACACAAGCACAAGTGATTAGAGCTAAGAAACAGGAATGAGAGGCAGAAAAACGGGCTTTGGAGGCTGAGAAGAGAAAGCTAGAGTATGACATATACGATATGCTTCAAGTGAACTTTGCAATAAAAGACAAGCTCAAGAGGATCAGGGCTACTTGTGACGAGTGATGAATGTGATGTAGATGTACTGTATGACAATTTGTAATGTGGCCTAAATAAAATTTGTAATGTACCCTAAGTACCACTCGTAATGTACTCAATTTGAAGTGCTAATTGTGTTGTTTCTTGATTGAACTAGGCCAATGATTATAACCTGGGATCATAGTATGAGGAGATGATCGATCATAACCTATGGCATGACTTAACATTACCATACCATTGGTTCTGTTCAAACATCTCCACATATGTCCTCATTTTATGAGGCCTCTGATACCCTGCTTTGCATGTTTCTGCTTCTTCAATTCTGCATTGGCCAATGATTCAACTATGGCACAACGGCAGGCATGGTGCTGCCCTGAAACTTAGTCATGTGTGTCATATTACTGGCACACTAGACTTAGTTTGGGGACAGTCCCTTTGCCTGCAGTTTGATCCTACATATGAGACCTCGATTTCGTATGTCTGGTGCATTGGCCAATGATTCAACAAAAGCACAATGAAAGGCTAGGTGGTGGCCTCAAACTTAGTCATGTGTGCCATAGTCGTTGCACACTACACTTAGTTTGTGGCCACTCCCTATGCCTTTCGTGTGAGCAAATGTATGAAACCTTACTAATGTTATCAATGTCCGTTTTCATCTACACTACTTGTGAGCAGGCACACCTCTAATTGCTTGTGTTCTTCTGGCAGACTGAGAAGATCATGCTTGGGTCACCTGCTGAGGTTCCCGGCGAGGGACCGGCGAAGAAGCGTCGTGGAAGGCCGGCTAAGGTCGGCCACTTCCACGACGAGCCAGGGCCGGACCACTTCATCAAAATCATCTTCAAGCCCACCTTCGGCTGGCTCATGATCACTAAAGCTTTCGTCAAGTGGTTTGGAGAAATCCCTTCCAACATCATCGTCACCACCAACACCGGATGCAACTGGAGGATGACTACGAGGAGAGAAGACGATGATGCATTCATCGACCAGGGATGGACGGCCTTTGCCGTCGCCCATCAGCTCAAGGTAGGCCAGTTCGTCACCTTCAGAAGGGTGTCCTCCTTGGAGTACAGTGTGGTCATCTTCGACCACACCTGCACTGAGGTGGTGAGAAGGTGCCCGTACCATGGCGATGGCGCCAGGTGCGTCGTCTCCGAGCACCATTTCACTTTTCTCCCAAGATAGCAGACTCTTTAGAAGTTCTCAGAGAGATCATGTTGCTGGAAAATACCAAAATAAGAATCTTTTGGCATACTTGATAATATCAGATCAAATTCTTTTACCACTATTTAGACCAGATCCAAACTCCCGAATGTTACTAATACCTTCTGTGAGCAACCTAGCTGGTTATTACTCCTTGTATTTTGGAATTTTGGCAATATGTTATGCTTTACTAGAACCACATTTGTAAGCAGTGAATGCTCTAGAACTGTTATATCAAGTAGTGATATCTATCTATGACAAAGATAGTCGTGGTTGCAACTCATGCTCGCTTCATATCATACATACAGTATTCTTATATCAACAATCAAATTGCAATAGATCATGTGCTATTCATCCTATAACAGCCATGTGAATTCCTGTATAGAGTATGTATTATCATATTTGTGTATTGTATAGGTAGCTCCGTTTTTATCGTAATTTTTTTTCTTTTTGCTCTAGACTTCCACCACAGATAGATGTAAATTCACCACTGATCTTTTTTTTCATACGTATTTCTCTGCATTTTTCTTCATTGCATTTGACTAAATAAGAGATAGACTCGTGGCATGGAGCAAAAATCGAAAATACACAAACTATCATGTGGAAAACGCACGCAGCAACGCGAGTGAGGTCCTTCTAGTATAATTAGGAAGCACCCAATGCAGCAACCATATGAGATAGCGTGACGTGATGTGTGGATAACTTCTCCATGAAGGTAGCCGTGTGACATGATTGTTTTCTTCCTAATAAAACGTGTGTGGCCATGCGTGATCGCTTTTTTCTGGTCAATTTAGCTCTCCTCGGATGATCCTAATCTGATGGTGGGGCTTCACAGATTCTGTATCTAGGAACATTTGTTGGTGGTCACTACTGTTAGCGACTTTCTTGTCCAGGCGCGCTCCGGCTGTAGTGGACTGGATCTGGACCTTGCGCCGACCGGACGGCCACGCATCTTATCTGGGTCCAAAGTCCAAACGTGTCGCGCTGTGATTTTTATCTGTGGCAACCATTATCTTTTGTGTCCTTTTTTAATTTAGTGTTCAAGACGGCTTTATTCATCGTAAATTATAGCGTGAAGTACATAATCTGGGGGATTTATAAGCCACAAACGGCGCCCAATATCATCAGAAACTGCACTTCTAGCTAGCACATGCTCCTCCGTGTTATTCTTCCTGCTCTCATGACAGAGTTGTGCCTCCTCAAAAGCTGCTTCTCTTGCCTGAATTTTTAACAATCATGTCATACCTTCCATTGCAACAAGTTTTAACACTTTGCACCACTTCTAGGCAATCTGATGAGGACATCCCTATCTCACTACTACCTCCGTTATTACCAACAGAAGATGAACCTGCTGTGAAGCTCAAGTCCAATGAAGTTAGGATTGGACCAATGACACGAGCTCGTGCGAAGCTACTTAAGCAACAGGTGAACTTGTTCCTAAACGATACCTTGATTGGTGAGAACTTTATACTACATAAGTCCTATTACTTATGTATCATCAGGTATGAAGAGGAGACAAGCATCGCACGAGGAGGAGAGGAGCAGCTGGACGTGAAGATGGACGTGAAGCTGGACAAGGAGCTGGACATGAAGATATCTCATGGACGCGCGAGGGAGGAGCGGGAGGAATGCGCGAGAGGAAGAAGAAGTCCAGGCCGGTCCAGCGCCCGGTCAGACCGGCTCCCACGCCGGGCGCCCGGTCCCGGCCCGGTGACCGGTCGCCAACCGGCCGCCAACCGGAGGGAACGCATCGTACCGGGCAGAAACCGGAAAGTTGCGAAGTTTCCGGTTGCCGCCCGGTTGACCGGACCACATACCGGATCGCCCGGTCGGCAGCCCGGTTGACCGGATTCCAGACCGGACCAGTCCGAGTCTGTCTCGACCAGATCTATTCTGGGTCGGTTTTACTTGTATCTTTCGACCAGAACTCGTCCCGACGCCTATATAAGTGCCTTGGACGACCCCCTAGCAGTTTTAGACCAAGTTTAAGATAAACCCTAGTTCTTAGTTGTTTGCTCTGCAAAACTATTGAATTCCCTACACCATATTGCTTGATATTGTGTAGATCATGTTTAAGTCTTGTGTGATCTGTTCCATTGGGAATTAGACGGTTGCAACTTACCGCTTCGTGGTCGGCGGCTACGTGCGCAAGTGTGTGGAGTTGCGAATATCTTGCAGGGTTGAGAGCTGTTGCATTGGCGACAGGGACCAATCGAGAGATCTCGTTGCGTCATACAAGCTATCTACAAGTTATCTCCGCTGTGTTCATCGCGTGTTCATCACCATCCACCTCGCTTACGGAGAAGATCGGGCCACCCTTTATCATCTTGGTATCAGATTTCCAGTTTTCCTCGGTAAGCCATCCACAATCCACCCCATAGTTGAGTTGTGAGTGTTTTCCTATCCAGAAAAAGCAAAAAAAATTAGGGTTAGGGTTTGCCATAGCCATAGATTGCACTAATTTCGGTTTTAGTTGCTTTTTGTAGTTGTTTTTGCGTACCTTTATCTTTCTTCTAGGAGAATTGTTAGGGTTTGTGTTTTCTTTTCATCTAGTTTATCATCTAGAGTCAGTTTTTGTTTACTCCGAGTCCACATAGCATACATTGTGTTTGTCCAAACCATAGCTACAACCTTTCAATATACGTGACTAGGAACTTCCCCAGAAGATACTAGTTTTACCGCTCGACAGGCTGCTCGTTAGGGTTTTGGTGCTTTGCATATCTTGTTGGCCGTGTTATCAAGGAGTTGAGTCATAAAAAAAAGAACATAGAAAAGAAGCAAAAAGAGCTACATAGCTGCGTGTGTTACAAACAAAAAATCCAAAAAGAAGGGTGTCGTGCTAGTTGAATTCAAGTGAAGGCCTAAGTTTTCTTTACTGCACCCGTAGTTGAGCAATCTTGTGCCTGTCTCGTTGAGCTTTGCTAGCGTCTCTCTAGTGCATTGCAACCTTTCTTCCATATAGTTGCATTGCCCCATTATATCGCCTTGTGTGAGTATCATTGGTTGTCTACGGTCAGCGCTAGAGCTTGTTGTTGGTGCAAATAGGTAGCCTACCTACAGCCCCACATATACCCTGCTTTGTCGTGTGATTGTTCTTATACCCTTGATATTCGCTTCGCTACATCCGTGCACTAGTTGTTACTACAAGTGGTAAGTGATGCGCGTAGATGTACACGTCCGTTGGGAACCCCAAGAGGAAGGTATGATGCGCACAGCGGCAAGTTTTCCCTCAGAAAGAAACCAAGGTTTATCGAACCAGGAGGAGCCAAGAAGCACGTTGAAGGTTGATGGCGGCGGGATATAGTGCGGCGCAACACCAGGGATTCCGCGCAACGTGGAACCTGCACAACACAACCAAAGTACTTTGCCCCAACGAAAGTGAGGTTGTCAATCTCACCGGCTTGCTGTAACAAAGGATTAACCGTATTGTGTGGAAGATGATTGTTTGCAAAAAAACAGTAAAACAAGTATTGCAGTAGATTGTTTGCTATGTAAAGAATAGGACCGGGGTCCACATTTCACTAGAGGTGTCTATCCCATAAGATAAAAGCATGTTGGGTGAACAAATTACAGTCGGGCAATTGACAAATAGAAAAGGGCATAACAATGCATATACATGATATGATAAATATAGTGAGATTTAATCAGGGCATTACGACAAAGTACATAGACCGCCATCCAACCGCATCTATGCCTAAAAAGTCCACCTTCAGGTTATCATCCGAACCCCTTTCAGTATTAAGTTGCAAGCAACAGACAATTGCATTAAGTATGGTGCGTAATGTAATCGACAACTACATCCTTAGACATAGAATCAATGGTTTATCCCTAGTGGCAACAGCACAACACAACCTTAGAACTTTCTGTCACTGTCCCAGGTATCAATGAAGGCATGAACCCACTATCGAGCATAAATACTCCCTCTTGGAGTTAAGAGTAAAAACTTGGCCAGAGCCTCTACTAATAACGGAGAGCATGCAAGATCATAAACAACACATAAGTAATAGATTGATAATCACCATAACATAGTATTCTCTATCCATCGGATCCCGACAAACACAACATATAGTATTACAGATAGATGATCTTGATCATGTTAGGCAGCTCACAAGATCCAACAATGAAGCACATAAGGAGAAGACGACCATCTAGCTACTGCTATGGACCCATAGTCCAGGGGTGAACTACTCACTCATCACTCCGAGGCGATCATGGCGATGAAGAGTCCTCCGGGAGATGATTCCCCTCTCCGGCAGGTGCCGGAGGCGATCTCCTGAATCCCCCGAGATGGGATTCGCGGCGGCGGCGTCTGGAAGGTTTTCCGTATCGTGGCTCTGTACCGGGGGTTCGCGACGGAGGCTTTAAGTAGGGAAGGGCAACGCAAGGGTGGCACGAGGGACCCACACACCAGGGCGGCGCGGGCCCAGCCCCGGCCGCGCGCCCGGCGTGGCGGCGCCTCGTCGCCCCACTTCGTTATCCTTTCGGTCTTCTGGAAGCTTCGTGCAAAAATAGGACCGGGCGTTGATTTCGTCCAATTCCGAGAATATTTCCTTACTAGGATTTCTGAAACCAAAAACAGCAGAAAACAACCGGCTCTTCATCTTGTTAATAGGTTAGTTCCAGAAAATGCGTAAATACGACATATAATGTGTAAAACATGTAGATATCATCAATAATGTAGCATGGAACATAAGAAATTATCGATACGTTGGAGACGTATCAGCATCCCCAAGCTTAGTTCTGCTCGTCCCGAGCAGGTAAAACGATAACAAAGATAATTTCAAGTGACATGCCATCATAATCTTGATCATACTATTTGTAAACATATGTAATGAATGCAACGATCAAAACAATGGTAATGACATGAGTAAACAAGTGAATCATAGAGCAAAGACTTTTCATGAATAGTACTTCAAGACAAGCATCAATAAGTCTTGCATAAGAGTTAACTCATAAAGCAATAAATCAAAGTAAAGGTGTTGAAGCAACACAAAGGAAGATTAAGTTTCAGCGGTTGCTTTCAACTTATAACATGTATATCTCATGGATATTGTCAACATAGAGTAATATAACAAGTGCAATATGCAAGTATGTAGGAATCAATGCACAGTTCACACAAGTGTTTGCTTCTTAAGGTGGAGAGAAATAGGTGAACTGACTCAACAATAAAAGTAAAAGAAAGGTCCTTCAAAGAGGAAAGCATCGATTGTGTATTTGTGCTAGAGCTTTTATTTTGAAAACATGAAACAATTTTGTCAACGGTAGTTATAAAGCATATGAGTTATGTAAATTATATCTTACAAGTTGCAAGCCTCATGCATAGTATACTAATAGTGCCCGCAACTTGTCCTACTTAGCTTGGACTACCGGATCTTCGCAATGCACATGTTTCAACCAAGTGTCACAAAGGGGTACCTCCATGCCGCATGTACAAAGGTCTAAGGAGAAAGCTCGCATTTTGGATTTCTCGCTTTTGATTATTCTCAACTTAGACATCCATACCGGGACAACATGGACAACAGATAATTGACTCCTCTTTAATGCATAAGCATGTGACAACAATTATTATTCTCATATGAGATTGAGGATATATGTCCAAAACTGAAACTTCCACCATGATTCATGGCTTTAGTTAGCGGCCCAATGTTCTTCTCTAACAATATGCATGCTCCAACCATTAAGGTGGTAGATCTCTCTTACTTCAGACAAGACGGACATGCATAGCAACTCACATGATATTCAACAAAGAGTAGTTGATGGCGTCCCCAAGCATGGTTATCGCACAACAAGCAACTTAATAAGAGATAAAGTGCATAAGTACATATTCAATACTACAATAGTTTTTAAGGCTATTTTGTCCCATGAGCTATATATTGCAAAGGTGAATGATGGAATTTTAAAGGTAGCACTCAAGCAATTTACTTTGGAATGGCGGAGAAATACCATGTAGTAGGTAGGTATGGCGGACACAAATGGCATAGTGGTTGGCTCAAGGATTTTGGATGCATGAGAAGTATTCCCTCTCGATACAAGGTTTAGGCTAGCAAGGTTATTTGAAGCAAACTCAAGGATGAACCGGTGCAGCAAAACTCACATAAAAGACATATTGTAAACATTATAAGACTCTACACCGTCTTCCTTGTTGTTCAAAACTCAATACTAGAATTATCTAGACCTTAGAGAGACCAAATATGCAAATCAAATTTTAGCAAGCTCTATGTATTTCTTCATTAATGGGTGCAAAGTATATGATGCAAGAGCTTAAACATGAGCACAACAATTGCAAAGTATCACATTATCCAAGACATTTTATTATTACTACATGTAGCATTTTCCAATTCCAACCATATAACAATTTTAACGAAGAAGAAACTTCGCCATGAATATTATGAGTAAAGCCTAAGGACATATTTGTCCATATGCAACAGCGGAGCGTGTCTCTCTCCCACAAAGTGAATGCTAGGATCCATTTTATTCAAACAAAACAAAAACAAAAACAAACCGATGCTCCAAGTAAAGTGCACAAGATGTGACTGAATAAAAATATAGTTTCGGGGAGGAACCTGTGATGTTGTCGATGAAGAAGGGGATGCCTTGGGCATCCCCAAGCTTAGACGCTTGAGTCTTCTTAAAATATGCAGGGATGAACCACGAGGGCATCCCCAAGCTTAGAGCTTTCACTCCTCTTGATCATAGTATATCATACTCCTCTCTTGACCCTTGAAAACTTCCTTCACACCAAACTTCAAGCAAACTCATAAGAGGGTTAGTGCACAATTAATAATTCACATATTCAGAGGTGACACAATCATTCTTTACACTTCTGGACATTGCATAAAGCTACTGGACATTAATGAATCAAAGAAATACATCCAACATAGCAAATACGGCAATGCGAAATAAAAGGCAGAATCTGTCAAAAACAGAACAGTTCGTAAAGACGAATTTTAAAATGGCACCAGACTTGCTCAAATGGAAAAACTCAAAACTAATGAAAGTTGCGTACATATCTGGGGATCACGCTCGTAAATTGGCAGATTTTTTCGAATTTTCTACAGAGACTTGTGCCAGAATTCGTGACAGAACAATGCTGTTTCTGCGCAGCGATCCCAAATATAACATCAACTTTAACATATAAACTTTACTTGGCACAAAAACATGATAAGGAGAGGTTGCTACAGTAGTAAACAACTTCCAAGACTCAAATATAAAACAAAGTACTGTAGTAAAAACATGGGTTGTCTCCCATAAGCGCTTTTCTTTAACGCCTTTCAGCTAGGCGCAGAAAGTGCAAATCAAGTAACATCAAGTGATGAAACATCGACATTACCTTGGGCTTTACCCTTACCTTTCTTGTCCTCTTTCTTACTCTTTGGATTAGGGAATATATGGCTACACCCGGGTGTAGAGGTGAATTTTAAGGTGCCTTCTCTCACGTCTATGACTGCTCCCAATAGTTTCAGCAGGGATCTTCCGAGTGTGATTTGTCCTGTTCCTGCGCATTCAATGACAAGGTAATCAATGGATATTGTTCTCCCAAGAATGGTTGTATGCACACCCGCAGCTATCCCTTTAGGAATTATAACAGAGTTATCAATAAGAGTTATTCCTTCCCCCCTTCAGCGAATTCCCAAAGTTTCAATGATTTATGAATACTCTTAGGCATTAGGCAAAATTCAGTCATAATATCACAATTAGCATGAAGAGTTTGGTTACCTATGACAATTTTAATAGTAGGATCCCACAATGAAGGTTCAGAGTTCACTAAAACTTGATCAAGACGGTTACGAATATATCCATAATTTTCATTTAGGCGAGATGCACTTGTTTCAAGAGTGTTTAATCTATTATAAATGCTAATAAGGGCTGAATCAAAGTTATTAGCTGAATCATGTGATGCAACCAACTTCTTTATGGCATTAAAAGCTTGATCCCCATTACAATGAAGGAAATCTCCTCCCACTAGAGCATCCAAGGCATATCTATAGCGAATCATAAGACCAAAATAAAAATTACTAAGGAGCAAACTTAGAGTCATTTGAGGTTCAGTTTTACGATAAGAAGTAAAAATCCTGGACCAAGCATCTTTAAAACTTTCCTCATCCCCTTGTTTAAAAGTAAAAACTAATTCCTTAGGTGAAGAAGTAACAAGTACAGAACTAGACATGATAACAAAAGTAAACTAAATGCAAGTAACTAATTTTTTTGTGTTTTTGATATAGAGAGCAAGACAGTAAATAAAGTAAAACTAGCAACTTTTTTTTTTGTTTAGGTGCAGCAAACAAAGTAGTAAATAAAATAAAGCAAGACAAAAACAAAGTAAAGAGATTGGGAAGTGGAGACTCCCCTTGCAGCGTGTCTTGATCTCCCGACAACGGCGCCAGAAAACAGCTTGATGCGCGTAGATGTACACGTCCGTTGGGAACCCCAAGAGGAAGGTATGATGCGCACAGCAAGTTTTCCCTCAGAAAGAAACCAAGGTTTATCGAACCAGGAGGAGCCAAGAAGCACGTTGAAGGTTGATGGCGGCGAGATATAGTGCGGCGCAACACCAGGAATTCCGGCGCAATGAAACCCGCACAACACAACCAAAGTACTTTGCCCCAACGAAACAGTGAGGTTGTCAATCTCACCGGCTTGCTGTAACAAAGGATTAACCGTATTGTGTGGAAGATGATTGTTTGCAAGAAAACAGTAAAACAAGTATTGCAGTAGATTGTATGCGATGTAAAGAATAGGACCGGGGTCCACAGTTCACTAGAGGTGTCTCTCCCATAAGATAAAATCATGTTGGGTGAACAAATTACAGTCGGGCAATTGACAAATAGAAAAGGGCATAACAATGCATATACATGATATGATAAATATAGTGAGATTTAATCGGGCATTACGACAAAGTACATAGACCGCCATCCAACTGCATCTATGCCTAAAAAGTCCACCTTCAGGTTATCATCCGAACCCTTTCGTATTAAGTTGCAAGCAACAGACAATTGCATTAAGTATGGTGCGTAATGTAATCGACAACTACATCCTTAGACATAGAATCAATGTTTTATCCCTAGTGGCAACAGCACAACACAACCTTAGAACTTTCTGTCACTGTCCCAGGTATCAATGAAGGCATGGACCCACTATCGAGCATAAATACTCCCTCTTGGAGTTAAGAGTAAAAACTTGGCCAGAGCCTCTACTAATAACGGAGAGCATGCAAGATCATAAACAACACATAAGTAATAGATTGATAATCACCACAACATAGTATTCTCTATCCATCGGATCCCGACAAACACAACATATAGTATTACAGATAGATGATCTTGATCATGTTAGGCAGCTCACAAGATCCAACAATGAAGCACATAAGGAGAAGACGACCATCTAGCTACGCTATGGACCCATAGTCCAGGGGTGAACTACTCACTCATCACTCCGAAGGCGATCATGGCGATGAAGAGTCCTCCGGGAGATGATTCCCCTCTCCGGCAGGGTGCCGGAGGCGATCTCCGAATCCCCCGAGATGGGATTCGCGGCGGCGGCGTCTCTGGAAGGTTTTCCGTATCGTGGCTCTCGGTACTGGGGGTTTCGCGACGGAGGCTTTAAGTAGGCGGAAGGGCACAAGCAGGGTGGCACGAGGCCCCACACACCAGGGCGGCGGGCCCAGCCCTGCCGCGCCCTAGCGTGGCGGCGCCTCGTCGCCCCACTTCGTTATCCTTTCGGTCTTCCGGAAGCTTCGTGCAAAAATAGGACCCCGGGCGTTGATTTCGTCCAATTCCGAGAATATTTCCTTACTAGGATTTCTGAAACCAAAAACAGCAGAAAACAGCAACTGGCTCTTCGGCATCTTGTTAATAGGTTAGTTCCAGAAAATGCGTAAATACGATATATAATGTGTGTAAAACATGTAGATATCATCAATAATGTAGCATGGAACATAAGAAATTATCGATACGTTGGAGACGTATCAGTAAGCAACACTAATTTACTTTGGAATGGTAAGATTTCCTTTTCTTGTCAGTTTATAGTGAGTTGTGAGAGTACCACCATATATTTTTGATTTAGTGCACTAACCTACTAATCATGTCTGCTAGTGATAATAAGATTGTTAACCAGGAAAACAAGAATTCGGCAGATATCATCACATGGAGGGAGTTTGAAGCTCTTCGTAATGAGATGCGACGTGAATTCCGCACTCAGGATGATGAGCTTAAGGGTACGGTTGATGAGATCAAACAAACGCTGGATGCTACTAATGAAACCGTCACTGGATTGGCTGATCAAATGACGGATATCCAGCGCAATATTGCAGATATGCGCCTCGCTATTGAGAATTTGACTGCACAACAACAACAAGACGATGACGAAGATCCTGAGCTTGAAGATGACGCACACAATGCTCGTGGTGCGCCTCGTGGTCATCATCCTCGTGGTTGGGTTCCACTTGGCCGCAATGGTCGTGGACAAGATGAAGAAGATGGATTGGGTAAGCCCAAGTTTTCCATACCCAAGTTTGAAGGAGGAGCTAATGTTGAAGAATATCTCACTTGGGATCTCAAGATTGAGAAGTTATGGAGCTTACATCCAAACTACTCTGAAGATAGGAAGATCAAGCTTGCTTCTTCTGAATTTGATGGTTATGCATTGCGTTGGTGGGATTCTTTGGTTCGTAACCGCGACGAAGATGGTGCACAACCTATCCGTACATGGCGTGCTATGAAGGAGGTTATGACTTCTCGTTTTGTGCCTACAAATTACTTGCGTAATATATTTGATAAGCTAACATTATTGAGGCAAGGTGTGAAGACTGTTGATGAGTACTACATGGAGATGGAGATGCTTATGCAGCGTGGTCGTGTCCGTGAGTCTCTAGAGATGACAATGCAGCGTTTTCTCAATGGATTGAAGTATGATGTTAAAGGCATTGTTCGTCATTACACCTACACCAATATGAATCAATTGTTACATCATGCAAGAGAAGCTGAATCACAGTTGGCTGAAGAAGCAAAGGTTAAGGGACGTGCTACGGGAGCTGGGCATTTTACACCCCGTGCGCCCTCTACGGTGTCGGCGCCTTCGACGCGCTCCGCTCCTTCCTCTACTCCGCCTAGCAAACAGGTCTCCAATGTATCTAATGCAAAGAAGTCCGAATCTGCTGCAAGTACGAGTGGTTCTAGCATGTCTACAGCGCGCAACCGCGATATGCTTTGCCATACATGTGGTGGCAAGGGTCACTTCAAGAGAGATTGTCCTAACCGCAAAGCCATGATTATCAATGAGGACAATGAGTATGAGACTGGAGATGATGTTGATCCAAATGCTCCAGACGATGATGACTATGACACTGATGGTGAAGATGCATATCCTTCTGATGCTCGTACCATTGTTGTGTCGCAGCGTGCTCTTAATGTGTTGCCTAGTGCATCTACTCAGCGCTGCAATTTGTTCCAAACCAAAGCTTTAGTTGGTCCTGACAAGGCTTGCAAGGTCATTATTGATGGCGGGAGTTGCCGCAATTTAGCAAGCAAGGAGTTATGTACCAAGCTGAAGTTGAAGTACCTACCGCACCCGCATCCATATTATATTCAGTGGTTGAGCGACAATGGTGAGATGAAGGTAAACCACATGGTGCGTGTTGAGTTTGCGATTGGACCGTATAAGGATTGCATTGACTTTGATGTGGTTCCTATGACGGTTTGTCACCTACTATTGGGTCGGCCTTGGCTCTATGATCGTTCTGTGCAACACAATGGCCGAGCCAATACATATCACTTGGAGTACAAGGGCAAGAAAATTAACTTACAGCCTATGTCACCACAACAGATTGTCAATGAGTCTCGTCAGAAGATTGAAGTGAATTTGGAGGATGCACCTCTAGATAGGCGAGAGAATTGTAATGTCGTGAGTGATATAACGAAAAGTGAGAGAGTGAATTCCTTAGTTCATTAGCCACCAAAGAAGACATGAGAGAATTTAGTGAGGATCCTACGGCCATGCCTCTTGTGCTTTTGTACAGGGGTACGGTTTTGATTTCTAACGACATGACCCCTCTTCCTCTAGGTGTTTCTAATGTTTTGCAGGAATTCGGCGACGTGTTTCCGGAGGAGGTACCCGCAGGACTACCACCATTGCGAGGTATTGAGCATCAAATTGATTTGATTCCCGGAGCATCGCTGCCCAATAGGGCGCCATATCGCACTAATCCCGAAGAGACGAAGGAGATACAAAAGCAAGTACAAGCGCTACTCGACAAAGGTTATATCCGCATAAGCCTTAGTCCTTGTGCTGTTCCTGTTATTCTAGTTCCTAAGAAAGATGGTACTTGGCATATGTGCGTAGATTGTAGAGCTATAAACAACATTACTATTCGATATCGTCATCCTATTCCCCGTTTAGAGGATATGCTAGATGAATTGAGTGGTGCTGCTGTGTTCTCTAAAATTGATTTGTGTAGTGGCTATCATCAAATTAGGATGAAAGAAGGGGATGAGTGAAAAACAGCCTTTAAAACAAAATTTGGTTTATATGAGTGGTTAGTAATGCCTTTTGGGTTAACTAATGCACCTAGCACTTTCATGATACTAATGAACCATGTTTTGCGTGACTTTATTGGCAAATTTGTGGTTGTGTACTTTGATGACATATTAATCTACAACCGCAATGAATCTGATCATACTATACATATTCGACATGTTTTGCAAGTGTTGCGTGATAATCAACTCTATGGTAATCTTGAGAAGTGCACATTTTGCAAAGATAAGGTCATATTTCTGGGTTATGTTGTCTCTAAGCATGGAGTAGAAGTAGATGTGTCTAAAATTGAAGCTATTCAAAATTGGCCTACTCCCATGAATGTGAGTCAAGTAAGAAGTTTCCATGGTCTAGCTGGGTTTTATCGCAGATTTGTGCCCAACTTTAGTACTATTGCTGCACCTTTGAATGATTTGACTAAAAAGAGTGTTGTTTTTGAGTGGGGCGCAGCCCAAGATCATGCTTTTGATGAACTTAAGAGATTGTTAACTTCTGCACCGTTGCTTGCACTTCCTGATTTCAATAAGCAATTTGAGATTGAATGTGATGCTAGTGGTATTGGAATTGGTGGTGTATTGATGCAAGAGGGTCGCCCAATTGCATATTTTTCTGAGAAACTTTCTGGTGCTAAGTTGAACTATCCTATATATGATAAATAATTGTATGCTTTAATTAGAGTTCTTGAGGTTTGGCAACATTACTTGTGGCCAAAAGAATTTATCATACATTCTGATCATGAAGCTTTAAAATACCTGAAAGCCCAATCTACTTTGCATAAGCGTCTAGCATAAGCTTTAAAATAGCTAAGTGGGTTGAGTTCATTGAGTCTTTTCCTTATATTATTAAGCATAAGAAGGGAAAAGATAATATTGTTGTTGATGCTCTATCTAGGAAGAATATGTTATTAACTCAACTTGATGTTAAAATTCCTGGTTTAGAGATACTATGTGATTTGTATGCTACTGATCATGATTTTGCTGAACCATATCGCTTATGTGCTCTTGGTAAAGCATGGTAAAAATATCACATACATGATGGGTTCTTGTTTAGGGCTAACAAACTATGTGTTCCAGAATCGTCTGTGCGTTTGCTCTTATTGCAGGAATCACATGCTGGAGGTTTGATGGGTCACTTTGGGCGTGAGAAGACGCTACTCATGCTAGCTGACCACTTTTATTGGCCAAAGATGAGGCGGGACGTGGATAGATATGTGAGGAGATGCATTACTTGCAACAAGTCCAAGTCCAAGCTGAAGCCTCACGGTTTGTATACTCCTTTACCGGCACCTACTACACCATGGGAGGATATTAGTATGGATTTTGTGTTGGGTTTGCCGCGTACTAAAAGAGGCCATGATTCTATATTTGTGGTAGTGGATAGATTCTCTAAGATGTCACACTTTATTGCTTGCCACAAGAGCGACGATGCGTCGCATATTGCTAACCTGTTTTTCAGGGAGATTGTACGTCTATATGGAGTCCCAAAGACTATTGTTTCTGATCGTGACGTGAAGTTTATGAGCTACTTCTGGAAGACGCTTTGGAGAAAGCTGGGGACGAAGCTGCTGTTCAGCACTACTTGTCATCCCCAAACTGATGGTCAAACTGAAGTGGTGAATAGAACATTGTCACAACTGTTGAGATCCATGATCAAGAAGAACCTGAAGGAGTGGGAAGAGTGTTTGCCGCATGTGGAGTTTGCTTACAACAGGGCGGTACACTCTACCACGGAGCTATGTCCTTTTGAGGTGGTGTATGGTTTCAAACCCATTACTCCACTTGACTTGTTGCCTTTGCCCATACATGAGAGAGTTAATATGGAGGCATCAAAGAGGGCAGATTTTGTGAAGAAGATTCATGTGAAGACTAAAGAGTTGATTGAGAAGAAAGGCAAGAACAATGCTGCAAGGATGAATAAGAAGCGCAAGGAGATGTTGTTCAAGCCTGGTGATTTGGTCTGGGTACATTTTCGCAAGGATAGGTTTCCAAAGTTGAGGAAGTCTAAGTTGAAGCCTCGTGGTGTTGGTCCTTATAAAGTGCTTGCCAAGATCAATGATAATGCATACTCGATAGATCTTCCAGAGGATGAGTTTGGTGTCAGTAATTCTTTCAATGTTGCTGATTTGACACCATATGACGGAGAAGACCTTGGAGCGTCGGGGTTGACGCCTTTCCCTACCTCACTACTACCTCCGTCATTACCAACAGAAGATGAACCTGCTGTGAAGCTCAAGTCCAATGAAGTTAGGATTGGACCAATGACACGAGCTCGTGCGAAGCTACTTAAGGTGAACTTGTTCCTAAACGATACCTTGATTGATGAGAACTTTATACTACCTAAGTCCTATTACTTATGTATCATCAGGTATGAAGAGGAGACAAGCATCGCACGCGGAGGAGAGGAGTAGCTGGACGTGAAGATGGACAAGGAGCTGGACATGAAGATATCTCATGGATGCGCGAGGGAGGAGCGGGAGGAATGCGCGAGAGGAGAAGAAGAAGTCCAGGCCGGTCCAGCGCCCGGCCCCCACGCCTCCTGTCCCTGGCCCGGTTGACCGGCGCCAACCGGCCGCCAACCGGAGGGAACGCATCGTACCGGGCGAAACCGGAAAGTTGCGAAGTTCCGGTTGCCGCCAGGTTGACTGACCACGACCGGACCGCCGGTCGGCAGCCGGTTGACCGGATTCCAGACCGGACCGTCCGAGTCTGTCTCGACCAGATCTATTCGGGTCGGTTTTACTTTTATCTTTCGACCAGAACTCGTCCCGGACGCCTATATAAGTGCCTTGGACGACCCCCTAGCAGTTTTAGACCACGTTTAAGATAAACCCTAGTTCTTAGTTGTTTGCTCTGCAAAACTATTGAATTCCCTACACCATATTGCTTGATATTGTGTAGATCCTGTTTAAGTCTTGTGTGATCTGCTGTTCCATTGGGAATTAGACGGTTGCATCTTACCGCTTCGTGGTCGGCGGCTACGTGCGCAAGTGTGTGGTGTTGCGAATATCTTGCAGGGTTGAGAGCTGTTGCATCTGGCGACAGGGACCAATCGAGAGATCTTGTTGCGTCATACAAGCTATCTATAAGTTATCTCCGCTGTGTTCATCGCGTGTTCATCACCATCCACCTCGCTTACTGAGAAGATCAGGCCACCCTTTATCACAATCAGTAGCCAAGCGTTCGCATGCCATTGCCTCTAAAATAGTTGGGTCATTCACTCCCTCTATTACTCTAGTTGCTGCTCCCGTAAAAACGCCTTGATCATTACGACAAGTAGTTGCCATACTGATCCTCTTACTCCAACACGTGATACCGCAGCATCGGCATTCACCTTTACAAAGGATGGTGGTGGTCGAATCATTATGGACGAACCTACAGGGTGATTAGGCTGCCCTCCACCTTGGCTTTTAACGGGTAACATATGAAGATCTTTGAGATATGATTGGATGAAACCGAAAGTAGTCAAATGACTCTGAAAAATATCCTCATGAATCGCATTTCGCCTTGATGTCCAGATCGCCCACAGGCTTTACTACCACTGCTGTGAAATCTTCTTGTTTTAGAGTGTCATTTAGCATAAATAACTACTGTTTAGCATCAGGAATCCCATTCACTGCGAGGAGAGCCTTAGCGTTCTTGCTCATGCTAATCTCTTGGGAAGTTTGGAAGAAACGCAACGCTAGAGTTTTCCGACACCATCATTTCGCCACAAATGTCATCATCGCCAAGATCAAAGATGAGGCTTGGGCTTGGTGCTTGGCCGGCGCTAAGGATTTGTGCAATATAATACCGGGAGAGTAGGCTTTTGTTAAAGTCCTAGGGCTTGTCCTAGGCAATTGTTATGGAACTCTAAACTTCTTCTCTATTAATAAAATTGGCAAATCTTTTGCCTCGTTTCAAAAAAAAAATTAGCAAGCCTCCACACAAAAACCTTAATTTTAGAAGGTACCTTGAGCTGCCATAGTTTGGTCCAGGCCCCTTCCTCACTTCTCTAGAGGAAATGCAATTCTGAAATAAAAAGTCGGGCTATGCATGTTTCATGTGTGCGTAGAAAGTTTTCGCGGAGAAACCACTTTTTTATTTCAGAATCTAAAAAAGACAAAATACGTCACATATATACTGCTATATAGCCCTGTAAAATTTCACTTTTTTGCCGAGTTAAAATAAAATGTTTTTTCAGAACGAAACTCATGTCCAGGGCACATGTTTGAGATCATCTTTGCAATCATTTTGTCTTTCAATTTTTGAAACATGTTTTGACATCACAAACCCACTTTTTGAAAAAGTGGATTCATATACACCCAGGTTCACAAAAGCCGGTCTCCCTTGAGCTGCCATAGTTTGGTCCAGGCCCTTCCTCATCTTTTCTAGAGGAGAGCCGATCGAGTACCACAAAGTCTGGCTATCATAAAGGGCTCGCTCAATGGAATGTGCCAAGTCGTGCCACACTGCGTTCGTTCGAACTTTAAACGGGGAGAACCGAAGAATATGGCACTTCGCAGCTGTGATATATAGTAGTCTCCTACCTCCAGAAGTACTCCATTTGTTTATAATTACTTCACATCTTGTTTTCAAACTTCAAAGTCAATCTTCCATGACATAACTCTCTCCTCAACCTCTCTCTCCCAGGCGATAAGGGAGGCGACTAGGGGAGCCACTTTCCTTCCGTCCGCCGCCGCTGAAGACAGGGGCTTTCTCCCTCTCCTCTCGTCGCTCCGGCGGCGGGGGGTGGGGGAGGAAGCCTCGGTGGTCTTTGGCCGGCGTGTAGATAGGGGTAGGTTAGGGTCTGCGGGCGGTGCTCGGTCGGTGTCGACGCCGCCGCCGCGAATAAGGTATTCCGGGTCACCGTCTTGGCGGCGCCGTCGTGTGTCGCTGAGGAGCCGCGGATCTAGGTTTCCCAGGCGAGATCGTCGAGGCGACGGCGGGGATCTCGTCAGGGGATTTTGCTTCTCGTCTTCGTCTTCGTCCTCGTCACGTTGGCGTCTCCTCCGCCGCCGTCGGGAAGTCAAGATTTGTACAGGAGCTGTCATCGCTGGCCTCGTCGGGCTGGCGTTGGTCTTGGAGGTGGCGTGGTCCGTGCTGGGCTGCTGGTCCGTGGCAGGCGGATCTGGTACTAGCTCTCGACGTCGGTCGACGAGGCTGGCCGGATCTGGAGGTCGACGAAGAGCTTGGGGCTGGGCCCCGACCGACGAGCCCCAACGACAAGGTGAGCATCTCCGGTGCTCCGCTATTGAGGTTCTGAAAGCCCAAGTGTGGCGATGGAGCTGCGTCGACCTCAGGCATGTTGGATTCTGCCGCTCCCTCTCTTGGTGTTCGCCGTGGCGGCGCCGGAGTTCGGCGGTGGATCGGATCTGGTGCAGAGTTCCCCGAGGACTCCTGTGTATTTTTTCTTTCTTTTGGGGTTCTTTCTGCAAATTGTACGGGTCTACGTGTCCTTCTGGACCATTCCGTGTCGGTGTGTACGTTCTGTGTACTCAGCTTTGATATAATGGAATACGTATGCATCTCGCTCAAAAAAAAAATCTTCCACGACATGAACGATGACGTTGAGAAATGTCTTTCTACACACCCTATCTGCAGGTTTTAAAATTATGACGGAACTTGGGTGAAGCAGCGTGGGTGGTAAAATCGGCGTGTTTCGATGACAATATATATATCGGGCCAAGCAGTTCACTGAATGTGAAAACCGGACAACAACAGCGAACAAAATTAAGATGTGTCCACTGTCTTGAGAGAGTGTGCCGACGATATTCTAACTTGTCAACATACGTAGTCGGTGTGCGCCCGTGCGTGTGTCACACAAGTAATTTTTTCAAAGTAACTCCATCTGTTCATAAATATAAGGTTTTCTTAAATTTCGTTGGTTAATCATTTATGATTTTTAATAGAAAAATAATTATAATTTTAACTATGATTTGCTTATAATATGTTCACAAGTTTTTTTTTTTTTTTTCAAACGGACTACCCCCTTCCATTACTGCGACATAATGGAAATACAAGAGTTCAACTAAACACACCCACACAGCAAAAGGGGACGGGAAAGAGGCCACCCTCGCACCATCAGGAAACCCGCTGACAAATGCTCGAAATCAAGCATCCATTACGGGGCAAAAACTTGACATCGCTACAACAACATCTATCAAGAAGTTCAGGAAAACACACCCACAAAATTCAGTTATTACAAGTTCAAACAGCGGATCCAAACACCATCTATGGAACTAAAGATCAACAAAATTAAGGGGCTTGAATCATCAGAACAATGGGTCGATCCTCAGATGCAACAAGATTACTTGCCTTGATGCACTGGCAACATTACTTGCCTTGATGTTCTAGGTCAAATGCACCACATTGTCCATCAGCAGCTTTGCCCCCACCTTGATCTTCCCATCACCAGCTTCATCGTACAAACCTACCCAATAAATTAAAAAAGAGCACACTGTGTATATTATTGCAACAGGATTCTCAGGCACATAACCCTCAAAAGTTATCTTGTTTCTGGTAATCCAAATGGACCAAAAGATAGCAGCCATAAGCAGGGTGAAAAATTTCATATCCCCGAGCAAATAAGCACATAGCGAGGCCAGAGCTTTCCACCTATTAGAATGGCAGCTATTAGCCCCCACACATGCACTAACACAACCCCAAGTAGTTCTTGCAATAGCATAGGAGAAAAAAAGATGATCTACATTCTCACAGTTGTCACAAAAGGAACAAATAGGAGATGCAGTCCATTTTTTAAGGTTGTCTCTGATTAGAATAACATCATAACCAATTTGCCACAGGAATTTTTCTGTTTTCATAGGTATCTTGGCTTTCCAAATCCATTTATTGTTAGGCCAGCAAGATTTTGTTCAACCAACTTATACATAGATACCGTAGAAAAGCATTTGTTACTAGACAACTTCCATCTAATCTCATCAGGATCAGTAGATCTAGGTAACTGGAGAATAGAAAACTTTATCTCATTAATTCCACTGATTGAGCAGGTCAACAGAAAGCCTTCTTCTAGAAAGTAACCTCCTTGGCTAAACTAATATGAAACTGATGAGGATATTTTTCAGATAGACTCTCACCATTTAACCAAGGATCTAACCAGAATCTAACAAGATCACCTTTTTTTCAACACCACCTCTCTCCCCTGAAGATAGTTCTCTCTTACTTTCAACAAAGCTTTCCAACAAGGGGAATCACTAAATCTATGTTTTACAGATGTCACTGTTTCATTTCTCAGATACTTTTACCTTACAATTCTTTGCCATAAACCATCTTGGGTTTCTATCTTCCACCATCATTTGGTAAGAAGGCTAATGTTCTGTTTCCTAAGATCTTTCACCCCCAGCCCCCTTTTTCTTTTGATTTACAAACCTTTTCCATTTGACCATACATCATGCTCTCTTCTTCTTTTCCTACCAGCCCAATAAAACTTCTCCTATGTTTGTCCAACTTTTCAATGAAGGTTTTGTTCAACAAAAGCATTGCCATATAGTAAGAAGGCATGCCAGAAAGACAAGCATCTAATAAAGTAAGCCTTGCACCAGATGATGCAGAATCACAAATACAGGATTCCAACTTTTTGATTATTTTTGCACCATGGAAATCCCAATCAATGTTTTTCAAATTGGAGAAGGTTAAAGGAACCCCTAAGTATTTCATAGGTAGCTTGTCAATTTGACAGTTAAACATATCAGAATATGTTTCGATGGTATTAAGATCACCACCAATCACCACAATCTCACTCTCCAGGTAGTTATTGTTTAACGCTGATGATACCTTCGATCTAGATTATGGAATGTAGCATGATAAACTTTTTCCCTAGAAGACGTAGGTTTAATCGAACCTTGGAAAGCACTGCTAAAGTGGTGTAAAGGAAACCTCTACAAGATTTTTTAGTTGATTTTATTTTATGTTTAAGGGACATATCTAATTTACTCTTAATTAGGTTGTGTTCAATGATGGAAATATGCTAGGGTTAAGGATTCTCCTACAGTTATGCATACATATAGAAATAAAGTGAAAATGTATAATAAATAAAATAGAGATAAGATATTTGTGAGCAACACATCTATAAATACTCTTGCCCCTAAAGCCAGAGGTGATAAGAGCCTCCTGGTCTAACCACTGTTCCCAGAGCCGCGAGTAGCAACAGTTATTAAGTAAATGAATACAGACCAAAGCATTAAGCTAGATGATTGTGTTGTTGATCCCGAATGAATCACTAAACATGTACGATTAATTTCCTCTTTCTGTCACTGAGGTTTCGCGGTAGCACGCCGATCTCCACTCATCCCGCCTCTTCCCTTGATCGATCCGATGGACATGGGTAACTGCAGATCATCGAATCGAGGCAAAGATACAAGGATACAAGATTGCAAAACTCCTACTCAATACTTACACATATTATGATATTAGATGCATATAAATGACGCGAGGATTCACCCCAACCCGCAGCCCGTGAGGACTACTCACACATAATATCAAAATCAATATCAAAGAGAGAAATCATTGTGGCAAATACTTGGATTGAAATCACAATATTCTTACGATGATCGCCAATTCTCAAGGAGATCTCTATTACAATGGTGATGGCTATGGCTATGGAGAAGATGGGATATGGAATGTATGAACTATGGTGGTAGATCTCCTTCGGTGTGGTATAGATAGATTTGATGGATGGCGGCTCTGTTTGGCGATGAATGACTCTCTTTTCTGCGTCGGGTCCTTCAAAGAACTTATAGGGTTTGACCCCGGGAACGATGCGGTGGCCAGTACGGGTGGACGGTACGGGCGGGGCTTGTCCGTACCGGTGTCCTCTAAAGCTTCTGGCACCAAGTTTTGACGCCTGGTCAACTTTGGTGCACTTGTGACACGATGTCCTTCAATTATTGCAGGTCCATCTGTCATTATGACGTGATTTCCTGCACACCATTCAAAGATAGAAGAGATTGCACATCTTTGCAATAATTAGTCATTAATAACACATTGAGAGGTAAACTTAGTCAATTTCTTGACTTAGCTAAAGTTTTAAACGCGAGAAAAAGTGGCGTATTTCACAGCCATCACCTGACATCAACTCAAACATGTAATGCATCAATTTTAGGTTTACAACCTGCTCTACATCATACTAGATACAGAAAATTGTATCATCAGCATATTTTAAAACTTCCGCCCCTTTATGAATAATATCACTAGCAAACCCAGTTATGAGGTTATTTTCCTGGGCTATAAGGACCATCTTTGTAAGGCATTCTTGATGTCTACGCACGCTTCTAGACAGTGTTGGGCCTCCAAGAGCAGAGGTTTGTAGAACAGCAGCAAGTTTCCCTTAAGTGGATCACCCAAGGTTTATCGAATTCAGGGAGGTAGAGGTCAAATATATTCCTCTCAAGCAACCCTGCAATTAAGATACAAGAAGTCTCTTGTGTCCCCAACACACCTAATACACTTGTAAGATGTATAGGTGCACTAGTTCGGCGAATAGATAGTGAAATACAAGTAATATGGATGATTATAAGTAGTAATTGCAATCTGAAATAAAGATGGCAGCAAGCAAATATGTAGCAGAACTTGTTGGAAACGGTGTTTCAATGCTTAGAAACAAGGCCTAGGGATCATACTTTCACTAGTGGACACTCTCAACAATGATCACATAATTGAATAAATAAATGCTACTCTCAAACACTCTCTTGTTGGATAACAAACACCATTCATTGTGTAGGGCTACAAGAGCTCCCTCAAGACGGAGTAAACAAGCTCCACAACTTCATGAAGGAAACACACACGATGCACACACTGTCACCATTACACCATGGAGAGTGAATCCGGAGTTCATATTAAAGTAACCTCCAGAGTGCATAATAGACAAGAGTAACATCTACATATTCATAAAGATCACACCATGGGAGAGAGAGATGAACCACATAGCTACCGGTAGAGCCCTCCCTCGAGGGAGAACTACTCCCTCCTCATCATGGGAGACAGCAGCCGATGAAGATGGCGGTGGTGTCGATGGAGATGACTCCGGGGCAATTCCCCGTCCCGGCGGCGTGCGAACAGAGACTTTTGTCCCCCAAAACTTGTCTTCGCGATGGCGGCGGCTACGGAACTCTTCGTGGAATATGACTGGATGATTTAGGGTTTTCGCGACGGAAGGATATATAGGCGGAAGGGCGGCCTCGGAGGGGTCCCGAGGGCCCACACCATAGGGGCCCCCTGGCCGCGCCGCCATGTGGGGTGGGGCCCCTTGGCCCCCCTCGGCCCCTCTCGACTCCCGTGTCCGTCTCGGCAAAATAGGAGGTTTGGCTTTTGTTTCGTCGAATTCCGAGAATATTTCCTGTGTAGAATTTCTGAAACCAAAAATAGCAGAAAACAGTAATTGGCACTTCAGCATCTTGTTAAGAGGTTAATTCCAGAAAATGCACAAAAATGATATAAAGTGTGAACAAAACATGTTGGTATTGTCATAAAACTAGCATGGAACATAAGAAATTATAGATACGTTGGAGACGTATCAAGCATCCCCAAGCTTAGTTCCTACTTGCCCTCGAGGTAAACGATAAAAACAATAATTTCTGAAGTGACATGCTACCAACACAATCTTGATCAACATTATTGTAAAGCATATGAGATGAATGAAGTGATTCAAAGCAATGGTTTGCTAACAAAAAGATAATGACTAAACAAATGAATCATATAGCAAAAACTTTTCATGAATAGTACTTTCAATACAAGCATCAAAAAGACTTGCATAAGAGCTAACTCATAAAGCAATAGATTCAAAGTAAGAGGTTTCGAAGCATAACAAAGGAAGATTAAGTTTCAGCAATTGCTTTCAACTTGTAACATGTATATCTCATGGATAATTGTCAACACAAAGTAATATAACAAGTGTAATAAGTAAACATGTAAGAATCAAGCACAGTTGACACAAGTGTTGGCTTCTAAGATAGAAAGAAGTAGGTAAACTGACTCAACATAAAGTAAAAGAAGGGCCCTTCGCAGAGGGAAGCAGGGATTACTCATGTGCTAGAGCTTTTTTATTTTGAAAACATGGAAACAATTGTGTCAACGGTAGTAATAATTCATATGTGTTATGCAATAAACTTCCTATAAGTCGCAAGCTTCATGCATCGAATACCAATAGTGCCCACACCTTGTCCTAATTAGCTCGGATTTCCATGGATTATCATTGCATTACATATGTTTCAACCAAGTGTCACAAAGGGGTACCTCTATGCCACCTGTACAAAGGTCCAAGGAGATAAATCGCATTTGATTTCTCGATTTTGATAGATCTCAACTTAAGGACATCCATACCGGGACAACATAGAAAACAGATAATGGACTCCTCTTTTTAATGCTTAAAGCATTCAACAACAAATAATATTCTCATAAGAGATTCTGAGGATTAATGTCCAAGCTGAAACCTCCACCATGATACATGGCTTTGGTTGGCGGCCCAATGTTCTTCTCTAACAATATGCATACTCAAACCATTTAATCATGAGAAATCTCCCTTACTTCAGACAAGACGAACATGCATAGCAACTCACATGATATTCAACAAAGTAAAAGTTGATGGCGTCCCCAGAAACATGGTTACCGCTCAACAAGCAACTTATAAGAACTAAGATACATATCAACATATTCATCACCACAATAGTTTTTTAGGCTACTTTCGCATGAGCTATGTATTGTAAAGACAAGGAATGAAATTTTAAAGGTAGCACGCAAGCAATTTACTTTGGAATGGCAGAAAAATACCACATATAGGTAGTTATGGTGGACACAAATGGTATAGGTTTTGGCTCAAGGTTTTTGGATGCACGAGAAGCATTTCCTCTCAGTACAAGACTTTGGCTAGCAAGGTTGTTTGAAGCAAACACAAGTATGAACCGGTACAGCAAAAACTTACACAAGAATATATTGCAAGCTAGCATTATAAGACTCTACACTGTCTTCCTTGTTGTTCAAACACTTTTACCAGAAAATATCTAGACCTTAGAGAGACCAATCATGCAAACCAAATTCCAACAAGCTCTACGGTAGTTCTCCACTAATAGATTTAAACTACATGATGCAAGAGCTTAAACATGATCTATGAGAGCTCAAAAAATTGCCAAGTATCAAATTATTCAAGATAATATACCAATTACCATATGAAGCATTTTCTGTTTCCAACCAAATAGCAATAAATGCTGAGGCTTTCAGCTTTCGCCATGAATACTAAAGTAAAACGAAGAACACAAGTGTTCAAATGAAAAAGCGGAGCGTGTCTCTCTCCTACACAAGCATGGTAGGATCCGATTTATTCAGAGAATGAAAATAACAAAACGAAAATAAAAGCACACGGACGCTCCAAGTAAAGAACATAAAATGTGACGGAATTAAAATATAGTTTCACTAGAGGTGACCTGATAAGTTGTTGATGAAGAAGAGGATGCCTTGGGCATCCCCAAGCTTAGACGCTTGAGTCTTCTTGAAATATGCAGGGATGAACCACGGGGCATCCCCAAGCTTAGACTTTTCACTCTTCTTTATCATACCATATCATCCTCCTCTCTTGACCCTTGAAAACTTCCTCCACACCAAATTTAAAGCAATCTCATTAGAGGGTTACTGCATAATAAAAATTCACATGTTCGGCAAGGACACAATCATTACCAACACTTCTGGACATTACTCAAAGTTACTGAAATTTAATGGAGCAAAGAAATCCAATCAAACACAGTAAAAGAGGCAATGCGAAATAAAAGGCAGAATCTATCAAAACAGAACAGTCCGTAAAGACGAATTTTTTGAGGCACTTAACTTGCTCAGATGGAAAAACTCAAAACTAATGAAAGTTGCGTACATATCTGAGGATCACGCATGAATTTTCGCTGATTTTTTTGATTCTTCTACAGAGAGAAAAACGCGAATTCGTGACAGCTAACAAATCTGTTTATGCGCAGAAATCCAAATCTAGCATCAACTTTCTATTAGAGACTTTACTTGGCACAAAAACGAAATAAACATGATAAGGAGAGGTTGCTACAGTAGTAACAACTTCCAAGACACAACAAAACAGTAGCAAAATAAAAATATGGGTTATCTCCCAAGAAGTGCTTTCTTTATAGCCATTAAGATGGGCTCAGAATTTTAATGATGCTCTCGCAAGAAATAAGAGTTGAAGCAAAAGAGAGCATCAAGAAGCAAATTCAAAACACATTTAAGCCTAACCCGCTTCCTATGCATAAGAATCTTGTACACAAATAAATTCATGAAGAACAAAGTGACAAGCATAGGAAGATAAAACACGAGTAACTTCAAAATTCTCAACATAAAGAGGGGAAACTTAATATTATTAAGATGCATATAACCATGTTTCCCTCTCTCATAATAACTTTCAGTAGCATCATTGATGAAATCCACAATATAACAATCACTTAAAACATTCTTATCATGGTTCATATGCATAAAAGTATCATTATTTTTGGCATAAGAAAAACTCTTCTCATTAATAGTAATTGGAGCAGGATCATTATCAAGAATTTGAACATGGTAAACAAGTTGCATACTAAGGGAATGGTTTTTGGCAATCCCATCATAACTATGACAAATTTCATAAGGATAATTATAACCTGTGTCATATCCATATTTATAACGATTATCTAAACCAGAAGATATAATATCATTATTTTCACTAAAAGTAAAGGTCTCAAATATAGGATCTTCAAACACAACATCCCCAAGCTTAAAACTTTCAATATCATCATTTGAGGGAACATGAATAGTGCTAACATCATTACTTTCATAATCGGTACCAAAGAGATTTCCAATATCAAAGGTAGTGTGCTCTTCCAAATCATGATCACTAGTATAGGTAAAGGGCATAGGAAGATAATTGTACTCAGATTCATTATCATAATAATCATTAGGAGCAACATACTTACGGTTACCTATCGTTATCTCATACACGCGGGGATATGCTGTTACCTCTTTCTTTTTATTCCCCCTCTTCTTCTTCTTCTTCTTCTTCTTCTTCTTCTTCTTCTTCCCTTCTTCTTCTTCTTCGATTTATTTCCAGAAACAATAGAAGAAACTTGGGAGGATTCCTCCTTTTCATTAATAAGTTCGAAACACACAGCGGTCCTATCATATTTTGGCAAAGTGTCATCTTCTAAAATATTTTGTATGTAAGTATTTGTGTGGCAATTATCAATGCAATAAGAAAGACACCCATGCAGGACACTATTAGTATCAAGAGCACTCATATCCACCAAAGAAGTTTTTCTCAATAACTCTTCACACTCCAAAAATAAAGTAAGTTCATCATGCTGATTATCAGTGATCATGTTATCACAATATAGATTTGCAGCACTCATGAGGTTCGAATTATCATTGGAGGAGCATTGAAAATTAAAATGACCCGCTCTATGGCAAAGTTCACAAATAAAAGGATAAAGGGCACAAACTTTTTCACCAAGATCATCTAGAGCCCTAGACCACTTTCTAGTTTTTTCATTCCTATGATGGATACAATATTCTTCTTCAATTTTATTCTTTTCACAAGGTCTATGAACTCCACAAAAATTAACATGCTTATAGGAAATAGCATTTCAGAAGTTTGAGCATGTTCATTGCAATCATTAATAACAGTTTCATCCTTCATGCAAGTGTCTTTAAAAGGTTCATGATACATGTACCAATTTTCTTTAGGAACATTAATATGAGAAGCAAAGCCTTTATAAAAATTTGCAACAACTTGAGAGTCAAGACCATAAGTAGCACTCATATTTCGAAATTTATCAGTATCCATAAAAGTTTCAATGCATTCATAATCATAATTTATACCTGACTCTCTACCTTTGTCGTTCTCCCATCCTTCAGTATTCTCCTGAATCCGATCAAGAAGGTCCCATTTAAACTCTTCTTTGTTGCGTGTGAATGATCCAGAACAAGCAGTATCCAACAAGGTTTTATCTTGAAAAGAAAGTCTTGCATAGAAATTATCAATGATGATATTACCAGGAAGCTCATGAATGGGGCATTTGAGCATTAAAGACTTCAATCTCTCCCATGCTTGGGCAATACTCTCTCCATCATGAGGCCAGAAATTATATATGCGGTTTCGGTCTTTGTGAATTTCACTTGGAGGATAGAATTTAGAATAAAATAGAGGCACAATATCCTTCCAATCAAGAGAATGCCCATCCTTCAGCAGTTTATACCAATGCGTCGCTTTACCAGACAGCGACATAGAGAATAATTTCTTCCTAACCTCATCCCTAGAAATACCTGCACACTTGAATAACCCGCATAATTCATGTAAAAACAGTAAATGATCTCCAGGACGGACAGTTCCATCCCCTTCATAGCGGTTATCCAAAGGTATCTTGAAAGGAATATTTTCAGTATGTGGATTTAAAATATCACAAGCATCATTAGAGTTATCGCATATGGGAGATAAAGTATTATCAGAGCAAATTTTCTCCCCTAAAACTGGGAAGCTAAAAGGATCATAAAAACTAGCTTCCCCAAGCTTAGACTTTTCCATAGCATTAGCAGTAATTGCGTTCATACTAATAACATTGCTACTAGCATGCAAATAAGGTTCCACACGTTTTTTAATTTCCGCATCAAACAATTCTAACTCAGGAAAAAGATTAAAAAGCTCACTAAATTTATTGTCCATTATGCCTAACTAGTGAAAAATAAAAACAAGAAACAAAAAGATGCAATTGCAGAATCTAAAGGAGATAGCTTCGAGCACTCACACACGCACTCACACACCGGCAACAATGCTATGAAATAGCTTAAAGTCAGAAGATGTGAATACCTTTTACCTTACCTCCCCGGCAACGGCGCCAGAAAATAGCTTGATGTCTACGCACGCTTCTATTCCTGTAGAGTGTTGGGCCTCCAAGAGCAGAGGTTTGTAGAACAGCTGAAAGTTTCCCTTAAGTGGATCACCCAAGGTTTATCGAACTCAGGGAGGTAGAGGTCAAAGATATTCCTCTCAAGCAACCCCTGCAATTAAGATACAAGAAGTCTCTTGTGTCCCCAACACACCTAATACACTTGTCGATGTATAGGTGCACTAGTTCGGCGAAGAGATAGTGAAATACAAGTAATATGGATGATTATAAGTAGTAATTGCAATCTGAAATAAAGATGGCAGCAAGCAAACATGTAGCAGAACTTGTTGGAAACGGTGTTTCAATGCTTAGAAACAAGGCCCAGGGATCATACTTTCACTAGTGGACACTCTCAACAATGATCACATAATTGAATAAATAAATGCACTCTCTTGTTGGATAACAAACACCATTCATTGTGTAGGGCTACAAGAGCTCCCTCAAGCCGGAGTAAACAAGCTCCACAACTTCATGAAGGAAATACACACGATGCACACACTGTCACCATTACACCGTGGAGAGTGAATCCGGAGTTCATATTAAAGTAACCTCCAGAGTGCATAATAGACAAGAGTAACATCTACATATTCATAAAGATCACACCATGGGAGAGAGATGAACCACATAGCTACCGGCAGAGCCTCACCGGGGGAGAACTACTCCCTCCTCATCATGGGAGACAGACGGCGATGAAGATGGCGGTGGTGTCGATGGAGATGACTCGGGGGCAATTCCCCGCCCCGACGGCGTGCCGGAACAGAGACTTCTGTCCCCCGAAACTTGTCTTCGCGATGGCGGCGGCTACGGAACTCTTCGTGGAATATGACTGGATGATTTAGGGTTTTCGCGACGGGAAGGATATATAGGCGGATGGGCGGCCTCGGAGGTCCCGAGGAGCCCACACCATAGGGGGGCTCCCCCCCCTTGGCCGCGCCGCCATGTGGGGTGGGCCCCCCTCTGGCCCTCTCTCGACTCCCTGTGTCCGTCTCGGCAAAATAGGAGGTTTGGTTTTTGTTTCGTCGAATTCCGAGAATATTTCCTGTGTAGAATTTCTGAAACCAAAAACAGCAGAAAACAGGAACTGGCACTTCGGCATATTGTTAATAGGTTAGTTCTAGAAAATGCACAAAAATGATATAAAGTGTGAACAAAACATGTTGGTATTGTCATAAAACTAGCATGGACCATAAGAAATTATAGATACGTTGGAGACGTATCAATTCTATAGCCATATCAAACTCTACAGCCATATCAAACAGAGTTGGTGAGAAAGGATCTCCTTGTCTCACCCCTTAGCACTTTGGAAATAGGGTCCAACCACATTATTCAACTTAACACTCACAGTTTCATTGTGCAAAATATTTCTAGACCATATGCACCACTGACTAGAAAAGCATGTTTCCCTATGACAATCAATTAAGAAATCCCAATTCACCTTATCAGTTATCATAATATTTTTCAAAATCAAGTTTGAAAACGACGCCCACTTGTTTTTTACTATGAGTATGATGCATGAACTCATGTAAAGAAAGGACACCATCCATAATATTTCTCCCTTTAATAAAATCATTCTGATGAATACTAAACAATTTATCAGCATAAGGATCCTATCTCAGAGAGAGCATTTTAGTAATCAATTTATATATACATCTCAACAAGCATATAGGTCTAAACTTTTGAATTTATTTGAACTAAGAGGTTTTAGGCAACAAAGTGATTATCCTATAATTCAATCTTTGAATATCCAAGGTATTAGCATGAAAGTTAGCAAACAAAGACATGATATTATGTTTAATATACTTCCAACAAAACTGATAAAATTCAATAGGAATATTATCAGGGCCAGGGGCTTTGTTTTTCTCCATTGAGAAAAGAGCATATTTTACCTTCTGCTCACAAAAAGGTCTAACCAAATCTTTATTATGATCATCATTTAACTTCTCTTTTTCTTACCATAAAAAATCTTAAACAGGTTGCTAGGAGGAGGACCACAAAGCTCTTAATAGTATTCAGTATCATGTTTCACTAAATTATCAGTTCCCTCTATCAGCACTCCATCATTATCAAGAGAAATAACATCAATATTTCCTTTTCTTCCATTAGCAATTGATGACGTTGGGACTCCAAGTGTAGAGTGTTGTGTCAATAGAGTATTTTTTCCCCACAAGGGTGACTCGGGGGTTTATATCGAACTCTCGGGGAACCGGACAAAGAGTATTCTCTTCCATCTTCTTCTAGCAATCCTGCAAGTATTTTCGGATTAAAATAGTGCAGCAAATAGAAAATAAGATAAAAACAAGATAACAATGTTTCTTATGATAAAAAGTGGATCGGGGTTCTTGGGTTCACTTGACTATTCTCTCTTTTAAGTTGTAGTGGACAAATAACAATTCATCAATGAGACATGAGGATGCAAAATAATAACATATGAAAGATACACATTCATATGAGAATCACGTCCTAACATAGAGATGATGCAACACATCTCTCTTATACTCCACAAGAAAGGGAAAACTCCATGCAATCTTGTATTAAGAATTGACGGAGCATAGCCATATAAGTACTTTGACATGATGATTGAATATCAAATATGCTACCTTGAACAAAAAAGATCATCACTTTTGTCACGTGACAAACATAGCACATGCATTCACTTTATCCCTAGTGAGGTAGCAAAAGAAAAGGCAAAACCATAATAGATCATGAATTTGTTGTCACTATCCAATAACTTAAACCATGGTACTACATCTAATACACACATCACTGATGCGCGTAGATGTACACGTCCGTTGGGAACCCCAAGAGGAAGGTATGATGCGCACAGCAGGAAGTTTTCCCTCATAAAGAAACCAAGGTTATCTAACCAGTAGGAGCCAAGAAGCACGTGAAGGTTGTTGGTGGAGGAGTGTAGTGCGACGCAACACCAGTGAAACCGGCGCCAACATGGAACCTGCACAACACAATCAAGATACTTTGCCCCAACGTAACAGTGAGGTTGTCAATCTCACCGGCTTGTGAAAACAAAGGATTAAGCGTATCGAGTGGAAGATGGTGTTTGTTTGCAAAGAACAAAAAGAACAATAATTGTAGAATGTCTTCAGATGTAAAAGAATGGACCGGGGTCCACAGTTCACTAGTGGTGTCTCTCCAATAAGATAACTAACATGTTGGGTGAACAAATTACAGATGGGCAATTGACAAATCAAGATTCAATACATATCAACGATGATTACTATGAGATTTAATCAGGGCATTACGACAAAGTACATAGACCGCTATCCAGCATGCATCTATGCCTAAATAATCCACCTTCAGGTTAGCATCCGCACCCCTTCAGTATTAAGTTGTAAACAACAGATAATTGCATTAAGTATGGTGCGTAATGTAATCAACACAAATATCCTTAGACAAAGCATTGATGTTTTATCCCTAGTAGCAACAGCACATCCACAACCTTAGAACCTTCTATCACTGTCCCAGATTAAATGGAGGCATGAACCCACTATCGAGCATAAATACTCCCTCTTGGAGTTACAAGTATCAACTTGGCCAGAGCCTCTACTAGCAACGGAGAGCATGCAAGAACATAAACAACACATATATGATAGATGATAATCAACTTGACATAGTATTCTAGATTCATCGGATCCCATCAAACACAACATGTAGCATTACAAATAGATGATCTTGGTCATGTTAGGCAGCTCACAAGATCTAAACAATGATAGCACAAGCGGAGAAGACAACCATCTAGCTACTGCTATGGACCCATAGTCCAAGGATGAACTACTCACGCATCAATCCGGAGGCGGGCATGATGATGTAGAGCCCCTCCGGTGATGATTCCTCTCGGCAGGGTGCCGGAGGCGATCTCCTGAATCCCCCGAGATGGGATTGGCGGCGGCATCTCTGGAAGGTTTTCCGTATCGTGGCTCTCGGTACAGGGGTATTCACGACGAAGGCTTTAAGTAGGCGGAAGGGTAGGCCAGGAGGCGGCGCGAGGGCCCCACACCATATGGCGGCGCGGGGCCCACCCTGGCCGCGCGGCCCTGTGGTGTGGGCGCCTCGTCGCCCCACTTCGTTATCCCCTCGGTCTTCCGGAAGCTTCGTGGAAAAATAGGACCATGGGCGTTGATTTCGTCCAATTCCGAGAATATTTCCTTACTAGGATTTCTGAAACCAAAAACAGCAGAAAACAGCACGCGCTTCGCATCTTGTTACTAGGTTAGTGACATAGGCATCCCCAATGGGCCCAAAAGATGGTACCCGGGGTTTACTCAAAGCCCAGGACTCGAAGAATAAGAAGACTTGGAAGCCCATTTAGTGTTAAGGAAAGATAGTTTGTATTAGGAAAGATAGAGATTTGTAATCTTACGGGTTGGGTACGAAACCCTCCCGAACTCTGTAACTTGTGTACTACGAAACCCTCGGCTCCGCCTCCTATATAAGGGGAGTCGAGGGACAAAGAAAGGATCGAATCTACTGTCAACATAACCCTAGTTTTCATAATCGTCGAGTACTTTTCGGCTGAAACCTTCGAGATCTACTTGCCCTCTACTTCTAGCAAAACCCTAGTCTACGATCTGTAGGCATTGACAAATTAATCCTTTGTCAATTGGCGCCGTCTGTGGGAATTAGAGGTTGCAAGGAGCTGATCTCGATGGCACGTTCAAGATCGTCGACTTCGTCGGTGGCGAGCAATGCGATGGATCGAGGTAACCAGGAAAAAACTGATCTAGTCGATTTTATTCCTCACCCGCCCTCCCGTATGGATGCATGTGCCTATCTGGAGGAGCCTATCGTCATGACGTTCGGGGAATTCCGATTTGGCGTCAACAAAGAAGGATCCTACCGTCTCGAAGTTCCGATCTCGTCGGAATTTTCAGCGGTCGATCCTAACTTTTCGTCGAGTGACGAGGAGCTTTCGTCACCATGCTTCGTCGACAGCACGGCAAGCGGAAAGCTCGCCAAGATCTTCAGCAACACATCCTTCGAGTCGTCTGCAGACTCCTTTATAAGCAGCGACTCCGACAGCGTCGACAGCCTCAACTTCATCGACAAATCTGCTGCCATCGGAAAGGTCTTCACCACTCTATATGATGGTGTCACCAATCCCGACAAAAATCAATACGCAAAATATCATCAGATCTATGCGATAGAAGAGGCAGGCCGATCAGAACCAGAAACGTCAGAGGCTTTCGATGATTTGGGAAATCCTTACATCGATCCCGCTGATCTCAGAAAAGGCTTAGGCACTAAATATGCCGGGACTTCAACTCGAGCACAAGTCCAACTCCCGCAAGCAGCGTGGGATAGGGCTGCAAGAGCCATGGATGGTTCAGAACCAATGACCACCACTGCTACTGCACAAGAACTACAAGCATATCAATATAGACTTGCTCGAGTAAGTAGAGAGTTGGAAAAACAGACAACATCCTTGAATAGGAGAAAAGAGGCAGCTTCCGCGTCCAGCAGGCGTCGAGCAGAGCTCAGTCGACAATCAGAAACTTCGGCGGATAGCCATAGAGAGGCTCGAAGGAGATCGAGATCTCGGCTGCAAAATATACCCGAAGAAGAGAGAGGAAACCTAATTCAAAATCTCGACATGTCCTTCATGACGATCGATGAAAGGGGAAATATCATCCCAAAAACGCCAGAAGCAGGTTACATGGCAACGCAAGCTTACATCCTCGCGTCCAGACCACCCCCTGGGGACCCGAGAGAACCATTGTTCAATATGGCAATGGCTGGAGTAGGAGTTATGGGAACAGCGTTTGCAGCCACGCCTCCCGAAGGAAATCCTAGGCAAAATAGTCCACGACCCGCTACAACGGTTCAAGATCCACCGAGAACAAGTGGAGCAAGAGATACAGCAGTTCAAGTAAGGGTGGATAGAGCGCGACAAGAAAGAAGAGAACGTCAGCACTCACCAGAAGTTGCCGACGAAGATATGTGAGGACTCCCGTGCTTTACGAGAAGAGTTCGAAAGACTCGAGTTCCAAAAGGGTTCAAGTTACCCGAGAATTTCAAGAAGTTCGACGGCCTGCAGGATCCCGAGGATTGGCTCGTAGATTACCTCGAGATGGTGAAGCTGGTAGGAGGAACCAGAGCAACAGCTATGCAAAGCATCCAAGTTCATTTGAATGGTGCTGCAAGATCCTGGATAAAGAAACTCCCCCCAGGCTCCATCGACAGCTAGGATAATTTCGAGGATATCTTCGTGAGAAATTTCCGATCCACATAAGAAACCTGCGTCGTTGGAAGAGTTGAGGGCCTGTCGACAAAACATGACGAGTCGATGAGAAAATATATACAGCGGTGGAACATTATAAAAAACTCGGCAGATATATCTGACGAGAGAGCAATAGATGCGTTCGTGGCAGGAATTCGGCGAGGAGACTTCGTCGAGGACTTAGGGAGAACTAACCCTAAAACCATATCAGCACTCATGGAGATAGCCAACAAGTGGGCAGATGGAGAAGACGCAATATACAACAAGCGACACAGGTCGCCAGAAGAGGATCGTGGTCGAAATTATCAAAATAGAAGGCGATTTTCTCGCCAGTTCTACAACAACGACGCTCCTGGCCATATATCGGCTGGCTTTCGAGGAAATCCTGGAGGGAATAGTCGAGATGACTATCAAAGGAGTAATGAGCAACCAGGCGACAATAGAGGTGATTCCCGCGGCAACAGGCAAAACAGTGGACCAAGGTTTCAAAGACCTTATGTGTCCCCCGAAGAAATGATGAATGGTCCGTGTCAAATGCACTTTTATCTCGACAACAATGGAAAGAGGCAGTCAGGACATCTCCAGAAAGACTGCCGAAATTTTCAGGCAATGTTGCGAGCCGCAGGAATTGCAAATGCCCAAGCAATGAACAGAAATCCTCAGGGGCCAAGGAGTGAGATCCACCTTCCACCTCCTCCCGCAATCATGGATGAAAATTGGCACCAGCTCAGAATAGCGGCAGCACCACACCCACCTCCATATGTTGATCCTAATTCCAACGGTGCGGTCTCAATGATTCAGAAAGCTAGGCCATCCAACAGGGCGCAGAAGGTAATCTCACGACAAGTGTTCATGGCAGAGAAGATGCCTCCACCAACAGTCGAATACTTAAATTGGTCGGGGCAAGACATCGGCTTCACAATCGCGGACCATCCGCAGCAAGTTCCTCGACCAGGACAATCAGCACTCATCTTACCCGCAGTAATCGCTGGTTTTGACGGAACATAAGAAATTACAGATACGTTTGAGACGTATCAATCACCCCACACACACTCTTGCATATAAGTTGGATTAGAACAAATACTTAAGAACGGGTACATAATATGCATCAATCAATACATCATGCACAAAATATGATCAGATCTCATAGCACAATATCATAGAATAAGGATCCACCACATAGGTATACAAATATATCCATAATCAATGAGGGCAGCTCATATGGCAGTAAGAACTATGAAGAACATGAGAGAAATAGATCAAGCTACTCTTCGGGGCCATATATATATAGTGATTTTTAGGTTAAAATACGTCGGTGGGCATAAAAAATAGGTCAATTGGGCGATCGGCCGGCTGAAAGAGGTTGGGTGGCGCGCCCAACATGTTTGGGTGCGCCACCTGCCCTCTTTTGGGCCTGATACGTCTCCAACGTATCTATAATTTCTGATGTTCCATGCTTGTTTTATGACAATACCTACATGTTTTGTTCACACTTTATATCGTTTTGATGCGTTTTCCGGAACTAACCTATTGACGAGATGCCGAAGTGCCAGTTCCTGTTTTCTGCTGTTTTTGGTTTCAGAAATCCTAGTAAGGAAATATTCTTGGAATCGGACGAAATCAACGCCCAGTGCCCTATTTTCACCGGGAGCTTCCAGAACACCCGAGAGGCACCAGAGGGGAGGCCCAGGGGCTCCACACAAGGTGGCGGCGCGGCCCAGGGGGGCGCCCCCTTGTCTGGTGGCCCCAGGCCCCCTCCGAGGCTCCCCTTTCGCCTATAAGAAGCCCCCGACCTAAAACCCCGATACGAATAAGCCACGGTACGAGAAAAGTTCCAGAGCCGCCGCCATCGCGAAGCCAAGATCTGGGGGACAGAGTCTCTGTTCCGGCACGCCGCCGGACGGGGAAGTGCCCCCGAAGGCTCCTCCATCGATACCACCGCCATCTTCATCACCGCCTCCCATGAGGAGGGAGTAGTTCTCCATCGAGGCTAAGGGCTATACCGGTAGCTATGTGGTTAATCTCTCTCTATGTACTTCAATACAATGATCTCATGAGCTGCCTTACATGATTGAGATTCATATGAGCTTTGTATCGCTACTAGTCTATGTGCTACTCATGTGATGTTATTAAAGTAGTCTATTCCTCCTGCATGGTGTAATGGTGACAGTGTGTGCATCGTGTAGTTCTTGTCGTAGATTATGATCATAATCTCTTGTAGGTTATGGAGTTGATTATCGCTATGATAGTATTGATGTGATCTATGCCTCCTTCATAGTGTGATGGTGACAGTGTGCATGCTATGTTAGTACTTGGTCTATTTTGCAAAGATCTATTATACTCTAAGGTTACTTAAACATGAATATCGAATGTTGTGGCGCTTGTTAACTCCGGCTTGAGGGAGCTCTTGTAGCCCTACACAATTAGTGGTGTTCATCATCCAACAAGAGTATATGTAGCACAAAGGAAAGAGAACTTATTTATTATGTGATCAATGTTGAGAGTGTCCACTAGCGAAAGTATGATCCCTAGGCCTTGTTTCCACCACAAAGAATTGCTTCCCACGCCAGCAAGCTATTTTCTTGCGCCGCTTGTTTACTGTTTTATTGCATCTTTACTTTCTGCAATATTACCACCATCTATACCACCTGTATTTCACTATATCTTCGCCGAACTAGTGCACCTATACATCTGACAAGTGTATTAGGTGTGTTGGGGACACAAGAGACTTCTTGTATCGTGATTGCAGGGTTGTTTGAGAGGGATATCTTTGACCTCTTCCTCCCTGAGTTTGATAAACCTTGGGTGATCCACTTAAGGGAAAACTTGCTGCTGTTCTACAAACCTCTGCTCTTGGAGGCCCAACACTGTCTACAGGAAAAGAAGCGTGAGTAGACATCAAGCTATTTTCAACATATCGATAATTTCTTATGTTCCATGCTACATTATTGATGATATCTACATGTTTTATGCACATTATATGTCGTATTTACGCATTTTCCGGAACTAACCTATTAACAAGATGCCGAAGAGCCAGTTGCTGCTGCTTTTGGTTTCAGAAATCCTAGTAAGGAAATATTCTCGGAATTGGACGAAATCAACGCCCGGGTCCTATTTTTGCACGAAGCTTCCGAAGACCGAAAGGATAATGAAGTGGGGACGAGGCGCCGCCACGCCAGGTCGCGCGACCAGGGCCGGCCGTGCCGCCCTGGTGTGTGGGGCCCTCGTGCCGCCCCTTGACCTACCCTTCCGCCTACTTAAAGCCTCCGTCGCGAAACCCCCAATACCGAGAGCCACGATACGGAAAACCTTCCAGAGACGCCGCCGTCGCGAATCCCATCTCGGGGATTCAGGAGATCGCCTCCGGCACCCTGCCGGAGAGGGGAATCATCTCCCGGGACTCTTCATCGCCATGATCGCCTCCGGAGTGATGAGTGAGTAGTTCACCCCTGGACTATGGGTCCATAGCAGTAGCTAGATGGTCGTCTTCTCCTTATGTGCTTCATTGTTGGATCTTGTGAGATGCCTAACATGATCAAGATCATCTATCTGTAATACTATATGTTGTGTTTGTCGAGATCCGATGGATAGAGAATACTATGTTATGGTGATTATCAATCTATTACTTATGTGTTGTTTATGATCTTGCATGCTCTCCGTTATTAGTAGAGGCTCTGGCCAAGTTTTTGCTCTTAACTCCAAGAGGGAGTATTTATGCTCGATAGTGGGTTCATGCCTCCATTGATATCTGGGATCGTGACAGAAGGTTCTAAGGTTGTGGATGTGCTGTTGCCACTAGGGATAAAACATTGATGCTATGTCTAAGGATGTAGTTGTTGATTACATTACGCACCATACTTAATGCAATTGTTTGTTGCTTGCAACTTAATACTGAAAGGGGTTCGGATGATAACCTGAAGGTGGACTTTTTAGGCATAGATGCAGTTGGATGGCGGTCTATGTACTTTGTCGTAATGCCCAATTAAATCTCACTATATTTATCATATCATGTATATGCATTGTTATGCCCTTTTCTATTTGTAAATTGCCCGACTGTAATTTGTTCACCCAACATGCTTTAATCTTATGGGAGAGACACCTCTAGTGAACTGTGGACCCCGGTCCTATTCTTTACATCGCATACAATCTACTGCAATACTTGTTTTACTGTTTTCTTCGCAAACAATCATCTTCCACACAATACGGTTAATCCTTTGTTACAGCAAGCCGGTGAGATTGACAACCTCACTGTTTCGTTGGGGCAAAGTACTTTGGTTGTGTTGTGTGATACGTCTCCAACGTATCTATAATTTCTGATGTTCCATGCTTGTTTTATGACAATACCGACATGTTTTGTTCACACTTTATGTCATTATTATGCGTTTTCCGGAACTAACCTATTGACGAGATGCCGAAGGCCGTTGCTGTCTGCTGTTTTTGGTTCCAGAAAGGCTGTTCGGGCAATATTCTCGGAATTGGACGAAATCAACGCCAAACCTCCTATTTTTCCCGGAAGGCTCCAAAACACCGAAGAAGAGTCGGAGAGGGGCCAGGGGGCCACCACACCATAAGGCGGCGCGGGCCAGACTGCCGCGCCGGCCTATGGTGGGGCCACCCTGCCAGCCCTCCTGCGCCGCCTCTTCGCCTATATAACCCCTTTCGACCTAAAAACGCAGTACCAATTGACGAAACTCCAGAAAGACTCCAGGCGCGCCGCCACATCGCAAAACTCCAATTCGGGGGACAGAAGTCTCTGTTCCGCACCCTGGACGGGGAATTGCCCCCGGAGTCATCTCCACCGCCGTCTCCACCGCCATCTTCACCGCCATCGCTGTCTCCATGATGAGGAGGGAGTAATTCACCCCCGGGGCTGAGGGCTCCGCTGTAGCTATGTGGTTCATCTCTCTCTTTATGTGATCTAGTTGAATATTATCTATGTGCTACTCTAGTGATGTTATTAAAGTACTCTATTCCTCCTTCACGGTGTAATGGTGACAGTGTGTGCATCCGTGTTAGTACTTGGCGTAGATTATGATCATAATCTCTTGTAGGTTATGGAGTTAATTATTACTATGATAGTGTTGATGTGATCTATGCCCCCTTCATGGTGTGATGGTGACAGTGTGCACGCTATGTTAGTTCTTGGTGTAATTGTGTTGATCTATCTTGCACTCTAAGGTTACTTAAACATGAATATCGAATATTGTGGAGCTTGTTAACTCCGGCATTGAGGGTTCGTGTAATCCTACACAGTTAGTGGTGTTCATCATCCAACAAAAGAGTGTAGAGTGGTCCTATTATGTGATCATTGTTGAGAGTGTCCACTAGTGAAAGCAGGATCCCTAGGCCTTGCTTCCAAGCATCGAATCTCCGTTTGTTTACTGTTTTGTTGCATGTTTACTCGCTGCCATATTTTATTCAGATTGCTATTACCACTCATATACATCCATATTACTTGTATTTCACTATCTCTTCGCCGAACTAGTGCACCTATACACCTGACAAGTGTATTTGGTGTGTTGGGGACACAAGAGACTTCTTGCTTTGTGATTACAGGGTTGCTTGAGAGGGATATCTTTGACCTCTTCCTCCCTGAGTTCGATAAACCTTGGGCGATCCACTTAAGGGAAACTTGCTTGACAAGCGTCTAAGCTTGGGGGGAGTTGATACGTCCAATTTGCATCACTATTTTGTATCATAATTTGCTGTTATTCATTGATATATTTCATATTGGGACACAATACTTATGTTATTTCATCTATTTTGCATGTTTCATCATCATTGGAGGATCAAGCACCGGAGCCAGGATTCTGCTGGAAAAAGCACCGTCAGAACGCAATATTTCGGAAGATCAACTGTGGAAGGGAATTTCACGTAAATTCCTATTTTTCCAGATGACGGAGGGAGCCAGAAGGGGAAGAAGAGAGGAGCCACTGTGGGCCCAGACCATAGGGCGGCGCGGCCCATGGCCTGGCCGCGCCACCCTATGCTCTGGGGGCCCCACAGCCCCTTTCGCCTCCTTTTCTTCGCGTACTCCTTCGTCCCGAAAACCTAAGCCACAGAGAGGACCTCACGAAGGGTTACAGCCGCCTCTGCGGGGCGGAGAACACCAGAGAGAAAAGAGCTCTCCGGCGGGCAGGAATCCGCCGGGAAATTCCCTCCCGGAGGGGGAAATCGACGCCATCGCCATCGTCATCGAGCGGGACATCATCTCCATCATCATCATCATCATCTTCACCATCTACACCGCCATCACCACCGCTGCACCTCGTCACCGCTGTAACAATTCGGGTTAAATCTTGATTGTATGATAGGGGAAACTCTCCCGGCATTATTCTCTACTTGTTATAGATGCTATTGAGTGAAACCATTGAACCAAGGTTTATGTTCAGATTGTTATTCATCATCATATCACCTCTGATTGTATTCCATATGATGTCTCGTGAGTAGTTCGTTTAGTTCTTGAGGACATGGGTGAAGTCTAAATGCTAGTAGTGAACTATGGTTGAGTAATATTCAATGTTATGATATTTAAGTTGTGGTGTCATTCTTCTAGTGGTGTCGTGTGAACGTCGACTACACGACACTTCACCATTTATGGGCCTAGGGGAGTGCATCTTGTATTCGGTTGCTAATTGCGGGGTTGCCGGAGTGACAGAAACCTAAGCCCCCGTTAGTATATCGATGCAGGAGGGATCGCAGGATCTCAGAGTTTAAGGCTGTGGTTAGATTTATCTTAATTACTTTCTTGTAGTTGCGGATGCTTGCAAGGGGTATAATCACAAGTATGTATTAGTCCTAGGAAGGGCGGTGCATTAGCATAGGTTCACCCACACAACACTTATCAAAACAATGAAGATTATTAAACCACATGAAGCGAAAGTACTAGACTAAAATCCCCATGTGTCCTCAAGAACGTTTGGTCATTATAAGTAAACAAACCGGCTTGTCCTTTGTGCTAAAAAGGATTGGGCCACTCGCTGCAATTATTTCTCTCGCATTTTACTTACTCGTACTTTATTTATCTGCAATATCAAAACCCCTTGAATACTTGTTTGTGAGCATTTACAGTGAATCCTTCATCGAAACTGCTGCCAACACCTTCTGCTCCTCGTTGGGATCGACATTCTTACTTATCGAAGATACTACGATACACCCCCTATACTTGTGGGTCATCAAGACTATTTTCTGGCGCCGTTGCCGGGGAGTGAAGCGCTATTGGTAAGCGGAATTGGTAAGGAAATTTACTGTTTGTGCTGATTTTATTTCTGCCTGCTGCTATAAATCATTATGGAGAGATCTTCTCTTCAATTTCTATTTGGGAAATCTACTACTACTGCAACGGTAGTGGATGAAGCGCCAGGTGAGGAAGTAGTACCATATAAAATACCTATGAAAATTATTGAACGTGTTATGGATAACCGCTATGAAGGGGATGGAACTGTCCATCCTGGTGATCATTTATTGTTTTTGCATGAATTATGCGGGTTATTCAAATGTGCAGGTATTTCTATGAATGAAGTTAGAAAGAAACTATTCACTATATCGCTGTCTGGTAAAGCGGCGCACTGGTATAAATTGCTGAAGAATGGTGATTCTATTGATTGGGAGGACATTGTGCCTTTATTTTATTCCAAATTTTATCCTCCAAGTGAAATTCACAAAGATCGGAACCGCATATATAATTTCTGGCCTCATGATGGAGAGAGTATTGCCCAAGCTTGGGGGAGATTGAAGTCTTTAATGCTCAAATGCCCCATTCATGAGCTTCCTGGTAATGTTATTATTGATAATTTCTATGCAAGACTTTCTTTTCAAGACAAGACCTTGCTGGATACTTCTTGTTCTGGATCATTTACACGCAACAAAGAAGAGTTTAAAAGGGACCTTCTTGATCGGATCCAAGAAAATACTGAAGGATGGGAGAACGACAAAGATAGAGAATCAGGTATAATTTATGATTATAAATGCATTGAAGCTTTTATGGATACTGATAAATTTCGTAATATGAGTGCTACATATGGTCTTGATTCCCAAGTTGTTGCAAATCTTTATAAAGCTTTTGCCTCTCATTATGAACTGCCTAAGAAGAATTTTGATAAGTATCATGAACCGTATAAGGATAAAGTTGATTCATCTGTAAACAAATGTGTAGTGATTGAAACTGTTGATAATGTTATTCCTGAAGCTTATATTGAAAAAACTCCTTTCCCTGCTAAAATGAAGGAGTACTCTGTCATATCTAGTGCGGTTAATAAAAGTGAAAAGAAACCTAAAGAACCTGAAGAACAAATTAAAATTGAACCTGCTGTTGCAATAGTTAAAGATCTTGTGACTGAAAATGTGGAGGATGGTCATATTATTTTCTGTGAAGATGCTTCTAATATTGTTTCACATCCTAATAAATCCAAACAAGTTAGTGTTCCTATGCTATCTGTTAGAATTGGTGATCATTGCTATTATGGTTTATGTGATATTGGTGCAAGTGTTAGTGCTATTCCTTATGAGCTTTATACGGAGATTATGCACGAAATTGGTTCTTGTGAACTTGAAGATATTGATGTGGTTATTCATCTGGCTAATAGAGAAACTATTTCTCCAATTGGTATTGTTCGAGATGTGGAAGTTCTATGTGGTAAGATTAAATATCCTGCTGACTTTTTGGTACTTGGTTCTGCTGCTAGTGATCATTGTCCTATCATTTTTGGTAGACCTTTTCTAAATACTTGTGGAGCTATTATAGATTGTAAGAAAGAGAAAATTTTGACTAGATTTGCTGGTGAACCTTATGAATTTAACTTTTCTAAATTTACCAAAACTCCTTATAAAGCTGATTTGCCTAGTAATGATTTTAAAATGGAGCAGTGTGCATCTATTGTTCTTGTTCCTAATAATCCTTTGCAGCAACATTTGGAGAATAGTGAAAGTGAAGCTTTTAGGAAAGAAAGAGATGAGCTTGAGGAAATTTTTCTTCGCAACCTATTCTCAAGCATGATTTACCGGTGGAAGATTTGGGTACAACACCGCCACCAAAGGAAGATCCTGTTTTTGATTTAAAGCCTTTACCTGATAATCTTAAATATGCTCATATTGATGATAAGAAAATATATCCTGTTATTATTAGTTCTAAGCTTTCAGAGATTGAGGAAGAAAGGTTATTGGAAATATTGAAGAAACACCGAGGAGCTATTGGCTATACTCTTGATGATTTGAAAGGGATTTCTCCTTCTATTTGCCAACATGCTATTAATATGGAAGAAGATGCAAAGCCTGTTGTTGAACATCAACGTCGTCTAATTCCGAAGATGAAGGAAGTGGTAACGAGGTATTAAAACTTCTTGAAGCTGGTATTATATATCCTATTGCTGATAGTAGATGGGTTAGTCCTGTGCATTGTGTTCCTAAGAAAGGAGGAATGACTGTTGTGCCTAATGATAATGATGAGCTTATTCCTCAAAGAATAGTTGTAGGTTATAGAATGTGCATTGATTTTCGAAAAGTTAATAAAGTTACTAAGAAAGATCATTACCCTTTACCCTTTATTGATCAAATGCTAGAAAGGTTATCTAAAAATACTCATTTTTGCTTTCTTGATGGTTATTCTGGGTTTTCACAAATTGCTGTTAAAGCTAAAGATCAAGAGAAAACCACGTTTACTTGTCCTTATGGAACTTATGCTTATAGGCGTATGCCTTTTGGTTTATGTAATGCTCCTGCTACTTTTCAAAGATGCATGTCTGCTATTTTTCATGGTTTTTGCGAAAGTATTGTAGAGGTGTTCATGGATGATTTTTCTGTCTATGGAAATTCTTTTGATAATTGCTTGCGAAACCTCGATAAAGTTTTGCAGAGATGTGAAGAAACTAACCTTGTTCTTAATTGGGAGAAATGCCACTTTATGGTTAATGAAGGAATTGTATTGGGACATAAAATTTCCGAGAGAGGTATTGAAGTTGATAGAGCTAAAGTTGAAGCAATTGAGAAGATGCCCTATCCGAGGGATGTTAAAGGTATTCGTAGTGTTCTTGGTCATGCTGGGTTTTATAGGAGATTTATTAAAGATTTCTCTAAAATTTCAAAGCCTCTTACTAATCTTCTTCAAAAAGATGTACCTTTTGTTTTTGATGATGATTGTAAGGAAGCTTTTGAAACTCTAAAGAAAGCCTTAACAACTGCTCCTGTAGTCGAACCTCCTGATTGGAATTTGCCTTTTGAAATTATGTGTGATGCTAGTGATTTTGCTGTAGGCGCTGTTCTTGGACAGCGGGTAGATAAAAAATTAAATGTTATTCATTATGCTAGTAAGACTCTTGATGCTGCTCAAAGAAATTATGCTACAACTGAAAAGGAATTGTTAGCTGTAGTCTTTGCTTGTGATAAGTTTAGACCTTATATTGTTGATTCGAAAGTCACAATTCATACTGATCATGCTGCAATTAGATACCTTATGACAAAGAAAGATGCTAAGCCAAGGCTTATTAGATGGGTACTTCTGTTGCAAGAATTTGATTTACATATTATAGATAGGAAAGGTGCTGATAATCCTGTTGCTGATAATTTGTCTAGATTGGAAAATATTGCTTATGATCCTGTTCCTATTAATGATAGTTTTCCAAATGAACAATTGGCTGTAATAAAGGTGAGCTCGCGAGAGAGCCCTTGGTATGCAGATTATGCTAACTTTATTGTTTCGAAGTATTTGCCTCCAACCTTTTCAGCTCAGCAAAGGAGGAAATTCTTTTATGACTTGAGGCATTATTTTTGGGATGACCCACACTTATATAAAGAAGGAGTGGATGGTATTATGCGAAGATGTGTTCCTGAATATGAACAACAGGAGATATTGAATAAATGTCATGGAAGTGTTTATGGAGGACATCACGCTGGAGATAGAACCGCGCAAAAGGTTCTACAATCAGGTTTTTATTGGCCAACACTTTTCAAAGATGCAAGGAAATTTATTTTATCTTGTGATGAATGTCAAAGAGTTGGTAATATCTCTAGACGCAATGAAATGCCTATGAATTATACTCTTGTTATTGAACCATTCGATTGTTGGGGATTTGACTTCATGGGTCCTTTCCCTTCTTCAGAAGGTAACACTCATATACTTGTCGCTGTTGATTATGTTACTAAATGGGTAGAAGCTATACCTACAAAAAGTGCTGATGGTGAGACCTCTATAAAAATGCTTGTGGATGTTATATTTCCTAGATTTGGAGTACCTAGATATATTATGACTGATGGAGGTTCTCATTTTATTCATGGAGGTTTTAGAAAAACTCTTGCTAAGTATGGTATTAATCATAGAATTGCTTCTGCTTATCACCCTCAAACTAGTGGTCAAGTAGAATTATCAAATAGAGAGATTAAAGCTATCTTGGGAAAGACTGTTAATAAATCTAGAAAGAATTGGGCTAGCAAATTGAAAGAAGCACTATGGGCTTATAGAACTGCTTATAAAAATCCTATGGGAATGTCACCTTATAAAATGGTTTATGGAAAAGCTTGTCATTTACCTTTAGAACTAGAGCACAAAGCTTATTGGGCTGTTAGAGAACTAAATAAAGATCCTAAATTAGCCGGTAATAAGAGGTTGTTGCAATTAAGTTCTCTAGATGAATGGAGAAGTGAAGCTTATGAAAATGCTAAACTCTTTAAAGAAAAAGTTAAGAAGTGGCATGATAGAAGGATCATTAAAAGAGAATTTAATGTTGGAGATCAAGTTCTATTGTATCGGTCTCGTCTCAGATTCTTTGCAGGGAAATTACTCTCGAAGTGGGAAGGACCATATGTTGTTGAGGAGGTGTATCGTTCAGGAGCAATTAAAATTAGCTCTCTCCAAGGCAATGCCACACAAGTGGTGAATGGACAAAGACTCAAGCATTATATCTCGGGTGATTCTTATAATGTTGATGTTGATATTATTCAAGTGGAAACACCGGAGGCTTTCATCAAAGGACAAATTGACAGTCCGCCAGAACTCGACTTTGAATAGGTAACAGTACAGGTAATAAAAAGTCCGCGTTTACCTTTCCGAACATTATTTTTGCTGTTTTTAGAAAATATGAAAAATTACGGAATCGAAACGGAGTGGAAAAGACGCGCGAGGGCCCGTCACCACAGGCCGGCGCGGGCCCCACCCTGGCCGCGCCGACCTATGGTGACGGCACCTCGGCGTCCCGTTTCCACTCGTTTTCGGCCTGGAACCTTCCTTTTGTCGTGAAAATTTTTGCTATATAATCCCCCGGACCCCTGGAGGTCCGTAATATCGTTTTCTCGTCGTGTTTTGTTTCGAGCTGTTTTCTGCCAGGATCTGCTTCGGATCTAGATCCATCATGTCTTCGTCGGGAACTCAGAAGGACAGCTTCTTTGAGGACGTCGTCAACCCGTACATGAACGAGCTGAAGATGCACCCCAAAGAGTTGCGGCTCGTGGATGGAGAGTTGCAGATCAAAGATGTCCAGGGTCCTAAGGGAGAAGGGAGTTTGGAAGACCGGATGGAGAAACTGGAACAAGAGGTCTTCAACTACAAGAAGATGGCTGAGCGTGAAGTGGATATCTTTCACAAGATTGTGTCTGAACTCATTGATGGGCACAAGAAGGAGACTGCAAAGCTGTGGGATGATATCTTCTCACTTCACGACACCACCAACAAACTCCAAGCTCAACTCTATGATGTTCATAATCAAAACTGTGAGTATGAAAACAGGTTTAAGCGCATAAGTCATGCTGCTAGTTTCAGGTTTCCGGAGACCAAGATGTCTTTTGTTGATGGAGGGCCTCTTCCATGGAAGTCTGATGACGACAAAGATTCACCATCATCACCAAAGGAGTAATTCATCATCGGTATTGGCATCCCCTTGGTTTGTTCCAAGCTTGGGGGAGTGCCGCGGTATCACATCATCACCACCTTTATCTTTTACTATCAAGTAGTGTCATATCATGAGTAGGGAAGTTATCATATGGAATAGTATGCAATGTGGAAGTATCTCTCTTAGTTAGTTATCTATGTATCCGTTGGTGTGAGTTATCGTTATGGAATATTAATGAGAAGTCTTATCATTTACTTTTTGCACACCTTATTTTAGTTTGCAATCTCCATTATATGATTACTCTTGACATGAGTATTGATATCACTTTGGGAGCATCAAGTAAATCTATTTGGTTTTGGCAAACTTAGCATTGGTCAATAGCAACAACATCTTGATGTTTAATAGAAGAGAGAAATACACTTAGATATATTACTATTATCTCTATGCTTAGTATTCTAAAGTTAAAATTGCTTGTGCTTATGAGAAAGATGCATGATTGTTTCTATCATATGTATATTTGTTTGTTTCCCTCAACCTTTATGCTTGCTATCAAACCTTGCTAGCCAAAGACCTGTATCGAGAGGGAATGCTTCTCATACATCCATAACCTTAGACCAAACCTATGCCATTTGTGTCCACCATACCTACCTACTACATGGTATTTTCTGCCATTCCAAGTAAATACTTCATGTGCTACCTTTAAATTATTCAAACTACTACTCCTTATTTGTGTCAATGTTTTATAGCTCATGAGGAAGTATGTGGTGTTTTATCTTTCAATCTTGTTGGGCGGACTTTCACCAATGGACTAGCGGCACATCCGCTTATCCAATAATTTTGCAATAAGAGCTGGCAACGGGGTTCCCAGCCCCAATTAATAACCTTCATTAATAATTCTCTTCACATGTTTTGCTCTGAGTTATCAGTAAGCAACTTAATTTTGCAATAGACACTCCTCCATGGTATGTGAATGTTGGAAGGCACCCGAGGATTCGGTTAGCCATGGATTGAGAAAGCCAAGGTTGGGGGGAGTGTCATCCTTAATAAAACTAAAATACATGTGTAAACAAAAGAGAAGGGGGATGATCTACCTTGCTGGTAGAAATGCCGTCCCTCATGGGAGCCGCTCTTTGAAGGTTCGTTTGGCAAGGGGGTTAGAGTGCCCGCTACCATTCGTTGACAACAACAAACACCGCTCAAAATCTTACTTTTATGCTCTTTATATGATTTCAAAACTTGAAAAGCTCTAGCACATGATTTAATCCCTGCTTCCCTCTGCGAAGGGCCTATCTTTTACTTTTATGTTGAGTCAGTAAACCTATTTCCCTCTATCTCAAGCAAGCAATTGAGTTGTTGTGAACCAATCATTTATGCTATGATTCAGTTAATCATGTCTTTTATACTTTCTTGTTTAGTACCAATTTTATCTGAATGAATATGACTTTGAAGTTATCAATGATTATGAAGAGATTGTCATGCTTAAATAGGAAGGCTCAGCTATAAAATCTAATATGAAAGCTTTGCTTAGAAGTACAATCCGTTAGTAGTTCTCTGACCAAGAACAAAGTTTGCCATCACCAACTATGATTTCTTATGCACCTTTACTTGTGATTTCTCTTTACCTATTTCAAGATGAGTTATATGAGGAAGTTGTTTACTAGAATGTCTTGTGTGAATGAATATGATGCTTCTTGTCCGTATTTTATTTATCGACTCTTCACTCCATAAACATGTGGTCTTGTTTATCGAGCTCAGTTTCGCTTGGGGACAAGCGAGGTCTAAGCTTGGGGGAGTTGATACGTCCAATTTGCATCACTATTTTGTATCATAATTTGCTGTTATTCATTGATATATTTCATATTGGGACACAATACTTATGTTATTTCATCTATTTTGCATGTTTCATCATCATTGGAGGATCAAGCACCGGAGCCAGGATTCTGCTGGAAAAAGCACCGTCAGAACGCAATATTTCGGAAGATCAATTGTGGAAGGGAATTTCACGTAAATTCCTATTTTTCCAGATGACGGAGGGAGCCAGAAAGGGAAGAAGAGAGGAGCCACTGTGGGCCCAGACCATAGGGCGGCGCGGCCCATGGCCTGGCCGCGCCACCCTATGCTCGGGGGCCCCACAGCCCCTTTCGCCTCCTTTTCTTCGCGTACTCCTTCGTCCCGAAAACCTAAGCCACAGAGAGGACCTCACGAGGGTTACAGCCGCCTCTGCGGGGCGGAGAACACCAGAGAGAAAAGAGCTCTCCGGCGGGCAGGAATCCGGGGGAAATTCCCTCCCGGAGGGGGAAATCGACGCCATCGCCATCGTCATCGAGCGGGACATCATCTCCATCATCATCATCATCATCTTCACCATCTACACCGCCATCACCACCGCTGCACCTCGTCACCGCTGTAACAATTCGGGTTAAATCTTGATTGTATGATAGGGGAAACTCTCCCGGCATTATTCTCTACTTGTTATAGATGCTATTGAGTGAAACCATTGAACCAAGGTTTATGTTCAGATTGTTATTCATCATCATATCACCTCTGATTGTATTCCATATGATGTCTCGTGAGTAGTTCGTTTAGTTCTTGAGGACATGGGTGAAGTCTAAATGCTAGTAGTGAACTATGGTTGAGTAATATTCAATGTTATGATATTTAAGTTGTGGTGTCATTCTTCTAGTGGTGTCGTGTGAACGTCGACTACACGACACTTCACCATTTATGGGCCTAGGGGAGTGCATCTTGTATTCGGTTGCTAATTGCGGGGTTGCCGGAGTGACAGAAACCTAAGCCCCCGTTAGTATATCGATGCAGGAGGGATCGCAGGATCTCAGAGTTTAAGGCTGTGGTTAGATTTATCTTAATTACTTTCTTGTAGTTGCGGATGCTTGCAAGGGGTATAATCACAAGTATGTATTAGTCCTAGGAAGGGCGGTGCATTAGCATAGGTTCACCCACACAACACTTATCAAAACAATGAAGATTATTAAACCACATGAAGCGAAAGTACTAGACTAAAATCCCCATGTGTCCTCAAGAACGTTTGGTCATTATAAGTAAACAAACCGGCTTGTCCTTTGTGCTAAAAAGGATTGGGCCACTCGCTGCAATTATTTCTCTCGCATTTTACTTACTCGTACTTTATTTATCTGCAATATCAAAACCCCTTGAATACTTGTTTGTGAGCATTTACAGTGAATCCTTCATCGAAACTGCTGCCAACACCTTCTGCTCCTCGTTGGGATCGACATTCTTACTTATCGAAGATACTACGATACACCCCCTATACTTGTGGGTCATCAAGGCCCAACACTGTCTACAAGAATAGAAGCACCCGTAGACATCAAGCACTTTTCTGGCGCCGTTGCCGGGGAGGTAAGGTAAAAGGTATTCACATCCTCCGACTACTAAGCTATTTTCTAGCACTGTTGCCGGTGTGTGAGTGCTCGAAGCTATTTCCTTTAGATCCTGCAATTGCATCTTTTTGTTTCTTGTTTTTATTTTCACTAGTTAGGCATAATGGAAAACAACAAAAAAATTGGTGAGCTTTTTAATCTTTTTCCTAATTTAGAATTGTTTGATGCGAAAATTAAAAAACCTATGGAACCTTATTTGCATGATAATAGCAATGTTATTGGTATGAATGCAATTACTGCTAATGCTATGAAGAAGTCTAAGCTTGGGGAAGCTAGTTTACATAAAAATAATCTTTTTTGCTCCTCAACTTTGGAAGAAATATTTTGCTCTGATAATGCTTTATCTCCTATATGCGATAACTCTAATGATGCTTCTGATATTTTAAATCCACCTGCTGAAAGTATTCCGTATAAAATACCTATGAAAATTATTGAACGTGTTATGGATAACCGCTATGAAGGGGATGGAACTGTCCATCCTGGAGATCATTTACTGTTTTTGCATGAATTATGCGGGTTATTCAAGTGTGCAGGTATCTCTATGGATGAAGTGAAGAAGAAACTATTCTCTATGTCGCTGTCTGGTAAAGCGGCGCATTGGTATAAACTGCTGAAGGACGGGCGCTCTCTTGATTGGAAGGATATTATGCCTCTATTTTGTTCTAAGTTCTATCCTCCAAGTGAAATTCACAAAGATCGAAACCATATATATAATTTCTGGCCTCATGATGGAGAGAGTATTGCCCAAGCATGGGAGATTGAAGTCTTTAATGCTCAAATGCCCCAATCATGAGCTTCCAGGTAATATCATCATTGATAATTTCTATGCAAGACTTTCTTTTCAAGATAAGACCTTGCTGGATACTACTTGTTCTGGATCATTCACGCGCAACAAAGAAGAGTTTAAAAGGGACCTTCTTGATCGGATTAAGGAGAACGCTGAAGATTGGGAGAATGACAAAGGTAAAGAATCAGGTATAAACTATGATTATGAATGCATTGAAACTTTTATGAATACTGATGAATTTCGAAATATGAGTGCTACCTATGGTCTTGACTCTCAAGTTGTTGCAAATTTTTATAAAGCTTTTGCTTCTCACATTGAATTGCCTAGGAAGAATTTTGATAAGTATCATGAACCTTTTAAAGACGCTTGCATGAAGGATGAAACTGTTATTAATGATTGCAATGAACATGTTCAAACTTCTGAAAATGCTATTTCCTATAAGCATGTTAATTTTTGTGGAATACATAGACCTTGTGGAATTAATCAAATTGAGGAAGAATATTGTATCCATCATAGGAATGAAAAAACTAGAAAGTGGTCTAGGGCTCTAGATGATCTTGGAGAAAAAGTGTGTGCCCTCTATCCTTTTATTTGTGAACTTTGCCATAGAGTTGGTCATTTTAATTTTCAATGCTCCTCCAATGATAATTCGAACCCCATGAGTGCTGCAAATTTGTATTGTGATGATGAAATTATTCCTAATCAGCATGATGAACTTACCTTATTTTTGAAGTGTGAAGAGTTATCAAGAAAAATTTCTTTGTTAGATATTAACGATCTTGATATTGATGATGTCCTGCATGGGTGTCTTTCTTATTGCATTGATAATAGCCATACAAATACTTACATACAAAATATTTTAGAAGATGACACCTTGCCAAAATATGATAGGACCGCTGTGTGTTTTCAACTAATTAATGAAAAGGAGGGATCCTCCCAAGTTTCTTCTATTGTTTCTAAAAGTAAATCAGGTTATGCGGACAAGCCACCCTTCAAGCCTCTTCCTCCTAAAGAAGGGAACGAGGAGAAGGAAGAGAAGAAGAAGAAGAAGAAGAAGGAAACGAAGAAGAAGAAGAAGGAGAATAAAAAGAAAGAGGTAACGGCGTATCCCCGCGTGAATGAGATAACGCTAGGTAACCGTAAGTATGTTGCTCCTAATGATTATTGTGATAATGAATCTGAATACGATGATCTTCCTATGCCCTTTACATACATTAGCGATCATGATTTGAATGAGCACACTACCTTTGATATTGGAAATCTCTTTGGTACTGATTATGAAAGTAATGATGATAGCATTATTCATGTCCCCTTAAACGATGATATTGAAAGCCCTAAGCTTGGGGATGTTGTGCTTGAAGATCCTATATTTGAGACCTCTACTTTTAGTGAAAATGATGATATTACATATTCTGGTTTAGATAATTGCTATAGAGATGTATATGACACATGTTACAATTATCCTTATGAAACTTGTCATAGTTATGATGGGCTTGCCAAAAACCATTCCCTTAGTATGCAACTTGTTTACCATGTTCAAATTCTCAACAATGATCCTGCTCCAATTACTATTAATGAGAAGAGTTTTTCTTATGTCAAAAATAATGATACCCTTATGCATATGAACCATGATAAGAATGTTTTAAGTGATGGTTATATTGTAGATTTCATCAATGATGCTACTGAAAGTTATTATGAGAGAGGGAAACATGGTTATAGGCATCTTAATAATATTAAGTTTTCCCTCTTTATGTTGAGAATCTTGAAGTTACTCGTGTTTTATCCTCTTATGCTTGTCACTTTGTTTTTCATGAATTCATTTGTGTACAAGATTCCTTTGCATAGGAAGTGTGTTAGACTTAAAATGCTCTCCTTTGCCTCAATTCTTATTTCTTGCGAGTGCATCATTAAAACTACTAAGCCCATCTTAATGGCTATAAAGAAAGAACTTCTTGGGAGATAACCCATGTGTTTATTTTGCTACAGTACCTTTGTTTTATATTTGTGTCTTGGAAGTTGTTACTACTGTAGCAACCTCTCCTTATCTTATTTTTATTGCATTGTTGTGCCAAGTAAAGTCTTTGATAGAAAGGTTGATACTAGATTTGGATTACTGCGCAGAAACAGATTTCTTGCTGTCACAAATCTGGGCCTAATTCTCTGTAGGTAACTCAGAAAATTATGCCAATTTACGTGAGTGATCCTCAGATATGTACGCAACTTTCATTAGTTTTGAGTTTTTCCATTTGAGCAAGTCTGGTGCCATTTTAAAATTCGTCTTTACGAACTGTTCTGTTTTGACAGATTCTGCCTTTTATTTCGCATTGCCTCTTTTGCTATGTTGGATGAATTTCTTTGATCCATTAATGTCCAGTAGCTTTATGCAATGTCCAGAAGTGTAAAGAATGATTGTGTCACCTCTGAACATGTAAATTTTTATTGTGCACTAACCCTCTAATGAGTTGCTTTGAGTTTGGTGTGAAGGAAGTTTTCAAGGGTCAAGAGAGGAGGATGATATACTACGATCAAGAAGAATGAAAAGTCTAAGCTTGGGGATGCCCCGGTGGTTCATCCCTGCATATTTCAAGAAGACTCAAGCATCTAAGCTTGGGGATGCCCAAGGCATCCCCTTCTTCATCGACAAAGTATCAGGTTCCTTCTCTTGAAACTATATTTTTATTCGGTCACATCTTATGTACTTTACTTGGAGCGTCTGTTTGTTTGTTTTTGTTTTAGTTTGAATACATGCTTGTGTGGGAGAGAGACACGCTCCGCTGGTTCGTATGAACACATGTGTTCTTAGCTCATAATATTCATGGCGAAGTTTCCTCTTCGTTAAATTGTTATATGGTTGGAATTGGAAAATGCTACATGTAGTAATTGGTAAAATGTCTTGGATAATGTGATACTTGGCAATTGTTGTGCTCATGTTTAAGCTCTTGCATCATATACTTTGCACCCATTAATGAAGAAATACATAGAGCTTGCTAAAATTTTGTTTGCATATTTGGTCTCTCTAAGGTCTAGATAATTTCTAGTATTGAGTTTTGAACAACAAGGAGGACGGTGTAGAGTTTTATAATGTTTATAATATGTCTTTTATGTGAGTTTTGCTGCACCAGTTCATCCTTGTGTTTGTTTCAAATAAACCTTGCTAGCCTAAACCTTGTATCGAGAGGGATTACTTCTCATGCATCCAAAATCCTTGAGCCAACCACTATGCCATTTGTGTCCACCATACCTACCTACTACATGGTATTTCTCCGCCATTCCAAAGTAAATTGCTTGAGTGCTACCTTTAAACAATTCAAAAGTTATTACCTCTTATTTGTGTCAATGTTTTATAGCTCATGAAGAAGTATGTGGTGTTTATCTTTCAATCTTGTTGGGCAACTTTCACCAATGGACTAGTGGCTTCATCCGCTTATCCAATAATTTTGCAAAAAGAGCTGGCAATGGGATTCCCAGTCCCAAATTAATTAACAAAAATAGACACTCCTCCATGGTATGTGATTGTTGGACGGCACCCGAAGGATTCGGTTAGCCATGGCTTGAGAAAGCAAAGGTGGGGAGGAGTGTCATCATAATAAACTAAAATAAAAAGGCACTCCTTCATGGTATGAGATTGTTGGCAGGCACCCGAGGATTCGGTTAGCCATGGTTTGCGAAAGAAAGGTTGGAAGGAGTGCCACCCAAAAATAAAATAAAATGGGAGCCGCTCTTTGAAGGTTTGTCTGGCAAGGGGGTTAGAGTACCCACTACCATTCGTTGACAACAACAAACACCTCTCAAAACTTTATGCTCTCTTGATGTTTTCAAAATCAAAGCTCTAGCACAAATATAGCAATCGATGCTTTCCTCTTTGAAGGACCATTCTTTTACCTTTATGTTGAGTCAGTTCACCTATTTCTCTCCATCCCAAGAAGCAAACACTTGTGTGAACTTTGCATTGATTCTTACATATTTGCATATTGCATTTGTTATATTGCTTTGCATTGACAATTATCCATGAGATATACATGTTATAAGTTGAAAGCAACCGCTGAAACTTCATCTTCCTTTGTGTTGCTTCAATGCCTCTACTTTGAATTATTGCTTTATGAGTTAACTCTTATGCAAGACTTATTGATGCTTGTCTTGAAGTACTATTCATGAAAAGTCTTTGCTTTATGATTCATTTGTTTACTCATTGCATTAACATTGCTTCGAATCGCTGCATTCATCTCATATGCTTTACAATAGTATGATTAAGATTATGTTGGTAGCATGTCACTTCAGAAATTATCTTTTATCGTTTACCTACTCGAGGACGAGTAGGAACTAAGCTTGGGGATGCTGATACGTCTCCAACGTATCTATAATTTCTGATGTTCCATGCTTGTTTTATGACAATACCGACATGTTTTGTTCACACTTTATGTCATTATTATGCGTTTTCCGGAACTAACCTATTGACGAGATGCGGAAGGCCGTTCTTTTCTGTTTTTGGTTCCAGAAAGGCTATTCGGGCAATATTCTCGGAATTGGACGAAATCAACGCCAAACCTCCTATTTTTCCCGGAAGGCTCGAACACCGAAGAAGAGTCGGAGAGGGGCCGGGGGCCACCACACCATAAGGCGCGCGGGCCAGACCCGGCCGCGCCGGCCTATGGTGGGGCCACCCCAGCCTCCTGCGCCGCCTCTTCGCCTATATAACCCCTTTCGACCTAAAAACGCACAATTGACGAAACTCCAGAAAGACTCCAGGCGCCGCCACATCGCAAAACTCCAATTCGGGGGACAGTCTCTATTCCGGCACCCTGCCGGACGGGAATTGCCCCCGAGTCATCTCCACCGCCGTCTCCACCGCCATCTTCACCGCCATCGCTGTCTCCATGATGAGGAGGAGTAATTCCGGGCTGAGGGCTCCGCTGTAGCTATGTGGTTCATCTCTCTCTTTATGTGATCTAGTTGAATATTATCTATGTGCTACTCTAGTGATGTTATTAAAGTACTCTATTCCTCCTTCACGGTGTAATGGTGACAGTGTGTGCATCCGTGTTAGTACTTGGCGTAGATTATGATCATAATCTCTTGTAGGTTATGGAGTTAATTATTACTATGATAGTGTTGATGTGATCTATGCCCCCTTCATGGTGTGATGGTGACAGTGTGCACGCTATGTTAGTTCTTGGTGTAATTGTGTTGATCTATCTTGCACTCTAAGGTTACTTAAACATGAATATCGAATACTGTGGAGCTTGTTAACTCCGGCATTGAGGGTTCGTGTAATCCTACACAGTTAGTGGTGTTCATCATCCAACAAAAGAGTGTAGAGTGGTCCTATTATGTGATCATTGTTGAGAGTGTCCACTAGTGAAAGCAGGATCCCTAGGCCTTGCTTCCAAGCATCGAATCTCCGTTTGTTTACTGTTTTGTTGCATGTTTACTCGCTGCCATATTTTATTCAGATTGCTATTACCACTCATATACATCCATATTACTTGTATTTCACTATCTCTTCGCCGAACTAGTGCACCTATACACCTGACAAGTGTATTTGGTGTGTTGGGGACACAAGAGACATCTTGCTTTGTGATTACAGGGTTGCTTGAGAGGGATATCTTTGACCTCTTCCTCCCTGAGTTCGATAAACCTTGGGCGATCCACTTAAGGGAAACTTGCTGCTGTTCTACAAACCTCTGCTCTTGGAGGCCCAACACTGTCTACAAGAATAGAAGCACCCGTAGACATCATTGTGCAGGTTCCACGTTGGCGCCGGAATCCCTGGTGTTGCGCCGCATCATATTTCGCCACCATCAACCTTCAACGTGCTTCTTGACTCCTACTGGTCCGATTAAACCTTGGTTTCTTTGAGGAAACTTGCCACGTGCGCATCATACCTTCCTCTTGGGGTTCCCAACGGACGTGTACATCTACGCGCATCAAGCAAATTTCTGGCGCCGTTGCCGGGGAGATCAAGACACGCTGCAAGGGGAGTCTCCACTTCCCAATCTCTTTACTTTGTTTTTGTCTTGCTTTATTTTATTTACTACTTTGTTTGCTGCACCTAAACAAAACACACAAAAAAATTAGTTGCTAGTTTTACTTTATTTACTGTCTTGCTCTCCATATCAAAAACACAAAAAAATTAGTTACTTGCATTTACTTTATCTAGTTTGTTTTATTTACCGTTGCTAAAATGAATACCCCTGAAAATACTAAGTTGTGTGACTTCACAAACACAAATAATAATGATTTCCTATGCACACCTATTGCTCCACCTGCTACTACAGCAGAATTCTTTGAAATTAAACCTGCTTTACTAAACCTTGTTATGAGAGATCAATTTTCTGGTGTTAGTTCTGATGATGCTGCTGCCCATCTTAATAACTTTGTTGAACTTTGTGAAATGCAAAAATATAAGGATGTAGATGGTGATATTATTAAATTGAAATTGTTTCCTTTCTCATTAAGAGGAAGAGCTAAAGATTGGTTGCTATCTTTGCCTAAGAATAGTATTGATTCATGAACTAAATGTAAGGATGCTTTTATTGGTAGATATTATCCTCCCGCTAAAATTATATCTTTGAGAAGTAGCATAATGAATTTTAAGCAATTAGATACTGAACATGTTGCTCAAGCATGGGAGAGAATGAAAACTTTGGTAAAGAATTGCCCAACCCATGGACTGACTACTTGGATGATCATCCAAACCTTCTATGCAGGACTAAATTTTTCTTCGAATTTATTGGATTCAGCTGCTGGAGGTACCTTTATGTCCATCAATTTGGGGGCGTCTACAAAGCTTCTTGATGATATGATGATAAAGTACTCTGAATGGCACACGGAAAGAGCTTCACAAGGTAAGAAGGTAAATTCTGTTGAAGAAACCTCTTCCTTGAGTGATAAGATTGATGTGATTATGTCTATGCTTGTGAATGGTAGATCTAATGTTGATCCAAATAATGTTCCTTTAGCTTCATTGGTTGCTCAAGAAGAAAATGTTGATGTGAATTTCATTAAAAATAATAATTTCAACAACAATGCTTATAGGAACAACTCTGGTAATAACTATAGGCCATATCCTTCTGCTAATGGTAATGGTTATGGTAATTCTTATGGGAATTCTTACAATAATAATAGGAGTGTACCCCTGGTCTTGAAGCCATGCTTAAAGAATTTATTAGTACACAAACTGCTTTTAACAAATCTGTTGAGGAAAAGCTTGATAAAATTGATATTATTGCTTCTAGAGTTGATAGACTTGCCTCCGATGTTGATCTATTAAAATTGAAAGTTATGCCTAATGAGGATATTTATAATAAGATTACTACTACAGCAAATGCCATCCAAGTTAGAATTAATGAGAATATAAGATTAATGGCTGAATTGCGTGCTAGGTGGGATAGAGAAGAAAATGAAAAACTAGCTAAAGAGAATAATGTAGCTAAAGTTTGGAATATTACCACCATTAGTAATGATAATGATTCACATGTTGCTGCACCTCCTACTATCAATGGTAAAATAATTGGTGTTGGCAATGTTTCTACTCCTAGTGCAAAGCGTACAAAACTGCCTGAAATCACTTGTGATAAAACTGCTGAAATTTTTTCCAACCTTGGGGACAATGATCCCATTGCTGTAGCTCATAATGATTTAGATTTTGATGATTTCCACATCTCTGAAGTTATAAAGTTCTTACAAAAACTTGCTAAAAGTCCTAATGCTAGTGCTATAAATTTGGCCTTTACAAAACATATTACAAATGCTCTCATAAAAACTAGAGAAGAGAAACTAAAACTTGAAACTTCTATTCCTAGAAAGTTAGAAGATGGTTGGGAGCCCATCATTAAAATGAAATTCAATGACTTTGAATGTAATGCTTTATGTGATCTTGGTGCAAGTATTTGTTATGCCTAAAAAGATTTATGATATGCTTGACTTGCCACCATTAAAGAATTGTTATTTGGATGTTAATCTTGCCGATAATGTTAAAAAGAAACCTTTGGGGAGGATTGATAATGTGCGCATTACGGTTAACAATAACCTTGTCCCCGTTGATTTTGTTGTCTTGGATATCGAATGCAATGCATCTTGTCCTATTGTGTTGGGAAGACCTTTTCTTCGAACCGTTGGTGCTGTTATTGATATGAGGGAAGGTAATATTAAATATCAATTTCCTCTCAAGAAAGGTATGGAACACTTCCCTAGAAAGAGAATGAAGTTACCTTTTGATTCTATTATTAGAACAAGTTATGATGTTGATGCTTCTACTCTTGATGTTACTTGATTTACACTTTCTGCGCCTAGCTGAAAGGCGTTAAAGAAAAGCGCTTATGGGAGACAACCCATGTTTTTACTACAGTACTTTGTTTTATATTTGAGTCTTGGAAGTTTTTTACTAATGTAGCAACCTCTCCTTATCATGTTTTTGTGCCAATTAAAGTTTCTATGTTAAAGTTGATGTTGTATTTGGGATCGCTGCGCAGAAACAGCATTGCTGTCTGTCACGAATTCTGTCATAAGTCTCTGTAAAAAATTCGAAAAAATCTGCAAAATTACGAGCGTGATCCTCAGATATGTACGCAACTTTCATTAGTTTTGAGTTTTTCCATTTGAGCAAGTCTAGTGCACCTTTCAGGTTCGTCTTTACGGACTGTTCTGTTTTTGACAGATTCTGCCTTTTATTTCGCATTGCCGTATTTGCTATGTTGGATGAATTTCTTTGATCCATTAATGTACAGTAGCTTTGTGCAATGTCCAGAAGTGTTAAGAATGATTGTGTCACCTCTGAATATGTGAATTATTAATTGTGCACTAACCCTCTAATGAGTTTGCTTGAAGTTTGGTGTGAAGGAAGTTTTCAAGGGTCAAGAGAGGAGTATGATATACTATGATCAAGAAGAGTGAAAACTCTAAGCTTGGGGATGCCCCGTGGTTCACCCCTGCATATTTTAAGAAGACTCAAGCGTCTAAGCTTGGGGATGCCCAAGGCATCCCCTTCTTCATCGACAACATCATCAGGTTCCTCCCCTGAAACTATATTTTTATTCAGTCACATCTTGTGTTCTTTACTTGGAGCGTCGGTTTGTTTTTGTTTTTTGTTTTTGTTTGAATAAAATGGATCCTAGCATTCACTTTGTGGGAGAGAGACACGCTCCGCTGTTGCATATGGATAAATATGTCCTTAGGCTTTACTCATAATATTCAAGGCGAAGGTTGAAACTTCTTCGTTAAATTGTTATATGGTTGGAATCGGGAAATGCTACATGTAGTAATTCTAAAATGTCTTGGATAATGTGATACTTTGCAATTGTTGTGCTCATGTTTAAGCTCTTGCATCATATACTTTGCACCCATTAATGAAGAAATACATAGAGCTTGCTAAAATTTGATTTGCATATTTGGTCTCTCTAAGGTCTAGATAATTTCTAGTATTGAGTTTTGAACAACAAGGAAGACGGTGTAGAGTCTTATAATGTTTACAATATGTCTTTTATGTGAGTTTTGTTGCACCAGTTCATCCTTGAGTTTGCTTCAAATAACCTTGCTATCCTAAACCTTGGAACTGCGAACGCTGCCGGAAAGGAACTCCATGAAGTTCTAGTCAACCGGTGAAGGCTGACGGACATAGCTCTTCAGAATAAAAGAAACCTTTTGAAGAAATGATTACAAAAACATGCATCGTCTTGGACTTTCTGGTCCCTGACAGTAGCTAGTGCATTAAACACCTCTTTCCTATAATAAACTTGTTGAGTACGCTTGTACTCATCCCACTCTTAAATCCCCTGCTTAGATATGGAGGCATCGAAGGAGGATCTACAGTGCAACTCGAAGGCCGAGGAGTCAACAACTACTTCAAGGGACAGGACCATGTCAGGAAAGTCAGATACAACATTCAACAAGGAGGAAACCTATATTAGCAATAGAAAGAAACTAGCTTCCTAAACCTAGCTCCTATTTAGCTAGAATCTATTCTTAGCTTATATAGCTAGTTAAATACTCTACAAATAGAGTTCGTGATATGATTAGACTACGAGTCGTTCTTCTGGGGTTATTTGCAGTTTTACCTCATTGTAAAGTAGGAGGCTGTGATGATCTTATGTAACAGAGTCTGTGTAATTCTATAGACATGCCTTGGACCCGCATATGTTTCTGTTGTACCACTCTGAGCGATGTAATACTAGTGGAACGGTGTTTCATTGGTGTTATGTCGACTTGCATACTACACCATGCAGTGGTATGCCGGGTCACCACAGTTGGTATCAGAGCAAATGCTTTGACCTTAGGATTAAAACCCTTTAAAGGAGACCTATAGGATTGGTAGTGTCTATAGGAAGTTGTCTTAGCTAAACCAAATACTTCTTATGACTTGAGATGGATATTCACTTGAGAATAATCCTGACACACTTGAGTCAACCCTTCTTACCTATCTTTCCTAAGTGAAGTTAGTTAGCTAATCCCAAACATGTATCACCCCATTAAATCCTTAAACAATAGATGAGTAGACCACCGTTGGTATACAATACATGGTAGTCCAAAGAGAGGATACAACCATAAGGAAGATATCCTATTGGTAGATGTATACCAACAAATGTTATGGTTAAGTAAGAGTTATTCAAACCTGTAATATGAGTAATATCAAGTGATGAAGATAAGTAAGATATCCTACTAGAAGATGTATGCCAAGACAAGTAATGGGTAAGTGAAATCTATCCAAACCTGTGAAACAACTGGTAGTAAGTGATAAATATAAGTTATATGAGGTAGTATAGACCATGATGAGTCAATCATGGGAGATAAGGAAGAGTGACAGGAATAAAATATGTATACTCACATAGTAGGGTAGTAATCATATATGATTCACTTGAGAATCATTATGTGATGGAGTAGAACATCATAAGTACTTAAGATGAGTACAATAAGAAGTCAGTTGTTCAACGATAATTCAAGATTTATATTCTAAAACCTTGGCAACTGTGCCAAGTATGCCAGAACCATAGTTTATAGTCTGAAGTAGGCTTTATAGAACATAGTTTATGGAGAAACCCTGGAATTATAGGTGATATACTCTAATAGTTATGAGTTTAGAGTAGCTATATTAGAATCTAGAGATAGTATGTGTAGTAGTCCTCAACCAAATGGAAGTTAAGTTAGTACTTCCAAAGGAAGATAGGTTAACCTTAAACTATCCTAAACCGCTTTGTTTCAAGTTTATCTTATTGCAATTGTGCAATTAAGGTAAATGTGGAGACAAATAGTAGATTGCCATATATATGTGCTAAGTATCACGATATAAACCTATCTTATGTGGTGTTATATACTACACATCTCAGCCTGATATTTAGAGATGTCTTACTCAACTATTATATTCAGGCTTATGATGGTGTGTATTATAAACACAAAGCTGAATCTTCTTGGATTTTATTAAACTTTCATTGTTTGACTAGATCCATACATGAAGTTTGACTTTGATATGCAAATGCATGTTGCAATATCAAGCTCTTACTTGATGCTATAGATCTAGAGGGTAATGGTATTCGTGTGAGGAAGTGACGAATTCTGAAGATTTTGAAGACAAAATGAAGGTTCATCAAAGAAAGGAAGCAAAGTTGTGGAAAGTAACCACAATACTCTGAAGGAAAGGCCCAATCAAAACTCATGCTTAACCTCAACAGAGGAGTACTTTAGTACAGGAGAAGCATGAAGATGAGAAATATGGTGATTATGGAGGAGTAGAAGTAGAACCATAGTCATTATAGAAGAGGGAATGCATGGGAAATCACTTAGGATACTATATTCATAGTGTCAGCTAGTGGTTTTCTTGCAAAAATAAATCCTCGAAAAAGGAAGATGACCTATGAAACCATAGCAGATACAAGAAGACCACAGTTGGTATAGGATCAATACTGCGAGATAAAGTAGAAGAGGTCCCGACCAATTGGTAAGAATCTATAATAGAGTACACTTTTAGATAACAAATAGCCACAATTGGTATCAAGTAGTCCATAATTGGATTATTCGTACCAAGAAGTTGTGAACAAATAAAATTTTGTCAGCCAAATAACTATGACCTATAATCATTTAATCGAAGGATTCATCACAAAGATTCTTCGCGAGACCTTAGAAAAGTACAAACCATAAGCTAGAGCCAGACCAATATTCTAACCATAAGTCCAATGGTTGGAAAAATATGAGTTGAAGACCATAAGAAAACTCCAAGGGGTAGAGTAAAGATTGAGTTGGATGTACAAAGACTCAATATTTTGAGCAAGAAAGAAGAAGAAGGTCTGAACTAAGAGGAAGTTCAATCTTATTTTCATAAGATGGTTGGACATTACTTTCAGAAGGATGTCAGACCAGAACCTGAGATTCATACCTCGAGGAAGTAAGAATTGGTTTATAACTTGAGAAAGTGAGTAATAACTACTCAAAAGTACGAAAGCTCAAGTAAGTTAAACTTAATGAAGTTTTATGAAGGAAGTGTAGGAGACCCAATAAAGCTCAAGATGGCCAAAGACCGAAGGAGTTTGACCATAACAGAATCAAAGACTAGTTGAAAGATTCCTTTCATGGAACCAAAATTGTTACAGGTATCAACTATAATCCATGATTGGGTAGACTAAATGAGTCTAATCCATTCTTAGGAAAATAAATACTCAAGACCATTTTCATGGTAAGTACCTTACTAAGTACCATTATTGCAGTTTTGGTCGTAAGGGAAAACAAAGACCTATTTTACCAATAAGGAGTAAGTTATCAAATTAGTCATCAATTAAGACTATCAGCACAAGAAGAAGTCCCAATCATTGAATTTTCAATGAGAAAGGAAACAAGATTATAGTATTGAAAGAAATCATGGAATAAAAGTAAGAAGCCATGGTTCAGAGATAGACACTCATGGATTCCAGGAAAAATCTGGACAAGGGATATACTCAATTATATCAACTAAGATCACCACAAAGTTCAAGAAAAGATGTAGTCTACACAAGTCTGATCCACACTCAGAAACGTGAGAGAGTTCAAACTTCGAGGACGAAGTTTAGTTTAAGGGGTAGAGGCTGTAATATCCCAGGATTTGGGGTTACAAAAATAGAGGAAACAGATGTGTGTAATGCATTCATGCACAGAAAATCCGGGGAATTTTCGCGCTTTTGTTTAAATCTATCACAGTGATCAAGGTTTCTCTTGCATCGGTGGAATTGAGTTAGTCATCGATGTGAGTGCGACAAATTTCGGCATGACCTTTGTTGAACTCTTGTGTTTTAGGGTAAAATAATTTGAGTGAAGTTCAAATATGAATAGTATGAATTCAAATAAGAATTTGAATTTTAAAAAGAATTACTCATACATGTCCTAGGTATTTAACAATACCAAATTGAGGATTGGAAAGAATATAACACAACTAAGGGAAATATAAGATATACAAATATCAATAAGGGAAATTACAATTTTATTGATCATCACACAATTATACATTATCTTTACAAAAGGAATGAAGTAAAATAATATGATTACAAATACAAGTATAAAAAAAGAATCCTAAACTACATCCTGGAGATCATAGTCATCTTCTTATATACTTGATTATCTGCAAAACAAACAAAACAGAAAGAAAAGTGATTGCCAAATGGCAAGGTTAAAATAGGATAACCAGTACAGATATTTTGCTAGCCGAGCTGATCCTCAAGGGGAGATGCACCCAGTTGCATGCAAAAGCCAAGCAAGCTAGCATCACATTCACCACATGCAGGTGGTGTGTTGTCACCACCACAAGCACTGCTCAGCAGTACTTAAGCAGCACCAAAACTGTACTAGCAGTTTCCTAGTACACAAACACCCAGCCGCACCGTATGTTCCTCATATCAGCTAGAACAATGTCAACAGCCTTAGAACAGGACTTAGAACTAACCCAGCCACACCACCTTTGCATACACTTGCCAAAGCAGCAGCTCATCTAGCAATACTTGAACCCACCAATCCCTTAGAAAACAAGAACATCATGAACATATCAGTAGGAACCACACCAGTAGTATATCAAGAGATCATTCATCCACCAACCATCAGCAAGAACAAATCCACTAGATAAACCACTGAAATCATCAGATAGATCATAGGAAGAAGCAGAAGCAGCGAGGAAGTGGAGGTTATCCACAAGAAGCAGGGCCTATCAACAGTCCAGAAGATCCAATTACTCTACAGCAACAGGTTGTCAAAGAACTAAATCCCACTTTACCCAAATAGTTCATCTGTTTATTTGCATAGATCACAAGGATCTGTTTCAAGACATATTGGTGCTTGAAGATTTGTTCAAGCATAACCAGGAGCTTGTTTGGGAAAGTTTTAACATCATGTGATTACACTAGTTGATCCAAGCCTATTAAATCACCTTACACAACTACTAGTAGCACCCAATCCTGCTAAGTAATCCACTGCTTGGGCACATTCTTAGGAGGCACCACAAAGAGGAATAAATCCTAGCAGATAGCACCCTGACAGTAATTGTAGGCAAGAAAATAGGTAACAAAGATCACCAGATAATCACCAGTTGTGAGAAGTATTTCTCTCAGTCTTGCGTCGTAGGGCTATGCAAAAATTCATCACAGAGAAATTTTAAAGACCACAAATAGTATCTGTTCTTATCTAAAAATCTGTGACTCAGCCTTTGCATCATTGGCTAAGCCAAGAAGTAAGCACAGTAATGTTCTTATCAGTTTATATTTAGAAAAAAAGAGAAACCATCTGTAAAGGCAGCAAGATCCATAAATATAAGCCAGTCATCAAGTCATGCCATGAACTGGAAACAACTTATTCCTGTTAAGCACATAATAAATATCAGATGATCAATGGATCACCTTGATTCTGCAGCAAGGCTACACTAATATGCACACAAGCTCATAGCAAGCCATCAATTAACTGAATGTAAACATTCAGTTTAGGCAAAATTAAGGTACCACTGGATTTCAAGTGTTGGGGATGATTAATCATCCAAATGGAGGCAACATATGAAGCAGAGTGCACATATTAGTTAATTAAGAATGGAATTAACTCAAGCCATGCACCACAGAGCATATAATAATCACACTAGTTACCAGGACATGATTAACTAGACAAATATGTAGTTTCAATTCAATACCAGAGCACCAGAATACCAAGCAGTAATTGTGCAGCACCTCACAGACCCATACTATGACCATTAACAGAGAAGGGTGGAGTTTAGCTCACAGTATTGTAGAGGAGGAAGACAAAGTAGTCGACGCGCCGGGGTTGCATCGGCGATACCGTCCAACCGGCGTCGAGGTTACCACACCTCTAGCACCATCAGACCAACATCACCACAACGCCATGAACATCACACCAAACTACCAGACGCCACCGAGATGGCGAGCTCGAGCTGGGGCTCGTGGTCGACCAGGAGGCGGGGTCGCCAATGGGGAGCAGCAACGGCTTGCAGAATCACACCGGCGAACCTAGGGTTCGGCCGAACGCGTGTAGAGGCGCTTGGGGGCGTGGTGGCGACGCGTATGTGGTGGAGCCCCGCCGGTCAGACCGCAGTGGCGCCGAAGGCGGCCATCAACGGCCGGGAGAATATGGCGGCGGAACCACACCAGGAAGCGCTGGGCGTGAGCAGGAGCAGGGCGGCGCGCACGCATAGGGCGGCATCAAGGCGGCGGGTGAGGGCGAAGCCTCACCGGACAGCAGCAGCGACAAGCAGCGGCGCGGGAGTTGGCCGGCGACGGCCAAACCGACCAGCGACCGCTAGGGTTTCCAGGTTTGGGGGCGGACGAGGAAGAGCTGGAAAATCAAATCGAGTGGGACAGAGAGGTAGAGGACGTCGAGGGGAGCCAGAAAAATGCCTCGCCGGTGTCGGAGACGGCCGGGCCGGGGCGAATAGCGACCGGGGCAACGACAGACGACGGCACAGGCGCGTCGCGAGGAAGGGGATCGCGAGAGGCCGTGTGGGTGCGTGCTTGGTGCTGGTCTAGTCCACAGCGTGCGTGCGTTTGGGTTTGACCCAAATCCGTTAGACTAGTACTACTAGTAAATCGCTGTGTGCTGATTGTCCAATTAAATCTATCGATCAACTAACCCATTAGCTCTATCCAAATTAACTACCCTATACAAACTTGTGTATATTTAATATTTACATATTAAATAAAAATATTCATTAATCTAATTTTGCATAGATAAATTACTCTAAGGTATTAGACAAACATTTTAAAAATACAAATTGTAGTTTGGAATCTAAAAAAAATACATTTTATGCTTAAGCTGAATTTCTAAAATGTTCAAACTATTACTTCAACCTCAAACATGCTACATATATTGTCATAATTATTTAAACATTATTTAGTAAATAAAACTTAGGATGTGATTTTTGAGTAATAAAAATCAATTTCCATGAAAACTAATAAATAGGAACTAATTTTAAAGTATATTAGAGAACTTAGTTATATTTAAATGAATATGTTTTCTTAAACTTAAAAGTCATTAATTAAGAACAAAATAGTTTAATACTTTAGAATTCCTAAAACCCTAATTCATCATTACTTCAACATATAATTCCAAAACCTAGAAAAGAATTAAAAGATATATCCTTATCCCAACCACTATTTAAAACCCTAATTAATAATTGTCCTAATTATTAATTGTTCAAAAATAACAAAATGCCTAGTTCAATATTATTTTTATTTCAAAGTTATTAATAATTTCAACTTTATAATAAAGTTACTACCTTAATAACTATATAGTAGATTAGGAAACCCTAATTACATGTTGAATAAAGATTACAACCTCACTATTTCATGTGAAACCTAAAACCCTAAATTCATTTAGAACCCTAGCTCCATTATTACATATGAACCTTAATTTGCTTCTAACCTTAACCCTAGGTTAGAACATATGATCATGATACTTTCTTTGCATTCATAGATCCATAGTAGCAACCAAATACTTGTCTTGTCTTCATAAAATAATAGAGACCTACCACTAATAAAATGGTATTCCATATGTTCATCCTAATAGAATTTAGATGATCAAGTAGGATCAAACCTAGTCCCTATCACCAAGGATCTCATCATTGATTAACCTTAATTAGCATCACACTATTGTGATGAACTCCAATAGCATCTATGCCCAATATTTATCATTACATAACCATAGTCCACTAAACCCTACAAGTACTTCATAATTGTGAACCTTCCTATTTAGGAGCCAATTATTCCTTACCTAATGGATCCAATAGAAAACCCTAGATAATCTCAACCCTAATTGTAATACTTCTTATTCCTTAAGAAGTATGTTCTTCAAAAGTTATTCTTTTGAAGAAAATATGAAGTAGCCAACAGCCCTACCTAATAGGATCTATAAACCCTATCTATCTATCACCAATAAGATATACCACCTTGATAGCAACCATTGCTAATTAAGATGCTTATGCTTAATTAAAATCATACAAGCCCAAGTTGCTGATAAATCCAACTTTGTTATGATCCATCCCATCCTTACTCCAGAAACTAATTGGAACCATAGTAAACCATAGAACCCCACAAACCCAATTGTCATACTTGTTCTTTAACAAAGAACATATTCTTCAAAAGTTATTCTTTTGAAGAATATAACAAGTAATCATTAACCATGTCATATAGTACTAAAACTGACAACTGTTCTTTACATGTTAACATTATGCCAATTATCATTCCTTGTGTGCTCAATTGATTACTATGCTTTGTTATATAACTTGTACATGATACCAAGTAATCAAACCTTGATAAGAACCTTGTTTGTGAATCACTCTAAAAGTGCAACACACCCTAAACAAATCACTACAACTCACTAATCCTAAATCATCGGGGTTAGGTCACGCTTAGGTCGATTGCATCTCATACTTATGCATTATTGCATCCTTGCCAATCTTTTAAACATCGTCCTTACCGGACGATGATGCTATTTCAGAAGTTGGAGTTATTGTGTATCGAAGACCTTGTCTGCATAATCTTGCAGACAAGAAAGGCAAGTTCATCGCTTGCTCATGTCATTTGAGTATTTTTACCAAATTACTTGCAAAGTACTATGTTTATCACTATTGCATAAAAAGCAAAATCACTATTTTCATAACTATGAATATGACTATGTGGTGGGCAATGGAACCATGGATTGTGTTGATATGGTGGAGGTTCCATTGCAAGGGTTTATATCCATCTAGGATTAAACAACAAATGTCGTCCAGTGATTCTTGTGCCGTAAAACTCGTGTTCACCATAAGATCTGGAATGGGACGGAGTAGCCAATTGTATTTCCACCTCTCGTACATCAACGGATGCGCTTACCGTAGCAGTTGTGTCTTGGAGCAACTTGAGGGTGGGGAGCCCCTTCTAATTCCCCACGGTATAGCAGTGCTTACCGTAGCGGTTGCGGCTTGCGGAACAACTTGAGGGTGGGGATACCCTTCTAATTCCCACGGTAATGTGGTCTATGATGGGTTGCAGCTACCGGCGAAGGAGTTTGGTTAACGAGTCCCAAACTGTTGTCGTGGTCGGGGTCCATCCTTAATTGGTATAAGAGGACCGACGAGGACCCAGGGTCGGGGTATGCAACAAAGGGTGGGTGTGCGAGGTAGCGGAGGAATATGAACGGCTAGGACCTTATACCGGGCCTCACACCTAAGGAAGTGTGGACGGGTTGCGCGCCCGGTTGGCACCAAGGTTAAGATCTCTTATGGGTAAAGAAACACACCTCTGCAGAGTGTAACGAATTGTGACCAGTCACTCCTTGTTCCGGGATTTGGAATGCGAACGCGGGAAAGGAACTCCATGAAGTTCTAGTCAACCGGTGAAGGCTGACGGACATAGCTCTTCAGAATAAAAGAAACCTTTTGAAGAAATGATTACAAAAACATGCATCGTCTTGGACTTTCTGGTCCCTGACAGTAGCTAGTGCATTAAACACATCTTTCCTATAATGAACTTGTTGAGTACGCTCGTACTCATCCCGCTCTTAAATCCCCTGCTTAGATATGGAGGCATCGAAGGAGGATCTACAGTGCAACTCGAAGGCCGAGGAGTCAACAACTACTTCAAGGGACAGGACCATGTCAGGAGAGTCAGATACCACATTCAACAAGGAGAAAACCTAGATTAGCAATAGAAAGGAACTAGCTTCCTAAACCTAGCTCCTATTTAGCTAGAATCTATTCTTAGCTTATATAGCTAGTTAAATACTCTACAAATAGAGTTCGTGATAGGATTAGACTACGAGTCGTTCTTCTGGAGTTTATTTGCAGTTTTACCTCATTGTAAAGTAGGAGGCTGTGATGATCTTATGTAACAGAGTCCGTGTGTAATTCTATAGACATGCCTTGGACCCGCATATGTTTCTGTTGTACCACTCTGAGCGATGTAATACTAGTGGAACGGTGTTTCATTGGTGTTATGTCAGACTTGCATACTACACCATGCAGTGGTATGCCGGGTCACCACACCCTCGTGCCGCCCCTTGACCTACCCTTCCACCTACTTAAAGCCTCCGTCGCGAAACCCCAGTACCGAGAGCCACGATACGGAAAACCTTCCAGAGACGCCGCCGTCGCGAATCCCATCTCGGGGATTCAGGAGATCGCCTCTGCCACCGCGGGAGAGGGGAATCATCTCTGGAGGACTCTTCATCGCCATGATCGCCTCCGAGTGATGAGTGAGTAGTTCACCCCTGGACTATGGGTCCATAGCGGTAGCTAGATGGTCGTCTTCTCCTTATGTGCTTCATTGTTGGATCTTGTGAGCTGCCTAACATGATCAAGATCATCTATCCGTAATACTATATGTTGTGTTTGTCGGGATCCGATGGATAGAGAATACTATGTTATGGTGATTATCAATCTATTACTTATGTGTTGTTTATGATCTTGCATGCTCTCCGTTATTAGTAGAGGCTCTGGCCAAGTTTTTGCTCTTAACTCCAAGAGGGAGTATTTATGCTCGATAGTGGGTTCATGCCTCCATTGATATCTGGGATCGTGACAGAAGGTTCTAAGGTTGTGGATGTGTTGTTGCTACTAGGGATAAAACATTGATGCTATGTCTAAGGATGTAGTTGTTGATTACATTACGCACCATACTTAATGCAATTGTCTGTTGCTTGCAACTTAATACGAAAGGGTTCGGATGATAACCTGAAGGTGGACTTTTTAGGCATAGATGCAGTTGGATGGCGGTCTATGTACTTTGTCGTAATGCCCAATTAAATCTCACTATATTTATCATATCATGTATATGCATTGTTATGCCCTTTTCTATTTGTCAATTGCCCGACTGTAATTTGTTCACCCAACATGCTTTAATCTTATGGGAGAGACACCTCTAGTGAACTGTGGACCCCGGTCCTATTCTTTACATCGCATACAATCTACAATACTTGTTTTACTGTTTTCTTCGCAAACAATCATCTTCCACACAATACGGTTAATCCTTTGTTACAGCAAGCCGGTGAGATTGACAACCTCATGTTTCGTTGGGGCAAAGTACTTTGGTTGTGTTGTGCAGGTTCCACGTTGGCGCCGGAATCCCTGGTGTTGCGCCGCATCATATTTCGCCACCATCAACCTTCAACGTGCTTCTTGACTCCTACTGGTCCGATTAAACCTTGGTTTCTTACTGAGGGAAACTTGCCACTGTGCGCATCATACCTTCCTCTTGGGGTTCCCAACGGACGTGTACATCTACGCGCATCAGGAGGAAAGGTAAAAGGTACTCACACTCCGGATCTCGGCTACTAAGCTATTTTCCGTCGCCGTTGTAAGTACTCGAAGCTATTTCCTTTAGATCCTGCAATTGCATCTTTTGGTTTCTTGTTTACACTAGTTAGGCATAATGGAAAGCAATAATGAGCTTCTTATTCTATTTCCTGAGTTAAGACATGGATTGTTTGCTGCGAAAATTAAAAAACCTATGGAATCTTATTTGCATGCTAGTAGCAATGATATTAGTATGAACGCTTTGAACACCATTGTTGCTAATGATATGGAAAATTCTAAGCTTGGGGAAGCTGGTTTTGATGAGCATGATATTTTTAGTCCCCCAAGAATTGAGGAGAAAATTTTCTTTAATGGTACTTTGCCTCCTATATTTGATGATGAGAATAATAATGATAGCTACTTTGTTGAATTTGCTCCCACTACAACAAATAAAATTGATTATGCTTATGTGGAGAGTAATAATTTTATGCATGAGACTCATGATAAGAATGCTTTATGTGATAGTTATATTGTTGAGTTTGCTCATGATGCTACTGAAAGTTATTATGAGAGAGGAAAATATGGTTGTAGAAATTTTCATGTTACTAAAACACCTCTCTATGTGCTGAAATTTTTGAAGCTACACTTGTTTTGTATTCCTATGCTTGCCACTATACTCTTCATGAACTATTTTATTTACAAGATTCCTATGCATAGGAAGCATGTTAAACTTAAATGTGTTTTGAATTTGCCTCTTGATGCTCTCTTTTGCTTCAAATACTATTTCTTGCGAGTGCATCATTAAAACTGAGCCCATCTTAATGGCTATAAAGAAAGAACTTCTTGGGAGATAACCCATGTGTTTATTTTACTACAGCAATTTTTGTTTTGTTGAGTCTTGGAAGTTGTTTACTACTGTAGCAACCTCTCCTTATCATGTTTTTGTGCCAAGCAAAGTCCCTATGGTAAAGTTGATGCTAGATTTGGATTGCTGCGCAGAAACAGCAATGCTGTCTGTCACGAATTCGCGCAGAAGTCTCTGTAAAAAAATCAAAAAAAATCTGAAAATTTACGTGTGTGATCCTCAGATATGTACGCACCTTTCATTAGTTTTGAGTTTCTCCATTTGAGCAAGTTAAGTGCCCCTTCCAGGTTCGTCTTTATGGACTGTTCTGTTTTTGACAGATTCTGCCTTTTATTTCGCATTGCCGCTTTTGTTAAGTTGAATGAGTTTCTTTGTTCCATTAACTTTCAGAAGTTTTGTGCAATTTCCAGAAGTGTTATTAATGATTGTGTCACCTCTGAACATGTGAATTTTGATTATGCACTAACCCTCTAATGAGTTTGCTTGAAGTTTGGTGTGGAGGAAGTTTTCAAGGGTCAAGAGAAGAGGGTGATATACGATCAAGAAGAGTGAAAAGTCTAAGCTTGGGGATGCCCCCGTGGTTCATCCCTGCATATTTCAAGAAGACTCAAGCGTCTAAGCTTGGGGATGCCCAAGGCATCCCCTTCTTTATCAACTTATCAGGTTTCTTCTATTGAAACTATATTTTTATTCAGTCACATCTTATGTACTTTACTTGGAGCGTCTGTGCTTTTATTTTCGTTTTGTTATTTTCATTCTCTGAATAAGTTCATCCTTGTGTGGAGAGAGACACGCTCCGCTGGTTCATATGAACACATGTGTTCTTAGCTTTTAATGTTCAAGGGCGAAAGTTGATCGCTTCACTTGTTGTTATTTTGTTGGAATCAGAAAATGCTTCATATGGTCTTGAATAATTTGATACTTGGCAATTGTTTTGAGCTCTCATATATCATGTTTAAGCTCTTGCATCATGTAGTTTAAATCTAGTAATGAAGAATTACATAGAGCTTGTTAAAATTTAGTTTGCATGATTGGTTTCTCTAAGGTCTAGATATTTTCTGGTAAAGTGTTTGAGCAACAAGGAAGACAGTGTAGAGTCTTATAATGCTTGCAATATGTTCTTATGTAAGTTTTGCTGTACCGTTTATACTTGTGTTTGCTTCAAACAACCTTGCTAGCCAAAGCCTTGTACTGAGAGGAAATGCTTCTCGTGCATCCAAACACCTTGAGCCAAAACCCATGCCATTTGTGTCCACCATATCTACCTACTATGTGGTATTTCCTGTCATTCCAAGTAAATACTTCATGTGCTACCTTTAAACAATTCAAAAGCTATTATCTCTTATTTGTGTCAATGTTTTATAGCTCATGAGGAAGTATGTGGTGTTTTATCTTTCGATCTTGTCATTTATTTTTGACAAACTTTCACAATGGACTAGTGGATTCATCCGCTTATCCAATAATTTTGCAAAAAGAGCTCGCAATGGGGTTCCCAGCCCCAATTAATTAACTTGCATTAATAATTCTCTTCACATGTTTTTCTCTGATATATCAGTAAGCAACTTAAATTTGCAAATAAACACTCCTCCATGGTATGTGAATGTTGGAAGGCACCCGAGGATTCGGTTAGCCATGGCTTGTGAAAGAAAAGGTTGGGGGGAGTGTCATCTAATAAATAAAACTAAAATACATGTGTAAACAAAAGAGAAGAGGGATGATCTACCTTGCTGGTAGAGATAAAGTCCTTCATGGGAGCCGCTCTTGAAAGTCTGGTTGATAAGGTAGTTAGAGTGCCCATTACCATTCGTTGACAATAACAAACACCTCTCAAAACTTTACTTTTATGCTCTCTATATGATTTCAAAACTTGAAAAGCTCTAGCACATGATTTTATCCCTGCTTCCTCTGCGAAGGGCCTATCTTTTACTTTATGTTGAGTCAGTTTACCTATTTCCTTCCATCTTAGAAGCAAACACTTGTGTCAACTGTGCATTTATCCTTACATACTTGCTTATTTGCATTCATCATATTACTCTATGTTGACAATTATCCATGAGATATGCATGTTGAAAGTTGAAAGCAACTGCTGAAACTTATATCTTCCTTTGTGTTGCTTCGATGCCTTTACTTTAAATTTATTGCTTTATGAGTTAACTCTTATGCAAGTCTTATTGATGCTTGTCTTGAAAGTACTATTCATGAAAAGTTTTGCTATATGTTAGCAACCTGTAGATCATTGCTTTGAATCACTTCATTCATGTCATATGCTTTACAATAATGTTGATCAAGATTATGATGGTAGCATGTCACCTCAGAAATTATTCTTGTTATCGTTTACCTACTCGAGGGCGAGTAGGAACTAAGCTTGGGGATGCTGATACGTCTCCAACGTATCTATAATTTCTGATGTTCCATGCTTGTTTTATGACAATACCTACATATTTTGTTCACACTTTATATCGTTTTGATGCGTTTTCCGGAACTAACCTATTGACGAGATGCCGAAGTGACAGTTCCTGTTTCTGCTGTTTTTGGTTTCGAAATCCTAGTAAGGAAATATTCTCGGAATCGGACGAAATCAACGCCCGACCTATTTTCACCGGGAGCTTCCAACACCCGAGAGGCACGAGGGGAGGCCCAGGGCTCCACACAAGGTGGCGGCGCGGCCCGGGGCGTGCCCCCCTGTTGTCTGGCCCCAGGCCCTCCGAGGCCCCTTTCGCCTATAAGAAGCCCCTGACCTAAAACCCCGATACGAATAAGCCACGGTACGAGAAAAGTTCCAGAGCCGCCATCGCGAAGCCAAGATCTGGGGGACAAGAGTCTCTGTTCCGGCACGCCGCCGGGACGGGGAAGTGCCCCCGGAAGGCTCCTCCATCGACACCACCGCCATCTTCATCACCGCTCTGTCTCCCATGAGGAGGGAGTAGTTCTCCATCGAGGCTAAGGGCTGTACCGGTAGCTATGTGGTTAATCTCTCTCCTATGTACTTCAATACAATGATCTCATGAGCTGCCTTACATGATTGAGATTCATATGAGCTTTGTATCGCTACTAGTATATGTGCTACTCATGTGATGTTATTAAAGTAGTCTATTCCTCCTGCATGGTGTAATGGTGACAGTGTGTGCATCGTGTAGTTCTTGTCGTAGATTATGATCATAATCTCTTGTAGGTTATGGAGTTGATTATCGCACTACTAGGAAAAGGCTTACCGCCGGCGACCTGAAAAGGCTTACCGCCGGCGCTTTCGGATTCGCCGGCGATAACCTCGCCGGTGGTAAGTGGTTACCGCCGGCACCTTCGGTTTCGCCAGCGGTAATGTGACGTTATCCCCGGCGTTTTCGTGTACTCGCCGGCGGTATTTGTTACCACCGGCACCTCCCTACTCGCCAGCGGTATGTTGAATAGGATTTAAAAAAAAGGCACGGAAATAAAAAAACGTACAGCAGTCAACACATTGTTTAAAGCAATATATCACGCTCCAACGTCCAAACAGACATCTTGGTTACATTAACTTATAGTTGAACAATCAAACAGTAGTAAATTACAACTATTAAATTACAACTGTGTAAATAAACTTGCTCTATGCCCTCAAGGTACCCCAGCAACTTGATCGAATGGCGGCGGAGTTGGTGTCGCCTGGGCAGAGATGTGGGGCTCCCGCCTATATGCTGGCGCCGTGGTTGCTCTTGCATCTGCGCCGGCCACGTCCTCGAGCTCGACGGCGGGAACCTTGTCCACGATCCGAATGCGAAGATTATCTCCCACTACGGCGGCGTCCGCGGGCAGATCGCCGGGATCAAGCTCTTGAGGCCATGGTACTCCCAAGGCAACATTGCTGGTCAAAATTCAAGTATAATTAGGAACTTTGTAATCCCAGTAACAGTACAATATACAGAGTATACGAAAATGAGTTTTCCATGAGTAATGCATACAAAAATCAGAGTTACAGATTATACTCCCCCGTTTTAAAATAAGTTTCCCATATGATTAGATTATAACAACTGCAGGACTTGTATTTGATTGTTTCAAACAACAAATGCTGCTCCATCAAGACTTGTAAATTATAAAGTGTTCAGATCATCTCAAAGCAGATGCCAGTAGATTATGTAAGAATACACGTTACTTTCATAAATCAGCATGCATGAGGAGATAGTATAGAACTAACAGTTTTGAGTTATCATACACCTATCAACAGAAGCACTAATAAGAGGATAGAAACAACGGCCATTGTTTCCAGCTGTACAATGCAAGCAAAGTAGTATTCATCTCAAGAAATTAAGCAAGGAAAACACTGCTAACTGTTCGACAATACAGGTTTCACTTTTATAGCTTCTATCTAGGATGCCAAAAGAAATTTGTATAGCAGCTTTGGCCCAAAAAGGAGGGAGCATAACTAAACTGACAAACATAGCACATTGTCAAGTAAAAGCAGACTTACTGATGCATCCATGCAAATCTAGCTGAACTAAACCTACTACTTACTAGGTACGAGATATTATACTGGGAACCGGCTTGTTTCAAATAGTCAAGGAACAATTTTTTTACAGGGTCTGACCGTGCATTATAGTAAATATAAATCGAAAGACCATAGTCTAATCATTCGCAGCCAGTACTACCACAACCCATAGGTGCACTTTCGAAACCAAAACCCAGTCAGATTCGCCTCGATTCGCTGGACCAGAGAACCAACAGCACCGGCATGTAACAACAACAAAGTAAAAGGCGGGCACTAGCGGGAGAAGGGGAATCAGCAGTCAGCTCACCGCGTCGCTGCGAGTAGTCGTTGGGCGGCTTCTGCGTGCACATGTTGTATATCGTCCTGCGAAAAATAAATCAGGTGGGGCGAGGGGGCGGAAACCCTAGATCAGCAACGGATCGGATCGAATCGGGCCGGCAGAGTTAGAAGGCGGGGCCGGCGGCGGCGGGGACTTACGTGTAGAGCATCATGTAGTTCTCGGAGTTGAAGGGCGGCTCGTTCTTCTCCTCGAGATACCTGCTAAAAAAAGATGCAATTTTTCAGATTGGGGAGAAGAGGATTGGGTGCTTGGGGTTTGGAGCACGGCTCATACCTGAAGTGGTCGACATCACGCCGCCAGCTACGGCTTCACCTGCATGGCCACGGCCTCCAGACGCGACGACCGAAGGGCGCAACACGGCAGGCGGCGAGGCAGGGTTTCGCGGCGGCGCGGTTTGAAGGTCGATTGGAGGCGGGTTGGCGAGCGATTCGGGTGCGGTGGTGAGGTCGGGGTGGGTCGGTAGGCGGCCAGGATGGAGCGCCGGAGCTGGGGCGAGGTCGTGGGGAAGGAGGGCGCGCAGATGCGGCGTCGATCTGGTCGAGGGGAGGAGGGCGGGCGGAGGAGATCGAGAATGGATCGAGTCGTGGGTGTGTGAATGTGATGTGTGGCTGGTAGGTGGGGAGGTGGAAGGGGTGGTACCGCCGGCGCCCTCGAAGTGGGTTGGCCAGCGTAAGGCCCGCTACCCCCAGCGTTATTGGGCTGAATTCGCCGGCGGTAAGGTCAGGCTGGACAGAGCCTCCACGGCCCAATATATCGCCGGCATCTTCAAATCGAACTCGCCGGTGGTAACGCATGTACCTCCGGCATCTTCCTTTCGACCTCGCCGGTGGTAGTTTTAGGCCACCCTAGAAGGTCTTACCGCCGGCATCTTCAAATCGAACTCGCCGGCGGTAAGAAGTGCGGCTATAAGCCTTTTCCTAGTAGTGTCGCTATGATAGTATTGATGTGATCTATGCCTCCTTCATAGTGTGATGGTGACAGTGTGCATGCTATGTTAGTACTTGGTCTATTTTGCAAAGATCTATTATACTCTAAGGTTACTTAAACATGAATATCGAATGTTGTGGCGCTTGTTAACTCCGGCTTGAGGGAGCTCTTGTAGCCCTACACAATTAGTGGTGTTCATCATCCAACAAGAGTATATGTATCACAAAGGAAAGAGAACTTATTTATTATGTGATCAATGTTGAGAGTGTCCACTAGCGAAAGTATGATCCCTAGGCCTTGTTTCCACCACAAAGAATTGCTTCCCACGCCAACAAGCTATTTTCTAGCGCCGCTTGTTTACTGTTTTACTGCAGCTTTACTTTCTGCAATATTACCACCATCTATACCACCTGTATTTCACTATCTCTTCGCCGAACTAGTGCACCTATACATCTGACAAGTGTATTAGGTGTGTTGGGGACACAAGAGACTTCTTGTATCGTGATTGCAGGGTTGTTTGAGAGGGATATCTTTGACCTCTTCCTCCCTGAGTTCGATAAACCTTGGGTGATCCACTTAAGGGAAAACTTGCTGTGTTCTACAAACCTCTGCTCTTGGAGGCCCAACACTGTCTACAGGAAAAGAAGCGTGAGTAGACATCAGGGCCTCAGACCCATCCATGCCTCCTCCAAAGCTCCAGGGTGCTTCTCCCGATGAAAAGGTGACGCTCCAAAAATCTCAGGTCAATTTGACTTCGTATAGGTCTGTGGAAGTGAAAAATACGTGAAACAAGGTTTTCCTATTCTGCAGAGTTATAAACCAAATAAAGGGGATCATTGGTAAATCCACATAAATCAATGTAAAACATGTTATTATCATCATATATGTTGCAAATATGTGGAAATTCAATATGATAAAGGACAAAGTTCATGTATGCATTTTACATGCATCAGCAATTCTATGGAAATAGGTAGTATTTAAATCCCGTTCAAGTAACCAGTTTCCATGATCACTCTTTGATGCCAATAACTTTCCTCTTCCTCATACATTTTAAACAGCTCACCATGTATCTTAACTCTATAAGCTAGCTCATCAGAAGACAAGTCACCACTTTCTTCAAGGATCTCCAAAACCATGAGTTCTTTTTCAATCTCCTATTTTTTTATTGTTAATAAACACGTTAGCCCCCCAACCCTTACAATTATTTTTGAATCTTTTTAACTTGACATCCATAACATCAATAGGATCCAAACTATTGTTACCCTCCAAAACCCACCGACGGGCAATGGTTAAGCAACACGAAGAGCCGGGAGGCTCCCAAGGCCGCTTAGTGGACCCTGGCACCTCGCGTCGTCCCGCAAATCTTTCCCACGTCCGGCGGTTGCTAGCGTGCCACCGACCTAGACCCGATCAGGAAGGTGTTAGAGTGCTTCGATTGTTCCTGCATGGTAGACACGTAAACATTAAATACGAGCCATATCGGCTCTCAGGTTGCCCTGTGGATCGGCTCAAGGAGCCGATCGCCCCATGGTTCACGTTGGATTTACAATGACATGGGGATCCTGCTTGATCAAAACAAAGCTAAACCGATCTACGACGTTTAGGGTTTTCACCGCATAACCGGAACGTCCTACGTGTGATCGGGCCTACAGCTACGGAAGATGATGCAAACTACCCCTACAAGAGGCCTAAAAACCAACATAACGTTGATTCCCGGAACATCCCTCGGACGGTAAACAACACCTAACGCACTACCGGATCGTCCGACCCCACATAAGGCCTAACTATGCAGATATTAAACTAATCCTGCGGAGCAAGGAGCAACTATAACAGATCGGATCTACTAAGTAACGAACAAGCAAGATGCTGCCCTTACACCCAAATAGGTGTAAGGGCAGCTAGGTGTCGAGGGACGACATTGCCACGCAGATATGCACGAGAAAGCATCAATGCAAGCCCCTAAACACCTAATGATAAGTAGTACTGCTCGCCATCAACAACGCTTCAGCACGAGCAGTACAAGGTAGACGAATAAACGTATACTGCCTAGATCGCGAGATGCGATCTAGGCAGCATGGTGCTTACCCGGAAGAAACCCTCGAAGAAAGGGGTGGCGATGCGCCTGATTTGTGTTTGTTGTGAACGTGATTGTCCTTGTTTTCTGATAACCCTAGATACATATTTATAGTCCAAGGGACTTTCTAATTGAGGTGTGCACCTAACCGTGCACGGGCCAGACTCTATCTGTTAATTCTAAACACAATACGATTTACTAAATTACAGATACACGGGCGATTTAGCCCAAACTCTTAGCGCAAGGCCGCTTCGAAGATGCTCCACGTGTACGTCCTTCAAGCCCATCTTCACTTACGGCCCATCTCCTGATTTGGCCAAAATCGGGTGATAACACATGCCCCCTGGTTTTGATAATGATAATTGCAAAACCATCTGTCTCCTTCGAAGGGTCATGTCGTGGAACCGTCGCAGTTTTCTTCATGATGACGTCTTGCCTTCTCAACTTCTCTGCACGATTTGACAGTTTTGGCACCATGTCCTCGGAAACTGCTTAAGCATTAAATTGCTATATCCCCCTTTTATTTAGCCACTTCTTGCAGTTCCTTTCTTCTCGCCCGCACTTCCAAAAGCCCTCCTCCACCGCCATGTCTTCCTCTTCTTCCTCCTCCACTTCATCGGGTCTTTCCTACGTGTCCTCTCCCATCCGGGAATCAACACCGAGTGGGGTACGCAGGCGGCGTACGATATCCTCGCCCCAACAGCGTGGGACCAGGAAGACCACGACTTCTCCGTCTGTCCGAGGATGACAAGTCCTCAACGACGGGGAGTGACCTCCGCTTCCTCGCCAATGAGGAAGTGGTGGAGGAAAGCGACGACGACCGCCTTTCCTGGGATGGGGTCACCTCCTCCGAGGAGGTGAAGGAGGAGGAGGAGGACGACTCCTCCGACGAGCCGCCGGCCAAACGCCATTGCCCCTGGCCCGGAACCTCAGCGACTTCGGCGAGGGCGACGATGCTGACGAGGAGGATGAGGACAACGAGGGTCCCGCCGGCGGCCGCTACAGCAGCGAGGACGAGCCGGCCGGGAGCAGCGCCGACGACAACGATGATGACGACGACGATGAGGGCAGCAATGGCCCCTAAATAGGACTTTAGCCTAGGGCCAGCAGTAGTAGATAGGGCAATGTACCCCTAATTCTTCCTTTTGAGAGCAATCAGCTCTTTTATGTAAGAAATCTTGTCTATCAATGAAGAATTTCCCCAATTTGATTTTGCCGATTTCCTTTATGATAATTCAGCCGATTGTCCTTCGTATTGAGTCCGCCGATTGTTACTTCGGTCGATGCTCAACGAGCCGATGGCACTGCATCGGTCCCTCACGATAAATCTCAGGATAGATCCATCCAAACCTCCAAACTCTCGATCAGACAGGGCCCAGTTATAATCGTGCAAACCCCCAGATCTTGGGAATGCAGATCCGACTGAATGGAATGTTAGACTTAGCAGCAAGCTCCTGAAATAACGTCCATTCTCTCATTAACTTTAAATTTCAGACCTCCTTCTGCCGCATCCTTCCCTTCCTGATCCTCCTTGCCTTCAGGAGAGCCCTAAGACTGTTGCTGGATCAACTCGAATGCTGAAGCAAGCGCCATTCGCCCCTAACTGTCCTTGTGATGCTCCATTTCTTCGCAGCAACCAACTGGTCCAAAGCCCATCGATGATGATGGCTCCTTCTCCAAACTCCTCCCATCAACCTGGTAGTCTTCTTCTGCAAGAGCTGGCCACCTTTCGAAATGGTCATGATGTGGAGACAGCCGATTTCGACACCATCGGCTTTTCAGAATAATCTTCGGGCTAGCTGCCCGAGCCTCGGTCAAGGCGAGAACAGAAGTGGACCAGCCAAATGGGCCATCATCGGCTTCCCAACTGTAGTACGGCGTCAGCCGATTTTGACCAAATCGGTTTTCAATAGCAGAAAACCTCCAAAGTGAGCTGCCCCCGAGCTACTCCAGCTCTTCATCAAAACTGGGCAGGAAAGCTTACGCCCAAGGAGATCATGCACTAGGACGGCTCTGGAAGGATCAGCAGCTCCCTTGAACTAAGAAGCCTCAAACGTAGTGGCCCTTGAACTCCTCCTAGCTCCCTTTTTGCGCCTTGCTGCTCAGATTGGTTCATCACCTCGGGCAGACTGATGCAGCTTCTGATCTGTATGCTTACGCAGGCGCTGCTGGTCTTGAAGATTCGCTAATGGAGCCACCAACCATTCCACTGAGGGACTACTTCAGTAGAGCCTCGCTACGTAACTTGATGACTGCTCCATTAGGCTTCCGCTTGTAACAGTTGTATCCCTTGAGTCGATGGCCGTGCATCGGCTTTGAATTCTTAAGTCGATGTCTACGCATCGGCTGTGCCCAAAAATTTCTGTATTTTCATTTTTTTATTGGCCGATTGCATCGGCCCCCATACTTGAGCTGTTCTGCTGGGCATTTGACATTCACTCCAAGCTTCGTATCCTCGTGTTTTTGTCCATCTATGTGCCCCCCGAGCCGATTATGTCAAGTACTTGATGGTATCGGCTCTTCAGGCATCTGTCGGATCAATTCTGAACATAGACAAAATGTATGTCGAGGATAATTTTGGCCGATTGTGGGAATCGGCCTCCCTTTCATTGCAATGCTTGACGATGGTTTGCAACTTCTTGGATTTCCACTGTAGCTACGTGGCATGCTGGAGATAAGATCCTTTGCTTTTCATTTTTTTTGAGGGCCGATCTCAGGGATCGGCCTTGCCACGTACGTCCAATATCTTGGACCTGCTACTCCGTCCGGATCACGGATACCATGTTTGTATCAGCCGATGCGTCGCATCAGCCGATGGTGCATCGGCGCCTGTTTGGGGCACCATACTTTCTTTGGCGGGCGCGCCTTCGCCTCCAATGTTTGCTGAATTTTCACGGCCAGATCGGGCCGTGCTCTTCTCAACGTGTACAGGTACGTGCCTCGGCTTCTTCCAAGTTCCGCAGCCGCTGCACCCTACGCTTCGAGAATGGCTGAGTCCATCAGGCACCACCTTGGTCGGTGATACCTATCTTCTTCATCTGACTCCTCAAAGTCTTCTTCTTGAGATGACTCAGCTCGTTTATTCCGAGGTGGGAGAGGCCCTAGACGTTCGAACACTGAAACTTCATTTGTCCTCCTCCTTTGCTGTTTGCATTCTGGGCAATTCTCGATTGTTGGCAATCGGCTCATTCCGGAGTCCCAGCAATGTTTGAAGAAAGGACAGTCCCAGTGCTTACCCACGTTGTCTTGCTCCCTTGACCTCCCTCTAGCGCGACGCTCGTACCCGTCGTTGTTTCCATCATGCTGACGATACCTCCTGTTTTCTGCGTCAGACCGACGATATCTTTCATCGTCTTCGTCGTAGCGCCGACGTCGGTCGTATTGCTGCTCATATTTGTTGAGGAGATGCACGGAGAGTGGGCGCTGATACCGTATGCTTCTCACCTCCTCCTCGGTTAGGTACCGTCTATCATCATCTTGGGGCCGGTCGCGTGGAACGGCCTCCTCTTTATCTTTGCCACGGGAGTGGCTGCTCTCTGCTTTATCTTTGCCATGGCGGCTCACGAGCCCTGCCATATTGACATCGAAAGAGAACCCTGGCTCCCTTATGGAGTGGCTTAGGTCCACCATGTTGACGTCCGGAAACGGACGCATGTCTACCTTCATGGCAAACTGTCCGAAAGTTAATCGGCCTGATTCTATCGCCATCTGAATTTGTGCGCGCAATACTTTGCAGTCGTTGGTGGCGTGCGTGAACGTATGATGCCATTTGCGGTATGGCCTTTTGTTCATCTCTTGTGCCGTAGGGATCTTGTGGCCTTCGGTAGCTTCAACTGTTTCTCTTTAGCAGATCGAAGATCTGTTCAGTCTTGCTCACATCAAAGTCCAACCCTCTTGGAGGCCCTGGTGGGTTCACCCATTTGCAGGACACGGGTACTGGCGTCCGAGTCCATTCAGCTACTGCGACTTCCTGATCTTCCGCGGAATCTTCATCCTCATCGGATTGACCAGGGTTATCGCGCGCTGAACTTGTCCGGTACGCTCGGATGGCGCCGTTCATATAAGGTCGATCTGGACCATGTGCGCCGAGTTGTACTCCACTTGGAACGTTAGATCCTTGAATGACGCTGCAAGGCCTGCCACAGCCAGCTCGACTGCTTCTTTCTCGCTAAGTGAACCGAATAGCATCGGTTTTTGACAGTTCTGAAACGTTGGATGTACTCGACACTGTCTCTCCTCGCTTTGCCGAACTGTGCTAGTTCGGCAATGCCCTTCGTAGCCTCGAATGGTATTGTGTGTGAAACTGTTCCTCTAGCTGCTTCCATGATCGCACCGAATTTGGCTGCAACGAGGTGTACCATCCAAAAGCTGGACCGGTGAGGGATTGCGAAAAGAACCTCACCGTAGCTGATCCGATGCCGAAACCATGCCCAATGGCCAAGTATCGGCTCACGTGCTCGATGGAGCTAGATCCTTCGACCCACTGAATTTGGTGAAGTCCGGAAGCCGGTACTTAGGTGGTAGTGGGATCAGGTCGAACTCATTGGGGTACGGCTTGGAATAGCCGATTCTCTTCTTCGGGATGCCGAATCGGTCTCTCAAGACCGCCGATCTGATCCGCGGTGGAGGCGTAGCGGTGAGCTTTCATGGATTGGTGCAGTGGCATAATTGGCTAGCCACGCCTGTTTCTCAGCATCTGCTCCCAAACTCCCCCGCAGCGTCCCTCCCGCGAACAATTGCTCTGCGGCCATCCCTCCGTTGGAGCTCGGACTGCGTCCGGTTGTTGCGTCCGCACAAACGTGCACACGTATCCGTGTGGGATCTCCTTGGGCGGTTCATACAAGAATGGTAGTCGCCGGGATCACCTCCAACCTTGTAGACAACGTATGCCGGTGAACCTTGTTGCTGTGGAGCTGCCATCGCGTACGGCAATGGTGGCCCGGTGTGGAGTTGCACCTCTCCCCGGTGAGTTCCTAGAACAGGTCCTGAAGGGGAGTACCGACGCTCCATGATCTCTTGCACCACACGGAGCGCAACGCGCTCCAAAGAATTTACCAGGCTCTCGGAGCCGATGCAAAGTGAGCCACCACGTAGTTGATTTCCTGTCGCAGGGCTCTGGTACGTTCGTGAAGGGAGAGACAGATCCACCCTTCAAGGACGCCTTGTGGCGTGAATCCTTTGAACCTGATGCCGTGCGAACGGGTCTTCTCAAAGGAGCCGATGAGCTCGGCTTCACGATGGCCTTCAGCTCATCGAATTTCTTCTTGTGATCCGCAGGAGATCCTCGTATGTGATCTGTTCCTCTGCCATCTCGGGTGTCGGTGACGTGGATGTTGCGAAGATGTCCCACCGGGCGTGCCAGAATGTGTTACCCTCCAAAACCCACCGACGGGCAATGGTTAAGCAACACGAAGAGCCGGGAGGCTCCCAAAGCCGCTTAGTGGACCCCACCTCGCGTCGTCCCGCAAATCTTCCAGCCACGTCCTGGCGGTTGGGCGTGCCACCTGACCTAGACCCGATCAGGAAGGTGTTAGAGTGCTTCGATTGTTCGCATGGTAGACACGTAAACATTAAATACGAGCCCTATCGGCTCTCAGGTTGCCCGTGGATCGGCTCAAGGAGCCGATCGCCCCATGGTTCACGTTGGATTTACAATGACATGGGGATCCTGCTTGATCAAAACAAAGCTAAACCGATCTACGACAGTTTAGGGTTTTCACCGCATAACCGGAACGTCCTACGTGTGATCGGGCCTAGCAGCTACGGAAGATGATGCAAACTATCCCTACAAGAGGCCTAAAAACCAACATAACGTTGATTCCCGGACATCCCTCGCAGGGACGGTAAACAACACCTAACGCACTACCGGATCGTCCGACCCCAGCATAAGGCCTAACTATGCATATTAAACTAATCCTGCGGAGCAAGGAGCAACTATAACAGATCGGATCTACTAAGTAACGAACAAGCAAGATGCTGCCCTTACACCCAAATAGGTGTAAGGGCAGCTAGGTGTCGAGGGACGGCATTGCCACGCAGATATGCACGAGAAAGCATCAATGCAAGCCCCTAAACACCTAATGATAAGTACTGCCGCCATCAACAACGCTTCAGACGAGCAGTACAAGGTAGACGAATAAACGTATACCGCCTAGATCGCGAGATGCGATCTAGGCAGCATGCTTACCCGAAGAAACCCTCGAAGAAAGGGGTGGCGATGCGCCTGATTTGTGTTTGTTGTGAACGTGATTGTCCTTGTTTTCTGATAACCCTAGATACATATTTATAGTCCAAGGGACTTTCTAATTGAGGCGTGCACCTAACCGTGCACGGGCCAGACTCTATCTGTTAATTCTAAACACAATACGATTTACTAAATTACAGATACACGGCGATTTAGCCCAAACTCTTAGCGCAAGGCCGCTTCGAAGATGCTCCACGTGTACGTCCTTCAAGCCCATCTTCACTTACGGCCCATCTCCTGATTTGGCCAAAATCGGGTGATAACAACTATTAACAGGTTTCTCCTAGATTTTTTAACCAGATGAAGGAAGTCAGGGTTCTTAAACCAGGATAGATCAAATTTAAACTCTCTATTCTTATTCTCAACCTTGGATTCACCAAAATCTAAAAGCAACATGTTATGGTCAGACTGATCCTTAACTATCTTAGTAATCTTGACCAAAGGAAACATCTCCTCCTATGTTTTAGACATCAAAACCCTATCCAACTTCTCAAGGGTAGGTTTCCTCTGATTATTACACTAAGTATACATCCCCTTTGATATGAACTCCCCTCAAAGCCAGAGAGTGAATGATAGCATTAAAAACCTCAGAGGAATGAGGTAAAACAGTAGGTTTATTTTTTCCAGCACATGTCTTAAGATATTAAAGTCACCACCAAAAATGTAAGGGCATGTACAATTGTGATATCTTAGCAATGCCACGTAGGATAAATGATGATGTGGATGAAAGAGAAAGTCAAAAAAGACTTTGCCTTCTCTTAGCAAAGAGATGATCTCTTAGCACAATCTCTCTCACCACATATTTAGGATATCTAGTTACTAAAGATACGGCTAAAAAAATCCTATTGTATATTATGTTTTATTGTCATATCTAGATTACATGTCAAAGTTAAGATAAGTCTGTCTTATCAACCATTACACATGCCCTAAGAAACATCCACACTATTGCAAAAAGCAGACAACTCGGCCAAAAAGTTAATTTGAACTCCTCATGTGCAGGTCCATACACAACTATCAAATACCATCTACACTTCTTTTTAACATCCCACATATTCAGGAGAACTGCATGATCACCAATCTTAACAGATTGAACCTCAAGGGAACCATTGTTAACTCCACACAGGATACCGCCAGCCTTTCCAACAGAGGGCACCCATTTCCAAAAGAAATTATTGCCAGGGTCAATTTTCCTGAAAAATCTATCATCATATTTCTCCTTCATTGTTTCTTGCAAAGAAATAACATCAAACTCAAGGTTACAAATCACATCATTCAAACAGGTTTTCATGAATTTCTTTCCCACACTTCTACAACTGTAGATCCTGTTAACATTTAAATTTTATAGGGGTGTTTCTTCTCCTGCCACTTTTGCCAGGAGCCAAGGCAGAATTGGAGATAGGCCCTTGATTTCTAGTCAAAGTTCTAGAGACATCAGTCTCTTTTTTTACCACTTTTTCTCTTACCCTTCCTAGGTTTATCAATTATATCAACAAGAATTATATAGATTTTTTCGATAAAGGGAATGTATTAATATCAAAAGATACCAATTATACTTAGCCTCTGCAACAACGTAACACCCTAATGGCAGTACGGATGCACACAACCAAAAAAGAGAAAATAAAACTAAGAAATAAAAGTTCCGCCACAGTATCCCAGGTCTAGCAACACAATACATCCACCACCAAGATAACACCTGAAATACAGACTCTCCAAAAGCGACGGCTTCAAAAAGGGAACAGTGCACCATCGCCGTTGTCACGCGATCAAAGATCTTAGGTTTTCACCCTGAAGATAGTTCCCTCTCTCAAAACAATGTCTCCAACAAGGTCATTGCCAGACACAACCAGTTAAGGCCAGACCTTGGGTTTTCACCCTGAAAGGTAGGACTCTGAACTTCACCTGTGTTGACGTCCCAACTTTCATAACACTGTTGCGAATCCCGGAACACCAAGCAAGTACCTCAACATCGCGAAGACTTAGACCTTCTTTAGCTAATCCCCCAATCCCGCCTTCATGATATTCTCTGCTTCTGACTTCACCACGGACCAAAAGTCACTTGATGTCAACTCAGAGCAGAGCTTCACGTCGCTCCCTCCGAAACCAAACGGTCAGAATAAAATCATGGGTGCGCGTGATCGAATACCACCCAAACCTGCGAACTCCAGGCAAAAGATGCACTGTTCCATTCGCTATCGGAGCCTTCCAGAACTCATCACTCTGGCTAGATGAAGAAAGATCGGCATTCGAAATGTCTTCATCTTCGCAAAAGAAGAACCCTAGGACCACCACCATTAAAGCCGAAACAGACGGCCCCCACAAGAATTATATAGATTTACAGAAATACAAGATATCTACAAGACAAACACAACGATACCATTTGTACGTAGTGGTTGTTGTATAAAATTGTACTACTACTCATGGAACGGAGGAAGCTGAGTAGTAATGTTTGACTCTCACGGAATCAACAGCTAACCTAGCACCACATATATCCGAACTTCGACTATGGAGATTCTAGATAATTCTGGTGGTCAGTTTCATATCAAACTTCACATTCGGAATAGGTCTGATAACTTCATATGGAGTTTGGTTTCTGTCTATGGAGCCGCGCAGGATGTGCATAAGCCCGCTTTTCTCCGTGAGTTGGTAAATTTGGCTAAGGACAATCCTCATCCTATCATCATAGGAGGGGATTTTAACTTGCTTAGATACCCTCAGGAAAAGGGCAATGGCAGGTTTGACACCCATTGGCTTTTTTATTCAATGTTGTCATTGATAGCTTGGATTTGAGAGAGGTTACAATGGTTGGGAGACAATTCACTTGGGAAAATAGTCTTCCTGAGCCGACATACGAGAAGTTGGATCGAGTACTTATGGACTCTGATTAGGAATTTAAGTTCCCTCTAGTCTCAGTACGAGCTCTACCTCGTATCGAAGCCTTGTCAGACCACGCGCCTATTTTGTTATCTACTGGGACACCATTGCCGCAACATAGACGTTAGTTCAAATTTGAACTTCGATGGCTATATCGGGATGGTTTCGCGGACATGATTAAATTCATTTGGGATAAGCCGGTTGTCGGGAACACCCCAATCCAAAGGTGGAATAATAAACTACGTTCGGTGCGTGGATACCTTGGGGGTGGGCTAGGCACATGACTGGGCAGCTCAAACAAGAGAAACTCAGCCTAACATCACATATTGATGAATTAGAGGCAATCGCTGAGGTTCGCCCGCTAACTGCGCAAGAAATTGAACTTAAAAGTCAATAATACAATGCAAAGTTAGCCGGTTTACTTCATGAAGAGGAACTCAAATGGTACCAGAGATCTAAGGCCCAGTTCCTATTGGAAGGAGATGCGAATACGAGATACTTTCATAGTGTTGCCAATGGTAGACATAGAAAGAAACACATTCACTCTCTTGTCCAGGAAGAGGGCACGATCGAAGGTCAGGAGCAGCTTAAATCCTATATTACTACTTACTATAAGGGCATGTTTGGCAAACCTGAGGAATCAGATCTATCCTTGGATGAATCCAGGACGGATGATATCCCACAGGTGACTCCAGAATAAAATGCCATTCTAATCTCACCTTATTCGAAGGAGGAGATTAGGAAGGCGGTCTTTCTGATGGAGCATAATAAGGCACCAGGCCCGGATGGTTTTCCTGCCGAATTCTATCAGTCTTTCTGGGATATTGTGAAGGCTGATTTATTGGAATTATTTGCGGAGCTTCATGCTGGACAATTGGACCTATTCCGTATCAATTTTGGTGAAATCATTCTTTTACCGAAAGTTACTGATGCGGAACAAATCCAACAATTCAGACCCATATGTCTTTTAAATGTTTGTTTCAAAATTTTCACTAAAGTTGCTACTATTCGACTGAATTCTGTTGCATATCATGTAGTGCGTCCTTCTCAGACGGCTTTCATGCAAGGCAGATACACCCTAGATGGAGTTGTCACTTTGCATGAAACAGTTCATGAGATGCACCGCAAAAAGTTGAATGGGGTCATACTCAAAATCGACTTTGAAAAAGCCTATGATAAAGTTAAATGGTCCTTTCTTCAACAAATACTTCGGATGAAAGGATTTTCTGATGAGTGGCGCGCTCTAATTAATAATTACATTTTTGGAGGAAGTGTTGCCATAAAGGTCAATGATGACCTTGGCAATTACTTCCAGACAAAAAAAGGATTCAGTCAAGGGGATCCATTGTCCCCGATGCTCTTTAACATTGTGGCGGATATGCTTGCAATTATAATTGAACGCGCTAAGTTCGATGGCCAAATTGAAGGTGTGGTCCCCCATTTAGTTGATGGGGGCTTATCCATTCTTCAGTATGCCGACGATACAATTCTATTTATGGATCATGATTTGGCAAAGGCAAGTAATCTGAAGTTATTTCTTTCAACATTCGAGCAGTTGTCAGGTCTTAAGATCAACTTCCACAAAAGTGAATTGTTTTGTTTTGGCGAGGCCATAGATGATGCCAATCTTTATGCCCAGCTATTCGGTTGTGGGCTTGGTTGTTTTCCAATTAGCTATCTTGGTATTCCGATTCACCATCGGAGTCTAACCCTGGCCGAATGGAAAATAGTCGAAGAACGACTTCAGAAACATCTTTCTAGTTGGAAAGGAAAGCTCCTATCCCTTGGGGGAAGATTAGTCCTCATAAATTCAGTGCTTACAAATATGGTACTGTATATGATCTCTTTCTTCCAGTTACCCAAAGGAGTCTTGCATAGATTGGATTACTTCCGACCAAGATTCTTTTGGCAAGAGGATAGTGAGAAGAAAAAATATCGGTTGACAAAATGAAGTGTTGTATGCCGTCCAAAAGATCAAGGTGGACTTGGGGTCCATGATCTAGAAGTTAAGAACAGGGCCTTGCTAGGAAAATGGCTGGCCAGGTTATTAACGGAGGATGGTGTATGGCAACATCTACTGCGGAAAAAGTATGTAGGCTCAAAGGCGATATCCCAGGTTTTTTGGAAACCGGGGGATTCGCACTTCTGGGCTGGAATCATGGCAGCAAAGAAATACTTTTTTCCGCTTGGCTCCTTCTCCATTAGGAATGGGGCTGAGATACGTTTTTGGGAGGATCAATGGTTGGGAACAACCACTCTCCGCGAACAGTATCCGGCCTTATACAATATTGTTCGTTATAAAGGGGACACCTTGCAGAAGGTGATGGAATCTTCTCCACCCTCGGTAACGTTCAGACGTGATCTTATTGGCCCCTGCCTTGACTCTTGGAACGAACTGCTTCAGCGGTTAGATTCAATACAGTTATCTACGGGGTCTTATGAATTTCGTTGGAGTCTTACCAAGAATGGTGTTTTCTCGGTAGCCTCAATGTATAAAGCCCATTTGCATTCCTACCCAACTGATTTTAAATAATAAATCCATCTAGAAGTTGAAGTTACCATTGAAAACGAAGGTCTTTGCATGGTATCTTCGTCGAGGTGTGATTCTTACTAAAGATAACCTTGTAAAACGCAACTGGCAAGGTTGCAAGAAATGTGTGTTCTGTCACGAAGATGAGACAATAAAACACCTTTTCTTCAACTGTCGGGTTTCTAGATCTATATGGTCAATCATTCAGATAGGTTATACCCTGTACCCACCCCGTAGTATAACCAATATATTTGGTAATTGGTTAAATGGGGTGGACTCAAGGTATAAAACGATTATCCGTGTGGGAGCGATTGCAGTTATATGGTGTCGCTTTGGCTGTGTATAAACGACAAGGTTTTTAATGACAATTTTTTTTCTATCATGCAGGTTATCTACAGATGTACAACTATGCTCCGTTCATGGTCACCGCTTCAACGCTCCGAGGACCGAGACCTATTTATGGAGGTGTCTACACGTATGGAAAAATACGGCCAAGGATTTTATTACCCAACATGGGTGGCAGCATAGCCGTAGGATAGAAGCCAATGGAGATATCGATTAGTTGACTTTCTTCCTTTATCCTTTATGTACTAGTTTTTGCTTGGATACTGGACTCATAAACGGCTGTGTGCATCTTAGCTATGCAGATGCTGGGTGTAATGCTTGATACATCGAGTAATAAAGCACCCTTTATCGAAAAAATATACTTCATGCCTGTGCCAACAGATATTCTACAAGTAGTAACTTACTATCTCCGTTTCAAGGAATAAGGTGCACGCGTATTTCGAAACGAACTTTGACCGTAAAAATTAAACAATAAAATCTTGATTATATTATATGAAATTAATATTTTTGGATTCATATTAAAAAGTACTTTTTAATGATACTAATTTCATACAAATAATCCTTATCTACTTAAAGTAATTTTAGGTCAAACAAAAAGCTCGTAAAACGAGGACGCCTTATTCCTTGAAACGAGGTAGTACTTAGCTAGAAGCCTAAACTTTGTACTGACAGACGCGTAAAATATGATCGAGTTGCTGATTACGATGTTCGAACGAAGCCGCCCACAAGTGCGAGCGGGTGGGCCCGCACATACATTTGGACGTGTCGTCAAGTGGCCAAGCCATTCATAAACAATTCCATATTCTTTTCGAAGAGGTTACACAATTTCAGATGGGGACTCACACATAAAAAATAGGGATTTCTATTTTCGTGCCCTTAGGTCCTTAGTTGTACTCAGTTTTCCCCAGCCTTGTTTCTTTTGAAACCCGCATGCCCCCGGGCAGCTTCCGTTTATTGACCGTTCACGTGTGGGGCGTGTGGGGCCACGTTGTGTGGGCTGCGTCGGGGCGGTAGAAAGGGACCGTGTGGGACAGGACGAGAAGTGTTTGGTTGCACGTGAGCAGGAGCTGGGTTCTGTCTCTCTCGGCCCCAAATTGGCATTATTAAGTGCACCTTTTTCCCCTCTTTCTCTCTGTCCTTTTCACCAAATCTCTACTATATAATCTCTACTATATAAAAAGGAAGAACTTGTTCTGTTTCCTCCGGCCAGGTTTCGTCCTACATAATTTTGATATGACTATTTTGCCCCCCCACCGCACCTGTTCAAATCAGAACGAATCCCATCGAGCCGAAACCAAATCAACAAATCCCCAAGTCAACAAACCCTAGCGCAGCCGGAGCCATGGCGATGGAGACGGAGTACTCCGCCGCGGAGCACCTCCTCCTCGGCCCTCCCGTGATCCGCAGCGCGCGCCCCTTTGGCCGAAGTCGCCGACGACGGCGCACCGGCGTTGCACCCCATTCCTCGACCTCCTCTACGCCGCCTTCAACGCGCCCTCCGCCGCAGAGATAAAGGCCGCGCTCAAGCGGCAGCAGGCGCTCACGGAGAACTGCTCCCGCCATGGCCTCGGAGATCAAGGTGCTCGAGGACACGACCGCCGCCACCGGAGTCGGAGTGGCCGCCATGGGGGAGGCGGACGCGGCGGAGGAGTCCCTCAAGGACGACGTGTACACGGGCGCCGCGTACGGGGACCTTGAGAAGTTGCACCGCCTCGTCGAGCGGGAGGGCCGGGCGGTCAAGGAGCCCGACGGCCTCGGCTACCACGCGCTCCAGTGGGCCGCCCTCAACAACCGTGTCGCCGCCGCCCAGTACATCGTCGAGGTCCGCAATTCCCCTTGCTTCCTAATTCGTAGCTTCTGACTGCAGCTGGTACAATAGAGGAATGCCTGTATTGTCCGAGACGCAGTTCAGTGGTTTTGCAACCTAATTCAAATCGATGGCCTATTGATCAAAATCATTTCAGAAACAAATTAGCTGTTCACTCACTGAAAATCATGGATATACAGGTTGGGTTGTATCTTTTTTTCCCTTGCCTGTGACCACTGGCCTCATCTTGCCGATGCAGCCGTCCTTTCCCACTTGGTTGGGACGAATGTCATGAGATTCGCCGTGGTTGAGGTGGGTTTGGTTACACACATGTTGTGTGTTTAGTTGACTTTTTTGTAGTCTCGCTGATGTTGCGTTGTTCAGTGATTGCTGAACATTTTATTATTGTGCAGTAAAAGCAATCACTCATGAAGAATTACCGTTGTTGTTCCTTTTTTTATAGGTTTTCTTTCCTTAATTTTCCTAGCAATACGTTATAATCTTCTGCTTATCGTCACTATTGTGGTGTGTGCTCATGTAATCTTGCATGCAGCCCCACTGCTTGAATATTTTGGTTGAACTAGATATTTTAGCACTTCCCTATGATTAATAAGATCAACTTTGTCAACATAATGAAAATCTGGGTATTCTATACTTTTCAGAGGTGTAGATGGAAATAAAATCGTTTTTACCAGTGCATGTGACAGGAGTAAGAGAAGAGCGAAGTTGGAAAGTGGTAAATCACCCATACCTGCGAACTATATATTCAGTATCATAGCTATAAATTAAATGTTATTTTTGCAAATGCCTTGCAGGGATAAGAACATATCTCTGCATCCCTGTCATTTCGGGTTTAAACGCTTCACTGGAAGGTAAGATATATATTATCTTCAGTGCTGAGCTTGATCCAACAAATTTTAGGTGCAGAAAAGAAATCTGAATATTTCTATTAACTTAAAAGGTGAATTCACTTCCTAACAAAACTATTGAATTTATGTGTGTCTAAAAAGATTCATTCTCAACTCAGTCTTGCTATCGCCCTAGATGCATTCCTCATCATATTTTGGCCTACATGCTTCCTATTTTGAATCTTCCCTATGATGCGAAAAAACATGAATAGAATCATGGATAAATGACATCAGTTGGAAGTAATATAAATATGTATTGTCATGCTTGTGTGTTTATACTCCTGGCTTGGATTTTTTTTTTGGAAATTAGATCCGATGTATCTCTAATTACACGAGTTGAATGAAATAAGATGTTAATGGATAGCTTCTGAATTCGCTATGCATTTGTGTCTTCAAAGTAACAAATAAACGGATATAGGTGAATCCTGCAGTTTTTCCATTCACACAGTCCAGCATGCAAATAAAAGCAGTATGAATCTGGCAACCCCATCCTCGACTTCTTCTTCCAGGTTGTTCCCAACACGCCGCCTGGGCGTGTGCACGAGCTCCTAGCCACCGCCTGGGCCCACGACCCGCTCACCACCCTCAAGCTCGTGTGCAACCTCTGCGGCGTCCGTGGCACCGGCAAGTCCGACAAGGAGGGCTTCTATGCCGCCGCTCTCTGGATGCATGCCGAGCACCCCAAGACGCTCGCCTACAACGTCGCCGCAGCCATGCTGTGTGTGTGCACGCCCACGAAGCTCAGCCGGGCTACTGCTTTGTTCTCTTTGCAATTTGCTAGCTAGCTGAGGTCGTTTGCTGCTAGCTGATGATATTTGCAATTTTTTTATTCTTGTCAAATTGTAATGTCCCAATTAAATTATATATTTGGTAAATTTTATTGTTTGCTCCAAAGCTAGAAAATGAAAATTAAAATTGAATTATACTTGGAAAATTTGAATCAATTATTGAATTTATTTATGTGCCAATGTTTATTTGTTATACCTTATACCTAACATTATGAGTTTTGAATTTCCTTTTTGTTCATCATAACTCTGAATAATAGTTTAGGCAGTTTTAGATTAGATTGTTGTTTCTATGGTTGATGCTGTCAATGATACTGCAGCAATTATAGATACTGCCCATGCCAATATTTGTTTGAAATGATATATACACTGAATGAATAGTTACCGTTTTTAATATTTGGTCTTTTTTACTCTTGGTCCTTTTTGGCTGGAGGTTGTTTAAATTTATAGGTAGAGTTGTGGCTGATCGAGACCTATTATGTATGTAATTGCACTATGCTCACTATTTGTAATACATGTCCATGTTCTATTGGCAGCTCTGGATGTCTCTATATATTGTTCGCCATGTTCTATTGAGATCAAAACTGCCTGCTCACTCACTGAAAATCATGGATATACAGGTTGGGTTGTATCTTCTTTTCCCTTGCCTGTGACCACTGGCCTCATCTTGCCGATGCAGCCGTCCTTTCCCACTTGGTTGGGACGAATGTCATGAGATTCGCCGTGGTTGAGGTGGGTTTGGTTACACACATGTTGTGTGTTTAGTTGACTTTTTTGTAGTCTCGCTGATGTTGCGTTGTTCAGTGATTGCTGAACATTTTATTATTGTGCAGTAAAAGCAATCACTCATGAAGAATTACCGTTGTTGTTCCTTTTTTTATAGGTTTTCTTTCCTTAATTTTCCTAGCAATACGTTATAATCTTCTGCTTATCGTCACTATTGTGGTGTGTGCTCATGTAATCTTGCATGCAGCCCCACTGCTTGAATATTTTGGTTGAACTAGATATTTTAGCACTTCCCTATGATTAATAAGATCAACTTTGTCAACATAATGAAAATCTGGGTATTCTATACTTTTCAGAGGTGTAGATGGAAATAAAATCGTTTTTACCAGTGCATGTGACAGGAGTAAGAGAAGAGCGAAGTTGGAAAGTGGTAAATCACCCATACCTGCGAACTATATATTCAGTATCATAGCTATAAATTAAATGTTATTTTTGCAAATGCCTTGCAGGGATAAGAACATATCTCTGCATCCCTGTCATTTCGGGTTTAAACGCTTCACTGGAAGGTAAGATATATATTATCTTCAGTGCTGAGCTTGATCCAACAAATTTTAGGTACAGAAAAGAAATCTGAATATTTCTATTAACTTAAAAGGTGAATTCACTTCCTAACAAAACTATTGAATTTATGTGTGTCTAAAAAGATTCATTCTCAACTCAGTCTTGCTATCGCCCTAGATGCATTCCTCATCATATTTTGGCCTACATGCTTCCTATTTTGAATCTTCCCTATGATGCGAAAAAACATGAATAGAATCATGGATAAATGACACTAGTAAGAGAAGGCGCGGCGGCACGCCGCGCCTGTGTTGTAACTCTTGTGAGAATTTTTAGGGCTCCACTTTACATGAACTGGTTAAACGAACAATAGCTATTGTTCCTACATACTGCCACTAAGATCTTAAAAGGGCAAACAAAGGGTGAACAATAATTCCTACATACTGCCACTAAGATGTTAAAAGGGCAAACAAAGGGTGAACAATAACATTCAATGAACGACGCGGTTTATTCATATAGCAAGCATATGTGCATTGACCAATATTACAACTGAACTTGTTAATGTCAATATAATACATTGTCTAATTCTAACATGTAGGATAAACAAATGGGCAACTGGGATATATGTAGAATAAGCATGAAAATATAAGTACATATTGCTCGTATGATTCACAATAGGAGCAAGATGCGTGATAAGTGATGTTCGACAGAGCAATACTGTTTGCAGTTCAACAGTTCATTACATAGCTACAATGCATATGATAACATGGTAGCAGATCATGGACTGTTATTACTCAGATTGCAGGATATATATATTTCCTGGCATGTTAATTACAACATATGTGAGTATATATAGTTCCTGGCATGTTAATTACAACATACGTGTCCCTCGCTCCGTACCATCGTCGATCCACAACGTCACTGTCCTCGGTGAGTGCTTTTCCTCGGTGAGTGCCACACCATTGATAGAGATACAATGATCAGAGAAATAGAACTAAGCATGGATCGAGGACTCAAAAGTGTACCCAAAAAGATATCAGTCTGCTACTCAACTGAGTCTGAACCCTCTAACTGTCACCAAATTCAAGTTAAACACAAATCAGGGTTGATTCCTTTCGTATTCATCTACTTTATAAATGCATTCCAGCCCGCTTTCAAAACTCGAAAGTCGAGCATCACTAAAAAAACTGGATAGGAACAAAAAACCAAAGGACTCAAAGAAAATCTTAGGAGCACCATGAGAACCTATGAAGTAAGTAAGAAACGTCAGTGTTAAGAAGTATTAGTGTTGGTGTAATTTGAATAGGCTACTTTGTAATCATACTTATCTTTTTCCACATAAAATCTTCTTTGTTGTTGGTAGTGAAACACAAAAGACTAAACATTTGCAAGGAAAGAGAGACCACAGAATAAATAAGGAGCTGGAGAGTTACATAATTTTATTGATTTTGGTAATACAGAGCACAAAGGACAAACTATTTATAATGAACAACTGGTAAAAGCTAGATCTTGACAGAAAACAATGTGGTGTTCTTTGGTGAGATAATTGATGCAATAAATGCCATGCAAATTGTCGAGAGCAATGGACGACAATGTTATAGCTAGAAACTACAGAAAAGCATGGAACCCAACCCAAATGTGTAATCGAATATTTTTGCCATGCCTCGTTGATACATATTTCTTCCCCCGTCTAAGATGACATTGGCCTGATACGAACACACACACACACACATTTCCATTAATATCATAGACATAAGAACCATGTGCATACCAGTTGACATTATAATAAGGCATACATATGTTACAGTTCAACATGGTGGTACAGAGTTAACCATATTAAGTTTTGATTTCCAAAATGAAGTACTAAATCGCAAGACAACTAAAAGAAATGTAATGCTAGGGCAAGGAAGTCACAACCTCAGATCTCTCTATAACCAGTGGATGCATAGCATTGCTCTGCCATGAGATGTCAATGGTGTGCCAATGCCCCTTAAACCTGGATGGGTCATATTTTTAGAATCAGTATTAATGAATAAACATATAGAATCCAATCTGCATATAATCCTAGGTGCATAAGAAAAAGTATATCATGAACCCATTCTCTCAAGTTGAGCTGGACTGAGGAGACGGCTCCACGAACTAAAATGTATGTCTGATTGACACATCTGACAGACTATCATGACGATATAAGCTTCCGGTGACGGTTAAATATTTCACTCATTTGCTTCCATATCAACAAAGGGAAATTGTAACAAAAAATCACATATCCAATGCGAGCCTGTGGCTAAACTTGGCAGGTAGCATATGAAGTCTGAACGGAAGAGAAAGCTTCAATGGGTGTTGTGCAGACACACCATATGGTTCAACTCTTGATGTCCTCTCCAAAGCTTGATTATCGATACTCCTAAAAATACAAAATAATTCAGGTTTCGGATAGTGCGAATACAACACAAGAAATAACAAGTGGGTGACCATTGAACTTTATATGACCAAGAAAGAGAGGAAATTTATCACCAACAATCCGTTGAACCAATATTCTTATATCTAGCTAATGGAACATCAAACTTTAAACTTCATGTAACCTAAAGGAGATGAATTATAATTCACTATTCGCTGAGCGGAAATTGTACAAATTACTTTTGACCCAGTAAAAGGATAGGTACAGAGTTTCCACATGTATACCACATGTATACCAGGTGCATCGGACTTCGAAGGAAACTTCAAGATCCACTTATAGATGCATATTTGTACAGCAAAATGGGCTAGCTTCTCGGATCGGGCTGCGTGAAGCTAGACTATTCGGCACTGCTCCATGCTAGATTTTATGGAAGCCGGAAGCTGGAGAACTTCCGAGCAGCCTTAAAGTAATTAAAATATTTGCTACAAGGAAGAAAATTTCAAGGCTCAACTAAGCATGATGTTACTCGATTGATGTATTTCTGTAGAACATGCCTAGCTCAAGTTTGCATCAGAGAATACTGAAAATTACATAAATGTTCAGAGAATAGATTTTCAAAGGCATTATCTATTGCTAATAATATGATAAAACACTACATGGTAATCTTATTAGCGTTAATGATATGAGGTTTTCCTAATTGGAGTAACTCTTTTAGCATAAACTTAATCACGCCAAATCACGCTAACAATACGTCTGTACAATGTGATATCCAGATCAGAAATTTCGTGCTTATAACTAAACATGGCACTGGGGATAAGTCAGATGGATTTTGTTTTGCCTCTATCAGGGCACAACTCTATGATTGGGCTGCATTCCATTTTTCAAAATAGCACCAACAGTTCCCAAGCTAAAACTTGTCAGGACATGGAAACAGTAGAGACAACCTGATACTTCGTACAGATGTGATACTCTAGAACAAACCTACCATTAAGATAATTATGCATTGCATTGTTTATTCAAAGAACATATCAAGAAAGAAACCTACCTCCCACACCTCACCACTTCATACCAATACATTATAAGAATGCAAGTACTTGGAATAAACAACCATTTTCGAAATAACATGGCTGGAAAAACAGCCTTAAAATGCTTAATGGTTGGTTCCATCTCCAGTCTAGATCATTAGCATGAGCCGTAATGAAAAATAAGAAGAATATTGACATTATACATTGTCAAATCCATAATATGACTGTCCTTCAGATAAAAGATAAAGGCCACGTTCTGCAACACGACAATAAACCTGCACATGATGTGAAGCATTGGATCAAAATATGCATGATATTCCTTTTCCCAATATTTGTTTGGTATGGAGATTAATTAACCGAAGGAAAAAATTCAGTGTCTAAACCAACACATTGAGGCATGCATGATATCCCTTTGGCTGATAAATATTTGATTGGCATGCAGATGAATTAACCAAGGAAAACAACTCAGGGTCTAAACCACAGCACACAGAAGCATCTGATTGTCTTAAGTACTAAGAACATACTTAAATAGAATGCACATACATATTGGCACTTTTTAGAGTGTGACGTGAAGAAACTTCATGTACCAAAAGATCGAGTTAGAGAAAATACTTTATAGAAGCCATAAAGAGATTTGTGTTCCTCGCGAATATTTCTTACATTCATATATTTACAGAAAAAACAGCTAGCAATAAGCAGCAGCTACTAAATTCTATAAGCATGGACAACACCAAAGCAGTTCAAAGATGAACCACATGTAAGATTTAAGAAAAGGTTCTAATAATCTAGAGATGATAGCATATAGCAAACCTTCACTTTCTAATTCTTTGAATTTGTTGCAGAGTTCTCATTGTTGATATTGCCAGTGCCTACAGCATTATTAGCTGAATAAAAAAGACCATTTTAGAATCAATGAGTAGAACCAGTAGTCAAATGAAAAAGAATGAATTCCAGAAACATATGGCATACTACAGAATACAACAACCAAAAAAACTACGTACCAGCTAGAGAAATAACTGATGACTGGGAACGAATTCCAGCTTCTCTTCATGTATATCTCTACTGAATAACTAATGACTGGGTAGAACTATGTTTTTCACTATTTTCCAGCTTCTCTTCATGCATAACTCTTGAAGAATAGGATCAAGAGGGGCATTCAAAGATGAGGAACATCTGCATTGGTTGTGGTGGTCAGAGGAAACCACCCATGTGTGTCTATCATTTCCCGCCGTGCGAGTGGGTAAGGAGCCCTCTGGCCTCGGTCTTCTACCTGGCCTCCTCGGCCCTCCTCAACGCCTCGCCGGCTGTTCCCTTCACCGCCTCCTCCTAGATAGCATGTGGCCATGTGGGGAACTCCATCTCTATATTGATATTGACAGATTACAGTGTCTATATATACACAAAGCAGAGCTACACATTACACACTTTTACAGAGGATAACTACAATGCCGTGCATGTCGAGCGAGTGCGGCGCGGGGAGCGTGATCACCGTGCACGCCCAGCGCGTGTAGTTGAGCCTGACGAAGGAATCGGTCCAGGAGGTTTAGAGTTAGCCGTTGGACTGACACCCTGTTTCCAACACTCCCTAACCAGCCTTGTCCGCCTGCTCTATCGCTGCCTCCTTGACGTCCACGGCCTTTCGGTTTGCCTGCCTCTCCTTGTCTGCACACACAAACTAAATCAAATGGCAAGAGTCAGTGTACTGAGGCTGAAGTGCTCGACCAAATGACAAACGAAAAAGAAACACTGCAGTGTGCGCGTCAGCCTACCGGAGGGGCGTGCTGGATGGTCTCAGCGCACGGAACAGGGACATGAAGGTGTGACTATCCTTGCAGAAAACTTACTCGTCGATGTCGCCGGCATGGTGCTTAGGCCCTCCGAGCTTGTTGAAGCCGAGGCCCTTGGGAGATGGCGTACGCCCAGGCTACCACATGGGTCAACAGCTAGGAGGGTGGAGGGCAGTGCTCCACAGCATGACAGAAATTGCAGACGTGAAACACGCGACTGCGGCCGGAACATTGCGGGATTGCGGGGTCGTTGACAAAAAGCAAGGCGCGTCGCTGGGCAGCGCGAGGTCAGCCGGCCGCGTATGGCGGAGAAGACGGAACGTCCGTCATGCGCCGAACCAGGACGGCGGCGATAGGAATTGGTGGAGGCGCTGGCGGCTGTGGCGCGCGAAAACAGGCCGGCGGTGATAGGAGTCGGCCCCGAGGAGTCGGTCAAGGGATAAATCGCAGAAAGGAGATCGAAGAAACGGAGCTCGCTAGGACAGGGAGGAGCTCAGCCATGGGGGAGGCCGGTGGAGATGGAGATCGGTGGAGGCGCCGGAAACCCCGGAGCCGTGGAGGCGCCGGCGGTCAGGGAGCCGAGGACGCACCGGCCGCCGGGGATCCAAGGCCGCGCAGGCCGCCGCGCATCAGAGGACACGCCTGCCGCCGGGGAGCCAAGGACCTGCCGGCCGCCGTGGCCGCGGATGCCGCTCCGTGTGTGTGTGGCAACGTATCGTCGCCGCGGAACGCTGAGGGAGATAGGATGCGAGAGATTCCAGAAAGAACACGCTGCCTCGCGAACACAGAAAATTTGGTCAAAGCGGTGTGACTGACCAGAACACCCTCCCAGCTAAAGCCACCCAGCCAACAAACAAGGCACATCCCAGAAAACAAAAGAAAATAAAGGAGAGCACGAAGTACACAGCCACAAAATCTTATGGGGCACCGAAATCACACACCAAAAAAAGTCAGCGAAAAGCAGACCATCAAATGGAGTACGTGTCAGCACAAGGTTAACTCACAAATGGGGTTCAAAATTCTTAAAAAAAAGATGTTTGTTCCCAAATAGTATAGTAGTTATCAGTTGGAAGTAATATAAATATGTATTGTCATGCTTGTGTGTTTATACTCCTGGCTTGGATTTTTTTTTTGGAAATTAGATCCGATGTATCTCTAATTACACGAGTTGAATGAAATAAGATGTTAATGGATAGCTTCTGAATTCGCTATGCATTTGTGTCTTCAAAGTAACAAATAAACGGATATAGGTGAATCCTGCAGTTTTTCCATTCACACAGTCCAGCATGCAAATAAAAGCAGTATGAATCTGTCCAGTTAATTAGTTTTCCATATATAAGTAGAACTGCCACTTTGGAGTACTAATATTTTGAAACTTGAATATAGCTCTGTACTGATTTTCACTTCAGGTTAGTACTAAAGCATTGAGCTGTTCATTCTCAATTGAGCCATGTGTTTCCCTATATTTATTCCTCACATCTTATTTTTTGTATATCTTTGATTGGTACAAAGTATTTCCTAATCCCCCCACAAGAGCCTGAAGGCATACTGACAGTTTTTCTTTTGTTTTATAGGCTTAACTAATTTTCCTGGCATTTAAAGTGTCGAGGCTTGCTTTGCCCTGCCAAATTTCTGCGGCAGGTATGGCATGGATTCTTGACATCGCCAACCTTACTGTATCATATCGTCTCTGTCTTTGTCTGGAATTTCGGGTTGCTTGCTGTTTTCTAGCCACTTTTGGTTCTTCCGCCTTTTAGTCTTTCCAACAAGTTTTCTTCTATTTATTTATGTTCTGAATAATGTTCTTTCCACATTCCTATATGTAAAATTAGAATGCAACTATTCATTATCCTCTTGGAAAATAAAATTCATGTTATCTCACAAATGAGGGGTTTCCCTTTCATATCATATATGCAGTAAGATAGAAGGAAGGCGAAGGAGATAGAAGGAACGCGACGCCGCCCATTAGGCAATCCATCTGCACGGGTGAACAATATCATCTCCGGGGATGAGGGTGGCCGGAGTTCTTTCTAAGGGGCCAGTGGAGCCGATCGACATGGACCTCATGAAGACGGTATACGTCGCGATCGATGAGGAGAAGCCCGAGCCACCGGTGTGCCTGGTGCGAGGGCTGCCGGTGAAAGGGCCATTCCTGGATGATCTTTCGCTCCGTGTTACGGGCATGAAGTATTGGCTGAAGATAGGAAGTTGTCTGGTGGTGTTGCAGTCGCGTCATTGGCCACGGTGCGCTCGTCGCAGGCTACGGAGGTTGTGTTCTTGCCGCCGGATTCGGAGGACTGTGTCTGGGATGCCTCGCTCCCTGCCTCCCAGCGGCAATGCTAGCACTCAGCAGCTAAAATTTCCTGAATCACCATCCACGAGCTACGCTAGCAGGGACCTCATCAGGGGGTTCTGACGAAGAGCATCTCTAACAGAGCCCGTAAATCCCGCCGGAACTGAACTTTTCCGGCGGATTTACGGGTTTGGGCCAAAACGTGCGCAGAACAGAGCCCGAAAACATGGGCCGGCCCGTAAACGTAGTTCAGGGGCCTGAGAAACCGAGCGGACGCTCTGTATTAAAAGGGTTCGCGGAGGGGAGTTCGGTTCGCAAACCCTACTCCCTTCCGCTGCCCAGCTCCGACGAGCAATTGCCGTCTCCCTTCCGCCGCATCGCCGCCCGTAGAGGTCTGCATGGCAAGCCGCGGTAGCTCCACTAGGGGAGGAGGAAGCATGGGTGGCGAGGGCGGCCGACAAGTCCGGGAATACGAGGCGGTGTGTCGAGAAGAACGCGTCCGCCACGTGAAGCTGGAGATCGTCGAGCTCGACGAGGAGTAGGAGCTCCACGCGTCCCCCGTCTCGCCTTCCACCGCCACCACCTCCGCCGCCCCGCGTAGAGGCCGTCGGGGCCTAATTTTGGTCAAAATTAGCTCGCGCCGCTGCGGACAGTACTTAATTTAACTTATTAGTTCGTATTATGTAAACTTTCGTGCTCAATCGGAGCTAGAACTATCATCTATATGTGTTCATCGATGAATTCTACCGCGAGAATTTTAATTTCGTGTTTTCAGTTCGTAAAACGAGAATTTTAATTTCGTGTTTTCAGTTCGTATTTTACGGTTTATGTTCTGCGCCACTGCCAAAATCGAACGAACTCACGTTTTCGAGAGACTGAATACCACGTCCTAACTTTTTCGGGCTCTACTAGAGATGCTCTAAGGAACCGCAGCAGTGTCTTGGTGTGAAGAGGGGTGCGACGGAGATAAAACAACATCCATTCTTCGAGGGCGTGAACTGGGCTCTCATCCGATGCATCACGCCTCTCGAGGTACCAAGGCCCGTGGAAGCAAAGCTACCCATGAAGCACGGGATGTCAGAAGCCATCGCCAACAACAATAGGAGAGTGGTAGGAACACGAAATCCATAGGGAAATACCTTGACTTTTGAGTTCTTTTAGAATTGTGCCTAGCGTACTGTTTGAGTTAGGTTAGTGTGGTGTTGATTTGATACATTGATGTTTGTGTCACCATTGTTACAAACTTCTTGCATCTGAAGTGGCCAAAGTTAGGTAGATGTGTTTGATCTCATGTCAATGATGATTGCCTTTCTTAAAAAGGCTTGATTACATCAGCTGTGTCTTTGGATTTAGAAAGGAACATGCTAAATTTATCATCGTTGGATTTACAATGTTATCTTGGTATTGTGTTTGGTATTATCATGTTGTAGTACATTATGATATCCCTGATTTGTTTTAAATTTTTACAGTAAGCTGTAAATTATACATACATTGAGAAATAAAATTTAAGTACCCGTGGCAACGCACGGGCATTTGTACTAGTTAGTATAAAATCTAGAGAAGCTTGCATTTCTGACTTTCTTCAATTATTTGTGCCTTTTGGCCCTCGTTGTTTGCCCAATATGGCAGCAAATCTAGTACTCCCTCTGGTCCATATGTATATAGTTAAATCTAGAAGCAAATCTCCAAGATAATGTACGATAAATTCACAGTCATAGTAAATCAAGAAAACTAAGTACGGCCAACAAAATATAGTAGACTAGGGATAGATAATCCCTAGATAATATGGATAGATAATAAGCTGCATACACAGCAGCCAACATAGTAACAGGTTCTTCACAGCACCAACATAACAACAAGGGATCCCTAGCTAACAACAAAGGGATCCCATCAACAAACTAGGAGGCAGCAGCAGCACACGTCCAGGACTCCGCCTACCCCATCTGGCTCTGCCTCCACTTGTTGCTCTTGCTCCCCTTGGGAGCCTTGGGCTTGAGCGGAGGCATGCGCCCGGCGGAGATCTCCACCCGCAAGCTGCGGAGGTGCATGCCGAGCGCCCTTGCTTGGCGCGGAAGGAGTGGATGTTCACCGTCGTGCCGACGTTGGGAAGGTGTTGCGATGTTCTCGGCATGCGTGACGAGGCAGTGAAGTCCGTGGCGCCGAGTCTCCGGTGCAAGGGCACCGTAGACCTCCTTGGCGAAGTAGGAGATGTACTGGCCGACCTGCAACCTCCGCAAGACTGGCGAGTCTTGACGTCCTCCTCCTCTTCGTCGCTGCCGACGTCGCTGCCACATCGATCCATATCAAACAGAAACTAGTGAATGAGTTGCAACGATGACTAACGTACATGATAACAAAGTTAAGAAAAACAGAGTCAGCCTCAGTTAGAGTGGACATGATTATATATCTACAGGGAAGGTGTTAGCGAACTAAAGCTCATGCACAACAGATTTGTACACAGCAATGGTTCGCCGAACCCTCCCTGTAAAAATTTGTGTCCAACCATTCATCATAGGCAAAGAATCAGATTCTAGATCTGAACTAGATCTGAACTTGAACACATTCGAGATTATTTGCAAAATTAAACGGTTGATATCTTTTGATTAGTGCATAAAATAACTGATTAGTGCATAAAATAACTGATTGAGATCCCATGATTACTTGCATAAATTAACTGATTGAGATCCAATATTACTTGCATAAATTAACCGAACAGCCGAACCCCAAATCTTAAACGAAATCAAGAAGTGATCAAAACAAAATGGAATAAAATCGGCGCAAATATTAGCCCAATACTCATCCATCTACAGATCCATCTACACCAGCAAAAATAGGGTTCAAAAAGGAATGGGGAACAAAAAAGAAGCAAACCGTAGTTACCTCGTTCCATGGGTCCTCCAGGGAGGTGTCGTAGGGGTTCGGGGCGGGACGTACAGCACGGGGACGTAGGGGTCCAATCCCGTCGGGATCTGACTGCCACCGGCGGCAGCAGCCTCCGATGCACCGGCGACGGCGGCGGCGACGTCCGTAGAGGGGACGGCGCCGAAGATGGAGGCGTCACGCTTCGAGCCTACCTCGACGATGGGATTGGCATTCTCCTTGTCCATCTCTCCGGCGGAGAAAGAGGAAGAGGGAGAGGGAGAGGGAGAGGGAGAGGGTTTTTTGCTTTGGAGAAGATGATGGGACGTGAGAGAGTTGGCGATGCGTGAGCGAGTGAGAGTGACAGAGAGAGTGCGAGGAGGCGTCTATAAAGGCGAGGGTGGTTAATGCGACCCGCGCCCTACGCGTGCACGGTGCACGTCGCACGTCTTGGACTTCGCAACGCGACACGCGTCCACGATTGCACGTCTCGACTTCTCCACCGCGACCCGCGTCTACGCGTCAACAATTGCACGTGTCCTCGAGTCTAACCATGGAAATTTAGATATACTCAGGTATCCTCGAGTCTTATACTAGCATTTTTTGTGTGCTCAATTTTCCCTCGAGTGCTAATACTGGCTAGTGCAATATACTCAGTTTTACCCTCAAGTGGCTGGTCAACAGAGAGTCAACAAATGGGATTAACTAGTTAAATGAGTCATTTAATGTGGAAAAAAAACCGAAAAAGAGTGGCACTTACTCATGGAGTCTTTACCACAAATTGCCACTTCTCAAATCATAGATAAATCATAGATAAATCAAATTTTACCACAAATTGCCACTTCTCAAATCACCTAGTAGCTATGAAGGTGCATGGTTTTCCACAATAAGCCCTTCCCAAAACAGCTTCCCCCAAATCATACTTTGTCTAAATGAGGCCACAATTCTCACACTGATGTATATTGGTATTGCAAATAGTTTGAGGTAGGCCAAGATGGGTTTCATTGTACAAAACACGCATTTTCCATTTTTTAAATCTCATATTTGAATCCCTTAGTCTATTTACTACTCAGGTGCCCTTGGTTTCTTGATAGTACTCAGTTTTGCCCTCTCTCTTCACAAATTCTCGCAGACGTGCAACATCACCCTGATTGGTCTAGCCCATGTCACGCGGATCGTGCCCGCCGACCGTTGATCGTATGATATAGGAAATGGGCAGGATAACCCCTCTCTCTGTTGGCGGTTAATTAGCTTCCACCCTCTATGTATGCTGAAGGGCGGTTTTCTGTATTATTTTTCACGCGCTAAAAATTATAAACTCTTTTAGGCGTTATTTTTCACGCAAAAAATGATAAACCATCACCGATTTGTTGTTGCCATTAGTTTTCACGCAAAAAAATGATAAACCATCACCGATTTATTGTAGCCATTACTTTTCACGCAAAAAATCATAAACCATCAACAATTTGTTGTAGCCATTACTTTTCACGCAAAAAAATGATAAACCATCACCGATTTGTTGTTGCCATTACTTTTCACGCAAAAAATGATAAACCATCACCGATTTGTTGTTGCCATTACTTTTCACGCAAAAATATGATAAACCATCAACAATTTGTTTTAGCCATTACTTTTCACGCAAAAAAAATTGATAAACCATCACCGATTCCCTTTGTTGTAGCCATTACTTTTCACGCAAAAAATCATAAACCATCTATCTTTGTATAGAATGATAAACCTATCACGTATGATTTTTGAGGTCATTTAGAGAAGGCAGAAAAAACCTAATTTGTTACAAAAGCTGGTTTCAGTGAGACCTAACCAAGTTTGGCATACATGATGGCATACCTATAACAACAAGGAATATCTAAAAGGGAAAGTTTCAGAAAATTTGAAATTTAGGGTGAAAATGATGCCATACATGATGCTGTTTTTCGAGGTTTTGACCTGAAAATCAATTGGGTATTATAATGGGAAATAAAAAGTTCAAAAATGTAAAAACGAAACAATCTATCTATCTATGTATAGAAGATCAGCTGTATGAAATTTGAGGTCATTTAGAGAAGGTAGAAAAAATCACCTTGTTAGAAAAGCTGGTTTCAGCGAGACGAAACGGCATGCGCTTAAGCAAAGTGATTTTTTCGAACATCTCCAAATTACCCCAAAATTTCCATACATGATGCCATACGTGTAACAACAAGGAACCCTATCTAAAAAGTGTCAAAAAAGTTTGCCCAACCGTATAGCTCTATCAAAAAGAACCTTACCATGGCGCTAGTATAATTTTGGGATAGTTACAAACTTTCGTTACCTAACCTTCAACATGAAACTTGTTTCAAATTCATTTTGGCCTACAAGAAACAAATCCCAACTTGATTCGAGCACCACAACCTCCAAACGATGCCGATGCCGATATCGGCATGGTCGAACGGCTATGCTCGCCGCCACTGCTAGGTCAACGTCGGGATGCACCCTCAATCCCGTCCCCTCATTCGATCACTGACACACCAAAGATACCGCCGAGGCCAATGCCGAACGTACATGCTGATGCCAATGCCAAACATGCATGCACGCCGTTGTGGGCACGGCCACGCCGACCCGCTATGCTGGACGCCACAGACCGCCGCGAGGTCTTTCCCTTCGCCACCACACTCTCCTAGCACCCACCTATACACGCGAAAGGAGAGACACTAGTTTTCTCTACATTGCTCGCGTTCGTGTCCGACACGGTCAGTCAAAGTTTTGAGGTGGTCGTCGATGTCGTCGACCCTTTCTTCTCTTCTTTGCATGGTTAAACGCGCCTAGTTCATATCTATCTAATGCGTCTGGTCTCGCATCATGCAGTTCTTTGTGGACGTCGATCTCATCTCGGCACCCCGCATGCCACCTCCTCCGTGCCATCGCTGTAGAGCTCCGTTTAAAAATCTAATCCTACCCGTATATTGCCCCTTGTATCAGCGTCATGGCCCCACTTGTCATTTGATATACCGAAGCCCCACTCGTTCGCGTTTTGGTCAGGGATACAGCGATGCTTACGGTCAAACAAAGATGGATGGTCTGACGTGTCTTTGCAGGCTCTACGTGGCCCCACTAGTCAAGATAACGGTCAACCGTCGGGCAACCGGCCGTTACATCACGTGTGATGGTTTTAGACAAACGCTTGGGTAAAACTGAGGAAAAACTAAGGAGCTGGGGAAAACTAAGCACAACTAAGGACCCGAGAGGACGAAAATAGAAATCCCTAAAAAATAACGAACAAAATATAGAGAAGCCGATTGTTCGTGCGAAAAGAAAAAGGGAAGCCGATTGTTTCAGATAAGATCACCTGAAAGCGAGCATGCCCCCGTGGATCTAGCTACTACATAATTCTCCATTTGATAGATGCCAATTTTTTTTTTTAACAGGGGACGGTCCCAGAGGGACCTAGAAGCATGTATTCATCGGTGGCAGCACAATTACATGTAGGACCGAAAGAAAAAAGGAAATTACAACTAAGTCCAGACAATAAGCACTAAGGACCCTAATATTGATGAAGAAAACGCCATCGGGTCCAGCTCCTCTACCACCGCAACAGCACGCCGCAGCACAATCAAGTTACCTCGCCTTCGGGGACAGAACCACTTGGGGCGAGGCACCGGGAGCTTACTGTACTGAAGCTGAGAGGCCTCCTTGATGGCATAGCAGCCCGGAGGTTGAACATTTCCTTCAAGGGCCGGTCGGAGAAAGCCGCAACCGGCAGAGGAGGAGGGAGTGGTCGCCCTTCGACCGGAAGAGAAGGTAGCCAAAGACGAACTACCTTGGATGTACTCCCGAGCATAGCTTCTGTGCTCCCCTGCTGCCGACTCGTCACCCAGTGACCACCATCTTGGAGAAATCCTTCCTCAACATCACCACAACGAGATGGAAGAGCCCCAAAATTGCAACCACCGGCACCAAGCCTGCAAGCAAAAAGCGAGCTTATTGAAGGAGATACCGGCACCACCCACCCTGGCCGCTCGTAGCACCCCACCACCAGCACCAGAAAGAGCAGCACTGAATCCCACCGTCCGCTCAACAACGGTGAGAAACTCCAAAGCAACGGCAGAGCGCCAAACGAAGAAGCCGACATCACACCAAACCCGAAGCTAACACCTAGATCTACACTACTACTATACATGGGAGGGGTCCCTCACCCACCACGACGGCCGACCGGCCGGAGAAGGGGAGGGGAGGGGCCCGGCCTAGATCTGGAGAAGCCTGGAGAAGGCGGAGGGAGAGATGAGACGGGACAAAGGGACGGTCGTTTTCGAGTTCTTTCGGTGTGGGTGGAAGCTTTGATAGATGCCAAAATTAAACAACGTCTAGAGCCAATTGTTACATGCACATGAGCCGGATAAGCAATGTCTGATCTATTTCTTCTTTCATTGTTGAAATTAAGGAACAACATGGATAAAAAGAATCTGATTAGAACGTTGATCGGCCCGATCCAGTGTCACATATATACTTTTTCCGATGCCTAAATCCTAATCCGTAGCAAGAGCTGCAACCACACGTACGGGCCAACAGTAATAGGAACAAGAACAGGAACAGACGGAGAATAAGATCACCCGGTGAAGAAAAGAGGGCTAAAGATCCATTCCTAGACCCGACCGTTTTCTACTTACACGCCTGGCCGGGACGAGCTAGTTACTCCATGGCCGCATAATGAAGAACTTTATATACAACACAATCAAGCTACACAATAAGACGACCAGGCACAGCACATCGAGGCCGGATCTTCACATGTTTACACTGTCAGAGGCGCACCCCCAACTTCCCTACCAACGAGACACATTATTTCAGCAGCAGTGCTAAGCAGAAACTAATCATAACGAGCTCCATCACACGCACGCGACTAGTCCGCACCATGCTCGGTCGCTAGTAGTAGGAGCCACCGCCGCCGCCGTTACCGCCGTTGTCCTTTGCACCCCCGCCCCCGCCGCCGCCGCCGGGACTTGTGGTGGTGCCGGGGCACTTCTTGCTGTCCTCGCCACTGCCGGCGCCGGTCAAGTCGGTGATGATCGTCTTGAAGATGTTGCCCCTCTTGGGGTGCGGGTTCCCATGGGGCTTCTTCCTCTGGCCTCCATCCTGCCCATCCATGGCGTTGCGCGTGCGCGCGTAGTACCCTTCACCTCGGGAGAACTGAGGCTACAGTCCGATCAGTGGTGCGATGCGAGCTATGTGCCTCTGGGCAAATGTCTTTAGGTTGGTGCCAATGCACCGCCCGCCTCCCGCCCCGCCACGTCAGCTTTTCTCTCACTCTCACCCCACTCTCACCCCACTTTGCCAATGCATGGGCTATAGTCCCCACTCTTACTTCTCTCTCCCTCTCGCCCGCGCTCTCGCCCTATCCTGCCAACGCGCTCTCGCCCGCCTCTCGCCTCCTCCCCTCTGTCGCGCGCTCTCGCCCTGCGCTCTCCTCTGCCTCCAACCGCCCCTCGCTCGCCTCGCGCGTGCGGGCGGGCGGTAGCCGCGCGGCAGCGGGCGGTACCGCCCGGCGCCAGCTGCAGCGCCCCGCGCTCCCGTCCCGCCCCTCTCTCGCCTGACGGCGGGCGGTACCGCCCGACCTACCGCCTGCGTTGGCACCAGCCTAGAGGTAAGTGCTAATATTTCTGCAATCTTTTGCTTTGGCTCTCCGGGCATGAACTATTTCTGCAACCAGGCCCACGACTAGTCGACGACGATGATGAGAGGTTTCTCACCAGGTGATGAGCACCATGCAGGGCTCAGCTACGGGCAAGTGATGACACCTTCCTTTATGATACAGTAGTTTGATTGTGGCACAATGCAGGGGTTTATTGGCAAGAGTGTGAGGCGAGCTCTCGTGCATGATTGGATAAACGGGCGCAAGTGGATTGTCATAGCTTTGCATCAATCCACGGAGCGATCTTTAATTGGGAAACAATTCAGAGATAATAGATAGGCGAAAGAAACCAATTTTCCGGCGAGATCTTTGTCGGCTAGCTGAGGCTGAGCTTTGCGCGAATTCGCTTCCCGTGCACGTGCATGAGGCATCGTGTGACGTGGTGCCGCTTACGTCCCCAGACACAGTCACGTGCTCGTGCTCGATCGTGCGTATACAGGGGGTGTGTAAGAGCATCTCCAGCCGCGTCCCCCAAACCGTTCCTCAAACCGCGTCGGATTAAGCGTTTGGGGGACGTGTTTTGTTCGTGCCGCGTTTGGGGGATGTCGCTCCCCAGCCGCGTCCCCCAAACGCCGCCCCCAAACATTTAAAATATTTTTTCTAACACATAAACCATTTATATGAAATGTAGCATATGAAAAAAATGTTTTCGAGGATTGTTTTCAAATTAAATTACAACAAACAATAAAACAAGTAATCAAATATAATGAAAAAGGCTAGATGATACATCAAGGTGCCACGGTATTTCCTTTGATCCTCCACAAATGCTCAACGAGATCAGCTTGAAGTTGCTCATGCACATTGCTGTCACGGATCTCTGCGTGCATGGCGAGAAAATCAGCAAAATCTGCAACTCATGATCAACCTCCGCGAGAGGGCCTTGACACTCATAGGGACCAACATGTGACCTAACATGATTCTTGCGGTCATCCTCGATGATCATGTTGTGCATGATCACACAAGCATGCATCACCTCCCACATTTGGTCGTGAGACCAGCTTAGAGCAGGGTACCGGACAATGGCAAATTGTGCTTGAAGCACACCAAATGCCCGCTCGACATCCTTCCTGCAAGCCTCCTGTCGTGTAGCAAAGTGAGAATTCTTCAGACCTGATGGATTCGAGATTGTTTTGACAAAAGTGGCCCATTTTGGATATATACCATCGGCTAGATAATAGCCTTTGGTATATTGGTGGCCATTGATCTCATAGTTGCATGGTGGAGCATGCCCTTCGACTAGTCTGCTGAACACCGGAGACCGCTGCAACACGTTGATGTCATTGTGTGATCCCGCCATGCCAAAGAAAGAATGCCAAATCCACAGGTCATAATCTGCCACAGCTTCAAGCACCACACTGCAATATCCATGACGCCCTTTGTATATACCTTGCCAAGCAAACAGGCAGTTCTTCCATGCCATGCAATCGATGCTTCCAAGCATTCCAGGAAATCCTCTGGCAGCATTTTGTGCCATGATCCTTGCAGTCTCTTCCTCGGTTGGCCCTCTCAAGTAGTATTTGCCAAACTTTCCCACCACAGCTCGGCAAAACTTGTACATGCACTCAATGGCAGTAGACTCACTCATGCGAAGGTAGTCGTCCTGTGTATCGGCAGGTGCTCCGTATGCAAGCATCCTCATGGCGGCGGTGCACTTCTGAATGGATGAGAACCCGAGAACGCCTACGGCGTCGACCTTGAGCTTGAAGTAGGGGTCGAACTCTCGAACACCGTGGAGGATATTCATGAACAGGCCCTTGCTCATCCTGTACCGGCGCCGAAAATTGTCGGCATGTGTTGCCCCGTCGGCGAAGTAGTCGTTGTGCGCATGGCATGCCCTCCATCCTCTGCCGGGGCTTCGACTTCCTTCTTCCCGGCCTTGATCCTCGCGGCGCGGCCTCTTCCTCTTCTCCGCCTCGGTGTCAAGCATGTCCTGGAGGGACGCGATGATCGCAAATGCTCCCGCAGGTCGTCGTCGAACGCTTGCTCGTCCTCCAGCAGCAGGGCAACCATCTCATCGTCGCTGTCCATGGCTAAAGCAAAATCAATGGTTAAAATTGCGCCGAGGCAGACGACGCAACAAACAGCGACCAATCGCGCCTACCTGGCAAGTCGTCGAGCACCTTCGTGCGCGGAGGTGGCGGATTTGACGGCGCGGAGGCGCGGCGGCGGCGGCGCGGCACGACCGGCGGGAGCCCCACGCGACAACGGTGCGACTCGCAGCACGATCGACGCCCAAACGGCCGGGAAATCCGGCGGTGGGGTGGGAGGCGGGAAGGAAGGAGCGACGAGAAAAGAGGCGCGAACCAACGGTTTATGCAAATAGTCGCCGACATGTGGGAGCCCGCCTTTTCGTTGTGTCCGGCGTCCCCGAGCGTCCCCGTGGGACGGGGACGGGCTCGGGCGCCGGACACCGTATCGGCCGCGCCGGACAAAAAGGCTTTTGGGACGCGGCTGAACGCTTTCCGCGCCCCAAATCCCTTTGGGGGACGCTTTGGGGGACGCGACTGGAGATGCTCTAACAGTGCTATATCTCGATAGAGCCTGAAGGTATCTCGATAGAGCCTGAACAGCAGCAAAAAAAACTCAAAGCATGAAGTGCTTCAGAAAGTATGAAGTACTCCAAGGGTAGCCCATTCTGCCTTTTTTTCTCCTTTTTTAAAAAACTTCAAAACTTTTGATTTCAAAGCTTTAATTTTTTTTGACAAAATGTAGACAATGTTCTATTCTATCGGTGTGCACATTTTCAGAAAAAAAATATGTTGTATTTGACCCTTAGTAAAAATAAAAATAAACATCGAGTACTTCATTACTATACCATAATCTAGATTTTTCGTTTCATTAAGCCTAAAATGCAATATATGTCGTTCTGAAAATTTACACACTTTTAGATTACAACATTTTTCTACATCCTGATGTATTTTTTCGTTTTTTTTGAAATGTTTAAATTCGAAGGTTCAGAGGTTCTAAAAAACATCCTCCATGTAGCCCGAGCAAAAAAAAAAGAGTCCATTAACTCCATTATCACATTAGCCGTACTCCTAGTAAAATTTCTTTGCACATAAACTCTGCAGGCACCGTGACCGACTGACCGTCATCTGTTTCCTACTCCTAGTAAAATCCGAGTGGGCAACCGACCTGATCGCTTTCTCCGTCCCTTTCGATCGATATAGCAGTTCGAGTGATCATATTCTGGCGGCTTTTAGTAGAAATTCTATCTAGAACTACTACCGCACGTGTCTGCGTGATCAGCGATACAGTGTAGTGTGTCGCGTGTCACCGTCGTATGTCGCGTCGGTTGGCGTTGGACATCCGCTAGTGCCCATGCACGACTTTCTTGTCCGGCTGCAGTGGATTGGATCGATCTGAAGATACGGGGGATCTTGTGTCGATGCGCCGGCCGGATTTGGCGCGCCAGGATTTTTATCCGTGGCCAGAGGTGTTTTTTGTGGAGCAGAGCGGAGCACCAGAAAGCCTAGCATAAAGGGTTTGTTCAATGAACATGTGCGAGTTGACAGATTGGATAAGAATGTGCTGCACTGCATTCGACTGCTGGATGCATGGTGAAGAGGAGGTATACCCTCACTGACTTGGCACGAAATATTAAACCACGACAAAAAAAGAGAGAAACGGATAGAGTAGTAATTATGTACTTTCTCTTGAGTTGTCCGAAATTTATCTATATTCGGATGTACCTAGCTAAATAGTGTCTAGATATATTTAATTTTAATAAATATCAGACAAGTTTCATGAGACGGATGGAGCAATGCTGACCGAATGATCTTGGAAAAAACAATTTTCCGGTAATCCAAAGTTGCACCCGTATGGGCATTTGATACTGGGGATGAAACAAATTAATATTAAAATGTGTATACATCCATATTAGAATCAATTAATATGAATCGGAGTGAGTATTGATATTATCACAACTTTTTTGGGGAAAAAATACACATGTTCATGTGCACACATGTAAATTTTTCGTTAAGGACTACCATATATGTTTGGTAGGTGTGCCAGAAAATAGATATCATGGTTTTGAATTTGCTTTTTAGACACATGGTTTCTTTTTTTTCTTCCGGAAATCATTGCCGGAACTATGCATGGACAAGAAAAATAAAAACCATGTATGTTGTAAAACAGGTTATACTCAATATTTTTAACACTTTTAATGCTGGTCTAGAAGCGGATGCACTCGATGCATGTGTTCCTTCTTCATTTATCTAAGGAATTCCTCCATTCTTTTCGATTGAATTGTATTTGATTTCGCAATGGTAAATTGGGTTGAGATGTGGACGGTGGAGTGGTTCTCTCTGCCGATGTGACAGTAGAAGAAGATGTCAGGAATACGGCCGCGAGAGTGCGTGTTGGCTGACCTCGCTGATCTTTCACTTTGTCGTGGTCGTGGCAACGTGCTATGGTTCACGATGCCGGTACATTGAAGTTCAGATTTCGGGGTTGGTGTGATAGTTTCCATATCAGTGGCAGGAACCAAGGTAGTTTTCTAGAAACGATGGTGTTTGCTGGGCAGCAATGGTTTATGTCGTGTTCATGGTTGCTGTTACTTGGGCGATGGCAGTCTGTGGAGGTCGAGTGGGCTTTTTTTATCAAGAACACGCGCGGGCATCACATGTCTTCATTCATGAAGGAAGAGAAGGGTTTCTCTGATTTATAGCCGACCATCAGATCACAAGCGGCCTGTCTCGTACACCTCCACACTCACCTACTGTGGAGGCCGACTGGGCTGGCTAGAGTGATGATGGGTTTGGTGAGCTTGAGGTGCAAGACTTGCACTTAATTTGTTTGATGTCAGCAACAACGACTTCCTCGGACGTCATTTTGCTCCTTGGAGGCATCTTCATGGAACACTTTTACCTTCCTCTTTATTTCGGTCTTGAATTCTTGGGGTGAAACCCAAGTTTTGGCATTGCCCAGAGCAGGCGGCAGCATCTCTCTCGACACTTCCCCTTGGATGCGTCATCTTGGAGGTCTGTTCATCAAGCGACAATTTTATTTGATGCTAGGCGTTCTTCACACCATCTTAGGGCAGCGCAACCTAGATGCTAGTATGAAAGGCGGAGTGGCGGCTAAGGATTTCGGATTCTTGGTGTCGGCTTTGCTCGATTGGGAGGCTAACCTGTTGGTTCGCCTGGTGCTCAACCCTGATGCCGGTGTGGAAGCAGAAGCGGTGGCACCGGGAATGTTGCAAGGTGATGTCCTTTATTGCTCTGGTGATAGAGCCGAGTGTGATGCAAATGTATCAATTTTCGATTAGTATTTCGATAAGTTGCTAATTTATTTTCTTTTTAATGAAAAAACAGGGGCCAATAACCCAATATTTTAGGCACCACATGAAAATGTAAAGAAAGCCGACCCTAGATCGTGTGTTGTAATTCCGGCAAAAACCGGTCCGTGATGCCTCACATGGTTCACCTTGGTCAAGGATCGGCCGAAAAAACGAAAACCGGACAACAACAGCGAACAAAGTTGTGACGTGTCCGCTGCATAGTCACAAGATACGTGATCCGTGCGTGTGCTGATGAATATTCAACAGGTAACTTGTGTAGAATCCTGAACTTTGAACCGAATAAGATATGATGAGTCCCTTGTCGATTATGTTTGATTATCATAAGCATGTGAGGTGAGATTATTGTGAGGCGCACTTGAACTCCTTTAGGGCGTCCAAATCCAAGTGGAGCCTCCCACACGTGCGAGCGGGCACTTACATCTGGGCGTGTCATCAACTGGACAAGCCATCCAATTACAGATGGGCTGGACAGAAACAAGAAAACAAAAACAAAATCGAAAGGGAAGCCGACTATCTCAGATAAGATCGCCCGAAAGCAAGCATATATGCCCCTGTGGAGCGCCAATTATTTCATGCATGCCGACGAGCTGGATGAACAGCTGAGATTAGGGATGCAAGAGGCATCCTAATCAATCGAAATTAGTACAAGCCTAGTCAAAAAATCTGCCCGCACCCTGCGCGCCGCTTGACACCCTAGTTGAGTAGATAGATAGATATATATATATATATCTTCGCAAGATCACTATTCATTCTTTCATTGTTCAGAGAAATAAGATGTAAGAGGGGGTCTCGATCGGATGTTTCCTATACACATATGTGTTTGCCAATGCCTAAAGCCTTAATAATTGTGTAGAAGTCGAACAACGATCAAATCCATCATAAGTACTCCGTACGCGTCAACAATAACCGCAGGTCAGCAGTAACAAGAACAAGAACAGACGATCCCTCAAAAGGAACAAGAACAGACGAACATAAGCTCATTCAGTATGAACAAAGGGTGCTAAGATCCACCTATAGATCCAAACTTTTTATATTCATAAGCCCGGCGGAGACTTGTTACTCCATGACTGCACAATACGAGTAATCAAGAACAAGGGAACACAATTAAGTTACACAACCAGACACAACGCCTCGATCCTCATATGTTTATACACCGCCGGCCAGTCGTACTTACCCACAACGTCCCTAATGTACAACGAGAAGCATTATTTCAGCAGTCCACAGGGTAGCACAACCACAAACTAACCATCTCCGTCGTACGTACGAACGCAGCTACGCACCATGCTCGATCGCTAGTAGTAGGAGCCGCCGCCGTTGCCGGTGTTGTCCTTTGCGCCACCACCGCCACCGCCGGGGCTTGTGGCGGTGCCGGGGCTCTTCTTGCTGTCCCCGCCGCCGCCGGTCAGGTCCGTGATGATGGTCTTGATGATGTTGCCCCTCTTGGGGTGCGGGTTCCCATGGGCCTTCTTCCTCTGGCCGTCGTCCTGCCCATCCATGGCGTCGCAGGCGCACAACACCCACCGGAATAGAAACACAGGCGAGAGTGTCTGGTAGGTGCCTGTGAGGGTGGTGTGTATGAGCTATTCGCCTATGGGGTCTGGCTTTATAGAGGTAAATTGCATTATTCTATGGCCTTTACAATCTTTTGATCTGGCTATACGGGCATGAAAATATTTCTGCAACTGGACCGGCGACTAGTCGACGAAGATGACAACAGGTTTAAGAGAACCTTTTGAAGGGCCACTGCCAAGTGCTACGTTCATTAGTTTTATTGTTGTACAATGCAGGGTTTTATTGGCAAAGAGTAGTGAGCTGAGCTCGCATAAAAAGAAGATAAACAGAGGCAAGTGGATCTATCGGGCTCCCCGTCTCACTTTGCATCTACTGAGAGCTCTTTTATTTATTTTTAAATAGATAGAAAAATGTGCTACGTTTAAAACATTTTCCCATTCTTTTTGTTGGCTAGAGGAGCACTAGCGGAGCGTGCGCATGCAATGCGTCATTTGCTGATGTGTCCTGCTTACGACACAAAACTGTGACAAAGCGGTGTAGGTCCACAGAGCCTCAACGTTTTTTTTTTGCGAAAAGAGCCTCAACGTATTGATGAACAGCAAAGAATGAACTCGGACTTTAGGTCCACGGTTCTGAAAAATTAGAGCTGCCCTAGTTTTTTTTAATAAATACGTGAAATTGGTTTCTTAAAACAAAAAATGTTGAGCGGTTGTAATTTATATCCTACTGCCACTGATAAGTGACTGAAACGCTACGCACATCTTATCCTCCATATCCTCTCTCTCGGGCAAGTCTCCCAGCGAACAGACCTTTTCCCGATTTTACTTTAGCTCAGCATGATTCACGTCTGCCCCCTGCTGCAACTAGGACCTTGCCACCACCGCCAGGAGCTTGATGTTGCCATGCACCACGCGTGGATGCTGCCTAAACTAGCTCTTAGACGAACAAATTGACCCCGCCTCCGTAGCTACAGATTGCAGTTGCGCCACCCCTGCTCGCAACCAAAGCCATGAGCTTGTCGCTACCACTAGCATCTTGACGCTGTATCTAGGAGCCTCCCGCCATCAGCCACGAGGTCCTCGCTGCCACGTCCGACGTCCATAGAGACATTCCCTGACATGGCGTACGATTCAATCTGTGTTCGCTTTGTCCACAAAAAAAGGCAAATCTGCTAATATTAGGTTGTGTAACATACATGAATCACAAAAGATTTTCTTTTTGAATTTTTATCATTTTCTGTCATTCATTTCAAACTTAAAACACAAGGGGGTGCGTCGAGGGAAAAAAAGCTCAGGGCATGTGCCGACGGCTTGGCCTTCGGCATAGGGCTAGAGGGAAAAAATCACGGTGTCGCCTCACCGTCACAGCAGAGACCCCTGTAACGACGGCTTTCCTATACCGACGGCAAGACTGAACCTGTGTCGACAACCTTTTTTATGCCGACGGGCACCCTCAATATATGTTGCTATTTTCTGTGCCGACGGTCCCGACAAAAAGCCGTCGGCACAGATCCTGCCCGTCGGTACATTGACGTTTTCCCCTAGTGGGTTAGCCATATATACGACGAGTCGACGATATGAACCATGCGTGACGTGATTCGCTCATCACTTCTGCAATTATTAGTCATCAGCCATGTGATCAGTTTCCATATAAATTAACCAGTGCGTGTGTGGCCGGCCATGCATGCGCATGCGTGATCGCTTTCTTCCGACCGATATTTACCTCTTCGGATGATCCTAATCTTGTGGCTTTCACGTACAGATTCTCCATCATCTAGAACACTTCTTAATTAGTCGTCGTCACCTATCTGCGTCACTGCCGCACGTAGGTCGTGAAGGTTGGACATCCGCACGTGGACATGGCCGACTTTCCTGGCCAGGGGTCCGCTGTAGTGGATCGATAGGATCTGGACGTACGTGCGGGAGATCTTGCGCCGGCTGGATTCAAAGGTACGACGTGTCGCGTACGTGATTTTAATCTGTGGCCACCCTCATTATTTGTGGAGCAGAATCGAGCCGGTCGAGTGGCAGAAAGCCTAGAGTGAAAGGCTTGTTCAATGAACATGTGCCAGTTTAGCAGATGAGATAAGACCGTGCCGCACTGCTTTCGTTTGGACTTTGCACGTACGGGGTGAAGAGAAGAATATGACACTTTGGCGCTTGAACAAGCCTGGTTCGTTAATAATGAACCGTATGGGAAGGTCAATGGGAGTATTTCAAAAAAGCGAGGTAAATAGGATGGCAACATCAGGAAAAGGAACGGTGTAGATTGTACTCTAGAAGCAAGCTGGCAAGCAAAGACTTGAGGGCAAGGAGCCAAAGACTTGAGAGCAAAGCTGGCATCTGCACACTGCACGCACATTGGCACATCGGCCATTTGTGTGACAACGTGTCGGCAAAGCAGACTAATCAGTTGGCCGGGTAAATCCACGTGGACGGTGGCAACATATTTCCACATTTAACAGTGGTTTTCTTAGCTCGGAAGGCGTCGATGAAGCTATGTTCCAGAAGAAAAGAAAGAGTGGCTTCGAGCTTGGGCCCACGAACACAATGTGAACGACCAACTGGCCAGGCCGGGCCCAGCTATGAATCAGGACGCTCACTAGCTCGATCTTGAAGTAAGCATTGTCGTCAGTCACGACAAAGCAATCAGATTACTCCAGTCGTACTTATGCATTGTATCCGGCCCGTGAGCCGTGATGGCGTGGCATTCTTCGTCTTTTATCTCAAGTTCTCAACCCTCAAGTCGCACGACGAATCTTTTAGTGGACGAGCAATTGAAACGAGTACGAAAGCGCTCGAACCTCGACTTCAAAAGTTGAAAGGAAAAAAAGAAAGCATATTTGGTCGTGGTCACTTCCGTGGCCGTGGGGATGAATGGGCCGTCGCCATCACCTCTCGTGTTAAGAAGAATTGAAGATCCGCCACACCTGATGAAGGTCAGAGATTGCAGAAAACAACAGGGGCGTCTTTGGTAGCGTGGGCGTTCCCTCGCATCGGTTCCTTTGGTTGCTTGGAAATCCTCCGTCTTGTGGTCTAACCGGTTCTCAAAGCATCCTCGGGACAGCCCTGGAGGAATGCTCGAATTGGCAGTTTCAGCGTGTCTGTCCCGTTGTTGTGCGATTTTGCACGCCCTCGTGCAACAGTTGCATGCCTGAAGAAGCGCGGGAGACACCGCGTTGTCTTGGCCCTCGCTCCCCACTTTCAGTCACCGGTTCCCTCTTTCTCTCTCTCTCCATTCAACTATATCACTGACATTGAGAGCGTGTCGCATCAACCGTCGCCCATGGCCTCCTCGCCTCCTCCGCCTCCTTCTGCTCCAACACTGATGGATCCAGCCGTCCGCCCGACGGTGACGAGGTCAAACGAGGCCCTCCTGCGCATCGTTCGGGAGTACGAGGCCGGCGGTCGCGATTTGGCGGCACAGATCGATGCCAGTCGAGTACTAGTGTTGGATCGGTCGTCGCCGATCGCTACCAGGCCGGCCGACATGGGAACGCGCAGCGCGGACGTTGCGCTCTTCAGGTCGTCGGGATTCCATCGGCGGATCCCTCGACGGGGTTTTTCACCCCTGCCTAGGGCTTCCGTCGGCGAGGGCGGCGGCAGGTGCACCGGGGTCCAGCAGGGAGATGGAGCCCCTGCCGGGGTTTGCGTCGACCCCGATGCACGCGCTGATGCTATGGGTCCAGCCGCGTCCGGCTACTTCGAATGGCGCGTCGCTCTTCGCGCCGCCGTTGTTCGGCCGACCACATGTTCGTCGGCAGCCTTCAGCTCCCTCCGCGCCCCGCTTTCCGACCGCGGCTCCAGCGCCCTACCAGCCGACCGCTGCTCCGGCTCCTCCTCCACCTGGATTTGGAGTGCAACCTCCTCGAGCACATGTCGGCGCCGGTGCGTGGCCTCCTCCTCCGCCGGGGCCGCTTTCTCTACACCCCATCGTAAGCACTCTCCATCCCTTCCTCATCTGATAGATGTTAATGTAGATCGGTTCGATGACATTGTAGATCAGATTGTTGTCCTGCATCTTCGATTGCTATGAATGTAGATAGGATTCATGTCAATGTGCGTTGCATGTTATGTCCATGATGGAGCTTGAGCTTGTGATGGCCATGACAATGTCAATTCCTTGATGGAGCTTGAGCTTGTGATGGCCATGACAGTGTCAAGTCCTAGATGGAGCTTGACATTGGCATGCTCCGTGATGGACTTGACAATGTTAAGTTCGTGATGGAGCTTGAGCTTGTCATGGCCATGATGGAGATTGAGCTTGTCATTGCCATTGGAGCTCACCAATGCAAGTATCGCTAACTCTTTTCATTCTCATCGCATCTGCAGAACCGACCCTTCCTGGAAACCTTCCTAGACGGGCCCATATTGGACGCAAGGGACATAGCCGTCCGGGTGTAGCTTCGTGATCTCAATGAAGGGTTCATGGAAGCCTACCGGCAGATCACTGCGCCAAGGGTTCACGCCGGACGTTCTGCTGACCTAGGGCACAGTCCCAGGCAGCAGGTCCTGGTGTTCTTCGTTCGATGGAAATCCATGACCTTCGTGCCCTTGTCGTGCCGCTCTACATGGAGCAGCACCTGATCAGCAAGTAAAAGCTGAAGAACAATGGCCCGCCGGTGAAGGTGGCCATGTACATGGGCGAGCGCTGCGAGTGGAAGGTGCAGCTCTAGTGGACGGCCGAGCGCGTCGGCGTCATCAAGTCGTGGAGCGATTTCGCCACCAGGGCTGACCTCCACGTCGACGACAGATCGTCTTCACCCCTAAAGATGATGGCTTCAAGGTCGACGTCTTCAGGAAGGAGATGATGGAGCTTGTACTCCAGATGGACTTGATCTTCTTGAGCTTGTCATGGCCATGATGGAGAGCTTGTCATTGCCCGAGGGTATCGCTAACTATGCATCTGATCCGACCCTTCCTGCCGTTGGACGCAAGGGACATTAGCTTCGTGCTTGAAGGGTTCATGGAAGCCTACCGTTTCTTCACGCCGGACGTGCTAGTCAAGATCTGGTGTTCTTCGTTCGATGGAAATCCATGACCTTCGTGCCCTTGTCGTGCCGCTCCATGAAGGCTATTAAATGTACATGGGCGTGCGAGTGGAAGGTGCGGCTCTAGTGGACATCATCGTGGAGCGATTTCGTGACCTACGAGATCGTCTGATGATGGCTTCAAGGTCGACGTCTTCAGGAAGGAGACTTGTCCAGCATCTTCAGCTGCACATCTTATGCTGATCCTCGCCGTTAAGGTTATCTGCTTGATCCCCGTTTCTGGTGCTGTCAAGATCTTAGTTATTGTGTTGGCCTCCAGAAGGCTATTAAACACGTGCTTTGTGCATATGTGAATGTAATGTTGGCATGTAGAGGTTGTTGAACATTGCTTTTGGACCTGGGTAGTCTAGGTTTAAGTTAGGTACTAAGTACTATGTTCGTTGTGTATATAACTGTGTGTTATGCTAATGATCGTGTTTGAGCTCTTGTGTGCCGTTATGTGATGTTAAGCTCACCATATTTGAATGTTGTGAGCCCCCGCAAAAAAAAAAGAATGTTGTCAGGAGAAGCACAGCCTAGCCTAGGTACCCAAAATAGCAACCAAACACATGTTTTGTAGGTGAACAGAGATGAAACACTTTTTCTAGGCATCTAAACAATCTTCACTTATGTTCGTACGGATGGAACACAGGTGATCAAACACTAAGCCGAACCTGGCACGTGGCCAGTACGCGACGCGCAGGGACATCCATCTCACTACGTTAGTGGTGCAGGATTCCAACCAAGTCTACCAAACACGTTCCAAACGATGCCGCACAGCCACACGCACGCGCGCGGTTAACGCAGGCGCACACCCTGTAGCCGCATGACTGAAAGGTCGGTCACTCGGGGTGCATCTCAATTCTCAACACCTGGATTCGAGAGGATTCCACTGTGAACCCAGCACGTTGCTTATTCTCCACGTGCTGCAAATTAGGGCCGCCTTAGTATTGATGATCATGGACCTCTGACTAAACGTCAAAGATCAACTTGCACGTTACTACTAGCCCTTTAAGCTTACACACTCATAATTCATGTTTGAAAGTTTTTAAAAAAATCGAAAAAAATTCTAAGGGCAGCCAATGATGTATACAATAAACACGAAAATTTCTAATATCAACTACTGTACTATGTATTCTAGGCTACACAAAAAAGCAAAATCAGCCAAATTTTATACTAAATACTGCATATTTCAACACTATATAATTTGTCAAATTTTTGTAGCCTAGAATACAAATGGGATTTCTATTTTCGTGCCCTCAGGTCCTTAGTTGTACTCAGTTTTCCCCAGCTCCTTAGTTTTTCCTCAGTTTACCAAAACGTTTGTCAGAAACCCGAGAAGACTCGGACGGCAGGATTCCCGTTTAGTTGACCGTCTCTGTCACGTGTGGGGCCGCGTCGTGTGGGCCCGCGTCGCGTGGGGCTGGTAGAAAGGGACCGCGTGGGACAGGACGAGAAGCGTTTGGTTGCACGTGAGCAGGAGCTGGGTTCTGTCTCTCTCAGCTCAAAATTGGCATTATTAAGTGCATATTTTTCCCCTCTTTCTCTCTGTCCTTTTCACCAAATTAGTATAAAATCTAGAGAAGCTTGCATTTCTGACTTTCTTCAATTATTTGTGCCTTTTGGCCCTCGTTGTTTGCCCAATATGGCAGCAAATCTAGTACTCCCCCTGGTCCATATGTATGTAGTTAAATCTAGAAGCAAATCTCCAGGATAATGTACGATAAATTCACAGTTATAGTAAATCAAGAAAACTAAGTACGGCCAACAAAATATAGTAGACTAGGCATAGATAATCCCTAGATAATATGGATAGATAATAGGCTGCTGATGACCCACAAGTATAGGGGATCGCAACAGTCTTCGAGGGAAGTATTACCCAATTTATTGATTCGACACAAGGGGAGACAAAGAATACTTGTAAGCCTTAACAGCGGAGTTGTCAATTCAGCTGCACCTGGAACAGACTTGCTCGCAAGAGTTTATCGGTAGTAACAGTTTTATAGCAGTAGGAATAGTGAAATAACAGCAGCGGTGAAATAAAGACAGCAGTAGTGATTATAGTAAACAACAGGATTAAAATACTGTAGGCACAGGGACGGATTAACGGCGTTGCATGGATGAGAGAAACTCATATAACAATCAAAGCAGGGGCATTTGCAGATAATAATAAAACGGTATCCAAGTACTAATCAATCAATATGCATGTGTTCCATATTTAGTCGTACGTGCTCGCAATGAGAAACTTGCACAACATCTTTTGTCCTACCAGCCGGTGGCAGCCGGGCCTCTAGGGAAACTACTGGAAATTAAGGTACTCCTTTTAATAGAGTACCGGAGCAAAGCATTAACACTCCGTGAACACATGTGATCCTCACATCACTACCATTCCCTCCGGTTGTCCCGATTTCTGTACCATTGGTTCCGGACAGCGACATGTGTATACAACTTGCGGTAAGATCATAAACAACGAATATCTTCATGAATCAATAACATGTTCAGATCTGAGATCATGGCACTCGGGCCCTAGTGACAAGCATTAAGCATAACAAGTTGCAACAATATCATAAAAGTGACATCTACGGATACTAGGCACTATGCCCTAACAATCTTATGACTATTACATGACCAATCTCATCCAATCCCTACCATCCCCTTCCCCTACAGCGGGGGAATTACTCACACATGGATGGGGGAAACATGGCTGGTCGATGGAGAGGCGTTGGTGGTGATGGCGGCGATGATCTCCTCCAATTCCCCGTCCGTGAGAACGGAGACTTCGGCTCCCGAGACGGAGTTTCGCGATGTGGCGGCTCTCTGGAGGGTTTCTGGCGACTTCGACTTCTCCCGTGCGTTTTTAGGTCGAGGACGATAAGTAGTCCGAAGGAGGGCGTCGGGGGCCAGCCGAGGGGGCCACACTAGGGCCGCGCGGGCCCATCCTGGGCCGCGCCGGCCTAGTGTGTGGGGCCCTCGTGCCCCCACCAGCTTGCCCTTCTGGCTCCGCCAATATTCTCGGAAAATAGGGCCTTCTGTATAAATTCCGAGGTTTTCCTGAAAGTTGGATTTCTGCACAAAAACGAGACACCGGTGCTGCTGAAAACAGGTTAGTCCGTGTTAGTTGTATCCAAAATACACAAATTAGAGGCAAAACAATAGCAAAAGTGTTCGGGAAAGTAGATACGTTTTGGACGTATCAACTCCCCCAAGCTTAGCTTATTGCTTGTCCTCAAGCAATTCAGTTAACAACTAGCGATAAAAGAACTTTCACGAACACATTTGCTCATATGATGTATATATTCTCATGCTATGGCTAATACTTAAGCAGTTCATAATGAGACACATGCAAATAAGATCATCCAACAGCTATGTCAATCATGGAGAAGTACCAACAATTAATAATAAGCATCATGAATCATGTATATAAGCAGGATTGCAATGTTCATAAGAGAATATGATAAAGTGGTATCTCGCTTGCCCGTATTTGATCGGCAAAACATAAATGCCGAGGCACCTCTGGAGTTCATAGAAAGACTAGAAGTAGTGATTGTCAAAGATAAAAGCATCAAAGTTATACCACAATCAATCATATTTTGAGACAAGCATATTATACTAAGAATGACAGTTGTGCTCTCAAGATAGTGCTCAAAGAAAGAATGGAGACACAACATAAAAGTAAAAGATTGACCCTTCGCAGAGGGAAGCAGGGATTAACATGCGCTAGAGCTTTTCATTTTTAAAACATGAGTAAAATTATTTTGAGAAGTGCTTGTTGTTGTCAACGAATGGTAATGGGTACACTAACTACCTCATCAACCGGACTCCCAAGAGCGGCTCCCATGAATTATTTGTATGTTTATGTGGCACTCCTTCCAACCTTTCTTACACAAACCATGGCTAACCGAATCCTCGGGTGCCTGCCAACAATCACATACCATGAAGGAGTGCCTTTTTATTTAAGTTTTATTATGATGATGACACTCCCCCCAACCTTTGCTTACACAAGCCATGGCTAACCGAATCCTTCGGGTGCCGTCCAACAATCACAAACCATGGAGGAGTGTCTATTTAAGTTAATTAATTTGGGACTGGGAATCCCATTGCCAGCTCTTTTTGCAAAATTATTGGATAAGCGGATGTGCCACTAGTCCATATGAGAGTCCGTCAAAAGTAAATGACAAGGTTGAAAGCTAAACACCACATACTTCCTCATGAGCTATGAAACATTAACACAAATTGAGAAGCATTTTGAAAGTTTTAAAGGTAGCGCATGAGAATTTACTTGGAATGGTTTGAAATGCCATGCATAGGTATTTATGGTGGACACTTTGGAACAACTTGGTTTTCAGGTGTTTGGAAGCACGAGCGGCGTTCCCGCTCAGTACAAGTGAAGGCTAGCAAAAGACTAGGGAGCGACAAATCAAGAGAGCAGTAACTGTCATAATCATGCTTGCGGCAAAATAAATTAACGGAGGCATAAAAGTGATACAAGAACTCTGAAGCAGATCATCGAGGCTTAATTGACTTTTGTTTTAGTCATATGCATGCGTGAGCATGTGCCAAGTTGATTCAAGTGAATTATTCAGAGGAGGATACCACAATGCCATACTTACTTATGAATAAAACAATGCAAGCGAACATCCATGACATGCTACTCATATTAATAAATTGGAGCTAAACATGAGAGATCATGAACTACTAGACTTTCTCAAATAACATATACCTCACATGAACCAGCTAAGCATGCTCACATGGATGAGTATATGTACAAAAATGAAAACAAATGGAGTTCATACCAGCCTCTCACCACAATCCAATTGTTGTAGATCGTCATTATTGCCTTTCACTTGTGTAGCTTGGATAATATGAAATGAAAACCACGCTCTAGCCACCGAGACCATTGAACTCATGATGAACTTTACAAACCAAAGAAGAACAGCAAATATTTTTGGTGTTTTCGAATTGGAAACAAGAACAAAAGAAACAAGAAACAAAGCAAAATCTTTTTGGGTTTTCTCATGGCAAACTACCGATAGCAAACAAAGTAAAATAAGAGCAAAGAACCAAATAAACAAATGGTGAAGAGAAACAACAGAAATATTTTTGGTCTTTTTGTGTTTTAGGAAATAAACAAAGCAAAAACAAAAGAATGCAAACTAACAGAAACACAGAAAAGCAGGATGACAGAAATCTGCCAAAACCTGACAGCAGTACAGAAATCGAAATTAACAAAAATCTTCCATTGCTCAGCTCAAAAAGTGTTCAACTAATGAAAGTTAGATAACAACCTGGGGCACATGCTAAAAAATTGGCAACTCAAAATAACGTTCTGGCTGTGCGTACGAATTTTTTGGTAACAGCCCAGAATCTGTTTTTGGACAGCACTTCCCCAAATATCATCTCCTTCTCATTAGAAAACCACTCTAAGAAACTAAACAAGTATGTACAAGTATCCAGCAACCATAATATGCAAAGAATGAGTGATGCCGGTATACCTCCCCCAAGCTTAGGCTTTTGGCCTAAGTGGAGTTCATTCCCACGGTCCCCATGAAGTGGTGTCTCCGTAGTACGACGAAGAACGACCCGGTTCCAGGTATGTGCTGGAGGAAGCATCGGGGTATGTGACGGTGTAGTCGTAGGAGGGCTCGGCGTCCTCGGAGTCATGCTGCTGGTGGAAGTCTTGTATCTTCATATGTTCCTCCACCTCCTCCTTAGTGCGCGACCATGATTGCCTGTCAATATTGAACAAACCTGGCTGGGGAAGAGGGATTTCCTTCTCATCCCCGTCAGCAAACAACATTCTATAGACCATATTATCTACAGTGGAATCAGTGGTAACAAAATGATGACTCTTCATAGCAGCAATATCAAGTCTCCTAGGGGTTAAAGGCACATCATTAGAATCAAGAGGGAGTCTTAAATGTGTTAAAATGCGCAGTGCAATAGTTCCTCCAAAAATAGGCCCCCTGCTAGACAGGCGGCGAGCAATAAGAGAACCAAGATGATAAGGTGTCTGTCCAGTAAGTGCAGCATTCAAGAAAGCAAGATGATAGCTAGAGATATTGCTAGTATTTTCCCTACCAAGAATGCTAGTAGCAATGTAATATGCAAAATATTTAATGGCGGGGAGTTGAATGTTTCTTATCTTGCCGCGCTGAATGGTGCGGCAATCATCATCGGTGATCCCTCGATAGAGCTCCAACAGGTCCCGGGGGTTGTCATCAATCCTCCTTGCTGTACCTACAGGGGCAATATCCAATGCACGACAAAATTCTTCCAATTCCATAGTAACAGGATTACCATAGATCTTGAATGCAACTGTCGGCTCATATTCCGTGTTGTGGAACTTGAAGCTCTCAACGAAAATTTTGGTGAGCATGTAGTATTGCTCCCTTTCATCTCCCACGTAGGTGGCTAAGCCCGCCCTGTTGACAAGGGTGAAGAAATCATCCAATATCCCTGCATTTGTCAGAAAATCATAACATGGGAAGGATGAAGCATTAGGAGCCCCATTGTCCTCTTCGGGCGCGAAGCTAGGCGCGATGATATCCTCATTGTAGGATCGCCTAATCTGAGTGGACGCCCTCGAGGGCCTCCCGGTGCTGGTTGTTCCTCTCTTGAATAATTCTCCAAAGTTGAATTTCTTCATCTTCCTCTTCTGAAATTTTCAACAACCATTATAAAATTTTGATTTCAAGGTATATAATTGAGGGGAACTACTATAGGAACTTGCTAGAGTACTACACATGCATCAAAACTAATTTCTACCACTTAGAACAAGCATGCAAGCTCACTAAACATGTTATCTACAACAGCAAAATATTCAAGATATACTCAACCAAACAAAATTCTAATTGGACAATCAAAGGAGTCACATACCAAGGAGCAAATGTGCCAAATTTCAGACAGAAATCTGGGCTGAGCAAAGAGATCGAAAAATCGCGAGTTCTTGAGCAGAAACGCGAGTGAGAGAAAGTGAGTACGAGTTTTTTCGGGAGAGAGAAGAGAATGAGTGAAAGAGATGATGGAGTGGGGTAAGGGGCCCACACACCAGGGTGGCGCGCCCCTTGCTGGCCGCGCCGGCCTGTGGGGTGCCACCCTGGGTGCCCCACTGGTCAGGCCCAGTGCTCCAGTGCCTCTTCGAAAAATAGGACTACCAGTATAATTTTTGTAAATTTTTGAGAACTTCGAAAAAATGCACATTTCTGGGTGTTAAATTAATTATTACTGCGCAGGAAAATGATTTCCAAAATCTTAACAACTAAAGCATATTGCAAAACAAAAGGTGCTACAACAAGTAAAACAAATGGAGGGAGAAAGAAAGAAAGAAATGTTGTTTAGCTCTCTTATGCATTAAAATATACTTGTTAACAAGGTTGATCAAGTCTTGCTACCAAATAAATTTTATATGACATAAGAAGAAATAAACCTCAAATCAATCATGTTACCTTATATTGAATTGATATGGATCCAATCACAAGAGTTTGATATTCTTCTTTAGGCTCATATATAGGACAATCAATGGATCCCACTTTGATAGTTTTCACATTAAAAATTGTATTAACTCCATATACTTTATCAATCCTCTTGGGAAAATAGACAGTATGTTCCTTATCATCAACATTGAAAGTGACTTTTCCTTTATTGCAATCAATAACAGCCCCTGCAGTATTAAGAAAGGGTCTTCCAAGAATAATGGACATATTATCATCTTCAGGCATTTCCAACACAACAAAATCAGTTAATATCAAGCAATGTTGAGTAACTTGAACAGGAACATTTTCACATACACCAACAGGAATAGCAGTAGATTTATCAGCCATTTGCAAAGATATATCAGTTGGTATCAACTTATCTAAATCAAGTCTCTTATAAAGAGAAAAAGGCATTACACTAACACCTGCTCCCAAATCACATAGAGCAGTTCTAACATAATTATTCTTGATGGAACAAGGAATAGTCGGTATACCTGGGTCTCCAAGCTTCTTTGGAACCTTACCATTGAAGGAGTAATTAGCGAGCATAGTGGAAATCTCCTCATTGGGAATTTTCCTTTTGTTAGAGACAATATCTTTCATATACTTTGAATAAGGAGGCAATTTAATAGCATCAGTCAAAGGGATTTGCAAAAATAAAGGTTTCATCCAATCACAAAATTTATTATAATGTTCCTCCTCCTTTGATTTTAGTTTCTTAGCAGGAAAAGGCATTTGCTTTTGAACCCAAGGTTCTCTTTCATTACCATGTTTCTCAGCAATAAAATCTTCTTTAGTGTACTTTTTATTTTTAGCATGCTTTTCAGGTTCTTTTTCAACCTCTTCTTTATCAGGAGCATCATTCTTATCATTATCTTTATCATGTTCATTACCACTTTCAGTTTCAGCATCAGAAATAGAAATACTATTAGGATCATTAACAGGTTCAGAGGATTCTACAACATTCTTATGTTTCTTTTTCTTTTTCTTAGATGGAGCACTAGTTTTAGTTAGTTGAGAATCTTGTTCAACTCTTTTGGGATGCCCTTCAGGATATAGAGGATCCTGGGTAGAAACACCACCTCTAGTTGTTACTTCATAAGCATGTTTTTCTTTAGAATTATTTCCCAACAAGTCATTTTGCACTTTAGTGAGTTGATCAATTTGAGTTTGAACCATATGAAAATGTTTAACAAGTATCTTAACATCATTGGAGGTTCTCTCCACAATATCATGCAATTCACTAATAGCTCGAGAATTTTCCATTAAATGATTCTCTACTCTCATATTAAAGTTTTCTTGCTTAACAATATAATTATCAAACTCATCTAAGCATTGAGCAGGAGGTTTTGAATACGGAATATCTTCCCTAGTAAAGCGTTGAAGAGAGTGTACCTCAATCATGGATGAAGGGGGAGTTATCTTACATAAATCTTCTATAGGAGGTAAATTCTTCACATCTTCAGGTTTAATACCCTTCTCTTTAAGAGACTTCTTAGCTTCCCTCATATCTTCATCATTTAATTTAATCATACCCCTCTTCTTCAATATCGGTGTCGGGGTTGGTTCAGGTGTAGACCAATCATCATGATTCCGGCCTATTTTAGCCAATAATTCTTCAGCGTCGGAGTTCTTTTCCTGAAAACACAACCAGCACAACTATCTAGGTATGCCCTAGACTCAATGGTTAGTCCACTATAAAATATATCAAGTAAATCATGCTTTTCCAAATCATGATCAGGCTGAGCTCTAATAAGAGAGCAAAATCTCGCCCAAGCCTCAGGCAATTTCTCTCCATCTTCCTGGTCAAAATTATAAATTCTCTGCAAAGCAATATGTTGAGCGCTAGCAGGAAAGTATTTTCGAAAGAAAACATCACGCAAGTCAATTGGACTTCTAATAGAACCAGGAGGCAAATTATTATACCAAGTTTTAGCATCATCCTTTAATGAGAAAGGAAAAATTTTAGCGACAAAATAAGTACGCATCTTGACATCATCAGAAAACAAGCTACTCAGAGTAGATAACTCAATCATGTGTTCAACAGCACTTTCTTTTTCAGTACCACAAAAGGGTGTTTTCTCAACAATAGCTATATGAGATAGATCAAGAGAAAAATCATAATCTTTATCCTTAATGTTTATAGGAGATGTGGCAAATTTAGGATCAGGAGACAGTTTATATCTAACAGCATGTTCTGCAAGCAACTTTTTAATTTTTCTTGCATCAGTAGTAGCATTGCATTTTTCAATAAAATCATCATCAAGTTCCACATAATCTTCATCAAGATCATCACTAGAATATTCAACAGACTCAGGTGAATTAACAGGTGTAGCAGCATTTTCATTAGGAGTTTCAGTATTTTCAATTTGCCTAGACCTAGCAATTGTAGCATCTAGAAAAGATCCTAACGAACCATCATTATCAAGCACAGCAGAAGCATCATCACAATTATGAGAGGAATTTTCAGATTCAGCAGAAGTACCAGCATTTGAAGCTTGTGGTGGTGAAACAAGTTTACTTATCACAGATGGTGAATCAAGAGCAGCAGAGGTACTAAGAGTTGTACCTTTTCTTGTAGTGGATGGTAATATGGCGATCTTAGTATCGCGAGGTTTACCCATGATGGAGACTTTGCAGCGAACAATATCAATCCAAGTGAACTTCCAAATAAAGCTATGCTCCCCGGCAACGGCGCCAGAAAATAGTCTTGATGACCCACAAGTATAGGGGATCGCAACAGTCTTCGAGGGAAGTATTACCCAATTTATTGATTCGACACAAGGGGAGACAAAGAATACTTCTAAGCCTTAACGGAGTTGTCAATTCAGCTGCACCTGGAAACAGACTTGCTCGCAAGAGTTTATCAGTAGTAACAGTTTTATAGCAGTAGGAATAGTGAAATAACAGCAGCGGTGAAATAAAGACAGCAGTAGTGATTATAGTAAACAACAGGATTAAAATACTGTAGGCACAGGGACGGATTAACGGGCGTTGCATGGATGAGAGAAACTCATATAACAATCAAAGCAGGGGCATTTGCAGATAATAATAAAACGGTATCCAAGTACTAATCAATCAATAGGCATGTGTTCCATATTTAGTCGTACGTGCTCGCAATGAGAAACTTGCACAACATCTTTTGTCCTACCAGCCGGTGGCAGCCGGGCCTCTAGGGAAACTACTGGAAATTAAGGTACTCCTTTTAATAGAGTACCGGAGCAAAGCATTAACACTCCGTGAACACATGTGATCCTCACATCACTACCATTCCCTCCGGTTGTCCCGATTTCTGTCACTTCGGGGCCATTGGTTCCGGACAGCGACATGTGTATACAACTTGCAGGTAAGATCATAAACAACGAATATCTTCATGAATCAATAACATGTTCAGATCTGAGATCATGGCACTCGGGCCCTAGTGACAAGCATTAAGCATAACAAGTTGCAACAATATCATAAAAGTGACATCTACGGATACTAGGCACTATGCCCTAACAATCTTATGACTATTACATGACCAATCTCATCCAATCCCTACCATCCCCTTCAGCCTACAGCGGGGGAATTACTCACACATGGATGGGGGAAACATGGCTGGTCGATGGAGAGGCGTTGGTGGTGATGGCGGCGATGATCTCCTCCAATTCCCCGTCCCGGCGGAGTGCCAGAACGGAGACTTCTGGCTCCCGAGACGGAGTTTCGCGATGTGGCGGCTCTCTAGAGGGTTTCTGGCGACTTCGACTTCTCCCCGTGCGTTTTTAGGTCGAGGGCGATAAGTAGTCCGAAGGAGGGCGTCGGGGGCCAGCTTGATACGCGTAGATGCACACGTCCGTTGGGAACCCCAAGTGGAAGGTATGATGCGTATAGAAGCAAGTTTCCCTCAGTATGAAACCAAGGTTTATCGAACCAGTAGGAGCCAAGAAGCACGTTGAAGGTTGATGGTGGCGAAATGTAGTGCGGCGCAACACCAGGGATTCCGGCGCCAACGTGGAACCTGCACAACACAACCAAAGTACTTTGCCCCAACGAAACAGTGAGGTTGTCAATCTCACCGGCTTGCTGTAACAAAGGATTAACCGTATTGTGTGGAAGATGATTGTTTGCAAGAAAACAGTAAAACAAGTATTGCAGTAGATTGTATGCGATGTAAAGAATAGGACCGGGGTCCACAGTTCACTAGAGGTGTCTCTCCCATAAGATAAAAGCATGTTGGGTGAACAAATTACAGTCGGGCAATTGACAAAATAGAGAAGGGCATAACAATGCATATACATGATATGATAAATATAGTGAGATTTAATTGGGCATTACAACAAAGTACATAGACCGCCATCCAACTGCATCTATGCCTAAAAAGTCCACCTTCATGTTATCATCCGAACCCCTTTCAGTATTAAGTTGCAAAGCAACAGACAATTGCATTAAGTATGGTGCGTAATGTAATCGACAACTACATCCTTAGACATAGAATCAATGTTTTATCCCTAGTGGCAACAACACATCACAACCTTAGAACTTTCTGTCACTGTCCCAGGTGTCAATGAAGGCATGAACCCACTATCGAGCATAAATACTCCCTCTTGGAGTTAAGAGCAAAAACTTGGCCAGAGCCTCTACTAATAACGGAGAGCATGCAAGATCATAAACAACACATAAGTAATAGATTGATAATCACCATAACATAGTATTCTCTATCCATCGGATCCCGACAAACACAACATATAGTATTACAGATAGATGATCTTGATCATGTTAGGCAGCTCACAAGATCCAACAATGAAGCACAATTAGGAGAAGACGACCATCTAGCTACTGCTATGGACCCATAGTCCAGGGGTGAACTACTCACTCATCACTCCGGAGGCGATCATGGCGATGAAGAGTCCTCCGGGAGATGAATCCCCTCTCCGGCAGGGTGCGGAGGCGATCTCTGAATCCCCCGAGATGGGATTCGCGGCGGCGGCGTCTCTGGAAGGTTTCGTATCGTGGCTCTCGATGCGGGGTTTCGTGACGGGGCTTTAAGTAGGCAAAGGGCAGCCTCGGAAGGGGCTGGGGCCGGACACTAGGCGGCGCGGCCAGGGCCTAGGCCGCGCCGCCACCATGTGTGGGCCCCACGTGGCCCCTCTCTGCGGCTCTCGGGTGTTCTGGATGCTTCCGGGCAAAATAGGAACTGGCGTTGATTTCGTCCAATTCCGAGAATATTTCCTTACTAGGATTTCTGAAACCAAAAACAGCAGAAAACAGCAACTGGCTCTTCGGCATCTTGTTAATAGGTTAGTTCCAGAAAATGCGTAAATACGACATATAATGTGTGTAAAACATGTAGATATCATCAATAATGTAGCATGGAACATAAGAAATTATCGATACGTGATGTCTACGTTCCCCCTCCTTTCCTGTAGACAGTGTTGGGCCTCCAAGTGCAGAGGTTTGTAGAACAGCAGCAAGTTTTCCCTTAAGTGGATCACCCAAGGTTTATCGAACTCAGGGAGGAAGAGGTCAAAGATATCCCTCTCATGCAACCCTGCAACCACAAAGCAAGAAGTCTCTTGTGTCCCCAACACACCAAATAGGTGCACTAGTTCGGCGAAGAGATAGTGAAATACAGGTGGTATGAATATATATGAGCAGTAGCAACGGTGCCAGAAAATAGCTTGCGGCGTGTAGTTGATGGTGGTAGTATTGCAGCAGTAGTAACACAGTAAAATAGTAAACAAGCAGTATAGCAGTATTTAGGAACAAGGCCTAGGGATTAGACTTTCACTAGTGGACACTCTCAACATGGATCACATAACAGAATAGATAAATGCATACTCTACACTTTTGTTGGATGATGAACACATTGCGTAGGATTACACGAACCCTCAATGCCGGAGTTAACAAGCTCCACAATAATGCTCATATTTTAGTAACCTTTAGTGTAAGATAGATCAAAAGACTAAACCAAGTACTAGCATAGCATGCACACTGTCACCTTCATGCATATGTAGGAGGAATAGATCACATCAATATTATCATAGCAATAGTTAACTTCGCAATCTACAAGAGATCATGATCATAGCATAAACCAAGTACTAACACGGTGCACGCACTGTCACCTTTGCACACATGCAGGAGGAATAAAACTACTTTAATAACACATCACTAGAGTAGCACATAGATAAATTGTGATACAAACACATTGCAATCATCAAGAGATATAAATAAGCACTTCACTACGCTCTTCAACAGTGAATAAGTACTTCGTGAAATATAGCCTAAGAGACCCACACGGTGCACACACTGTCACCTTTACACACGTGGGACAAGGAGTCTCCGGAGATCACATAAGTAAAACCCACTTGACTAGCATAATGACATCTAGATTACAAGCATCATCATATGAATCTCAATCATGTAAGGCAGCTCATGAGATTATTGTATTGAACTACATAGGAGAGAGATGAACCACATAGCTACCGGTACAGCCCGAGCCTCGATGGAGAACTACTCCCTCCTCATGGGAGCAGCAGCGGTGATGAAGATGGCGGTGTCGATGGAGAAGCCTTCGGGGGCACTTCCCCGCTCCGGCAGTGCCGGAACAGAGACTCCTGTCCCCCAGATCTTGGCTTCGCGATGACGGCGGCTCTGGAACTTTTCTCGTATCGTGGCTTTCTCCGTAAGGGTTTTCGATGCGGGGGCTTTATATAGGCGAAGAGGCGGCGCAGGAGGGTCAACGAGGCGACGAGACCATAGGGTGGCGCGGCCGGGCCTGGGCGCGCCATGTCATCTGGGCCCACCAGGGCCCCCTCTGCGGCTCTCGGGTGTTCTGGATGCTTCCGGGCAAAATAGGAACCTGGGAGGTGATTTCGTCCAATTAGAGAATATTTCGTTACTAGGATTTCGAAACCAAAAACAGCGAAACGGGAGCGGCCCGGCATCTTGTTAATAGGTTAGTTCCAGAAAATGCACGAATATGACATAAAGTGTGCATAAAACATGTAGGTATCATCAATAAAGTAGCATGGAACATAAGAAATTATCGATACGTTGGAGACGTATCAGCATCCCCAAGCTTAGTTCTGCTCGTCCCGAGCAGGTAAAACGATAACAAAGATAATTTCTGAAGTGACATGCCATCATAAACTTGATCATATTGTAAACATATGTAATGAATGCAGCGATCAAAACAATGGTAATGACATGAGTAAACAAGTGAATCATAAAGCAATGACTTTTCATGAATAGCACTTTCAAGACAGGCATCAATAAGTCTTGCATAAGAGTTAACTCATAAAGCAATAATTCAAAGTAGAGGTATTGAAGCAACACAAAGGAAGATTAAGTTTCAGCGGTTGCTTTCAACTTGTAACATGTATATCTCATGGATAATTGTCAATGCAAAGCAATATAACAAATGCAATATGCAAATATGTAAGAATCAATGCAAAGTTCACACAAGTGTTTGCTTCTTGGGATGGAGAGAAATAGGTGAACTGACTCAACATAAAGTAAAAGAATGGTCCTTCAAAGAGGAAAGCATCGATTGCTATATTTGTGCTAGAGCTTTGATTTTGAAAACATATAGAGAGCATAAAAGTAAAGTTTTGAGAGGTGTTTGTTGTTGTCAACGAATGGTAGTGGGTACTCTAACCCCCTTGCCAGACAAACCTTCAAAGAGCGGCTCCCATTTTATTTTATTTTTGGGTGGCACTCCTTCCAACCTTTCTTTCACAAACCATGGCTAACCGAATCCTCGGGTGCCTGCCAACAATCTCATACCATGAAGGAGTGCCTTTTTATTTTAGTTTTATTATGTTGACACTCCTCCCCACCTTTGCTTTCTCAAGCCATGGCTAATCCTTCGGGTGCCGTCCAACAATCACATACCATGGAGGAGTGTCTATTTTTGTTAATTAATTTGGGACTGGGAATCCCATTGCCAGCTCTTTTTGCAAAATTATTGGATAAGCGGATGAAGCCACTAGTCCATTGGTGAAAGTTGCCCAACAAGATTGAAAGATAAACACCACATACTTCCTCATGAGCTATAAAACATTGACACAAATCAGAGGTGATAAATTTTGAATGGTTTAAAGGTAGCACTCATATTTCGAAATTTATCAGTATTCATAAAAGTTTCAATGCATTCATAATCATAGTTTATACCTGACTCTTTACCTTTGTCGTTCTCCCAATCTTCAGCGTTCTCCTTAATCCGATCAAGAAGGTCCCTTTTAAATTCTTCTTTATTGCTCGTGAATGATCCAGAACAAGTAGTATCCAGCAAGGTCTTATCTTGAAAAGAAAGTCTTGCATAGAAATTATCAATGATGATATTACCTGGAAGCTCATGATTGGGGCATTTGAGCATTAAAGTCTTCAATCTCTCCCATGCTTGGGCAATACTCTCTCCATCATGAGGCCAAAAATTATATATATGGTTTCGATCTTTGTGAATTTCACTTGGAGGATAGAACTTAGAACAAAATAGAGGCATAATATCCTTCCAATCAAGAGAGCGCCCGTCCTTCAGCAGTTTATACCAATGCGCCGCTTCACCAGATAGCGACATAACAAATAATTTCTTCCTAACTTCATCCATTGAAATACCTGCACACTTGAATAACCCGCATAATTCATGCAAAAACAGTAAATGATCTCCAGGATGGACAGTTCCATCCCCTTCATAGCGGTTATCCATAACACGTTCAATAATTTTCATAGGTATTTTATACGGAATACTTTCAGCAGGTGGATTTAAAATATCAGAAGCATCATTAGAGTTATCGCATATGGGAGATAAAGCATTATCAGAACAAAATATTTCTTCCAAAGCGGAGGAGCTAAAAAGATTATTTTTATGTAAACCAGCTTCCCCAAGCTTAGACTTCTTCATAGCATTAGTAGTAATTGCATTCATACTAATAACATTGCTACTATCATGTAAATAAGGTTCCATAGGTTTTTTAATTTTCGCATCAAACCATCCATGTCTTAAATCAGGAAATAGAATAAGAAGCTCACTAATTTTTTTGTTGTTTTCCATTATGCCTAACTAGTGAAAAATAAAAACAAGAAACAAAAAGATGTAATTGCAGAGTCTAAAGGAAATAGCTTCGAGCACACACACAATGGCGCCAGAAAAGTACTGTTACCTGGAACCGAAGTATGAGTGCCTTTTACCTTTCCTCCCCGGCACCGGCGCCAGAAAATAGCTTGATGTCTACGTTCCCCCTCCTTTCCTGTAGACAGTGTTGGGCCTCCAAGTGCAGAGGTTTGTAGAACAGCAACAAGTTTTCCCTTAAGTGGATCACCCAAGGTTTATCGAACTCAGGGAGGAAGAGGTCAAAGATATCCCTCTCATGCAACCCTGCAACCACAAAGCAAGAAGTCTCTTGTGTCCCCAACACACCAAATAGGTGCACTAGTTCGGCGAAGAGATAGTGAAATACGGGTGGTATGAATATATATGAGCAGTAGCAACGGTGCCAGAAAATAGCTTTTGGCGTGTAGTTGATGGTGGTAGTATTGCAGGTAGTAACACGGTAAAATAGTAAACAAGCGTGTAACGTAGCAGTATTTAGGAACAAGGCCTAGGGATTAGACTTTCACTAGTGGACACTCTCAACATGGATCACATAACAGATAGATAAATGCATACTCTACACTTTTGTTGGATGATGAACACATTGCGTAGGATTACACGAACCCTCAATGCCGGAGTTAACAAGCTCCACAATAATGCTCATATTTTAGTAACCTTTAGTGTAAGATAGATCAAAAGACTAAACCAAGTACTAGCATAGCATGCACACTGTCACCTTCATGCATATGTAGGAGGAATAGATCACATCAATATTATCATAGCAATAGTTAACTTCGCAATCTACAAGAGATCATGATCATAGCATAAACCAAGTACTAACACGGTGCACGCACTGTCACCTTTGCACACATGCAGGAGGAATAAAACTACTTTAATAACACATCACTAGAGTAGCACATAGATAAATTGTGATACAAACACATTGCAATCATCAAGAGATATAAATAAGCACTTCACTACGCTCTTCAACAGTGAATAAGTACTTCGTGAAATATAGCCTAAGAGACCCACACGGTGCACACACTGTCACCTTTACACACGTGGGACAAGGAGTCTCCGGAGATCACATAAGTAAAACCCACTTGACTAGCATAATGACATCTAGATTACAAGCATCATCATATGAATCTCAATCATGTAAGGCAGCTCATGAGATTATTGTATTGAACTACATAGGAGAGAGATGAACCACATAGCTACCGGTACAGCCCGAGCCTCGATGGAGAACTACTCCCTCCTCATGGGAGCAGCGGTGATGAAGATGGCGGTGGAGATGGCAGCGGTGTCGATGGAGAAGCCTTCGGGGCACTTCCGCTCGGCGGTGCGGGCGAGACTCTGTCCCCAGGATCTTGGCTTCGCGATGACGGCGGCTGGAACTTTTCTCGTATCGTGGCTTTCTCCGTAAGGGTTTTCGATGCGGGGGCTTTATATAGGCGAAGAGAGGCGCGGGGTCAACGAGGCGACGAGACCATAGGAGTGGCGCGGCCGGGGCTGGGCGCGCCACCATGTCATCTGGGCCCACCAGGGCCCCCTCTGCGGCTCTCGGGTGTTCTGGATGCTTCCGGGCAAAATAGGAACCTGGAGGTGATTTCGTCCAATTAGAATATTTCGTTACTAGGATTTCTGAAACCAAAAACAAAACAGGAACTGGCACTTCGGCATCTTGTTAATAGGTTAGTTCCAGAAAATGCACGAATATGACATAAAGTGTGCATAAAACATGTAGGTATCATCAATAAAGTAGCATGGAACATAAGAAATTATCGATACGTTGGAGACGTATCAATACGTTGGAGACGTATCAGGGGGCCACAGCTTAGTTCTGCTCGTCCCGAGCAGGTAAAACGATAACAAAGATAATTTCTGAAGTGACATGCCATCATAATCTTGATCATACTATTGTAAACATATGTAATGAATGCAGCGATCAAAAACAATGGTAATGACATGAGTAAACAAATGTATCATAAAGCAAAGACTTTTCATGAATAGTACTTCAAGACAAGCATCAATAAGTCTTGCATAAGAGTTAACTCATAAAGCAATAAATCAAAGTAAAGGTATTGAAGCAACACAAAGGAAGATTAAGTTTCAGCGGTTGCTTTCAACTTATAACATGTATATCTCATGGATAGTGTCAACATAAAGTAATATAACAAGTGCAATATGCAAGTATGTAGGAATCAATGCACATTTCACACAAGTGTTTGCTTCTTGAGGTGGAGAGAGATAGGTAAACTGACTCAACAATAAAAGTAAAAGAAAGGTCCTTCAAGAGGAAAGCATCGATTGCTGTATTTGTGCTAGAGTTTTTATTTTGAAAACATGAAACAATTTTGTCAACGGTAGTAATAAAGCATATGAGTTATGTAAATTATATCTTACAAGTTGCAAGCCTCATGCATAGTATACTAATAGTGCCCGCAACTTGTCCTACTTAGCTTGGACTACCGGATCTTCGCAATGCACATGTTTCAACCAAGTGTCACAAAGGGGTACCTCCATGCCGCCTGTACAAAGGTCTAAGGAGAAAGCTCGCATTTGGATTTCTCGCTTTTGATTATTCTCAACTTAGACATCCATACCGGGACAACATGGACAACAGATAATGGACTCCTCTTTAATATAAGCATGTAACAACAATTATTATTCTCATATGAGATTGAGGATATATGTCCAAAACTGAAACTTCCACCATGATTCATGGCTTTAGTTAGCGGCCCAATGTTCTTCTCTAACAATATGCATGCTCCAACCATTAAGGTGGTAGATCTCTCTTACTTCAGACAAGACGGACATGCATAGCAACTCACATGATATTCAACAAAGAGTAGTTGATGGCGTCCCCGGAAGCATGGTTATCGCACAACAAGCAACTTAATAAAATATAAAGTGCATAAGTACATATTCAATACTACAATAGTTTTTAAGGCTATTTTGTCCCATGAGCTATATATTGCAAAGGTGAATGATGGAATTTTAAAGGTAGCACTCAAGCAATTTACTTTGGAATGGCGGAGAAATACCATGTAGTAGGTAGGTATGGTGGACACAAATGGCATAGTGGTTGGCTCAAGGATTTTGGATGCATGAGAAGTATTCCTCTCGATACAAGGTTTAGGCTAGCAAGGTTATTTGAAGCAAACTCAAAGATGAACCGGTGCAGCAAAACTCACATAAAAGACATATTGTAAACATTATAAGACTCTACACCGTCTTCCTTGTTGTTCAAAACTCAATACTAGAATTATCTAGACCTTAGAGAGACCAAATATGCAAACCAAATTTTAGCAAGCTCTATGTATTTCTTCATTAATGGGTGCAAAGTATATGATGCAAGAGCTTAAACATGAGCACAACAATTTCCAAGTATCACATTATCCAAGACATTTTAGAATTACTACATGTAGCATTTTCCAATTCCAACCATATAACAATTTAACGAAGAAGAAACTTCGCCATGAACATTATGAGTAAAGCCTAAGGACATATTTGTCCATATGCAACAGCGGAGCGTGTCTCTCTCCCACAAAGTGAATGCTAGGATCCATTTTATTCAAACAAAAAAAAACAAAAACAAACCGACGCTCCAAGCAAAGAACACAAGATGTGACTGAATAAAAATATAGTTTCAGGGGAGGAACCTGATGATGTTGTCGATGAAGAAGGGGATGCCTTGGGCATCCCCAAGCTTAGCTTGAGTCTTCTTAAAATATGCAGGGGTGAACCACGGGGCATCCCCAAGCTTAGAGCTTTCACTCCTCTTGATCATAGTATATCATACTCCTCTCTTGATCCTTGAAAACTTCCTTCACACCAAACTTCAAGCAAACTCATTAGAGGGTTAGTGCACAATTAATAATTCACATATTCAGAGGTGACACAATCATTCTTAACACTTCTGGACATTGCACAAAGCTACTGGACATTAATGGATCAAAGAAATTCATCCAACATAGCAAATATGGCAATGCGAAATAAAGGCAGAATCTGTCAAAAACAGAACAGTCCGTAAAGACGAATTTTAAAATGGCACCAGACTTGCTCAAATGGAAAAACTCAAAACTAATGAAAGTTGCGTACATATGATCACGCTCGTAAATTGGCAGATTTTTTCGAATTTTCTACAGAGACTTAGGCCCAGATTCGTGACAGACAGCAATGCTGTTTCTGCGCAGCGATCCCAAATATAACATCAACTTTAACATAGAAATTTTACTTGGCACAAAAACATGATAAGGAGAGGTTGCTACAGTAGTAAACAACTTCCAAGACTCAAATATAAAACAAAGTACTGTAGTAAAAACATGGGTTGTCTCCTATAAGCGCTTTTCTTTAACGCCTTTCAGCTAGGCGCAGAAAGTGCAAATCAAGTAACATCGAGAGTAGAAGCATCAACATCATAACTTGTTCTAATAATAGAATCAAAAGGCAACTTCATTCTCTTTCTAGGGAAGTGTTCCATACCTTTCTTGAGAGGAAATTGATATTTAATATTACCTTCCCTCATATCAATAACAGCACCAACAGTTCGAAGAAAAGGTCTTCCCAACACAATAGGACAAGATGCATTGCATTCGATATCCAAGACAACAAAATCAACGGGGACAAGGTTATTGTTAACCGTAATGCGCACATTATCAATCCTCCCCAAAGGTTTCTTTTTAACATTATCGGCAAGATTAACATCCAAATAACAATTCTTCAATGGTGGCAAGTCAAGCATATCATAAATCTTTTTAGGCATAACAGAAATACTTGCACCAAGATCACATAGAGCATTACATTCAAAGTCATTGAATTTCATTTTAATGATGGGCTCCCAACCATCTTCTAACTTTCTAGGAATAGAAGTTTCAAGTTTTAGTTTCTCTTCTCTAGCTTTTATGAGAGCATTTGTAATATGTTTTGTAAAGGCTAAATTTATAGCACTAGCATTAGGACTTTTAGCAAGTTTTTGTAAGAACTTTATAACTTTAGAGATGTGACAATCATCAAAGTCTAAATCATTATGAGCTACAGCAATGGGATCATTGTCCCCAAGGTTGGAAAAAATTTCAGCAGTTTTATCACAAGCAGTTTCAGCAGTTTTAGCAATTTCAGGCAGTTTTGTACGCTTTGCACTAGGAGTAGAAACATTGCCAACACCAATTATTTTACCATTGATAGTAGGAGGTGCAGCAACATGTGAATAATTAACATTACTAGTGGTGGTAATAGTCCAAACTTTAGCTACATTATTTTCTTTAGCTAGTTTTTCATTTTCTTCTCTATCCCACCTAGCACGCAATTCAGCCATTAATCTTATATTCTCATTAATTCTAACTTGGATGGCATTTGCTGTAGTAGTAATCTTATTATCAATATCATTATTAGGCATAACTTTCAATTTTAATAGATTAACGTCAGAGGCAAGTCTATCAACTCTAGAAGCAATAATATCAATTTTATCAAGCTTTTCCTCAACAGATTTGTTAAAAGCAGTTTGTGTACTAATAAATTCTTTAAGCATAGCTTCAAGACCAGAGGGTACACTTCTATTATTGTTGTAAGAATTCCCATAAGAATTACCATAACCATTACCATTAGCAGAAGGATATGGCCTATAGTTATTACCAGAGTTGTTCCTATAAGCATTGTTGTTGAAATTATTATTTTTAATGAAATTCACATCAACATTTTCTTCTTGAGCAACCAATGAAGCTAAAGGAACATTATTTGGATCAACATTAGATCTACCATTCACAAGCATAGACATAATCACATCAATCTTATCACTCAAGGAAGAGGATTCTTCAACAGAATTTACCTTCTTACCTTGTGGAGCTCTTTCCGTGTGCCATTCAGAGTAATTTATCATCATATCATCAAGAAGCTTTGTAGCCGCCCCCAAAGTGATGGACATAAAGGTACCTCCAGCAGCTGAATCCAATAAATTCCGCGAAGAAAAATTTAGTCCTGCATAGAAGGTTTGGATGATCATCCAAGTAGTCAGTCCATGGGTTGGGCAATTCTTCACCAAAGTTTTCATTCTCTCCCATGCTTGAGCAACATGTTCAGTATCTAATTGCTTAAAATTCATTATGCTACTTCTCAAAGATATAATTTTAGCGGGAGGATAATATCTACCAATAAAAGCATCCTTGCATTTAGTCCATGAATCAATACTATTCTTAGGCAAAGATAGCAACCAATCTTTAGCTCTTCCTCTTAATGAGAAAGGAAACAATTTCAATTTAATAATATCACCATCTACATCCTTATACTTTTGCATTTCACAAAGTTCAACAAAATTATTAAGATGGGCAGCAGCATCATCGGAACTAACACCAGAAAATTGATCTCTCATGACAAGATTTAGTAAAGCAGGTTTAATTTCAAAGAATTCTGCTGTAGTAGCAGGTGGAGCAATAGGTGTGCATAGGAAATCATTATTATTTGTGGTTGTGAAGTCACACAACTTAGTATTTCAGGGGTATTCATTTTAGCAACAGTAAATAAAGCAAACTAGATAAAGTAAATGCAAGTAACTAATTTTTTGTGTTTTTGATATGGAGAGCAAGACAGTAAATAAAGTAAAACTAGCAACTAATTTTTTGTGTGTTTTGTTTAGGTGCATGTTACCACCCGATTTTGGCCAAATCAGGAGTTGGGCCGTAAGTGAAGATGGGCTTAGAAGATTACACGTGGAGTATCTTTGAAGCGGCCTTGCGCTGGGAGTTTGGGCTAAGTTGCCCGTGTATCTGTAACATATTAGGTCGCGTTGTAATTTAGATTAAAGAGATAGAGTCTGGCCCGTGCACGGTTAGGTGCACGCCTCAATTAGAAAGTCCCTTGGACTATAAATATGTATCTAGGGTTATCGAAAAAGGAGGACAATCATCGTTCAACCAACACAAAATACGGCGCATCGCCACCCCTTTCTTCGAGGGTTTCTCCCGGGTAAGCACCATCCTGCCTAGATCGCATCTAGCGATCTAGGCAGTATACGTTTATTCGTTAACCTTGTACTGCTCGTGCTGAAGCCTTGTTGATGGCGAGCAGTACTATTTATCCTTAGGTGTTTAGGGTCTTGCATTGATGCTTTCACGTGCATATCTGCGTGGCAATGCCGTCCCTCGACACCTAGCTGCCCTACGTCTATACGTAAGGGCAGCATCTTGCTTGATCATGCTTAGTAGATCCGATCCGTTATAGTTGCTCCCTGCATCTGCAGGGGGATTAGTTTAATATCTGCATAGTTAGGCCTTATGCTGGGGTCGGACGATCCGGTAGTGCGTTAGGCGTTGTTTATCGTCCTGCGAGGGATGTTAGGGAATCAACGTATGTTGGTTTTTAGGCCTCTCGTAGGGGTGGTTTGCATCACCTCTCGTAGCTGCTAGGCCCGATCGCACGTAGGACGTTCCGATTATGCGGTGAAAACCCTAAACTATCGTGGATCGCTTTAGCTTTGTCCTGATCAAGCAGGATCCCCATGCCATTGTAAATCCAACGTGAAGCATGGGGCGATCGGCTCCTTGAGCCGATCCACAGGGAAACCTGAGAGCCGATAGGGCTCGTATTTAATGTTTACGTGTCTACCATGCAGGAACAATCGAAGCACTAACACCTTCCTGATCGGGTCTAGGTCAGGTGGCACGCCCTAGCAACCGCCAGGACGTTTGGCCAGAAGATTTGCGGGACGACGCGAGGTGCCAGGGATCCACTAAGCGGCCCTGGGAGCTTCCCGGCTCTTCGTGTTGCTTAACCAAAGCCCGTCGGGGGGTTTTGGAGGGTAACACATTCTGGCACGCCCGGTGGGACACGACGTCGGCATCTACGTCAACATCCACGTCAACATCGGCATCTGAACAGATCACATACGAGGATCTTCCTCCTGATCATAAGAAGAAGTACGATGAGCTGAAGGCCATCGTTGAAGCCGAACTCATCGGCTCCTTTGAGAAGACCCGTTCGCACGGTATCAGGTTCAAAGGATTCACGCCACAAGGCGTCCTCGACGAGGTAGATCTGTCTCTCCCGTCAGACGAACGTACGAGGCCCTGCGACGGAGGTCGGCTACATGGTGGCCCATTCACTCATCGGCACTCTGAGAGCCTGGTGAACACTTTGGAGCGCGTTGCGCTCCGTGTGGTGCAAGAGATCATGGAGCGTACTCCCCTTCAGGACCTGTTCTAGGGACGCACCAGGGAGAGATGCAACTCCACACCAGGCCACCTCTGCCGTACACAATGGCGGCTCCACAGCAACAAGGCTCACCGGCATACGTCGTCTACAAAGACCGGGCGACCCGGTTCTTCCATGACCCGCCCAAGGAAATCCCACACGGATACGTGTGCGCGTATGTGCCGGATTGCAACAGCTGGACGCAGGCGATCCAGGCTCCACCAGGAGGGATTGCCGGAGCAGGAGCAATTGTTCCGGCAGGAAGAACGACTGCAGCAGCGGGGAGTCTAGGAGCGGAAGCTGAGAAACAAGCGTGGCTAGCCAAGTACACCACTGCACCAGTCCAGGAAAGCTCAGCCGCCAGTACCTCCACCGCAGATCAAATCAGCGCAGTCCTGAGAGATCAGTTCGGCATCTTGCCGAAGAAGAAGATAATCGGCTATTCCAAGCCGTACCCCAATGAGTTCGACCTGATCCCACTACCGCCTAAGTACCGGCTTCCGGACTTCAACAAATTCAGTGGGTCAGAGGGTCGAGCTCCATCGAGCACGTGAGCCGATACTTGGCCCAGTTGGGCATGGTTTCGGCATCGGATCAGCTACGGGTGAGGTTCTTCTCGCAATCCCTCACCGGTCCAGCTTTTGGATGGTACACCTCGTTGCAGCCAAATTCAGTGCAATCATGGAAGCAGCTGGAGGAACTGTTCCACACCCAGTACCATTCAGAAGGTACTGAAGCTGGTATTGCCGAACTAGCTCAGGTTCGGCAGAAGCGAGGAGAGACAGTCTCTGAATACATCCAACGTTTCAGAACTGTCAAGAACCGATGCTATTCGGCTCACCTAACTGAGAAAGAGGCAGTCGAGCTGGCCGTGGCAGGCCTTGCAGCGTCATTCAAGGACCTGACGTTCCAGGTTGAGTACAACTCGTTGACGCACCTGGTCAATAGACTGACCTTATATGAACAGCGCCATCCAGAACTGTACCAGGACAAGTTCAAGCGCGCGATAACCCTGGTCAATGCTGATGAGGATGAAGATTCTGCGGAAGATCAGGAAGTTGCAGTAGCCGAGTGGACTCGGACGCCAGTACCTGTGTCCTGCAAATGGGTGAACCCGCCAGGGCCTCCAAGAGGGTTGGACTTTGACGTGACCAAGACTGAACAGATCTTCGATCTGCTACTGAAAGAGAAACAGTTGAAGCTACCCGAAGGCCACAATCCTACACACGGAGATGAACAAGAGGCCATACGCAAATGGCATCATACGTTCACGCACGCCACCAACGACTGCAAAGTGTTGCGCGCACAAATTCAGATGGCGATAGAATCAGGCCGATTAACTTTCGGACAGTTTGCCATGAAGGTAGACATGCGTCCGTTTCCGGACGTCAACATGGTGGACCTAAGCCACTCCATAAGAGAGCCAGGGTTCTCTTTCGATGTCAATATGGCAGGGTTTGTGATCCGCCATGGCGTGGACAAAGCAGAGAGCAGCCACTCCCGTGGCAAGGATAAAGAGGAGGCCGTTCCACGCGACCGGCCCCAAGACGACGATAGACGGTACCTAACCGAGGAGGAGGTGAGAAGCATACGGTATCAGCGCCCATTATCCGTACATCTCCTCAACAAATATGAGCAGCAGTACGACCGACGTCGGCGCTACGACGAAGACGATGAAAGATATCGTCGGTCTGCGGAGGAAGGTATCGTCGGAATGACGGCAACAACGACGGGTACGAACGTCGCGCCAGTGGGAGGTCAAGGGAGCAAGACAACGTGGATAAGCACTGGGTGTCCCTTCTTCAAACATTGCTGGGACTCAGGAATGAGCCGTTGCCAACAATCGAGAACTGCCAGAATGCACACAGCAAAGGAGAAGGACGAACGAAGTTTCAGTGTTCGGCGTCTAGGACCTCTCCCATCGAAGTAAACGAGCTGAGTCATCTCAAGAAGAAGACTTTGAGGAGTCGGATGGAGAAGAAGATAGGTATCACCGACCAAGGTGGTGCCCTGATGGACTCAGCCATTCTCAGAAGCGTAGGGTGCAGCGGCTGCGAAACTTGGAAGAAGCCGAGGCACAGTACCTGTACACGTTGAGAAGAGCACGGCCCGATCTGGCCGTGAAAATCCAACAAACATTGGAGACGCGCCCGCCAAAGAAAGTATGGCGCCCAAAACAGGCGAAAGCCAGGCATCGGCTGATGCCGATGCAGACATCGGCTGATACAAACATGATATCCGTGACCCGGACGGAGTAGCAAGTCCAAGACATTGGACATACGTGGCAAGGCCGATCCCTGAGATCGGCCCTCAAAAAATGAAAAGCAAAGGATCTTATCTCCAGCATGCCACGTAGCTACAATGGAAATCCAAGAAGTTGCAAATCATCGCCAAAGCCTTGCAACGGAAAAGGAGGCCGATTCCCGCAATCGGCCAAAATTATCCTCAACATCCTTTTGTCTGTGTTCAGCATTGATCCAACAGATGCCTGAAGAGCCGATGCCATCAATTACTTGACAGAATCGGCTCGGGGGGCACATATGGATGAGATACGAGGATACGGAGCTGGGAACGGATGTCAAATGTCCAGCAGAGCAGCTCAAGTATGGGGGCCGATACGTAAACAAATCGGCCGCAAAAAACGAAAACTCAAAAAATTGAGCACGCCGATGCGTAGACATCGACTTAAGGATTAAAGCCGATGCACGGCCATCGACTCAAGGGATATAAGCGGAAGCCTAACAAGAGCAGGCCCCTCATTGAGATTGCTTGGCGACTCAGGCCCTCTCTTCAAGGACTTCCAACTCCTTCTGCAAGACTTCAAGCTCGGCAGCATCGACAGAAGCATCAGTTTGGGCGTCCAAGACGGCCCTTTTTCTCATTTAAGGTGTTGATATTTGCCGGCAAGTTTGAGGATCGCAGCCCTGGCCAACAGCAAGAACAGCATGGACGTGCAGATCAGGCTAGGATCATGAGAACGACCGACGGTCGTCCAGTTGGACTGAACTGCATTCTCACCAGAGGTTGCCTCATTGGACTGAAGAAGCTCGGGGCGGAGAAGGTGGCCAAAAAAAAACTTCAAGGATCAATCGGCTGATAAAAACTTCAGCACAGCCGATGTTTGGACATCGACTCTAGTACAATTGCACGAGATCTACCAGCTGCATGTTCAAGATGCGAGGTCGGCAGCACTCTCAGAGGCATCAGTAAAGCTGTTGGTGATTCATCTACCACATCGGTTTTCAGTGGAGGGAAGGCAGTCGATGGGGGCAAGTTTGGCTGATTCTGCATAGTGATTGCCTCGAGTTACCTGCAAAGCCCTTTCTTCGGTCTGCGTATTCTCACCGTTAGATTCCCCTTGACTAAGGCTCGGGGGGTAGCTGGTCTGATGAGTGCTCTGTTTTCAAAGCCGATCGGGGTATCATCGGCTGATCCTTCGTCGCAACTTCCTTCAGCAAATGATGAGTTCTTGAAGAGTCTCAGGCCTCAAAGTCATCGGCTGAGGAGTGGAGGGATGGATTACGTAGGACCGATGCGTTAACATCGGCTTATTAAGCGTTGGTTGAGGAGAATCGGCTAAATCAATTGAGGAAAAATCGACAAAGTCTGATTAAGAGGAAATTCTTCATTAATAAAAGGGATTTCTTACAATGGAGAGCCGATTATTCAAACAAGGGGAACAGATTACTACTGCTGGTCCTATGCTAGCGAATCCCTGCTCTAAGTCTGTTGCCGTCCTCGTCATCGCTGGGGTAGCCGCCCTCATCGCTACTGTTGACGAATTCCTCGTCGCTGCTACTGTGACCTTCAGCGGGGGCCTCCTCCTCGTCATCATCATCATCCTCATCGGACCAGGCCCAGCCACGGATGCGCTTTGGCGGCGGTTCCTCGGAGGAGGTGTCATCCTCTGGTTCCTTCTTCGTGTCGGAGGAGATATCTTCGTCTTCGTCGTCCTCTTCTTCTTCTTCTTCTCTTTGGTGGAGGAAGTGAATCTGCCCCGGAAGAGAGGGTCGTTGCTGTCGCTCTCCGCCTCTAGTTCTCCATCGATCAAGAACCGAAGATCATCTTCCCCGTCAGTCAGGGGCATGTCACCATCCGACCAGACGAGGTCTTCGGGTCGGCCTTCGGGCACGAAGTCGAAGTCAAATTCTTGCTCATCCCAATGCTCGGGAGCGCGCCGGTTATATGCTTCCGTCTGATTGACCTCCGGCTCTCCCTCGCTTGCGGAAGAGGATTGGGAAGAGGAAGAAGAAGACATGGCTATGAAGGAAGAGGGTTTTTTGGCAAGAGGATGAGGAAGAGAACTGTTCGATGCGGTTAAATAAAGGGGGATATATTGGAGATCAATGCTCGAACAGTTTCCGAGGGTATAGGGCCAAAATTGTCAAATCATGCAGAGGAGTTGAGAAGGCAAGACGTCATCATGGAGAATCTGCGACGGTTCTGCTCACGACATGACCCCTCGAGGAAAAAACAGATGGTTTTGATATTATCATTACCAAAACCAGGGGGCATGTGTTACCCGATTTTGGCCAAATCAGGAGTTGGGCCGTAAGTGAAGATGGGCTTAGAAGATTACACGTGGAGTATCTTTGAAGCGGCCTTGCGCTGAGAGTTTGGGCTAAGTTGCCCGTGTATCTGTAACATATTAGATCGCGTTGTAATTTAGATTAAAGAGATAGAGTCTGGCCCGTGCACGGTTAGGTGCACGCCTCAATTAGAAAGTCCCTTGGACTATAAATATGTATCTAGGGTTATCGGAAAAGGAGGACAATCATCGTTCAACCAACACAAAATACGGCGCATCGCCACCCCTTTCTTCGAGGGTTTCTCCCGGGTAAGCACCATGCTGCCTAGATCGCATCTAGCGATCTAGGCAGCGTACGTTTATTCGTTAACCTTGTACTGCTCGTGCTGAAGCCTTGTTGATGGCGAGCAGTACTATTTATCCTTAGGTGTTTAGGGGCTTGCATTGATGCTTTCACGTGCACATCTGCGTGGCAATGCCGTCCCTCGACACCTAGCTGCCCTTACGTCGATCTAGACGTAAGGGCAGCATCTTGCTTGATCGTGCTTAGTAGATCCGATCCGTTATAGTCGCTCCATCTGCAGGGATTAGTTTAATATCTGCATAGTTAGGCCTTATGCTTGGGTCGGACGATCCGGTAGTGCGTTAGGCGTTGTTTATCGTCCCTGCGAGGGATGTTCCGGGAATCAACGTATGTTGGTTTTTAGGCCTCTCGTAGGGGTGGTTTGCATCACCTCTCGCTGCTAGGCCCGATCGCACGTAGGACGTTCCGATTATGCGGTGAAAAAAACTGTCGTAGATCGCTTTAGCTTTGTCCTGATCAAGCAGGATCCCCATGCCATTGTAAATCCAACGTGAAGCATGGGGCGATCGGCTCCTTGAGCCGATCCACGAGGAGAGCCGATAGGGCTCGTATTTAATGTTTACGTGTCTACCATGCAGGAACAATCGACACTAACACCTTCCTGATCGGGTCTAGGTCAGGTGGCACGCTAGCAACCGCCAGGACGTTTGGCCAGAAGATTTGCGGGACGACGAGGTGCCAGGGATCCACTAAGCGGCCCTGGGAGCTTCCCGCTCTTCGTGTTGCTTAACCAAAGCCCGTCGGGGGGTTTTGGATTTAGTGCAACAAACAAAGTAGTAAATAAAATAAAGCAAGACAAAAACAAAGTAAAGAGGTTGGGAAGTGGAGACTCCCCTTGCAGCGTGTCTTGATCTCCCCGGCAACGGCGCCAGAAATTTACTTGATGGCGTGTAGTTGACGTGGGAGTTAGAAATCTATGGGATGCAACTTTTCTTCAAGTCCCCGACAACGGCGCTAGAAATTTAGCTTGATACGCGTAGATGCACACGTCCGTTGGGAACCCCAAGTGGAAGGTATGATGCGTATAGAAGCTAGTTTCCCTCAGTATGAAACCAAGGTTTATCGAACCGGTAGGAGCCAAGAAGCACGTTGAAGGTTGATGGTGGCGAAATGTAGTGCGGCGCAACACCAGGGATTCCGGCGCCAACGTGGAACTTGCACAACACAACCAAAGTACTTTGCCCCAACGAAGCAGTGAGGTTGTCAATCTCACCGCTTGCTGTGTAACAAAGGATTAACCGTATTGTGTGGAAGATGATTGTTTGCAAGAAAACAGTAAAACAAGTATTGCAGTAGATTGTATGCGATGTAAAGAATAGGACCGGGGTCCACAGTTCACTAGAGTGTCTCTCCCATAAGATAAAAGCATGTTGGGTGAACAAATTACAGTCGGGCAATTGACAAAATAGAGAAGGGCATAACAATACATATACATGATATGATAAATATAGTGAGATTTAATTGGGCATTACAACAAAGTATAGACCGCCATCCATGCATCTATGCCTAAAAAGTCCACCTTCAGGTTATCATCCGAACCCCTTTCAGTATTAAGTTGCAAAGCAACAGACAATTGCATTAAGTATGGTGCGTAATGTAATCGACAACTACATCCTTAGACATAGAATCAATGTTTTATCCCTAGTGGCAACAACACATCACAACCTTAGAACTTTCTGTCACTGTCCCAGGTGTCAATGAAGGCATGAACCCACTATCGAGCATAAATACTCCCTCTTGGAGTTAAGAGCAAAAACTTGGCCAGAGCCTCTACTAATAACGGAGAGCATGCAAGATCATAAACAACACATAAGTAATAGATTGATAATCACCATAACATAGTATTCTCTATCCATCGGATCCCGACAAACACAACATATAGTCTTACAGATAGATGATCTTGATCATGTTAGGCAGCTCACAAGATCAACAATGAAGCACAATTAGGAGAAGACGACCATCTAGCTACGCTATGGACCCATAGTCCAGGGGTGAACTACTCACTCATCACTCCGGAGGCAATCATGGCGATGAAGAGTCCTCCAGGAGATGAATCCCCTCTCCGGCAGGGTGCGGAGGCGATCTCTGAATCCCCCGAGATGGGATTCGCGGCGGCGTCTCTGGAAGGTTTCCGTATCGTGGCTCTCGATGGGGGTTTCGCGACGGAGGCTTTAAGTGGCGAAAGGGCAGCCTCGGAAGGTGCAGTGGGGGCCGGACACTAGGGCGGCGCGGCCAGGGCTGGGCCGCGCAGCCATGTGTGGGCCCCACGTGGCCCCTCTCTGCGGCTCTCGGGTGTTCGGATGCTGGGCAAAATAGGAACACGGGCGTTGATTTCGTCCAATTCGAGAATATTTCCTTACTAGGATTTATGAAACCAAAAATAGAAAACAGCAACCGGCTCTTCGGCATCTTGTTAATAGGTTAGTTCCGAGAAAATGCGTAAATACGACATATAATGTGTGTAAAACATGTAGATATCATCAATAATGTAGCATGGAACATAAGAAATTATCGATACGTTGGAGACGTATCGGGGCCACACTAGGGCCGCGCGGGCCTCTGGCGCGCGGCTGGTGTGTGGGGCCCGTGCCCCCACACGGCTTGCCCATCAGCTCCGTATTGCAGGGAAAATAGGGCCTTGTATAAATTCCGAGGTTTTTCTGAAAGTTGGAGTTCTGCACAAAAACGAGACACTTCTGCTGAAAACAACGTTAGTCCGTGTTAGTTGTATCCAAAATACACAAATTAGAGGCAAAACAATAGCAAAAGTGTTCGGGAAAGTAGATACGTTTTGGACGTATCAGTGCACCAACTCCAACATAGGTTCTTCACAGCACCATCATACTAACATAACAACAAGGGATCCCTAGCTAACAACAAAGGGATCCCAACAACAAACTAGGAGGCAGCAGCAGCAGCACACGTCCAGGACTCCGCCTACCCCATCTGGCTCTGCCTCCACTTGTTGCTCTTGCTCCCCTTGGGAGCCTTGGGCTTGAGCGGAGGCATGCGCCCGGCGGAGATCTCCACCCGCTGCAAGCTGCGGAGGTGCATGCCGAGCGCCCTGTGCTTGGCGCGGAAGGAGTGGACGTTCACCGTCGTGCCGACGTTGGGGAAGGTGTTGCTGATGTTCTCAGCATGCGTGACGAGGCAGTTGAAGTCCGTGGCGCCGAGTCTCCTGGTGCAGAAGGGGCACCTGTAGACCTCCTTGGCGAAGTAGGAGATGTACTGGCCGACCTGCAGCCTCCGCAGCACTTGGCGAGTCTTGACGTCCTCCTCCTCTTCGTCGCTGCCGACGTCGCTGCCAGACATCTGATCCATATCAAACAGAAACTAGTGAATGAGTTGCAACGATGACTAACGTACATGATAACAAAGTTAAGAAAAACAGAGTCAGCCTCAGTTAGAGTGGACATGATTATATATCTACAGGGAAGGTGTTAGCGAACTAAAGCTCATGCACAACAGATTTGTACACAGCAATGGTTCGCTGAACCCTCCCTGTAAAAATTTGTGCCCAACCATTCATCATAGGCAAAGAAACAGATTCTAGATCTGAACTAGATCTGAACTTGAACACATTCGAGATTATTTGCAAAATTAAACGGTTGATATCTTTTGATTAGTGCATAAAATAACTGATTGAGATCTCATGATTACTTGCATAAATTAACTGATTGAGATCCAATATTACTTGCATAAATTAACCGAACAGCCGAACCCCAAATCTTAAATGAAATCAAGAAGTGATCAAAACAAAATGGAATAAAATCGGCGCAAATATTAGCCCAATACTCATCCATCTACAGATCCATCTACACCAGCAAAAATAGGGTTCAAAAAGGAATGGGGAACAAAAAAGGAAGCAAACCGTAGTTACCTCGTTCCATGGGTCCTCCAGGGAGGTGTCGTAGGGGTTCGGGGGCGGGACGTACGGCACGGGGTCGTAGGGGTCCCATCCCGCCGGGATCTGACTGCCACCGGCGGCAGCAGCCTCCGTGCACCGGCGACGGCGGCGGCGGCGACGTCCGTAGAGGGGACGGCGCCGAAGATGGAGGCGTCGCGCTTCGAGCCTACCTCGACGATGGGATTGGCATTCTCCTTGTCCATCTCTCCGGCGGAGGAAGAGGAAGAGGGAGAGGGAGAGGGTTTTGCTTTGGAGAAGATGATAGGACGTGAGAGAGTTGGCGATGCGTGAGCGAGTGAGAGTGACAGAGAGAGGTGCGAGGCGTCTATAAAGGCGAGGGGTGGTTAATGCGACCCGCGTCCTACGCGTGCACAGGTGCACGTCTGCACGTCTTGGACTTCTGCAACGCGACACGCGTCCACGATTGCACGTCTCGACTTCTCCACCGCGACCCGCGTCTACGCGTCAACAATTGCACGTGTCCTCGAGTCTAACCCTGGAAATTTAGATATACTCAGGTATACCCTCGAGTCTTATACTAGCATTTTTTGTGTGCTCAATTTTCCCCTCGAGTGCTAATACTGGCTAGTGCAATATACTCAATTTTACCCTCAAGTGGCTGGTCAACAGAGAGTCAACAAATGGGATTAACTAGTTAAATGAGTCATTTAATGTGCAAAAAAATCCGAAAAAGAGTGGCACTTACTCATGGAGTCTTTACCACAAATTGCCACTTCTCAAATCATAGATAAATCATAGATAAATCAAGTTTTACCACAAATTGCCACTTCTCAAATCACCTAGTAGCTATGAAGGTGCATGGTTTTCCACAATAAGCCCTTCCCAAAACAGCTTCCCCCAAATCATACTTTGTCTAAATGAGGCCACAATTCTCACAATGATGTATATTGGTATTGCAAATAGTTTGAGGTAGGCCAAGATGGGTTTCATTGTACAAAACAGGCATTTTCCATTTTTAAAGGATTTTAAATCTCATATTTGAATCCCTTAGTCTATTTACTACTCAGGTGCCCTTGGTTTCTTGATAGTACTCAGTTTTGCCCTCTCTCTTCACAAATTCTCGCAGACGTGCATCATCGCCCTGATTGGTCTAGCCCATGTCACGCGGATCGTGCCCGCCGACCGTTGATCGTATGATATAGGGAACGGGCAGGATAACCCCTCTCTCTCTCTGTTGGCGGTTAATTAGCTTCCACCCTCTAAGTATGTTGAAGGGCGGTTTTCTGTATTATTTTTCACGCGCTAAAAATTATAAACTCTTTTAGGCGTTATTTTTCACATAAAAAATGATAAACCATCACCGATTTGTTGTTACCATTACTTTTCACGCAAAAAATGATAAACCATCAACAATTTGTTGTAGCCATTACTTTTCACGCAAAAAAAGATAAACCATCACCGATTTGTTGTTGCCATTACTTTTCACGCAAAAAAATGATAAACCACCACCATTTGTTGTAGCCATTACTTTTCACGCAAAAAATGATAAACCATCAACAATTGTTGTAGCCATTACTTTTCACGCAACAAAAAATGGTAAACCATCACCGATTTGTTGCCATTACTTTTCACGCAAAAAATGATAAACCATCAACAATTTGTTGTAGCCATTACTACTTTCACGCAAAAAAAAAGATAAACCATCACCGATTTGTTGTTGCCATTACTTTTCACAAAAAAATGATAAACCATCACCGATTTGTTGTTGCCATTACTTTTCACGCAAAAAAATGATGCCATATGATGGCATACCTATAACAACAAGGAATATCTAAAAGGAAAAGTTTCAGAAAATTTGAAATTTAGGGTGAAAATGATGCCATACATGATGCTGTTTTTCGAGGTTTTGACATGAAAATCAATTGGGTATTATAAAGGGAAATAAAAGTTCGAAAAATGTAAAACGAAACAATCTATCTATATGTATAGAAGATCATCTGTATGAAATTTGAGGTTATTTAGAGAAGGTAGAAAAATCACCTTGTTAGAAAAGCTGGTTTCAGCGAGACGAAACGGCATGCGCTTAAGCAAAGTGATTTTTCGAACATCTCCAAATGACCCCAAATTTTCCATACATGATGCCATACGTGTAACAACAAGGAACCCTATCTAAAAAGTGTCAAAAAAGTTTGCCCAACCGTATAGCTCTATCAAAAAGAACCTCACCATGGCGCTAGTATAATTTTGGGATAGTTACAAACTTTCGTTACCTAACCTTCAACATGAAACTTGTTTCAAATTCATTTTGGCCTACAAGAAACAAATCCCAACAGATTCGAGCACCACAGCCTCCAAACGATGCCGATGCCGATATCGGCATGGTCGGAACGGCTATGCTCGCCGCCACTGCTAGGTCAACGTCGGGATGCACCCTCAATCCCGTCCCCTCATTCGATGACACACCGAGATACCGCCGAGGCCAATGCCGAACGTACATGCGATGCCAATGCCGAACATGCATGCACGCCGTGTGGGCACGGCCACGCCGAATGCCATGCTGGACGCCACAGACCGCCGCGAGGTCTTTCCTTCGCCACCACACTCTCCTAGCACCCACCTATACACGCCAGAAAGGAGAGACACTAGTTTTCTCTACATTGCTCGCGTTCGTGTCCGACACGGTCAGTCAAAGTTTTGAGGTGGTCGTCGATGTCGTCGACCATTTCTTCTCTTCTTTGCATGGTTAAACGCGTCTAGTTCATATCTATCTAATGCGTCTGGTCTCGCCTCATGCAGTTCTTTGTGGACGTCGATCTCATCTCGGCACCCCGCAAGCCACCTCCGTGCCATCGCTGTAGAGCTCCGTTTAAAAATCTAATCCTACCCGTGTATTGCCCCTTGTATCAGCGTCATGGCCCCACTTGTCATTTGATATACCGAAGCCCTACTCGTTCGCGTTTTGGTCAGGGATACAACGATGCTTACGGTCAAACAAAGATAGATGGTCTGACGTGTCTTTGCAGGCTCTACGTGGCCCCACTAGTCGGAAGATAACGGTCAACCGTCGGGCAACCGGCCGTTACATCACGTGTGATGCTTTCAGACAAACGTTTGGGTAAAACTGAGGAAAAACTAAGGAGCTGGGAAAAACTGAGCACAACTAAGAACCGGAGGGCACGAAAATAGAAATCCCAATATAAATTACTTCATAGCATCAAGCCCAGTTTATTTCCCATTGGTAGCTACCAAAGCAACGAATAAGTCTTCTACTCGCAATGTTGCCAAAGCACGGAAATCACTCCAATTATTCTCGAAGCGTTATAGTTTCTCCACGTGTGTCCGTGTAACCACACCATACATAGCTACGCCAGTTTATTGGCAATTTATCCTCGGATTGGAAAGCTTTAAAAGGCACATTCTAAAAAAAAATAAGATACAATAATCATTAACATTTCGAAAGAAAACTAAAAAAAAGAACAATGCTAAGGAAAAGAAAATACTAACCCAATGGCACAATTCATCACTATCTAGATTATGCCTTATAAACTTTGGTACATGATCATCAAAACTCATATCCTGCATTAAGTCGTGCATAAATTTGATAGTAGTATAATTCATTTCTTCATGTGATATGTCCATAGCATCAGTGGAGTAACATTTCTTAAATGCATCTTCACACTTATCTGGAAGATTTTCACACACATATATTTGATATATATTAGTATTTTTCTAAAAAATGATGATAATAATAATAATAATAAATCAAAATAATAAGAAAAAATAAAAAGTGAAAATTTGCCAGTGAAGCCAGCCCAATGTTTGTTTGCACCAATACTAGAAGTGACAGAAACATTAAATAGATATTTTTAATATACTAACATAATGTAATTGTATCTTCCACCTCAATGTATGACCCTCTATCTTTAAGATGAATATGGCGACCGTTGAAGTCATCATTTCCTCCAAAATTTTTGTTAGACTTGAAAGAACATCTCTCATATTATGTTTTGTGTGTTTGATGTCAATGTATGTGATACACTAATGATTGTTTAAGTGGTACAGGGATTACATAGATATTTATTCATGTGTGTTGGATTTGATCATCTGTCAAAAGATATCAGAAAATGTTGGGTAGGCCGGATAATCCGGGCCGGATATTGTTGAAATATCCGGCCCCCTGATTTCGGCTAAGTCTTCGAGGAAAAGCAGCTCAGTATGGGGGCCGGACATTTGCCCGGATATTGTCCCGGTATTGTACCAGGGCCAGAATATCCGGGCCGTATATATTGGAAATATCCCCCCCGTTTTTGGCTAAGGACTGGAAGAAAAGTGGCTCTGGCATAGGGCCGGACATTTGGCCGGACATTGTCATAGTTTTGTACCTGCGGCCGGATTATCCGGGGGGATTATCCGGCCCCAACTTAGGCCGGATTATCCGCCCCCCGGGAGGCTCAACGGTTGGATTTTGGGGAGGGGTATTTATACCCCTCTTCTTCTTCCTTACCTCTTTGCTCAATCATTGCTCAAGAATTCTGCCAAGCTACACCACCATTAGAGCCACCTCAAGAAACACAAGATTTGCAAGATCTCCTTCCTCCCCCAACCAAAGCTCTTGATCTTTGGAGATTCGAAGGAGAAGCCACCGATCTACATCCTCACCGAAGCGTTCTTCATTTCCCCCTCACTTGTTTGAGGGATCTCATGCTAGTGTTCCTATTTGGTCCCCTAGTTGATTTGTTGTTGATGTGTTGTTGTTGATTGTTGTATTGTTACAGATTTGGGAGCCTCCAATTCAGTTGTGGATGTGTGCCCCAAGAACCTTGTAAGGCCCGGTTTCCGCCTCGAGGAAATCCCTTAGTGGAAGTGGGCTAGGCCTTCGTGGCGTTGCTCACAGGAGATCTGAGTGAAGCCTTCGTGGCTGTTGGTTTGGCTTGCGTAGCAACCACACTCCTCCAAACGTAGACGTACCTTCTTGCAAGGAAGGGAACTACGGGAATCATCTCCGTGTCAACGCGTGCTACACTCTCGGTTACCTCTATCCCACTCTATCTCCTATATATTGCGTAGCTATATCTTGCGTAGTTGATAACCTTGTCATATAGGTAAATTCACTTAGTTGCATATCTAGAGAATTTACCTTTGTGTCAAACCTAAATTGAAAAAGAACTAAAAATTGGTTAGCACCTATTCACCCCCCCCCTCTAGGTGCGGCATACGATCCTTTCAAGACTAGTCATAGTGGGGAGTAACATATCATAGTGGATAGTAGTTACATATATGTGGTATCATGCATGTTATATTAATTAGATTGTAGACTCATCTTGTCTTGAGAAGTGTGATGTTATGGTAACATAGCTAGTTACCACCCCACTCTTTTTCTTCATTTATTGCCATGCCATGTCATCAAAATGTTTTGGGGTGTGTGATGTTACTACCTATGTTACTCCCATTATGAGCAGTCTTAGGAACCTGACCTTTAGCCTTCATCACATTCAATAGGTAAAGATTCTGAAGCCGTGTTTTAAAACAACAAGGCACATGCTACATAGAAAAAAAAACTTATATTGGTGTACATAGGAACAACATTTTTAAGCAAGGATCTATACCTAATAATAATATAATCAAAAGTGTTTTTCCAGTCCAGCATTTCTTGCCACTAATTTTTAATGGAAATTACATCCGTTGCCATTGCATAAGTGAAAAAAACGCTTCACCACCTTCCGCCCGGTCCCTTCGTTTCTTTGTACCCACATGATTGCTCACAGTACCGCACCGAACAGAGCGCCCCACCCTCGCCCCATCCTCCAGCCTCCCCAATTGCTCCTGGTGCAGAGGATGCAGCTCCTTACTCCCCTTCTCCGGCGAGGAAAGGAGGAGTGATGGACGGATTCATTTGTTGGAATTAGGGCAGGATCCATGACGTGGTCGTCTTCCTCGAGACCTCATCCTTTCTCCTAATCTGGCATACCCACCCCACCGACAACCACCACTACCGGTGGCAGGGAAATATACGGGGAGAACGGGTCTACAAGGGCGATTAGACGAAACAGGGGCTCAGCACCGAGTACATCAGGTTGCATCTAAAAAAGGTCCATCGTGCTGCAGAGCAATGGCAAGTCTCTATGAATTAACCCACGCTCCCTTTTGATTTCCGGCTTACTCCCGCCGACCCGACCGAAAAACTACACCACACGCCGCCCACCAAGACCCAACTGCTACAACTGCATGCTGCCCAAATCGGCCACTGTCGCCGCACTTGCAAGCGATATTTCATCCCGGTAAGAGAAAGTACAATAGTCCTACTCAGCGGGCTATAAGCTAATCCAAGTCAGAAAAATTTTAAGTGGAGCGGAGAGAAAGCATGAGAGAGAAGGGAGCGGGCGCTTGTCTCTCGCCGGCCCGGGCTACACACATAAAACCAAGTGCTACCGATGGTAGAGCAGGTGAATGCCTTCTTTTGGACTGCTAACCATCTCCTAAGTATGCAAACATTGAATAATTTAATATTCATTAGAGCCAACAAGGTAGCCAGTCTATTGTATGAATCATTTTTTTGAGATAGCTTAGCTAGCATGGTATGAGGATGTAGCGGGCGGCAGGCTATATTATTGTTCTTGCTCTAGGTCCGCTCAGCGGCCAGCTCGCAGCCCTGCACGCTGACCCGCGCCTCCACTTAAATTTCAGACTTGGCCAGCAGATTGGTCCTCTAGTATGCTTAATTATTTTCGTAATTCTAGACAATTGAGCAAGGAGACATGCAATTGTGGTGTTATTGATGGTTGGCATGATCCGGTCGAAGTAATGGTTGTCATCATTGGCGATGGTTGCTGCTCTGGTGCGCTGGTCCTTTGAGACCTTAGCACGACGACTTCCCATCTGTCTACTACAACAAGCTCCACTACGACAAGCTTTGCCTGACTCCAGCGATGGAGGGGCGAGGACAGCGGCGCGCCTTCGGCTCGTGCTAGTGTTTGTAGTCGTCGCTAGGTGGTCCGAGTACCAATTTGTAATTTTCTTTACTTTTTGGCTTATTTGTACTACTGTTGATGATTATTAATAGATCGGTGGATTTCTCGCAAAAAAATGGTTTCAGGATAATTTCAGTTCAGCTTAAACACACTCATGTCTGATATTAAATTGACCGCAAGTACACTATCTCCAAAATTTAAGGCAGATATTTTTAAATTGTCAACTAAGTAAAGTTTGACCAAATTTTAAATTTATCAATAAATATGATATTTTATAGGTACCTACAAAAACATATTTTATTATCTATTTAATGATATTGATTTTATATTTTGAATGTTAAGGATTTTTTATAAAAAATTGATGGAACTTGACATAGTTTGACTTTCTAAAAAAAACCTTAGACCTTGAAATGAAGAAAGTACTGCAATAGTAGAAGTAGTGGACTACTAGCGAGGGTCAAGGCGACGTGGCTGAGTGAGCAACATGTGCCTAGGTTCGTGGTGGAGCTTTTGTTTTCTAACCCATACCTCCCACCAGTGGCAGAGCTATCTAGCGTTTAGAGGGGGGGGGGTGCAACCCTAAGATTTTTTTGCAGAATATCTCTTCATATTTGACAGTTTTTGGGAAAAAAAGTTTATATTTAGCCAGATTTGGGTAAAACTGCATGTGGCACACAACCTGGCCATTATTGCAAGCCGTCTTGTTTCCTCGTATGAGACTGGGAGAATAATTGTAGTGGGGCTAAACTCCGATTAGTGTGAAACTGCATGTGGCACGCAAAATGGCCATTGCCAGCCGTCGCCTTTCCTCGTTATGAGCCCTGTGAGTTTAATTGGCGTTGGGATGACCTCGTATTAGGGTAAAATTCCCATTTCTGGTTGAGCTGGCAGGGGCCCTCGACATTTGTCCATGAGGCGCACCCCGGTCTTTATAATCACCAAATCATACATCTGCATCGTCCCATTAGCCTCGGTCGCACAGTACCTTCATCCCTCCCCCTCGCCGGAAGCCCTCGCCGGAAGTTGTTTGAGTTTCAGGTGGGTTTCCTCTCATGCTGCCTCTGTTCTGAACCGCAACAATTTTGTTTTGTTCTCTTCATTCGTGCCATTGAAGTTTCTTTGATGCCGTTCCCAACAGAGCATTTCAAAATTCCATATTTTTTGATAAATTGTGACTACCATGTCTCTTTGTAGGATGGTGTCCCAACCTATGAATTCACATCTGGAGGCAACGATCATTTCGGTTGGGAGTAGCGTCGGCGCTACCCTTGTCGGATCGGCAGTCTCTTTCACAGTCTAAAGCGCCTTCAAGTTCCTTGAGCGCTGAGCAAGGAAAAGAGGTGCTACGCTGATTCGTCTCAAACGTATCTATAATTTTTGATGCTCCATGCTTGTTTCATACCAATTTATATATGTTTTTTTCATACTTCGTTGCACTTTTATACATTTTTTGGCACTAACCTATTAACAAGATGCCACAGTGCCAGTTCCCTGTTTTCTGTGTTTTGTATTTTAGAAAAGTTGTACATGAAATATTCTCGGAATTGGACGAAACAAAAGGTGAAGTCAATATTTTTCCGTAACGAAGACAGAGTCTAGAGGGGGATGGAGAAGAGGCGTAGGGCGGCCACGCCATGCCTTGGCGCGGCCAAGCCTGGGCCCGCGCCAAGGGGTGGTGTGGCCCCCTGGCCTCCACCGACCTCGCCCTTCCGCCTATTTATTTACGATCTCGGGAAAAACCTAAACACCCGAGTCTCCATCCACGAAAAGTTCCGTCGCGGCCACCATTGCAGACCCTAGCGCGGGAGGGTTGTGAAGCTCTTCCCGGCCTGCCGGACGAGGAAATAATCGCTGGAGGCCTCTACATCGCCATGTCCGCCTCTGAAGTGATGCGTGAGTAGTTCATCCCTGGACTATGGGTCCATAGCTGTAGTTAGATGGTTGTCTTCTCCAATTTGTGTCTCATGTTTAGATCTTGTGAGCTGTCCTACATGATCAAGATCATCCTTATGTAATGCTACATGTTGTGTTTGCTGGGATCCGATTATTGAATAATATGTTGAGATCGATTATATATTCTTGTCATATGTTATTTGTGATCTTGCATGCTCTCCGTTGCTCTGGCCAAGTAAATGTCTGTGACTCCAAGAGAAAGTATTTATGCTCTCTAGTGGCTTCATGCCTGTAGTAATCTGGGAGAGTGAAAATAACTTCTAAGATTGTATATGTGTTGTTGCTACTAGGGAGAAAACAACAATGCTTTGTCTAAGGATAATTCGATTGTTTACCTTACACACTTTGCTTAATTCAATAATTTGTCACTTGCAACTTAATACTGAAAGGGGTGCGACGCTAACCCGAAGGTGGATTATTAGTCATAGACGTAGTTGGATTACGGTATATGTATTATGTTGTAATGCCCAAATGAATCTCATAGTTATCGTCTTGTCATGTATGGTCTTTATTCTGTCAATTATCCAGCTGTAATTTGTTCACCCGTCATGTTATTTATCTTTATGGAGAGACACCTCTTGTGAACTGTGGACCCTGGTCCTTTCTTTACACTGATAAAATCATCTACTGCAAACACCTGTTTTGTTTACTTATTGCAAATATTGTTCTCTTTAATTCCACTGCAAACAAACATCTCTTTCCACACTATACGTTTAATCCTTTGTTTTCAGCAAAACCAGTGAGATTGACAACCTCACTCTAAGTTGGGGTAAATTATTTTGGTTGTGGTGTGTGCAGGTTCCACGTTGTTGCTGATGCCGGTAGTGCGCCTTTCCAAAAGTCAGCTAGCAACACCTTCAGAAGTGATTTGTTTCTCCTACTGGTCGATTAAACCTTGGTTTCTTACTGGGGGGAAATTTGCTACTGTGCTCATCATACCTTCCTCTTGGGGCTTCCCAACGGTGTGCCCTGCATAACATCACTCGCATGATTATCAAGTTGTTTAGGCCAACCTATCTCCGAGCTCCCAATGAGAATGACACAAAAAGATTGATGGAGATCAATATGAAAATAGGTTGGCCTGACATGCTTGGTAGTCTTGATTGTATGCATTGGACATGAAAGAATTGTCCCAAGGCATGGCATGGACAGTACTGTGGCAAGACCAAACATGCTACCATTGTACTTGAGGCCATTGCATCGCAAGATTTATGGATTTGGTATTGTTTTTTTGGTTTGTCGGGAACACTCAGTGACATCAACGCTGCAAAGATCCCCTTTATTTGCGAAATTAGTAAATGGGGAAGCACCCACTTGCAACTACAAGGTTATGAACAATGAATATACAATATAATATTACCTAGCCGATGGCATCTATCCGGATTGGGCAACTTTTGTTAAGTCTGTGAAGGATTCCCAAGACAGAATAGTAGCTGAATTTGCCAAATCTCAATAAGCAGCTCGCAAGGACATTGAGAGAGCTTTCGGTGTTTTACAAGCAAGGTTTGCCATTGTTCGTAGCCCAGCCCGGTTTTGGGACAAAAAAACCCTTGTGAACATCATGACATGTTGTGTGCTTCTTCACAACATGATCATCGAGGATTAAAGAGAGTTAAGCTTGCCCTGCTTCTATGGCAACGTTGGCACCCGAGTGGAACCCCAACGCAATCCGGATCGCATTGAAGCTTTCCTTGAAACGCATCAGCAGATTAAGAATGCCAATACCCATGCCTAGCTCGTTTATGATCTGAAAATGCACCACTGGCAGCGATATGGTCGTCGCCTTTGATCCTACCATTCCATTTATTTATGTGTGACATGTATCATTGTTGAGACATTTGTTCATTTGTTCAATTTTCCGAGAATTGTTGTGACTTGGTTGAGATATTTTTCATTTGTTCAATTTTCCCAAAACAGTTGTAATAATTTGGTTCAGACATTTGCTTATGTGTTGTAATAATTTGGATAATTATTTAATTAATTATGATCGATTGGTGTGTATCTTGCATATGAATTCTATGAAAAACCCTGTCTTTACGGGTTCGGAAGCCTCTGGCGCGCAGAACAGAGCCCGTGTTTTATAGTTTTGTTTACGGGCTATGTTCTGCATCAACGATTTTTCGACCCGTAAACACGAGTTCGGTAAACTGAACTCCGAATTTTCAGTCCGCGTGTTTACGAGTTCTGCTAGAGATGCTCTAACAGTACTGGTTAACTGATATGAACATGAAACTTGACACTTGTTCGAAGCTCGATGGCTGGATAGCATGCAGTGATTCAAATGTACCCAAAACTAACACTAAATCATCTCTCTTTTTTTCGCACTAACACTTAAGTCCCGATACGGTTTGGAAGGCAAAATTTCACACGATCAGACAAGATTTACAAATCCCACATTCCAACAGACGCTTTCATCTCGAACTCTACTAAAACACAGCTTCAGGCAAGACCAACAACCAAACATGAAGAAGCTTTCATCCCATTGGAACCAGCACAATCCCAGAAAGTGATTCTCTTGCGAAGACTTCAAATCTTGTGCCCTTGCCCCGGCCGAGTGTGATCAACCATGGGGCATGGCGCGGCGGACGGCGCCGTTGTGCTTGCCTTCCTTCCGCTCACCTCGGGCTGCCTTGGCGACGAGGCATCGGAACAGGGTCGCGAACATGGTCGCCTTCACCTGCCCTCGCCTCGGCAACACAGCCGCCTCGCGTCTCCCTGGCGCTCCATTGCTGCCGCTTGTGTTTGCGGCTGCTGGTGGTAGTGCTACCTTCTTGCTCACGAAGCTAGGCTAGGCGGGAGAAACGCTGACGCTGTAGACGAGATCTAGCAAGTGGTTGTGTGCGCAAGAGGGGCTTACAGTCTGACATAGCACAAGCTTTTTTTAAATGGAGGATGAGATTTTCAGCCTCTGCATCCTTACCGATTGTCTTAATCGGCATGGGTGGTATAATTATGGGTGTTGCTAGCTTTGCAACCAAGAAGATGAAACCGCGGTCCATCTCTTTTTCCAATGCCGCCACACGGTCCGAGTTTCTTCTGGCAAATTATGACTATGTAAAGGAATGGTAGGAATCGGCGATCTACACAGATGACACTAGTAGAAGGTAATCTTTGGTGTCCCTTGTTATGCTCACTTGGTGAGAGATTTAGAAAAAGCTAGAGGAACGCTCGAGTGTTTCACAACACTTCTACCATGCCTACGATGGTTATGGCTAAAATTAAAATTGAGGCACCCATGTGGAACATTGCAGGAGCAAAATATTTGAAAACAATAAGAGCATCTCCAGTCGGTTACTGCCGTCAACAGCATTAGGATTGAGCGTTTGGGACGTGTTTCGTTCGTGTTGCGTTTGGAGGACGTCGCTCCCCAGTCGTCCCTCAAACAAAATTTTAAATTTTAAACTTAACTAGATTCGATTAGATTCGTCCAAACTTACATAGATTCGAACGAAATTTGACTAACTTTAAACTAAACTTAATCTAGAACCACTTGCGGCGGCCAGAGGCGTCGTAGTACTGCTGGAAGTTGTACATGTCGTCGGTGACAGCCTCCTGCTTGATGCGCTCGTCGACGGGCTCGTCGACGGGCTCGTCCTTCACCAAGCCGCTTGGTCCTGCCTCGCCGTCGTCGGTCAGGTCCACCAGCGGCTTGCCGGAGTCGCGGATGGACATGGCGATCGCCGCGTCGAGGTCGCCCCTCCAGGCGTCCTTGTCGTCCATGGACGCCAAGAACGCCGCCCGCAGCCCTGGGCAGTCCTCGGGGTCGTCGCTGCTGCCGCTCGTACTCCGCCAGCAGCGCCGCCTGCGACGCTTCCTCCGGCTCCTCCTTCACCTCCGGCTTCGGGATGAGGAGGGCGCCGCCGCGCCTCCCTTGCTGCCGCCCGCTGCCGCTGCCGCCACGCCTCGTGTTGACGGGCGTCGCCGGCTCCTCCTTGACCTCCCGTTTGGGGACGGTGTAGGGCGCCGACCGGTACGACGAGGACGGCGTCGATCGCGCCGGTCCCGAGGAAGAAGAGTGTGAGGAGGACAAGTACGTCGTCCTCCTCGGCTGCCATTGTGGAGACGGCGGCGGCGACGACGGCATCTCCAGCCTTGGAGCGCCGTTGCGGATGCCGCGGATGACGTTCTCGAGGGTGCGCCCCGGAACGCCCCATAACAGGGCGCGCCTTCCCTGTTCCAGCTGTTGGGGCCGCCGACGAGGTTGTCGGTGTTGTATCTCGACGTTGTACTTCGCCTGGAAGTACGTCGTCCACCAGGCGTCGTTGTCGTTGACCGCCCATGTCGGATCCAACCGCTCCTCGGCGGTGAGTTGAGCCCGACGGGCCTGATGGCGTCCTCCATTGGTCCGTGCGCGGCTCGGCGGCGGCGGGCGCAATGCCGTTCACGGCCATCTTCCAGCCGCCGCTTGGCAGCCGCATGCGGGGCCGGATACGGCGTGGTACGACCGCGCCTCCACCACGATGAGGCTGCCGCCGAAGCCGTCGCCGGCGATCTTGCGGGAGGACGAGCTCGACATTTTTGAGCGGCGAGGAGAAGATCTGGGAGGGGAGGTGGCGGCGACGACAAGGATTATGAGCGGCGAAGCCCCACGGGTGCCGCTGACAGCGCGGCGGGTGTTTTGCAACTCCGGCGCGAACGGCCACGCGCCATGCACGGCGAGACGCGTCCCTGCGTCGCCTGGGAAACAGGGACGCCATTAACGTCGCTTTACCAAAGGTAGGCGACGGGGTTTTAGCCTTCCGTGTCGCTGACGGGTCGGCCCCGCGTCGGTTCGCCTCGTTGTTGTGTCCGCGTCCCCGGTGCGTCCCGTGGACGGGGCCGCTCGGGCGCCGGACACCGTATCGAGCCGCGCCGGACAAAATGAGCTTTAGGGACGCGGCTGGAACGCATTTTCTGTCCGGCGCGCCCCAAATCCCTTTGGGGGACGGTTTGGGGGACGCGGCTGGAGATGCTCTAATACCGCGAGAGTAGACTTTGGCTTGTGAACTACTGCTTGAGCTCTTTCTTGAGCGTTGGCTCTTTTGTAATATTGAAGTTATAAAACTTTTTCTTAATTAATGAGATGAGGCAAAGCTTTTAAAAATAAAGTTCTGGCCTTCAACATCCCAGCTGGCTTGATACAGAAAATTTTGCTGTTTTCTACTCTCATATCTGCTCTTGGTACATAATCGAGCATGGACAGGCTCCAGAGACGAACGAGACGGAGAAGAAAATCGAGATTCTCCGAGATGGTGATCTTGACTTGTGAGGATCGACCAGAGTTTAAATTATGCAGGTCAGGTTCCATGTTTGTTAAGCATGTATTCCAATGCCAACAGCAGTTGTCGAGAACACAAGGCATAAAGATGAGCGAATCTGCAGGTACAGCTATGCAATGCAACGATGCACAATCATCGTATCATGGTACTATGGTAGGGGCTGCGGATGGACAGACATGTCGGAACAAATCCTGTTTGTTTGGATGTCCAGGGAACAATTGACGCGACTCGTGAGCTTCACATGACCGCGACCAATCTAGTCTCCGATCCTCAGCGTTCACACTGAGACACATGCGCGATCCGACGACTCGACGAGCTGTGTGATGTGTCTCTATCGTAATCCCATTCTTCGCCTTTTGTTAGCAGCTTGCGCAACTTCACCTTAGCAAAAAAAAAATCATCATTGCCTTTCCTTGTTTGGACACACAATCTGTAATTTTTGGGACACACAAAATCATCATTGCTTTCCCTTGTTTGGAAACTTTGAGCTCTACCCAAATGCAAAACATTCACGTGGATGATTATCCAAAATAAAGTACAGTATGAACGATGAATAGGCTTTAAAAGAGGGGATGGCGAAATTGTGGAAGGTGTAACCAAGTTCAAGAGTCCGCCTCTCTCTTGCTTTTCAAATTTTGATTCACCGTTCGTGTTTGGTCAAGTGTGAAGAGTTGGCTCAGGCTTCATGATGTTGACGGAAGTGCTTAGCATTCTAGAATAAACGTCAAAGATTGGTGGACGGAGGAGATCCACAAGCATATTTAAGGTAGAAAGGCCATGGCTTCTCTCACTATGTTGATATCATGGGAAATATAGAAGAAATGAAATACATATGTATTACGCTTCCACCGCGATTATGGTAATAGCAAAGATCAAAGATGAGGTTGCTACCGTGTAGTTAGGACGGAAGCGAAAGTCTTGAGTAATGTAATACCGCGGGAGCGGAGCGAGAACATTTTTGATTGAGTTCAATAAATGCTTTGTAATAGTAGGTCCAGAGTATGAATGAGCAGTAAATATGTAGTGATTATAAAGAGACTAATCAAATTTCAATAGATTCATGTGAACCCAATAGTTACATGTTGTCTCCGCCCCAGTGCGCGGAGTAGTCGTTCTCTTTTTGGCTTGGCCCTTCGACCAAGTTTGGGAATGTAAAAAACCCTAGAACTTCTTCTTTACCAATAAAAAAGAGTCTTTTGCCTAGTTTTTTTTTAGTGAATTCTACTTTCTACCCTATAGTTGCGCATTTGTGACACATATTACCCCATTTAGTGTAATTTTTACAAAAATATCACATCTAGGAGTCTTTAAACACGGTTTTAACCCAATTTAGCATTTTGTTCGTTTATGTTAGATAGGACCGGTGTATTTCATCGATGTGGTGCGACAAAATGTGTAAATATAGGAGGCTATCATCTACGATTATGTCCAGACTTCTCTTATCCAGTTGTTTCATTCCTCGTCCCCGTACTGATATTTTTTTAAGTCGGTAATCACCTCACACCTTGCCCTATGATTATTGCGAATTTTTTTTAAATAATACACTTTTTATTATTAAATCCAGGAATAATAGCCATTTTTAGCAAATTTCAGAAATAATACACCGTTGGGGTGTGTGAACCCGAATAAATCAAATCGGGGTGGAGAATCCCGAAGCGGAGGGAATCTCGCATGCGAGGCCAAAGTCGGGGTGGAGGAGCCCGAGACGGCGCTGTCGGCCACGCGCGGCCCGTGTCGGCCTGTCTCCTTGGCAGGAGCAGATGCTGTCGGGGCAAAGAATCCCGAAGCGCTAATTTCGGGCACGTTGATCCCGAGTCGGGCAGGAGGACCACGAATCGAGCGATAATAAATGCGCGCGCGCTCGCCTCGCGCGCTGCTGCCTCTGCCCTTCTTCTTCCTCCTTCAGCCTCAGTTCATCTGCTTTCTCTCTCTTGTTTGCTCTTAGGCCAGCAGCGTTTTCTCTCATTGCTGAGCAATTTGTCCAGCCATTTGCTGTAGTTTGACCACCAAAAGCTGTAGAATCATCTGATCTATACATGCTGTTGGTGGTGGTGGTGGAGGAGCTGGTGGTGGTGCTGTTGTTATTGTTGCAGCTGCTGCGTGGTGGACGAGCTGATCTGCTGACGGAGGTGTTTGGCACGCTTCAAGGGTAAACCCTAATTCCTGATATTAGATGGTGTAATCATGCATGTTGCGTTCGTTAGGTTCGCAGATTAGTTACTGAAATATGTACTGGTAGAAAGTATATATTTTAGAGTGTAGGTGCTAGATTTTTTTGACGAGTCTGTAATTTGTATAGGTGAGAAGATATGTCAGATAGAGTAAAATTCGTTGTTTACTTCGGTCATGGCACGGTCCGAACAACTCCGATGGGAGCTTATCTGAGCGAGTTTCAGTATGAGGAGTTGCATCTGACAAACCCAAAAACATGGCGAGTTAGTCAGTTGAAGGAGTGGTTGACCGTGAATTTCGGGCTTAATCCCGAAGCATACACTGTTGGTGTGCATGCTTTGTGGAGCAACTCAAGTACCCAGATTTTCTGGCGGTTGAAGCCGATTGAGCGGACCTCTCAGTGGGTGCACTGGTTGGAAGTGTGCGAGCGCAGGGGAACTCACCCCATCGCCTTAATGCTTCCCGAGGCGAAGGTGGTGAATTCCCAGGAAGGCAAGGGTGAGTTCCATCCAGGCCAGAGCAGTCAAAGTTCTGATGCTGGCGGCAGCAGTTTCCAATCCGGGCAGAGTAGCCATGCAGCAGGTGGTCATGACGGTAGTGTCGAGCTTGAAAGCGAGGATGAAGAAGAAGACCAGATGCAGAACATGATGGACGAGGAAGACGAGGATGGAGTGGACTATGAGCTTGACTCAGATGAATCCGGTGGATCCGATACTTCAGATGATAACGACGAGGAGGATCCGATCCCCTCTTCTTGGAACCATGATTTGTCGGATGCAATGATAGTCGATGATCGACACGATTCTGCCTGGGAGTACAGCATGAACACCATCTCAGTTGGTGCTAGATATGCTGACAAGAGACATCTGCAGGAAGCAATCACTCAGTGGGCAATGAACACGCAAAGGGTATTCAAAACCACTGTTTCAAGTCAGAAATTTTTGACAGTGGTCTGCAGCGATGCTAGATGTCCAGCAAGGGTGCATGGGTACTGTCCGAAGTATGACACAACATGGGTGGTGAGCGACTGCGTGCCGCACACCTGTGTCCTTACGAGTATGCTGAAGGATCACCGAAACCTTACATCCACTCTGCTTGCTCGCCTGTTCTACAAGGAGATTGTAGAGAATACAGCGATGGGGGTTAAAGCCATCCAGAGAAGAGTTCACCTTCAATATAAGTATGAAATTGAATATGGCAAGGCATGGAGGGCTAAACAGACGGCACTGGAGAACAGATTCGGAACCTTCTATGATGCTTATGACGGTGTCGTCCGTCTCCTGCAGACATTGAAGGACCGGAATCCGGGCACCCATGTGGACATACAAGACTTTGTGATACCTGAGTTCCCTAATGTCAGGGTTCTGCACAGGGTGTTTTTCGCATTCAGCATATGCATCGAGGCTTTCATGCACTGTCGTCCGGTGATGTGTGTAGATGGAACTTTTCTGACTGGGAGGTACAAGGGACAGATTCTGACAGCAATTGGAGTGGATGGCAACAATCGAATTGTGCCTCTCGCATTTGCATTTGTTGAGAGCGAGAACACTGCTAGCTGGTTATGGTTCTTCAGGCAGTTAAAAAAATCGATAGTGAAAGATCGCCCAAATGTGTGCGTGCTCCATGACAGGCATGCAGGTATACTTGCGGCTATCAAGACGCTGAAAGAAGCCGGACCTGATGAAGAGACGTCATGGCAGGATATGCAGAGCAGGTGGTGCATGCGGCACCTGGGGGCCAATTTCTTCTCGCAGTTTGGGAGCAAGAGTCTTATGAATTTGTTCAAGAAGTTGTGCAAGCAGAATCAAGAATGCAAGTACACTTTTCTCCGCGGCAAGCTGGATGAGTTCACTAAGGACCATGTGCGGCACAGGTTAGCCGCCCGAGCTGCATTAGCAGCAGCTCATGCAGCAGCTGTGGCACAGGGTACACAGGTTCCAGTAGCCCCCGAGCCAGATCCTATTGGGCTATGTGACCTGCCTGGATTTGACCCACCCAATACTAGAAGGAGGCCTGGACGACGGATTAAAAATTTTGCAGAGTGGATAGAGCACGAGCCATTAGAAAGGTGGTCTTTGCTGCATGACACACATGGAGCTAGGTATGGTGTGATGACTACCAACCTAGCTGAATCATACAACTTCGTGCTTAGGGGAAATAGGGCATTGCCTTTGACAGCCCTTGTGGAGGGTATTTTATATGGCACTATGAATTATTTCAAAGAGAGTCGCCAGTTGGCTGTGATTCATATGCTGCAAAATCCAAACACTCCGTACTGTCAGGCCATTATGGAATATATGGATGTGAACATGAAGAAGGGTATGTCACACACTGTTCTGGCCATCGGTAATCAGGAAATGAGGTTTGAGGTCCGCTTACCAACCGACAAGTTTGGTTGTGTGAATGCGGTGAGAACACATGAGGTGAGAATTGGAAATGAAGAATGGCCATCGTGTGAGTGCACATGCAACAAACCGAAGTTGCTTCACCTTCCATGCTCCCATGTGCTGGCAGCTACCAGACAACTAGGGATGGACTCAATTTCTTTCGTCTCTCCGTATTACATGAAAGAGGCTGTGATGAACACCTGGACCGGTGAGATGTTAGGATATAGAGTTGTGGGAAATTTTACTACGGTGATACCAAATGAAAGGCGGTACATCCCTGACCCAAGGTTATTGCGTACAAACAGAGGTCGACGGGAGACAAGGCGCATTAGAAATGATATGGATGAAGCAGAAGCGGGTGGTCCAACTAGGCAATGTTTTCTCTGCAACCAATTTGGACACAGGGACCCCATATGTCCCACTTTCTATCCAGCGGCTGCAGCGGCGGCGGCTAACCGAGGAAGGCGAGGCAACTGATGGCGTGTAACTCACACGTTCGTTGGGAACCCCAAGAGGAAGGTATGATGCGCACAGTAGCAAGTTTTCCCTCAGAAAGAAACCAAGGTTTAATCGAACCAGGAGGAGCCAAGAAGCACGTTGAAGGTTGATGGTCGCGAAATGTGATGCGGCGCAACACCAGGGATTCCGGCGCCAACGCGGAACCTGCACAACACAACCCAAGTACTTTGTCCCAACGAAACAGTGAGGTTGTCAATCTCACCGGCTTGCTGTAACAAAGGATTAAACGTATCGAGTGGAAGATGTTTGCAAAGAAACAGTAAAACAAGTAGATTGTATGCTATGTAAAGAATAGGACCGGGGTCCACAGTTCACTAGAGGTGTCTCTCCCATAAGATAAAGCATGTTGGGTGAACAAATTACAGTCGGGCAATTGACAAATAGAGAAAGGCATAACAATGCATATACATGACATGGTAAATATAGTGAGATTTAATCCGGGCATTACGACAAAGAACATAGACCGCCATCCAACTGCATCTATGCCTAAAAAGTCCACCTTCAGGTTATCGTCCGAACCCCTCCAGTATTAAGTTGCAAAGCAACAGACAATTGCATTAAGTATGGTGCGTAATGTAATCAACAACTACATCCTTAGACATAGCATCAATGTTTTATCCCTAGTGGCAACAGCACATCACAACCTTAGAACCTACTGTCACGATCCCAGATTCAATGAAGGCATGAACCCACTATCGAGCATAAATACCCCCTCTTGGAGTTAAGAGCAAAAACTTGGCCAGAGCCTCTACTAATAACGGAGAGCATGCAAGATCATAAACAACACATAAACAATAGATTGATAATCACCATAATCATAGTACTCTCTATCCATCGGATCCCGACAAACACAACATATAGTATTACATATAGATGATCTTGATCATGTTAGGCAGCTCACAAGATCCAACAATGAAGCACAACAAGGAGAAGACGACCATCTAGCTACTGCTATGGACCCATGGTCCAGGGTGAACTACTCACTCATCACTCCGGAGGCGACCATGGCGGTGTAGAGTCCTCCGGGAGATGAATCCCCTCTCCGGCAGGTGCCGAGGCGATCTCCGAATCCCCGAGATGGGATTCGCGGCGGCGGCGTCTCTCAAGGTTTTCCGTATCGTGGCTCTCGGTGCGGGGGTTTCGCGACGGAAGCTTTAAGTAGGCGGAGGGTCAACGCGAGGGGCCACACGAGGGGCCCAGGGGATAGGTCGGCGCGGCCAGGGCCTGGGCGGCGCCACCCCCCTCGTGGCCCCACTTCGTTAGGTCTTCGGTCTTCTGAAGCTTCGTGCAAAAATAGGACCCTGGGCGAAAGTTTCGTCCAATTCCGAGAATATTTCTTTACTAGGATTTCTGAAACCAAAAACAGCAGAAAATAGCAACTGGCTCTTCGGTATCTTGTTAATAGGTTAGTTCCAGAAAATGCATAAATATGACATATAATGTGCATAAAACATGTAGGTATCATCAATAAAGTGGCATGGAACATAAGAAATTATCGATACGTTGGAGACGTATCAGCATCCCTGCTTAGTTCTGCTCGTCCCGAGCAGGTAAAACGATAACAAAGATAATTTCTGAAGTGACATGCCATCAAAATCTTGATCATACTATTTGTAAACATATGTAATGAATGCAGCGATCAAAGCAAAGGTAATGACATGAGTAAACAACTGAATCATAAAGCAAAGAATTTTCATGAATAGTACTTCAAGACAAGCATCAATAAGTCTTGCATAAGAGTTAACTCATAAAGCAATAAATCAAAGTAAAGGTGTTGAAGCAACACATAGGAAGATTAAGTTTCAGCGGTTGCTTTCAACTTATAACATGTATATCTCATGGATATTGTCAACATAAAATAGTATAATAAGTGCAATATGCAAATATGTAGGAATCAATGCACAGTTCACACAAGTGTTTGCTTCTTAAGGTGGAAGGAGATAGGTAAACTGACTCAACAATAAAAAGTAAAAGAAAGGTCCTTCAAAGAGGAAAGCATCGATTGCTGTATTTGTGCTAGAGCTTTTATTTTGAAAACATGAAACAAGTTTGTCAACGGTAGTAATAAAGCATATGAGTTATGAAAATTATATCTTACAAGTTGCAAGCCTCATGCATAGTATACTAATAGTGCCCGCACCTCCTACTTAGCTTGGACTACCGGGTCTTTGCATGCCATGTTTCAACCAAGTGTCACAAAGGGGTACCTCCATGCCGCCTGTACAAAGGTCTAAGGAGAATGCTCGCATTTTGGATTTCTCGCTTTTGATTATTCTCAACTTAGACATCCATACCGGGACAACATGGACAACAGATAATGGACTCCTCTTAAATGCATAAGCATGTAGCAAAGTTATTATTCTCATATGAGATTGAGGATATATGTCCAAAACTGAAACTTCCACCATGGTTCATGGCTTTAGTTAGCGGCCCAATGTTCTTCTCTAACAATTTTGCATGCTCCAACCACTAAAATGATAGACCTTCAGACAAGACGGACATGCATAGCAACTCACATGATATTCAACAATAGTTGATGGCGTTCCCCAGAAGCATGGTTATCGCACAACAAGCAACTTAATAAAACATAAAGTGCATAAGTACATATTCAATACTACGATAGTTTTTAAGGCTATTTTGTCCCATGAGCTATATATTGCAAAGGTAAATGATGGAATTTTAAAGGTAGCACTCAAGCAATTTACTTTGGAATGGCGGAGAAATACCATGTAGTAGGTAGGTATGGTGGACACAAATGGCATAGTAGTTGGCTCAAGGATTTTGGATGCATGAGAAGTATTCCCTCTCGATACAAGGTTTAGGCTAGCAAGGTTATTTGAAGCAAACTCAAGGATGAACAAGTGCAGCAAAACTCACATAAAAGACATATTGTAAACATTATAAGACTCTACACCGTCTTCCTTGTTGTTCAAAACTCAATACTAGATATTATCTAGACCTTAGAGAAACCAAATATGCAAATCAAATTTTAGCAAGCTCTATGTATTTCTTCATTAATGGGTGCAAAGCATATGATGCAAGAGCTTAAACATGAGCACAACAATTGCAAAGTATCACATTATCCAAGACATTTTAGAATTACTACATGTAGCATTTTCCAATTCCAACCATATAACAATTTAACGAAGAAGAAACTTCGCCATGAACATTATGAGTAAAGCCTAAGGACACATGTGTCCATATGCAACAGCGGAGCGTGTCTCTCTCCCACAAAGTGAATGCTAGGATCCATCTTATTCAAACAAAAACAAAAACAAAAACAAACCGACGCTCCAAGTAAAGAACACAAGATGTGATTGAATAAAAATATAGTTTCAGGGGAGGAACCTGATGATTTTGTCGATGAAGAAGGGGATGCCTTGGGCATCCCCAAGCTTAGACGCTTGAGTCTTCTTAGAATATGCAGAGGTGAACCACGGGGGCATCCCCAAGCTTAGAGCTTTCACTCCTCTTGATCATAGTATATCATTCTCCTCTCTTGACCCTTGAAAACTTCCTTCACACCAAACTTCAAGCAAACTCATTAGAGGGTTAGTGCATAATTAATAATTCACACATTCAGAGGTGACACAATCATTATTTTCACTTCTGGACATTGCATAATGCTACTGGACATTAATGGATCAAAGAAATAAATCCAACATAGCAAAAGAGGCAATGCGAAATAAAAGGCAGAATCTGTCAAAAACAGAACAGTCCGTAAAGACGAATTTAGAAATGGCACCAGACTTGCTCAAATGGAAAAACTCAAAACTAATGAAAGTTGCGTACATATCTGAGGATCACGCTCGTAAATTGGCAGATTTTTTCGAATTTTCTACAGAGAATGGTGCCCAGATTCGTGACAGACAGCAATGCTGTTTCTGCGATCCCAAATATAACATCAACTTTGACATAGAAACTTTACTTGGCACAAAAACTTGATAAGGAGAGGTTGCTACAGTAGTAAACAACTTCCAAGACTCAACAAAACAAAAAATTGCTGTAGGTAAAAACATGGGTTGTCTCCCATAAGCGCTTTTCTTTAACGCCTTTCAGCTAGGCGCAGAAAGTGCAAATCAAGTAACATCGAGAGATGGAGCATTGACATCATAGCTTGTTCTAATGATAGAATCAAAAGGCAACTTCATTCTCTTTCTAGGGAAGTGTTCCATACCTTTCTTGAGAGGAAATTGATATTTAATATTACCTTCCCTCATATCAATAACAGCACCAACTGAAGAAAAGGTCTTCCCAACACAATTGGACAAGATGCATTGCATTCGATATCCAAGACAACAAAATCAACGGGGACAAGGTTATTGTTAACCGTAATATGCACATTGTCAATCCTCCCCAAAGGTTTCTTTTTAACATTATCGGCAAGATTAACATCCAAATAACAATTCTTCAATGGTGGCAAGTCAAGCATATCATAAATCTTTTTAGGCATAACAGAAATACTTGCACCAAGATCACATAAAGCATTACATTCAAAGTCATTGAATTTCATTTTAATGATGGGCTCCCAACCATCTTCTAACTTTCTAGGAATAGAAGTTTCAAGTTTTAGTTTCTCTTCTCTAGCTTTTATGAGAGCATTTGTAATATGTTTTGTAAAGGCTAAATTTATAGCACTAGCATTAGGACTTTTAGCAAGTTTTTGTAAGAACTTTATAACTTGAGAGATGTGGCAATCATCAAAATCTAAATCATTATGAGCTACAGCAATGGGATCATTGTTCCCAAGGTTGGAAAAAATTTCAGCAGTTTTATCACAAGCAGTTTCAGCAGTTTTAGCAATTTCAGGCAGTTTTGTTCGCTTTGCACTAGGAGTAGAAACATTGCCAACACCAATTATTTTACCATTGATAGTAGGAGGTGCAGCAACATGTGAAGAATTAGCATTACTAGTGGTGGTAATAGTCCAAACTTTAGCTACATTATTCTCTTTAGCTAGTTTTTCATTTTTTTCTCTATCCCACCTAGCACGTAGTTCAGCCATTAATCTTATATTCTCATTAATTCTAACTTGGATGGCATTTGCTGTAGTAGTAATCTTATTATCAATATCATTATTAGGCATAACTTTCAATTTTAAAAGATTTACATCAGAGGCAAGTCTATCAACTCTAGAAGCAATAGTATCAATTTTATCAAGCTTTTCCTCAACAGATTTGTTAAAAGCAGTTTGTGTACTAATAAATTCTTTAAGCATGTCTTCAAGACCAGAGGGTACATTCCTATTATTGTTGTAAGAATTCCCATAAGAATTACCATAACCATTACCATTAGCAGAAGGATATGGCCTATAGTTATTACCAGAGTTGTTCCTATAAGCATTGTTGTTGAAATTATTATTTTTAATGAAATTCACATCAACATTTTCTTCTTGAGCAACCAATGAAGCTAAAGGAACATTATTTGGATCAACATTAGATCTACCATTCACAAGCATAGACATAATCACATCAATCTTATCACTCAAGGAAGAGGTTTCTTCAACAGAATTTACCTTCTTACCTTGTGGAGCTCTTTCCGTGTGCCATTCAGAGTAATTTATCATCATATCATCAAGAAGTTTTGTAGCGCCCCAATGTGATGGACATAAAGGTACCTCCAGCAGCTGAATCCAATAAATTCCGCGAAGAAAAATTTAGTCCTGCATAGAAGGTTTGGATGATCATCCAAGTAGTCAGTCCATGGGTTGGGCAATTCTTTACCAAAGTTTTCATTCTCTCCCATGCTTGAGCAACATGTTCAGTATCTAATTGTTTAAAATTCATTATGCTACTTCTCAAAGATATAATTTTAGCGGGAGGATAATATCTACCAATAAAAGCATCCTTGCATTTAGTCCATGAATCAATACTATTCTTAGGCAAAGATAGCAACCAATCTTTAGCTCTTCCTCTTAATGAGAAAGGAAACACTTTCAATTTAATAATATCACCATCTACATCTTTATACTTTTGCATTTCACAAAGTTCAACAAAATTATTGAGATGGGCAGCAGCATCATCAGAACTAGCACCAGAAAATTGTTCTCTCATAACCAAATTCAGTAAAGCAGGTTTAATTTCAAAGAATTCTGCTGTAGTAGCAGGTGGAGCAATAGGTGTGCATAGGAAATCATTATTATTTGCATTTGTGAAGTCACACAATTTAGTATTTTCAGGGTTGGCCATTTTAGCAACGGTAAATAAAACAAACTAGATAAAATAAATGCAAGTAACTAATTTTTTGTGTTTTTGATATAGAGAGCAAGACAGTAAATAAAGTAAAACTAGCAACTAATTTTTTTGTGTTTTGTTTAGGTGCAGCAAACAAAGTAGTAAATAAAATAAAGCAAGACAAAAACAAAGTAAAGAGATTGAGAAGTGGAGACTCCCTTGCAGCGTGTCTCCCCGGCAACGGCGCCAGAAAAAGAGCTTGATGGCGTGTAACTCACACGTTCGTTGGGAACCCCAAGAGGAAGGTATGATGCACGCAAGTTTTCCCTCGAAAGAAACCAAGGTTTAATCGAACCAGAGGAGCCAAGAAGCACGTTGAAGGTTGATGGTCGCGAAATGTGATGCGGCGCAACACCAGGGATTCCGGCGCCAACGCGGAACCTGCACAACACAACCCAAGTACTTTGTCCCAACGAAACAGAGAGGTTGTCAATCTCACCGGCTTGCTGTAACAAAGGATTAAACGTATCGAGTGGAAGATGTTTGCAAAGAAAACAGTAAAACAAGTAGATTGTATGCTATGTAAAGAATAGGACCGGGGTCCACAGTTCACTAGAGGTGTCTCTCCCATAAGATAAAGCATGTTGGGTGAACAAATTACAGTCGGGCAATTGACAAATAGAGAAAGGCATAACAATGCATATACATGACATGGTAAATATAGTGAGATTTAATCCGGCATTACGACAAAGAACATAGACCGCCATCCAACTGCATCTATGCCTAAAAAGTCCACCTTCAGGTTATCGTCCGAACCCCTCCGTATTAAGTTGCAAAGCAACAGACAATTGCATTAAGTATGGTGCGTAATGTAATCAACAACTACATCCTTAGACATAGCATCAATGTTTTATCCCTAGTGGCAACAAGACATCACAACCTTAGAACCTACTGTCACGATCCCACATTCAATGAAGGCATGAACCCACTATCGAGCATAAATACCCCCTCTTGGAGTTAAGAGCAAAAACTTGGCCAGAGCCTCTACTAATAACGGAGAGCATGCAAGATCATAAACAACACATAAACAATAGATTGATAATCACCATAATCATAGTACTCTCTATCCATCGGATCCCGACAAACACAACATATAGTATTACAGATAGATGATCTTGATCATGTTAGGCAGCTCACAAGATCCAACAATGAAGCACAACAAGGAGAAGACGACCATCTAGCTACTGCTATGGACCCATGGTCCAGGGTGAACTACTCACTCATCACTCCGAGGCGACCATGGCGGTGTAGAGTCCTCCTGAATCCTCTCCGGCAGGGTGCCGGAGGATCTCTAATCCCCCGAGATGGGATTCGCGGCGGCGTCTCTGTAAGGTTTTCCGTATCGTGGCTCTCGATCGGGGGTCGCGACGGCTTTAAGCAGGCGGAGGGTCAACGCGAGGGCCACACGAGGGCCCAGGGATAGGGTCGGCGCGGCCAGGGCCCGGGCCGCGCCGGCCACCCCCCTCCTCGTGGCCCCACTTCGTTAGGTCTTCGGTCTTCTGGAAGCTTCGTGCAAAAATAGGACCCTGGGCGAAAGTTTCGTCCAATTCCGAGAATATTTCTTTACTAGGATTTCTGAAACCAAAAACAGCAGAAAACAGCAACTGGCTCTTCGGTATCTTGTTAATAGGTTAGTTCAGAAAATGCATAAATATGACATATAATGTGCATAAAACATGTAGGTATCATCAATAAAGTGGCATGGAACATAAGAAATTATCGATACGTTGGAGACGTATCAGCAACCGAGGAAGGCGTGGGAGGGGAAGAACTAGAGGGAGACAGTAGAAAATTTGTAATATTTATAAACTATGCTTAAGTTGTAGTACGTGTGAACCATATTAGTCTGAACAATGGTACAATTTGTAATATTTCTGAACTATGTTTTAATTTGTATTTTTTATGAACTATGCTTTAAAAACTTTATGATCAATGGTTTAATTTGTATCATCTTTGAACAATGCAACAATTTTTGATATCTTTCTGCAGATATGGCGGCCCGACCGTTGCTCGATCCAGTGATTGATCAGAAACATCGTGCATCGCACTTGGAGGCCGACCCGCAGAGCATCGACCCACTGCAGACCCGTACTCCAAAGAAGAACTGGATGATACACCCTCAGTGGGAAGACAGGTAGGTGTTTTAGCTTTAATTTGAAATTTATCTTCGAATTGGACCTTGCTTTACCTTTTTCATCATTTGTTTTGCAGGTTGAAGTGGGCTGGACTACTACCTTTCGCTCGATTAGTGGAGGCCCGAGAGAACGTTTCGCGTCTGAACTACGATGCTGCTTTGATCACCTGCTTAGTGGATCGATGGAGGCCCGAGATCTACACCTTCCACTTTCGCTGGGGTGAGATGGCTCCTACTCTAGAGGACGTGTCTATGTTGCTGGGCCTTCCGTTGGCTGGTGAGCCCATCGGCCCATTGGAGGAACCCGTGGGCTGGATGCACAGCATGGATGCACGTTTCCTTGGTGTTCGCGAGGGCGTTGGTCCTATCTCTTTTGAGGCTCACGGCCCTCGTCAGGGGTGGCTACACGAGTTCCAGGTTCGTAACAGTTTCATCTATTTTATCAAGCCTTAATAACCGCGTAATATGTAGTCCTAACATTGAATATTTCTTGACAGATCGAGCAGTTCGGATACCCCGATGTACCGATGACTGCGGTCCAGATCACTCGCAGCTTGGAGGCGTACCTCATGTGGCTACTCGGGAAGACGATGTTCACGGACAATCACGGGAACACGATCAGTGCGCGGTACATCCCTATAGCTCAGGAGATAGCAGAGGCCACAGAAGCAGAGCACATCACACAGAGGAGCTGGGGTTCTGCGGTCTTAGCCGCTACATACCGAGGTATGTGTAAGGGTTGCCAGCTCACCTCGCATGGTTCTGGAATCGTTGGTTGCCCCCTCCTGTTGCAGCTCTGGTCCTGGACGAGGTTTCCCGTCGGCCGCCCTGAGATTGGTGGTGGGTCTTGGCCGCCAGACGAGTTGTATGACGCGGATCGCATCGACATGCCGACGTTTGGTTCTATATGGACATCGCGGAAGGTATACACACCTTGTTTATATTGTTATATAAAATGCAACACTAACATACTTATGTTATGTTATGCAGAGACATTTTGGGCATAATCAGCTGCGGAATTGATACCCAGCATTCACAGAGTAGTTTGACCTACTACTGGAGAGCGATGTTAGTTGGGAGCCATACAGTGAGGACCACCGCGATGAGGCATACACAGGCGGTATATCGTTGATGTGTACCAGAGATTGGGCCTACTGGACGACGAAGGCGAAGATCATCTTCGATATCGTCGTGGAGGAGATGTCGCAGCAAAGGGTCATGAGACAGTTTGGAATGCGTCGGTTGATCGAGCCACCACCTCACACAGTTCCACTACCACCACGCCTCCACGCGTGAGTATAATTTAATTTTAGCATCAGTTATTACATCAATTGGACAACCATTGACGGATGGGTACAATTTAATTTTCAGGTACAACAGAAAAGGATCAAACAAGACAGCTGTCGGATGGGTACAGCTCCTGGGTCCATACCTCGCTGGTTGGGCCAATGCGCCGGCCGTGTCATGGGCCACTAGGGAGTCGTTTGATCTTTAGGAATTTCAGCAGTACTTGCGGGCGTACATGCCTAGGACACGACTTCGGCTGAGCCAGGCGTGTGACCTAGTTGAGATGGCTCCCTCGACACAGTGGGACACCTACCCTCGCCACTCCACTTCAGGCACTCGGCATCACGCAGTAAGTCAACTATATTTTTTCTACATTTTGCCAACACTTTACTAATTTGAGCTCACAATTGTAGGCCGTGTTGACGGCGGAGCTGCAAGATGACGCCGCCCAGTATGAACGGTCGCTCTCCGCCGGCCCACTTCTTGGACGGTATGAGCACCACGCCTCCTTCACACAGCGTCTTCAGGAGAAACTACGTCGTATCTACGCGACTATCACATGCACCCGATCTTCGGATGTTGTCGAGTACCGAGCAGCACAGCGGCCACCTCGTCCCTCTTTGCAGCTGCATCAGCCGCGGCACGGCCCGCGCCCACGTATGGAGGTACCGCCGAGCCCGAGGCCACCATCTCCTAACCAGGCAGGAGGTTCTGGTTGGCAGAACCAGCAGCAGCAGGAGCCTACTTACGAGTACTGGCAGCGTGGCGGTTTCGGCATGGAGCAGCAAACTCCCATGCCTAACTTGGGGTGGCGTCCCCGTATGGATGAGCCAGAGGGTATGCAATTCATCACTATCCATATTAATTGTGCACCATTTGTGAATTTCCTCATGACTAACGTTTTTTTAATCAAATCAAAGGTGATGCACATATGTCGTCTATGTCCGGATCACGATCCTTCTGGTCCAGTGCTCAGGATCAGGAAGAAACATAGCAGATGTACCAAGACTGGATGTCTAGTCAACATCACACTCCACCTCCAGATCCCACACAGCCCACGCAGTACAGTCAGCACGAGCAGGGGTACATGCTTCCTCCACGACAGCGGCAGCCACCTATCAGAGGGTACTCGCCCTCACCTTTTCAGGCTGGACCACCACTGAGGCGTCGAGGGAGGGGCCGTGGTCAGTGAGATGACACTCACTGAGTCATCTGTACGCATGAGACTTATTACTACTACTATTTCCTTCATCTAGTGTATGAGTACTATTTGTATGCACCATGTATGACTACTATTTGTATGGACCATGTATGAGTACTATTTGTGTTCAACAAACATTTCAAATTCAACAAACATTTCAAATTCAACATGAAGTAATAATTAAGATACAACTTACCACTACAACATACCTCTCTTCTAACAAATTAAACGGTACAACAACGCTACAACATAATGCAAGATCCATGAGACTACTGATAACTAGAACACTAAGAACGCATCACCCCTTTCCCTTGCCCTTCGATGATGCAGCTTTCGTAGCCTTGGTGCTAGGATCGAAGTCGTCGTCCGAGTCGACGACCGGTGGTGCAGCACTCTTGCCCTTCGAGGACTTGGCACTCTTGCCCTTCGACGATGCAGCATTCTTCGCCTTCGTGCTAGGCTCGAAGTCGTCGTCCGAGTCGACGACCGGTGGTGCAGCACTCTTTCCCTTCGAGGACTTGGCACTCTTGCCCTTCGACGATGCAGCTTTCTTCGCCTTGCTGCTAGGCTCAAAGATATCATCGTCGTCCTCACTCTCAACCGTCCACAGCCATGGATAGTTGAAATCCCTTTCCCTATCTCGTTCATTCTTCCAAGTTAGTGACTTCCACTTCTCATTCAACCTGATAAGCTCACACCTTATCTCCCGTGGGCTGCGAGCAGGCATCTTCTTCAATGGCCACCCATAAGAATATTTCTCAAACTCCCTACCCACCTTACGGAGCAAGGCGTCGCTAGTGATGAACTCCTCAAATGTGTCTACCTTACTCTCCCTCATCATTTTGCGGGCCTCGTCTAGAAGAGGTTTGGCCATGGATTCTGTGAAAAGATGGGGGGATTCTTATATGGGGGATCCATCTTGCTGAGAGAATACACTGAAACAGAAGGAAACACTGGGGGTTTTTATAGGCTAGAAGGGATGACTTTCGGCGGGGAAAGGTGAGCGGGAAAAATTGACGGGAGATTAGGGCGGGAGTAAAAGGCGGGGAAAAAATGAGCGGGAAAAATTGGCGGGAGATTACGGCGGGGGTAAAAGGCGGGGAAAACTGAGCGGGAAAAATTAGGCGGGAAACAATAATACTAAAACTGAAATGAAGATACATTGCAGCTCAAATAAAAATAGGGTTTATCACTACAATGGAATTTAAGATACAACGACACTACGACGGAATTTAAGATACAACTGAAATTAAGATACATAGCCAATATGACACATCACACTACTTTCCCTGCGTCCACCGTGGCCATTTTCCAGACTTGTCGCCGCGTTCTTCTGCCGCTTGCGCTTCAGCAGCTCTTTCCCTTAGTCTCTTCCTCTCCGCTTCACAATCCTCCCTGCGCACCTCTTCCTCTGCAAACCTACGTGCAGCCTCATCATCCATCCTCTTCTGATTCACCTCTCGATTACGAGCTTGTTCCGCCCTTAGTTTCTGTATCTGACTCTCTCGCTCTGCTTTCTCATTAGCACGAACCTTTTCCCAACGCTCCTCATCAAAGAACGTTGCCCACGCACGGCGCTGTTTCTTCTCAACCTCCTCGCGCGCCCAATACGGATGCTCCGTGTCTATCCAGTGAAACCATTTGCATAGGGGCGGGGGAGACTACAACACAAACAGTAACATTAAATCAAATTCACAAACAAAATTAAGCCAACATAAAATTATGTCGAAACATACCGGCGGCCTGGTGGACGACGAAGCTGAACTACGGGGTGGATCATGCTCATAGCTCGCACACATGAAAAATTTCATGCCGAACTTGTCGGAGAAATCCTCCACCTGCTTAACCTTAGCAACACGGCCGCACCAACAACGCTCCCCAGTCACACCCGGGGGTAAATTTGCAGCCTTCGCCTTCACCGGCCTAAACTCCTGGTCAGAGCACGGCACACTCATGATGGCTAAGAGTGAGCAAACAGCACAAAGATAGAGATACAAGAACTTGTGCAATCCAGAGTAGCGCTGCCTGCTTTTATAGGCTAAAATTCGACACCAGGGCGGGAAAATATAGCGGGAAATGGTGGCGAGAACGACTGGCGGGATAAAATTGGCGGGAGATGGTGGCGGGAAGGAGTGGCGGGAAGGGTGGCGGCAAGGGCGGGCGGGAAACTGTGTGAACTCAAAAAAGCAGGAAAAATTGCTGCTTGGGTTCAATAAGCCCGATTTAGTGGAATCGGGTTCACCTGGCCCGATTATTCAAAATCGGGTTCACCGACCCCGATTCATTTAAATCGGGTTCTTATACCCCGAATTTTTCTGGTTTGTTCTGACGCAGCACAGCTATTCCAGAAATCGGGGTTCTCCAACCCGACTTTGGCAATTCGGGTTTCTCAAACCCGATTTTGTGAATTCGGGTTCCACCACCCCGACGGTGTATTATTTCTAAAATTTGCTACAAATGAATATTATTTCTGGAATTAATAATAAAAAGTGTATTATTTAAAAAATTCGCATGATTATTCACCAGAAATCAAGGGTCCAAATGTTCAAAAATGCCTAATCTATATGATTTTTTTATTCAATAGGGTAATAATTATTATGACAAATGCAGAACTACAGGGTAAAAAGTGAAATTCACTTTTTTTTTAAAAGAAGCTTCACCTTGTCTTTGGGATCTGAAAACGAGCGGCTGAGACTACTACTTCGATCCACACGTTCCAGTGACGAGAGACCAACGACACCTTGGGAATATTTACTGGTCATGACATTGCATTTGTTCTCGGTGCTGACGATTTGAAACGCAGCCTTTGCAATTGCAATTGTCGTCCCCGTCGGCTTGTTGTGCTACAAACAATGCACCACGTGCTCCTCACCGAGACCGAGACCAAGATCAGCGCAGAAGCGCCGCACGCCACGAATAGAATGCTTTTCGTCGCCGGGATCGGCCGGTGGGACAGGAAAAGCGTCATGGCTTTCTAGGTTTCCGTAAACAAAATCTGGTGGCGGGGCCTGGGTAGGGCCCAGGTACAGCTGTCAGGCGAAAACTTCGGGGCGAAGCACCTTGATCTGCCTACTGTACATGACGCTGACGTGTCGTTGCCGGAAGAACAAAAATGGTATGGTCTCAAGAAACACGAGAAAGAAAGCACAGGGCGCAGTGATTTTCCATTTGCAGTAGTGACAAACTACGGACGGGAGGCAGGAGTAGGAAGAAGCGCAGAGGTTGTTCGATCAAGAGTTCAGTCAATGTATGCTACTCTGAGACGGAGATTGAGAGGACGAGATTGTTCGATCAACATTCTCTGTGCGACAGGTTATTGAAGGAATATGTGCTGCTCTGCGACGGAGATGCAGAGATCTTATTCAGACAACGAAACCGGAGCACACGCCAACGCTACGAGCCAGGAAAAATTCACCGCCCCCAATGCCAATGTTCTAGTACTACCAGCAAGCACAAAGATTGTTCAATCAAGAATTTAATCAACAAGCAGAAATCTTGTTCGATAAAAGTACTCTGCGACAGGTTACTGAAGAAATGCACTACTCTGCGACCGAGATGCAGAGTTCTTCTTATTCAAGACAAGAAACAGGAGTACACGCCAACATTACAACCCCAGAAATTCACCACCGAATAATGGCGGTGTCCAATCAAGCCCAAAACTGACGATAAATTACTGCTAAGACACTACAGATTCCAGCTGCCGCCGGAATCCGACAGTACGGACTGGCCCCCGCCGGCGTACCCGACCCCCAAACGCCCACCCTCCTTCCGCGTTCCAAGACACAATTTCGGTTCAAGATGAACCGGACCTGCAGCAATCTGCACCGGGGACATGAGAAATCCCAGTTCTTGATTCTTCTTCTTCAGACTTCATAGCTTCTTCTTCTTCTTCACCCCGGCCAAGCTGAATCAACCACCGGGCCCGACGCGGCTGCTGCCACCGCCGCTGCCGCCCTTGGTCTTGTCGGCCTTGCCTTCCTTGCGCTCGCCGGCCTTGGCCGCCTTGCGGGCGAGGCAGGGGAAGAGGCTCGCGAAGATGCTGGCCTTCACCTGCCCGCGCCTCGGCAGCGGCCGCCTCGCGTCGCCCTGCCGCTCCATTGCTGCTGCTGCTGGCACCTTCTTCTTCTTGCGCAGGAAGATAGGCACGATCGAGAGAGGAGGAGACCCGAGACAAGACGAAGTCTCTGTGTGTGTGAGTTGGCTTGTGTTTGTGTCTGACTGGTGTGAGCGGAGTGATGGGCGGCTCTGCCCTTTTATAGGCGAAAATGCAAGGGAATTACTCTTTAAAACAAAACAAATTGCCGATGAAATTGGGAAGATTGGGCGCCAAGCTTCTTTCCTTGGGGTCCAAGAAGCAGCTGCCCTTTGGGGGCGTGGACGCTTCTAGAATCTCTCGGGTTTGAACCTTGAGGTGTCACTGTTCTACTGGGAGGGATGTTCAGACTGCAGCTCAGCTGGAAAGCTTCCTGGATAAGCTACCTTCAAGACCAACATGTAAATCCAAAACACACCAGGCTGGTACATTCAGCCACTGTCATTAGTTGATCCATCCAGCCTGGCATATTTGTCACCAGTCACGAGCAAGCAAGCAAGCGTGATTAGAAAATAAAAACAGCAATGAAGATCGTCCCATTTGATTTTCTGGGCTGGGTCGGTTGCAGGATTCTATCTGAAAAAATGCTGGATCGCGGCACTAACTGGCCAGGGCAGGCTCTGGAGCTCGACACGCCAGCAGCCAGCTGGACTGAAGTAGAAAACTATGCCAGTGTCTACCTGCCAATGGCGGTGTACAAGTTCAGGCAACACCCTACCCACTCCAGACATGATCAGAGAAGAAAATTGAGATTTTCTGGATCACGACTTTCAGCATCGGATCGTCCACTGTTTAAACTATGCAGGCCAGGTTCTCCGCTAGCCATGGACATTGCAAGCGTCCAAACATAATGCATAAAATAAGAAAATCTGAAGGAAATGTTGTACAATAATGCACAATCAGTGAAGTAAAATACAGCACCAGCAGCAGAAGATGGACGTGCAAGAAAACTATTTGCACATCCAGGGAGGCTGGGAGGGGGAGCAGTTGACTTGACCTCCACACTGGCTTTCGGACCAATATCTATTCTGTTCACATTGGGAAAAGAAAGTCCTCGCCCTCTGGACACAGACAAATTTTCTGTTCAGATTTCAGACGTGTCTGGAATCTAAGGCGATACACTGGTGACATAAAGTATATAGTAACAGATTAAAAGAAGCAGGCAAGTATTAATTATTACAGAAATCGAAATTTAGTTACTGATATTACTTTTTTAACTGTGAGCAACATTAATCTTTTCTTTCTGGAAGTTCATTTCCATCTACGTCTACACGAAACATAATTGTGGAAGCTCTGAGCATTCTACTTAAGAAATGCTAATTTGCCACTTTAGACACTTAGCATTAGACCACTAGTACTGCAACAACTAATAGGAGAAGGAAAACTAGCTTGGCCATAGTTCAAAAGTCTAAGGGATAAGAAATCCAATTTCAGAGGGAAAGATGAAAACAAGTTCTCTGACCTGTTCCAAGATGCTGAATACAGCTGTAACGACCAAGTCCTGAAGGCAAGATGAGATGGTCATGACTCCAGACCATGTTTATTTATATTGTTTTTCATCCAACAAGTTTAACCACAAGATGTAGACTGCAGACAGACTGCTCCGGTGCCTCCAATTAAAGCAACAAAGGCTCATTTTTTAAGGATAGGAAATCAGGTTAGTTAAGTTGCTTTAGATCTAAGAAAGATTCCCGCTTATCTAGTGCTTACTATTATATGAAGCTAATGAACTGTCTTTTTTGACTTGAGTTTAGCCGTGATGAAAACGTGCTTCTCAGGGTTATTCCATCAGGTTATACTAGATGCTTTGCACATGTCCACTTGCTCAAGCGTTACCAATACTAGAAACTACCTAACTAATTAATACAGCTAACATTAGACAATAATACCTGAAGTTAGTGAGAAGCAAGAACTATGAAAAACTCACACTGAGAGCATAGTCGTATGTATCAATCGACATATTATTCGACTTGATAAATACTTCATGGTTATAGACTTATAGTGGAAGATAAAAAAAAAGATCCATTTGATGCACAAGTGAAAAGAACCACTAAACTGAAAGGGATGATCTATTAGAATGTGGTTGAAGCAATACAGAGCCTTGCTACAGTTGGTGAAGTATATTACAAACTAAATGTACAATACAGACTTCCAAGTAGAATATTCGGCCTACAGGTCACCTCCTACCAGTCATTTGAACAGTTACTTGGCTGGCACAAGCAGTGTATAGATTAGCAATGCCAAGACAATGATAATGGCCCCTACTAAGGTAAATCTTGGACTTGTCCACAACATCAAGTTAGATCTCTCGGCTCTTTTGATTGGATCCACCTCTTCAGACAATGGATACTCACTGCGCCGCGGGTTCCAGGTCACATATTTGTTAGGCGAGAACTCCGAAAATAGGGACTTCTTCCCTTTCTTCTTAAATGTAGACCAAGCCTTGTCCCAGTCAGTGGATGATGTGTCACCTGACAAGTAAGGCAGGGAGGTGATTCATACTACAAATATGTTTCCATCCCATGCACAAATCAACAATCAAAAGTGCATGTTTTCCCTTTTGAATAAATCCCACTCACCGGCCGACAGCTTTCAGTTATATCAAATACATCATCGCATATAAAAATAAAAAGGATATTTTACTTCTTAATTATTGCCCAACCTCTATTTTCATCCATAGTTCAAGCAAGATTCACTATCTTTCTCATTCTACTCTTTCACAAACAGATCCAAACTGGCTTCTTTGGATGTGCATACAGGGCCTCGGTTTGCTGTGAGGACTAAATCCGTACAATTGCTTTTAAACAAGTTGTTATCTGGTGTTCTGTTCAATACTTAGAGAAACTGAATAATATCAAGCCCATTGGATTTTTTACAAGAATCCTTTCTTGCAAGTGGCTTCGGGAGTCTGTTTTATTACTATGCTCTGTTGGATATTAGGCATATTGACTAAACACTAGGCCATACTTAGACATACCGTTCTTTCTCTTTATGCCATAATGTAACAAAGGAATTTTTTTTTAGATCAACAGGGATCTCTCCCCAGCTCCATTTCATTGAAAAGAAGCCAAGTCTTTTACAGGGAAAGGACACAGAGTTTTCACCACTAAAACTGGAAAAGGAAAAACAACACTAAACAGTTTTGATGTGTGCCATTTTTCATTTTGCTAGGGAAGTAACTGCCATCCCAGCTACTCCCGAAATACCAGCAAAACAAAAGGATACCACGACATACAGCAATGAGCACAAAGGATAGTTCAAACTAGTTTGGTTACAACTCAGAGAAAGGACCCTGCGCCAATTTTTGAGCTTGCTCCTACACTTTTGACGACACCTTTTTGGATACATTCTACTGGTTTTCGATCACGTCACCACATGAATCTTGTGAGATTCACCAGGATTGTCATGTAACAGAGGAATCACCTATTCTCTTCTTTCCATGCTCTGTTGGACAATAGTACTGGAGTTTATTGATGGTAATTATTACAAAAAATGCTCCTGGGATTTCGTCGATAAAATTTGTACGAAATGCTTTGTTAATTTTTTATGTTACAGGACGCTGGACACTAAGAAATCCTGTAACTCGCATTTTTTTTGACAATTTGGTACTGGAATTTGTTTCTCATATATTGGCATTCCTTTGTAGAGCAGACGGGGAGAACCTTCATGCCTAGCAAACTTGCTAGAGTTTCAATGGATGCTTATTATTAGTTTCTGTTAATCTGTAAATAATATCTTATCCAGTAGGTGAGCAGGTGAACCATAGTACTGTTCCCTTTAAAACTAAGGTAGAATGAAAGCAAAGGCCTGCTATCAGTTCTGACATCCTTTTGGCTTTTGATGTTATACCTATCACAAGGTGAACGTGTTATAAGTAACTTGTTATAACGAACTATGTGTAACAGTACCTTTTTAATCTAACTTAAAAAAGGGAGCTTCAGAGTCAACCACCCATTATCCGTCAAATCAGACACACAGAATATCAATAATATGTTGTGTGTATTTAAATCTAAGAAACAAACACTTCATGCATATGGATTGTGGATTAAAATGATAATGCAACCTCAGATGTGACTTTTTTGTTATGAAAGCCAAAACACCGTGATCTTTACTTCTGTCTCAAAGGAATATGTTGGCATTTAGAAATCATTCGCTGCCTATTACGGCGAAGGAATGCTGTGCCATGCCAAATACCAGTGATGCAGTACAAAATGCCTTGGTCAGAGAAATCCAAGATAACTGCAGTTTGGTGTTCTTGGCAAATAAATACAAAGCTCGCTGTCACTCATTTGGAGAAGGTCATAGATAGATGATGAAAAAACGAGAATCAGTTGCTAAATCAATAAACGGCCACTATAGTACCCTTTTTTTGATCTCTAACACCGATCATTAGATAGACCCAGACACCCAGTTGTAAATGTACAGTTTTTTGGATCAACAGGGGCCACACCCCCAGCTCCATTTTCATAGAAAAGAAGCCAAGTTCATACAGGAGAGCAAAACAACAGCGAAAACGAAAACCAGTTTTTGCTGGGGAGAATGACTGCCATCCCAGCCAGCTCCGAAATACCAGCAAAAACCTGAGAGGTTCCAGAATTAAACTAGAAACGACAACTAAGCTAAAGTAGCAACTTAAGCCGACTAGGTCTATTGTAAATGTACAGTGACCTGCTAGTGCACGGATGAATAGAAACATACACTCTGCTTGAATTAAAATGAAGAAAGACTGCATTCACTTCAGATCTTAGCACGTGAAATCAGGCATTTGCAATGTTCTTGCAAAATCCAGTAAGCAGATCCTATCTAAACCACTAAAGCAAACACTGGAGTTCTGAATTTCTGATCAAGGGCAGGGTTAACACTATGACAATCTTGAGGTGGTGACACTACAACAGTACAACGCAAGTACAGTCAGACTAATCGCAGCACTAATCTAGCAATCAACAGCGGCATTTCATCAAACACCTACAGGGAGCTGCGAACGATGGGACACAACAGCTAGTTGCTCATACCTTCGTCCCTGCCGCGCTTGTCCGGGGAGCCTCCGGAGCAGCGAGGGGCGGGCGCGAGGGAAGGCCGTCGCGCCAAGAATCTCCCGGATACCAGTAGTATCCCCATGGCGCCCACTCCCCTTCTAGATTCTACCAAGGAGGAAGGATTTTTCTCACTCCTGGTTCTTTCCCCGCGCGGCCTCTACGGTGGGGGCGAGGCTGAGGAGGCGTGGCTGAGAACGCGGGCTTGGAGCCACCAGGTAGCTTGCGTGGACGGAAGGAGGACGGCGACATTGGTACTGCCGTGCTGGGCTAGCGTGTGGCTCTCCATGAACGAGAGAACCGTCACGACTTCGGTACCGGTGACCGGCGAGCGGCGATCGAGACGAGTACATGACGCCCACGCCAGTATTAACGGACGCTCGATCTGCCAAAAAAAAAAAACGGACGCTCGATCAACCAAAATTGCCAAGTGACAACTTTTCCTTTTTTTTTATGACAGGTGCCATCTTCCGTTCGGAAAAAAAATCGATACGATGAGTCGTCCGATCTAGTAGGAAACTAAAATCGAGGTGCCCAACTCTCGCACCCCTCCCAACCCTAACCGCCGCCGCCGGGGCGTAGACCGCGGGGCGTGGCGGCGGCGGGGCCCCTTCCTCGTGGATGCGTGGTGGACGGCGGACGGGATCTCCTCTTCGACGCATACGGCGGACCGGTCGGCGCGGATGGTGATGGACGGCGGCGGCTGCGCTGCGGACCCCTCCTCCCATCGGCTTCCTCGCAGACCGGCAGGGGCCGCGGTGGGCGGCGGCCAGGCCCATGGTCTGCGCCATCCCCCCCACCCCCCGCCTCTCGTCGGTGCCCGTGACACGAGGTCGCCCGGGGCAGCAGCCTTGGGTTCGATGGCGAGTGGTCCTCTTCACGAGAGGGTCGGCTTGCGATTGGTGGCGGATCTATCGATCTATCACCGTGTTCCGGCGGCGAGATGGAGAGGCGTGGAAGCCGGCGATGGTTGTTGTCGCCGATGGAGGGTTGGAGTGGCCAGCCCGGGATGGTCACCGACGTGGCGGTCTGCCCTGAATAAAGGCGGCGTTCCTAGGGTCTCTCTTGCGTGAAGAGGAAGACCTACCGGAAGCCTGGACTCGCGATCTAGCTGGTGTGTTGAGTTTCGGAAGGCGCCGCCGACAAGTGTAACAGTGCTTTTATTGCCTGGAGTTTGCTGGATCGGTGGTATTCAGTCGTGCACACCCACGCTTTTATTCTGACCGATTGGTCTGGAGGGAGCGGCGTGAAGCTCTTTTCTCTGTTGACACCAAGTGACAGTTGATCCATGGTGAAGTCAGAAGAAGAGAATATCATGAAGGACGGATTGGCGGACTAGCTAATGAAGGTTCAAGTCTTTGCGTTGTTGAGGGGCTTGCTTGGTGTTCCGGACTTCGCAACAGTGGTATGGAAGTGGAGGCGACAGCACATGTGAAGTTCGGAGTCTTACCTTTCAGGGTGAAAACCCACGTTCTAGCCTTAACTGGTTGTGTCTGGCAATGTCCTTGTTGAAGTCTTTGTTTTGAAAGCGAAGACTATCTTCAGGGTGAAAACCTAAGATTTTTGATCGGACGACGGCGGCGCTGGTGCACTGTTCCCTTCTTGAAGGCGTCGCTTTTGAAGAGTCTGATTTTTAGGTGTTGTCTTGGTGGTTGTATTACTGTTGCTAGGGATGTGATGCTGTAGCGGGACTTTTTTTCTTAGTTTTCTTTTTTTCTTTTTTGGCTGTGTACATAATGTTTTAGGGCATTGCGTTGTTGCAGAGGCTGGGTGTAGTTGGTATCCTTTCGATATTAATATATTCCCTTTATCGAAAAAGGAAACTAAAATCGAAATGTACTCTTCTTACAATGTTTGAATGGTAATAATGTTGAAAATGCACGATTTAATAGTGAACAAGAGGTTTCATGAAAATGCATGCACGTGTGTGCAGCATTATGTTCAATCGTGTAATGGTGGAGAATAAACCCTCCAATCCATATTAATTGACTTCAATATAGATGTATCTAGAACTAAAATATGTCTAGATACATCTATATTAGAGTCAATTAATATGAACCGGAGGGAGTAAGATTTTTTCATATTAATCATTCACAGATCTGAAATGTACAAATATGATCGTGTTCTGTTCTATTCTGATATAAAAATAAAGGTGTTATCTACAAAATGGATAGGGCTTTATAATGCATAATCATTTAGAAGAGGGTTATGCAGCATAAATCTTGAAGAAATCGATGGCCCATACAGTTAGCGGTCATCCAACTGGTTGTGGAGTTGCATTTTCCCTCTTTCTTCTCATGCATGCGTCATCCACCATGAAGATGAGGAGGTCGGATAATTCTTTTTTTTGGGGGGGGGGGGGAGGATCAAGTGAACATGTGTTCAGGTGGTGTTTGTGAGGCCGTGGTGTCGATATCTCTTTGGATTTATGTTCTCCAACCTCGATTATGTCACATCGATGAATGCTCTGGTAATACCCCTACTACATGCCTTGCGATGTGTATCTTCATCTTAGTCTCATCGTAGTTAGTAGGTCGGATGCTTCTGTCGCCTTACCCTCTCCCCCCTCTCATCTTCTCGTATGTATACACTTGTATCAATAACTTCAATAAATCGTGCATCGACAACACCTCCATCACCAGTGCCAATTGAGTCGGTCACTTTTTCGTAGGCATGCATTTGCTTGTGATTAATAGATAGTGATGATGAGGAGTGATCTTAGCCGGGCTTAACTGAGGCATCCTCCATGATTTATTTGTCCTGTTAGAATGAAGTTCCATATGAATCATCAGTATTGGATAGGGGGTGATCTTACCATCCTCCCCATTGATTGAGGCATATTTATATTATCTAACATGACCTTGTGCTCTACTAGTGTGTTGTTAGCAAATATCTTTGGGTTCGGCGATAGTCATGTGACATTGCTTCTAGGTGCTTTTTACAAGTGCACGAACAAGACTTAGCTTGCAAAGACTCAACATTGTGGCAGGATAAACCTATGTATAGAGTTATAGATGATGGCAACAATCATTTTCTATTAGGCAATCATCAAGTGTGTTGTCAACTTGAGAAGACCTCTATTCAGCAGCCAATTGAAAGGTCCTCTGAGGAACATTCTTGATGGTCCATATGTCTTGAAATGATGTACCACATGCCACATGGTTTAAAAGAAACATTGGATAGTACCGCTCAACTTCAAATAAATGGAAAGATCTGTTATCTCGATTTGAGTTATTTGCTCTTTTCTTCCATTCGTTTTTAGTTGTCATCCATGTTGCGATCCCTAGGCAATCTCTGTACATGGTATGATGTGCTCAAGTGTTTCTTGGTTTGACTTAAAATAGGTGGTTAAGATGGTCTCAGAAGCACCTTGTTGTATGTGAACTTATGAAAATACACATTCTCCAAATGAAAAGGACGCATGTTTACAAGATGTAATTTCAGTTACAAAATATATTGGGAGATTCCATATAGAAACAAAGTCAAAGATCCAACATATATGGTGCTTCTAGTGGGGTAACCCATCTAGCTTCCCAGTATGCGGCAACCTCATCAAGGTAACCACTGTTACCCGCTCCCTTTGCCGAAATAGAACCCCTATCATGACGTCACAGTTATACCTCATTGGTAGATAAGAATTGTATGACACAATCCAACTATTGCCGAACACCCGCCATCAAGCTTCTGCACTTTCTCCATCATCTCTTATGTTGTATATGAAGTATGAATCCTTTCTTTGTTGTGTTGTATCATGAAAAAACCAAGGGAGTAGTTCTTGCACATACCCTCTTTCATTCATACGAGTCTTGTTTGAATTTAGGCCTCCACATTGGTCGTGCATCATGTGCTTCACCAACATTTATGAGCTGATGGCACTTCTCCTTGTTTGGGGCTCCCTGGAGATGATGTGATTGTACTTCTCATCATCGTGTAGCAATAATATTCACGCGATTATTGCATCTATCCAAAAGCATCTATCAAAAATAATTTTCCATGTAGAATGTTACTGACCAAAGTAAAACAATGACAAATAAAAGTACACAGGGTATGTGATAGGGCTTACTCGGGTCTTGGTGTGTTTCTAACATGATTGTATTTGTATTATTTGATAAATAGGCAAACATTGCTTTTGTATTTCTCGATGCTAACCAAATTCACCTCGTGAAAATAGTTGAGGGTATGACTTAAGAAATTATTGGTTTGTTATAGGTTCGTTGGCCTTTTCACACTATGCTAAATGTTAGAAGAAATTACTAGAAGTATTGGAGTCCTCCTAAGCTCATGAATGTCCAAAAATGGAGATTATCTATACTCAATTTGATGGAATTTTTTGATCTTAAAAGGGATCTTCTATAATTTTGCATATAAGGGGTAATTTTTGGCTTCGCCCAGTCATTAATAACTTGACAATCTTTTAGAAAATAGTACACAGAAATAACGCTAGTAAGGAGTCCTACTGAAACCAAGAAATACAGGCCTTCTTGCCATCCCACCAAAATAGATGAAGTTTTCCGAAGAAACCTGCTAGTGGAGGAAGGCCTCCTAGCTAGGGATAAGAGACATAGAGCTAAAGAGAGAGGCAAAAAAGGATCTTTCGTGTATAATCCTGCAGAATCTCGAATGTTATCGATTCCGGTATGTGGACCAAATAATACAATGCAAACAGACGTTCCTAGATTCATGAAGATATAGAACAACATATAAGTTATCATACTTGCGTATCCATCCTCTGAGTCTCCAACAATTATTTCAATATCACCACCCCTTCGGATATCATATTAGCCTTCGTTCATTTGTCCTTGCTTTGATAATTATGAAACCTCTCGTCGAGTAGGACAAGCAACATGGAAGCAACCCCCAACGGTCCAACCCCACTACAAAATGACCCTCCATACCCAGCAGTTTTTGTGGACGACGGAAGCAAAAACAATCCTGCAAAAGTTTTTAGCCCGGGATGTGATTTCTTGGTGGTTAAAAAGGCGGCGGATAGAGATGTGTCATAATACTCATTGCCGACACATAAGAACGGCGTGGTAGGCTGCTCTGTAGTGTCGTGGTAGATGGAATGGACACATAATAATTGCACCGTCCATTATTATAGATGGAATGAATGTAATTTTCTTTTATCACTGTGTGCGAACTTGAACGGCTGTGTGCATCTCAGTTATGCAGAGGCCGGGTGTATTGCTTAAACTTGAGTAATAAAGCGCCCTTTATCAAAAAAATTATTATCGATGTCAAAAGTTGGGCCAAAACTACATAATGCCAAACACGTCCCACTGATAAGTGGGGCCCACCTCTTCCAAGCTGTGTGTTGCCTTAATATGGACACTTTGTGCAAACGTAACCCACATAACTAGCCACACTTGTTCTAGAGGCCATAAATTAACCCTAATCCACATTCCCATCTTTGTTTCCTATATAGTACGGGGAACCCTTAGTGCCACTCCCACTCCGCATGCCACCAACCTCTGCATAAGTCATTCCCACTTGCCAAGATAGACCCTAGATCACACCATCGTTTGAAAGAAAAACTAGATCTCTCAAACTCCCACCTCAGGTACTAACCGTCCTACCCACTCTCGTCATGGCCATGGTATGAAGTGCAAGTTGAAGACCTGAAGGCTCTCCATCTCCGGTACTACCTCCTGATCTGGCACAGCCTCATCGTCGCGGTCCTCTACCCCTGCTCCCGATTATGATGTATCTTTCAGATCCAAGTGTGCATGGAGAATAGCGAGCATCTAGACGTCATCACAATATTGTGCGACAAGAATGGCGGCCATGTCACCATCGCAATACTGTATGAGGAGCATGGTGGCCATGTCACCGCCGCCATCCCATTACCGTGCGTGAAGAATGTCGCGGAATAGATTTTTCCACTTATCCTAGGATAAATTGAGAGATCTAGGATGAGTTTAGAAGCATATCGTAGATTTCTCATTTACCTTTTTTTGGAATTAATTCACTTTTCTTTTCATTTGGAGGTGCATGAGATTTTTCCAATGTAAAGTGGTATCCGTGCAATATCAATGTAATGCTAATAGAATTTTATATCCCAATGAAATGAAAATTTCTATCTGAATGAAGGAATAGATCACTTGATTATGAATTGGTTATTGTGATTAATTTAGGTGTAGTAAAAGAACTACCTAGGGCATAATTGTGCCATAGGCTTATGTATATCATGGCAGTAAATTGTGTGCCATCTATTAATGGACCGAGGCGTATCAATATGTGTGCTTCGTACGAGAGTGTGTGGACGGAGAAGAAGAAATCGCCGCCTCTACAATTTCCTAACCTATTTATTTCTGGTGGCTTTTATTTACCGTCTTAGTGCTAACACGGCGATTAGGCGTGTGCTTGGCGCTTAAATCTGCCAGAACCTACCCGCGTTGTTGCAGTGCCCATCATCAGTTGGACCAAATAAGTATGTGTTGTGATAAATCTGTCGTTGGAGTTTAAATGTGTGCACTCCACTTATCATGCCCTTGTAGAATTGTCATAAAAATTCATCATATGGGTGGTCACAAAGAAATGGTGTTGCAGTACACGATGCTATCCAAAGAATTTTGCATTGAAAACAAAGCTTAGGCCATGTACAATGGAGCTTAGAGAGGCGCTTACAAAAATTAACCAATTTTTTTCTTAAGCACCAATGCTTATTTCTACACCAGAGTTGCCTAGCTAAGCATCTATCATGTATAAATAAGCACCAATGCTTATGCAAAATCTTGTTTATTTTTTCTAAGAATCTCTCTAAGCATTTTCCATTGTACATGTCCTTATTCACAATATATGAAGCTCCTTTGGACGGTTCCGGAGTAAAAACTTGTAGACTCATACTAGAACCATTTTGCACCATAGTGACGATAGTGATGTTGCGATTTCCACATATGAGTGGTACTTGAAAGATTTTTGTACACACAATCTGATTCTTTGATGTCGTTGGATCCCACAAGAGAGTGCATGCTATTGTAACTTTTCTGTTATATATAATCATATTCATTGTTTAATTGTTGGACAAAGTTGAACTTTAGATACTCGCATCCGTTATAATTTTTGTATGGAGAACGGACACCTATTATTATTTTTGGATGTGAGCATTTTATGGATTAAATCCTAACACCGTATATATTGTGAAATTTATGCTAAAAAGACAACTCAAGACAGGCACATTGAGAGGTGCAAGAAATGAACATATTTTGTAGCAAGGCGACATGAGTAGAACTACATGTACTTGCAAACAATGTGAATCAGGCGAGATAATTTGAGAAATTAATGATTTCAATATAAAAGATTGAATATCATATCTGTTTATTTGATTTTTTACGAAATATATAATCTAAACCATCTATTAGTTTAATTCTTGGAACATTCAATGTTTGAAGCATTCAGTTACGAGAATATGAGTAGAGAAACACAGTTTCCACATAAAAAAACCCACAAATGCTAGTATAAACAAACACTTCGTATAAACAAAGAGATTCAATGATAAAGAAAGATCAGAACTTTAAACATTAATGAAATTAGCATGTGTGACTTAAAATAACCATGAAGACAAATAGAAACACGACAACGTAATGAGCATCTCAGATATATAATAGATTGAAATAATCATGTGAGTTAAAATTAGAACAAGAACATGTGTAATAGACATAAATGATGTCCCTTTTCCCCACTATTGAGCAACCCTTGTATCCATAATAGTTACTAGGTAAGCCCACCTTCTCCCGATAAACTTTCAGACAAACTCATAGACATAAAACGACCATTTGACATGAAGTTCATCAGAGTTTATTGATCAAGAGGTGAGCTTTCCTAGGAACCTCTGTAGCTAGAAGGGTGTAGTTCTAAGATATAGTAGTAATAGGACACATTAGTTGTGTATGTTACACATGGTTGTGTTTATCTATGTGTATGTTACACGTGGCTGTGCTTTCCGGTTGTAATTTCTTGTTTGGTCATGGAGTGCTTGTTCAATCATCATGTTTATCTATGTGTTCACGAATGTTTTAAGCTGAGTGTGCTATTCATGGATGTTTAAGTTATGACCTAAGTTTATTAATGTAATATGCTTGTTTATCGCCAATTTTTTATCTTGTCGTGAGAAGCTTCAAGTACTGAATTACTAGATGATTATGATTCTTTATTCCATAATAAATTCAAATTTATGGTTATGTGTATATATATCAAACCGTTAATTTTAGGTACGATTGTCTCACCTAATTTATATTGTTAACAAGTAGGTCGATGTGCAGACATGTATTTCAATTTGTTAATGACTCTAGCACTAGGCAACAATTTAATAAAGTTCATATGCATCAATCGATGTAGAGGCCGAGGTGTTTCTCCTTTTTGAAAAAAATGCATTTCAACTTACGCTTTTGCAATCCTTGTTTAACTATTGTAGGTATGAGCATGTATATCTTGGATAGTTCATATTTTTAGTAAATTTCTAAATACCAATGTGTAACATGCACTAATACGAAAAATTGAGGCGCATGCTATCTCTAATCTCTTGATAAAAAGTTGCGATTCATGCATAAAATGAAGTTTACCTTTGTCCAACAACTATACAAGGGGTATGTGATTTCCATAAAACAAAAGATACCAATAAAAAATTGGGAGATTCCAAATTCAATTTGTGTTCAATTTCTAATTCTAGTCTTTCATTTTACACCTTTCTTACTAGTATTTATTTATTTGGATATTACATTTCAACCCCCATTTATTTTCTTTCATGTGTATTTCGATTGCTAGTTTAGTCAACTAATATCTTTATCAAGGTTGAGATATTTCGACACTGCAATATTTGACAACCCATTTTGAGGTGTGCTTCCGTGTGCCCCCCCCCCCCTCACTAGAAGCAAAATTGAAGGGATAAGTTAGAAAGAGAAGATACGAAAACTGTGATTTCTTGGGGGGGGGGGGGGATCACCTATACCATATTTTGTTGTGTGCATGCGTGGGTCAGCAATGCAAGAGGGGTACTTTCGAAAGAGACGAGACAAACTACTGCTGATGAAACAAATGCAATCTACAAAATGCTATTTTCCAAGGAAACAAATGTGATATATTAATTATCTGGGATATGGAGGGAGGGGGCTAACTAGCATCGATAGCATATTTTTTTGTTGTGTGCGTGCATGGGGTCAGCAATGTGCGAGGGGTATTTTTGGAAGAGACAAGTTATACTACCACTAAGGGACAGCAGTGATTGTCACTCTGCATATGATATGTAAGGGCATCTCCAGCGGGCGCGACACGTTGAGCGACCATTTTCGTCCGCCGTTACCGGAAATGCGTCTGGCACCACCTCCAGCGGGGCGACGCAAAGTGACCGGGCCATCCGCGGAGACGCAAACCTGGTCCAAATATGCGCCTCTGCGGACACTGCGCGGACGCCGAAAGTGTCCGCTCGCATCTGGCAGACGATTCGTCGGGCCCGCCTGGCAGCGACCATGCGTCGATGTGTCTTCTCAAATGCGCCAATGATCGCGCCGCTCGCTCGGCAGTCTCGCCACGTTAATGGCGATGCCTCTGCCGAGCGGCCGCAGCCCACCTCCGCCAACCATGTTAATGGTGTCGCCACGCGTCCCGCGGCCACCGCATGCCTTCGGCCTATATAAAGGGGGCGCGCGTTCTTCTTCCTCATCCACTCCTCCAAAGAAACTCTAGCCGCCACAAAGCTCCACCGTAGCGCCGTCTAGGTGTTCCTGCGACGCGATCGGCCCGCGAGGAAGTCCATGGCGGGTCCCGGTGGCCGGCGAGGCGGTCGAGGCGGCCCTGGGCGCCCCGGGACGGGGCAGGGCCGACGTGGTGGAGAAGCTACGACCCCACGCTCGCCGTCGCCTGCGTCCTCTTCGTCTTCGCAGGAGGACCACTGCTTTGAGTTCCTCCTCCGCATCGACGACGACCCGCTCGGCATCAAGCGGCTCCCGGACAAGTTCGCCGAGTTCGTCGATGGCGTCGAGCCGGCGCATTTGCAGCTACGGGAGGCCGCTGCAACTTCGCCGGACCGTGGAGGTCCTGCTTCGACGGCAGGGCAAGATGTACCGCACACCGGGTGGGGCAAGTTCACCCGTGACCTCGCGCTCGAGCCCGGCTGCCAGCTCACCTTCCTCTACGAGAGAGACGGTGAGATGATCGTCAAGGTGTTCGACGACACGGCCTGCCGCAGGCACTACCACACCGGCGAATCCGCCTCGGACACCGATAGTTAGAACTTAGAGTGTTCTTTCTTTGTAGAGAATCTGGCTACGGGCCAGACGAAGCCAGTAGTGGAAGGTTTATGTCTGTTCTTCCTCGGTAGAACCAACAAGGGCACCGTCATGCCTCCCGCTGGATTTTCCAGTTTGGGTGATTGAGTGTGCCCTCGAATGTTCTTTCTTCGCAGCGAACATACGGAAATCAATACAACTGGTTTCTATTTTTAAAATATTTATATTTGTGTCAACCATAGTTCAAACTATGTATTAGTTTGTGTAAACCATGTTCCAAACTATGTATTAGTTTGTGTAAAATAATCTTTCAATTTGTAATATTTGGAACTATGTTCAAATGGAAAAAAGAAAAACAAAAAAAATGCATCGGGCCGTTGGAGCCACCCCAGACGCAAACGGACGCACGGACGAAAACAGTCATTTCAGCGTTTGATGTGCGACGCAAACGGACGCGCGCGGACAACAAAATGCGTCGTGCCGCTGGAGATGCCCTAATGCAATATTCTTCATCTACTTCAATGGTAATGTGTGTCCATGGTATCTAACAATTCAGCACCTACATATCAACGTGTATAAGAAAAATCGTAAGGGGTTCAAGCCTCTAAAACAACATCGTGTAGGAATCGAAGTAGCATAACTGAAAGTTCGTGCCATACCTTTTATTTTTTTTTCAGATATCGACGAGGAACTAGATGTGCTGGGTGCATCGAAGATCAGCATCCCTCACCGACTCGGTAGGAATAGAGTCGACGACCGACGGTGGCGTCAGGCCGGGATCTTCAAACGGGGGCGGGGGAAGGACGCGACAGCCGAAGTGTCTGACGGTGTACACCGTAGTGGCCGCGCCAAGACAGCAGAACGCGGTGGTGGCGACGGCGCGTGGTCCACGACCGACTGGCAGGCAGGCGCCGGCGGCGAAGCTGGGAAGGACGTGGCTCCAGAAGTCGTCCTTCTTGCGCGCCGATATCATCGTGTAGTGGAAGATTTCTACGAGGGCGAGATAGGCGGCTGAAACGCCAACAAGGGGGGGCGTGTTTATGCGGACAGACTGAGCGCCGGCGGCGAGGCGCCGGCCACTGGGCGAGTTGTAGATGCCCTTGATGAAGTGGTAAGGGAAGCCAATTATGCCGCCCGCCACGAAGCCGAATCCAGCGGCGTCGATGATGAAATCCGGGTACGGCGTGATATCCGGGTGAGGCTCCCGCATCCTAGCCGCTGTATGCCTCTACGTCGATGTCGGTGGCGGCGGCGGCGGCGGCAGCGGCGGCAGAAAACCTAGATGTGAAGGAACCGTGGATGGGGGCACCGGCTGCAGTAGGCAGGTTCTCGGACAAAATTCCCTGTTTAGATGTGAACTAGTATATCAGACCGATATTCGTACGCCTCCCTCGTCGCCCTGTTTATGTTTCGTGTACTTTACTACTGTAGGTTACTATTTCCTCTACAAAATACAAAGCTTTAAGTTTGTCTTAATTAAACTAATCCAAATTTACAGAAAACTATATCAACAACACTAATCTAATATGTACTATAAGATTTGGTGTTGTATATATATTACTAGCATATTTTCAAATTTTTTGGTCAAACTTAGAGATATTTGACATACATAGATAAAAAAAAAGATGATACCAAGAATTTTTATTATTTTGAAATGGATGGAAGACGTGATAAATCACGTAGCAAACGGGATGCGCCAGATTCTTAACGAGCTATCAAATATCACTTCTTTAGCCATCATTTCTTCACGACTTTATACCGTTGTGAACAATGATTTTTTTTTCTTGCGAATGAGCCGAACGACCCGGATTTGGTGGACCTGGGTCTTGGAAGACCGTTTTTTAATATTTGAAAAATGCTAGTTTAAAATTTTGAAAAATGAAATAATTCACGCAGGTACATATTACGATGATACTTACTCATGTAAATTTTTTTGAGGCAAAATATGACTGTATATGGCCTACACAAAAAAGAGAAAATAGAAAATAGTATTTCTTTGAAACAGTGTACTCCAATCATTATTGTGTTATTTTGAAATTTGTCATTTTTGTATAGACTAGAGACGATCATGTTTTGCTTCAAAAAATTGCACAAGTATCAACATAATATGTACATGCAGTTTTTTTGAAACTTTGAAATAGCATTTTATTCTTTTTTCAACAATTGGGTCCGCCTGGACCAGTATCACTAGCCACTTTATATGAGTCGAAGCTCTATATTGATCAAACACCAAGGTTACAAGAAAAGCCCTAACATAAAAGGAAATTACAATCAAGCTCTTGGGTAATTCTCATCTTCTCTACTAGATCGTTTTTTTGCAGACCATATACTAGTTCCACATGGTTTTTTATATGTCAGTGTGTCTATATTTTGTGGTTCAATAAAACTATTGTAATTCTATTATTTTAAGGAATGACCTCGATTTGCGAGTCGAATTAGTTTATTCTCTTTTTAATTTATCGGAACATGTAAATAATACAAAAATAACCTATGATAGGATTCCTTGGAGATGTGGGACAAACATGCGCGGGAATGATAACTACTAGGACCAATTACATGCCCTCGACAACTAACCCAACCATCATGTGTTGAAGTTTTTACCCGGCAATAGATTTATAGGCTATGAGGGGCAATAGAAAGTGGAAGCACATGTTAAAACATCTCTAGTTAAATACTCCCTCCGTTCCATAAAAATTATTTGAGATTTATTTAAATTTAGATATATCTACATACTATAGACCGTCTAGATACATTCAAGTTTTAATAAATCTAGGATAACTTTCAAGGCTTCTTACACAGAACTAACTGACACATGATTGAGAACCAACCTGTGGTTGGATGGTTAGGAGGGCAGTGGCACCCCCAGCCCACCAGAGTTTAAACTCCAGGTTTGACATTTTGGTGTCTCATTAAAGGCAAAATATTATTTAGTTGGAGACGATGTTCCCGTCGACAGCGAGGCGCTTGTGTCAGATGAAGTTTCTTGGATGCAGAGAGATGCTCATAGAGGTAGGGTGTGTGTGTGTGCGTTTGTAAATGTGAGTGTATGTGCGTATATGTGAGCGTCTATGTTTGTACTGTATTTCCAGAAAGAAAAACTGACACATGATCAATTCATATGCCTCTCTGTGACATGGCATGGCGTGCTTGTTCTTAATCTGGGGTACTTGTCGATTAAATTAATATTAATGTATGGGGCCTAAGACCTACTCCCTCTGTCTCAGTTTACTAGTCTTCCCCGTATTTCTAGACCGTCAATTTGACCTATATATAATACAAAAAGTTATATCATTAGAAAATAGAACATCTAAATTTTCTAATGATATAATTTCTATAACATGTAACGAACGCTAATTTTAATCAAATTTACGACCTAGGGGTACGCGCACGCCTAATAAACTGTGAGAAAGGGAGTACCGCAGGAGACCCGGGCTGCCAACGTTTTGGCGAACGATCTATGAACCCTCCAAGCCACACACATTGATGAAAACTACACCGGAGAATTACAAAAGAGTTTGAAAAAATATCGCTCTAAGGGCATCTCCAGCGGCGCGACGCATTTTAGTGTCGCGCGCGTCCGTTTGCGTCGCGCAGCGGACGCTGAAATGACCGTTTTCGTCGGTCCGTTGCGTCTGGGGTCCAGCGGCCCGACGCACTTTTTTCTCTTTTCATTTCAACATACTTCCAAATATTACAAATTGGAAGATTATTTTACACAAACTAATACATAGTTTAGAACATGGTTTACACAAACTAATACATAGTTTGTACCATGGTGGACACAAATATAAATATTTTAAAAATAGAAACCAGTTGTGTTGATTTCCGTATGTTCGCTGCCAAGAAAGAACATTCGAGGGCACACCCAGTCACCCAAACTGGAAAATCCAGCGAGAGGATTGACGGTGCCCTTGTTGGTTCTACCGATGAGGCGAACAGAAACCTTCCACTACCGGGCCGTAGCCGATTCGCTGCAAAGAAAGAACACTCCACGTTCTAATTATCGGAGTCCGCCGCGGATTCGCCGGTGTGGTAGTGCCTGCGGCATGCCGTGTCGTCGAAGACCTTGACGACCATCTCACCGTCCTCGTAGAGGAAGGTGAGCCGGCAGCGGCTCGAGCGCGGTCACGGGCGAACTTGCCCCACCCGGTGGCAAGTACATCTTGCCCTGCCCGTCGAACAGACCTCCACGGTCCAGCGGCGGCTGCACCCCTCCGTGGCAAATGCGCCGGCTCGACGCCGTCGACGAACTCGGCGAACTTGTCCGGGAGACGCTTGATGCCGAGCGGGTCGTCGTCGATGCGGAGGAGGAACTCGAAGCGCGTCCCTCACGTCGAGGAAGACGAAGATGGCGCGACGACGGCGAGCGTGGGGCCGTAGCGCTCCACCACGGCGGCCCCGCCCCGTCCCCGGGCCGTCCGGGTCGCGGCCTCGACCGCCTCGCCGGCCACAGGACCCGCCATGGTCTTCCTCGCGGGCCTGGCTGCGTCGCAGAACACCTAGGCGGCGGAACGTTGGAGCTTTGTGGCGGCTAGGGTTTCTATGGAGGAGTGGATGAAGAAGAAGCGGCCCCTTTATATAGGCCGGAGGCATGCGGTGGCCGCGGGACGCGTGGCGACGCCATTAACGTGGTTGGCGCAGTGGGCTGCGGCCGCTCGCAGCCGAGGCATCGCCATTAACGTGGCGCAGACGCGCCGCAGCGGCGCCGGCCGCGTGAGAAGACGATCGACGCAGGGTCGCTGCTAGGCGGGCCCGACGAAACGTCCGCGGATACGAGCGAACACTTTCGGCGCCCGCGCAGTGTCCGCGAAGACGCATCCGATGCGCATATTTGGGCGATGCGTCTCCGCGGACGGCCCGGCCGTTTGCCGCTCGCTGGGAGAGTGCGACGCATTTCCGGTCACGGCGGACGAAAACGACCATTTGCGTCGCGCCGCTGGAGATGCCCTAAACCAATTGTCATATAAAAACAAAAACAATGCTACAATTTTCTACCACTTAATATTCCTAGCGATATTCTCTCTCTCTCATTGCACGTGACGTACTAAATGGAACAATTGTACGCCTTGTTTTTTATTGTTGTAATGTTGAATGAATAATGGGTTTCCAAGCAATCTCGTGTTGTTAATGTGTCGTGTTCTACTACCGGATTGTTTATACACGAGCCTTTGCATCAATCAATCCAACTTTATAATCGAGAACAAACTTGTGATTGGATATATCAGGGATCAAATCCTATCTCATGAAGGTGGATTTTTCTTTCAGTGGTAGGCGATGTTACCATCAATAGCAAGTTGTCTCTAGTGACCCGCCGACCACTCATAGGGATAGTTTATGTGTGCATGCATTTATAAGGTTGAATATCCTAAAGAGATCTAATCTCCCATAACAATTTGGACCGTCTTGTATTGGATTGCTTCTGGCAATTTTGGGATTTGATGTGTCATTCTTTCTATGGGCCCACGTGTTGGCGCGTCGAGTGCAACCTATGTCGGTTCAGTGGACTTGCTCTGGTTGCTCACCGCAGTCCACAAATTCTTCAATGACCGCATAACTCCATTGGTTTGGCAAGATATTTCCCATCTCTTTCTCCACATATGTCACAACACGCCGCCATTGCAACACCGTCTTCCATCCCCTCCACCTCTAGGTTGCGGCTCCCTACTCAGGTGATGATGTTGCCCTTGGCTACCTCATACCTCTGTCCTCGCCAACATCCCATATCGTGTTGTGCAGTTACATCCATGGCACCGCGGACAAGTCGCATAAGTGGCTCCGTCCTCAGGTAATGATGTTGCCCCTGGCTTCATCATACCTCGGTCCTGGCCAACATCATATACCGTGTTGTGTAATTACATCCATGGCAGCACGGTAACATAGGGGATTTTAAAATTTTCCACACTTCGATTCACACCTATTTTCTGATCCTCTTCCGTTTTTGTTGACGTATAAATGCATTGCCTAATCTCTTCCATCAGATCGGTATTTTGGTTGCATTGGTTAGAGCATGCAGTTCTACATGGTATCAGAGCCAAGAGGTCTTGAGTTCAAGACCCGGCTGGCGCACTATAAAAAAAAATATTGCAGCCCACTTTCTGTCCACGTTTAGGCCTGAGGGAGCCACACGTGAGGGGAGTGTTGACGTATAAATGCATTGCCTAATCTCTTCCATCAGATCGGTCTTTTGGTTGCATTGGTTAGAGCATGCAGTTTTACAGTTTTTCTTTCGAGTTATCTTTGTCTATTTCCTAAAATCTAATTTTGGTTCCGGAAATTGCAATGCAAAAAAGTTTAGATTCTCAGGTTCGTTTATACTGGTTTAGGAACATTGCAAAAATACATGCGTCCTCGCAGGAAACAGTCTACACCAAAGCATACACTTGCGGTATTTTGATGTGCATGCGATACGTGCATTCTACATCATCAATATAGTGATTTATGTGATCTATTTTGAGTGATATTTGCTATGATTTATCATTATTTATGTATTTTTAGTTGATTTATGAAACTTTCCTACAAAGTTCTTTTCATTGGTATTTAATTTCCGGGAGGTAGAAAACCTCATTTTTTATTTCTGGGAGGTAGAAAACCTCATATTTTGGAGATTGTAAAATATACTACTCAGATCTACATTTTTTTTCATTTTTGTGTAGCTCTAGATATAAAGTATTTCAAATAGATATTTTGCAAGTTTGTTGAATATACCATTGACTATATGAGGATTTATTTTCAAAAAAAATGAAACTTAAAAATATGATTTTTTTTAAAGAAAAACGAGATCATTGGTGTCCATGTGCACCAAATCTCTATCTGGATATCACATCCCTTTAAACCACCATTGCTCACAAACCCCTTTCGTGCCATATACTTCCTCCGTTCTGAAATAGTCTACATTCTAGTCTCAAATTTTGTTCTAAAATACTCTATCTACATTCTAGCTTTTGGGCAACAACAATAATGAAATCGAAGTGGTTTTACTCTCTTCATTAGACGTTGTTATTTTCAATGTAGCTTGGATTGATTGTTCACATATCTAATTAGTATTAATAAATGCAACATTAATTTGTCTTATTTTTCTAAAATGTAGAGTAAATTAGAATGGACGGAGTACACAATTTACTCTTTTCTTTAGGTTACTAATTAGCAGCACAATATTGAATCTCAGGCCAAATGAATTATCAGTATACCGAGATGAACATAAACCATAAGAATACATGCATGCTTAGCTCATCAAAACAAAAGGCCATACGCACGAATCGAAGGAAATCAGCATAACTATATTGTAAAGCGGCTACATCTAGACCTGAAAAAGGCTGATACGAAGAACTGAAAGGTCTAAAGCATACAGGAACCGTCAAACACTACAAGAAAAGTTCTGATAGACAACGTCTCAAAATCGTCCGCTAAGGGGTATTTTTCGTCGTCTATGGGCCTAACCCGATGATATGGGTTCTATTGTGGAAACTGCGCGCAGTCCTACGACGATTTTTTCGGTCCGTCGCGTTTGGGCGCCCTTCCGCCACTAAAATCGGACCGTTGCCCAAGCCCGGAGCCCGTTGATCGCCGACGTGCAACCGACACGTGGGACGCCGTTAATCGGGCACGGCGTTAACCGGCTGAAACCCCGTGGTAGATGGTAGGCCCACACGAGGCCTGCCACGTCTTGCGGGCCCATTAAGTTTGGGTTGGGCCAGTGACTTAGTTTGACCGGTCAACTATATAGCGGGCTGGTCCATTAGTTACGTGGGCCGGGCCAACCTCTAAGGTTGACGGTCAAAACATTAATGGGCGCCCACAAGCATGTGGGCCGGGCCGAATGCACTCGTTTGACCGGCAACAGGCAAAAGGGCCGGCCCACAAGACATGTGGGACCCACTTTCTCGGTATCGGGTCGCCCATTTACAAAGTGGGGTCCACATTAAAGCAATGGGGCCCAAGAAGTTATTGGGCCGCCCAATTAGCATGTGGGTCCCACTTTCCGCTATCGGCCGCCCATTTAGTACGCTGGGTCCACATTTGATCAAATGGCCGGCCCAACAGCGTTGGGCCAAAAGCACCCTGTCCCACTTTTCTCGTTAAAGGGCCACCCATTTAGTATGTGGGTCCACCATATAGCACGTGGGCCCAACAAGACAGTGGGCCGGCCAAAAACAGTGGGTCCCACTTTCCAGCTTAAAGGGCCGCCCATTTAGTATGTGGGGTCCACCATATAGCAAGTGGGCCGCCCAACACGCTAGTGGGCCGGCCAAAAACACCGGTGGGTCCCACTTTCCTCTCAAAGGGCCGGCCCATTTAGTATGGGGGTCCACCATATAGCGGGCCGCCCAACACGCCAGTGGCCGGCCAAAACACCGTGGTCCCACTTTCCGTTAAAGGGCCGGCCGAGGCCACACACTGGGGCCGCGCGGCCCCCCCCGCCGCCGCCTAGTGTGGGGGCCTCGTGCCCCCACCCGCTTGCCCTTCGGCTCCGCCAATATTCTGGGAAAATAGGCCCTTCGTATAAATTCCGAGGTTTTTCCCGAAAGTTGGATTTGCACAAAACGAGACGCCAGAGCAATTAAAAACAGTAAGTCCGTGTTAGTTGTATCCAAAATACACAAATTAGAGGCAAAACAATAGCAAAGTGTTCGGGAAAGTAGATACGTTTTGGACGTATCAACTCCCCCAAGCTTAGCTTATTGCTTGTCCTCAAGCAATTCAGTTAACAACTGAGCGATAAAAGAACTTTCACGAACACATTTGCTCATATGATGTATATATTCTCATGCTATGGCTAATACTTAAACAGTTCGCGAATAAGATCATCCAACAACTATGTCAATCATGGAGAGGTACCAACAATTAATAATAAGCATCATGAATCATGTATATAAGCAGGATTGCAATGTTCATAAGAGAGTATGATAAAGTGGTATCTCGCTTGCCTGTATTTGATCGGCAAAACATAAATGCCCGGGCACCTCTGGAGTTCATAGAAAGACTAGAAGTAGTGATTGTCAAAGATAAAAGCATCAAAGTTATACCACAATCAATCATATTTTGAGACAAGCATATTATACTAAGAATGACAGTTGTGCTCTCAAGATAGTGCTCAAAGAAAGAATGGAGAAACAACATAAAAGTAAAAGATTGACCCTTCGCAGAGGGAAGCAGGGATTAACATGCGCTAGAGCTTTTCATTTTAAAACAGGAGTAAAATTATTTTGAGAAGTGCTTGTTGTTGTCAACGAATGGTAATGGGTACACTAACTACCTCATCAACCGGACTCCCAAGAGCGGCTCCCATGAATTATTTGTATCTTTATGTGGCACTCCTTCCAACCTTTCTTACACAAACCATGGCTAACCGAATCCTCGGGTGCCCGCCAACAATCACATACCATGAAGGAGTGCCTTTTTATTTAAGTTTTATTATGATGATGACACTCCCCCAACCTTTGCTTACACAAGCCATGGCTAACCGAATCCTTCGGGTGCCGTCCAACAATCACAAACCATGGAGGAGTGTCTATTTTGTTAATTAATTTGGGACTGGGAATCCCATTGCCAGCTCTTTTTACAAAATTATTGGATAAGAGGATGTGCCACTAGTCCATATGAGAGTCCGTCAAAAGTAAATGACAAGGTTGAAAGCTAAACACCACATACTTCCTCATGAGCTATGAAACATTAACACAAATTGAGAAGCATTTTGAAAGTTTTAAAGGTAGCGCATGAGAATTTACTTGGAATGGTTTGAAATGCCATGCATAGGTATTTATGGTGGACACTTTGGAATAACTTGGTTTTCAGGTGTTTGGAAGCACGAGCGGCGTTCCCGCTCAGTACAAGTGAAGGCTAGCAAAAGACTAGGGAGCGACAAATCAAGAGAGCAATAACTGTCATAATGCTTGCGGCAAAATAAATTAACGGAAGCATAAAAGTGATGCAAGAACTCTGAAGCAATATAAATCATCGAGGCTTAATTGACTTTTTTGTTCAGTCATATGCATGCGTGAGCATGTGCCAAGTCGATATAAATGAATTATTCAGAGGAGGATACCACAATGCCATACTTACTTATGAATAAAACAATGCAAGCGAACATCCATGACATGCTACTCATATTAATAAATTGGAGCTAAACATGAGAGATCATGAACTACTAGACTTTCTCAAATAACATATACCTCACATGAACCAACTAAGCATGCTCACATGGATGAGTATATGTACAAAAATGAAAACAAATAGAGTTCATACCAGCCTCTCACCACAATCCAATTGTTGTAGATCGTCATTATTGCCTTTCACTTGTGTAACTTGGATAATATGAAATGAAAACCACGCTCCAGCCACCGAAGACCATTGAACTCATGATGAACTTTACAAACCAAAGAAGAACAGCAAATATTTTTGGTGTTTTCGAATTGGAAACAAGAACAAAAGAAACAAGAAAACAAAGCAAAATCTTTTTGGGTTTTCTCATGGCAAACTACCGATAGCAAACAAAGTAAAATAAGAGCAAAGAACCAAATAAACAAATGGTGAAGAGAAACAACAGAAATATTTTTGGTCTTTTTGTGTTTTAGGAAAGAAACAAAGTGAAAACAAGAGAATGCAAACTAACAGAAACACAGAAAAGCAGGATGACAGAAATCTGCCAAATCCTGACAGCAGTACAGAAATCGAAATTAACAAAAATCTTCCATTGCTCAGCTCAAAAAGTGTTCAACTAATGAAAGTTAGATAACAACCTGGGGCACATGCTCAAAAATTGGCAACTCAAAATAACGTTCTGGCTGTGCGTACGAATTTTTTTGGTAACAGCCCAGAATCTGTTTTTGGACAGCACTTCCCCAAATATCATCTCCTTCTCATTAGAAAACCACTCTAAGAAACTAAACAAGTATGTACAAGTATCCAGCAACCATAATATACAAAGAATGAGTGATGCCGGTATACCTCCCCCAAGCTTAGGCTTTTGGCCTAAGTGGAGTTCATTCACAACGAGGGTCGGAGTTCCACGCCGGTGGATCATACATGGAGTGATAATAGGGCCCCTGCGCAGAAGAATGTCGTGGAGGTTCCACATGACCATAATGTTGATATGAGGAGCTCGCTGCATCGGATGAAGAGTCGGGGTGCTCCTCGGCCTCCTCCATGCCTTCCCTTGCACGATGGCTTTCCCTTTCTATGTATGCGTTTAGCTCATTTTCTGTGATCGACCACCCTTTCCTGGCATCAAGGTTAAGCAGAGCAGGTGCAGGCAATCGTACTAGTTTTTCAATTTTCTTAGTTATTCTCCATTTTTTCTTATACAAAGTTATCCTATAATACAGGTTGTTCAAATTAGATGCATCTGAAATAAACTCATGTTTAATCATGGAAACAACATCAAGTTTCTCTATAGAAAGCGGAATATCTAGATGGTGAGGTCCTACACCATGCATAGCTAATAAGCGAGAGGCGATAAGACCTCCACAAATTCCTCCTTTCTCACGGTTAGTAGCAAGTCTACAAGCTATTAAAGCACCCAAATTATAGGTTCTATCCTGTTGCAAAGCGGCAGCTAAGAAAGCCATATCTTGAACAGACAACTTACTCGCATACCTTCTAGCAAGAACGCACTTTGTAACGAATAAGCGAAGTAGCGGATAGCTGGTTGTTGAATGCTACTAATCTTACCACCATCATCGGAGAAGCTCCTCCCATTACAAATCATGGTATAAAGATTCGAGAGCTCCCGCGGCGTTCCCCTGACCTTCTCGCAGGATCCCCACCGCGGCACTCTAATTGCTGCACAAAAATCACTGAAAGGCAAGTTGATAGTTTTGTTATAAATCTTGTACCGGACCATGGGGTTAGTTTGAGACCGATGAAATTCGAAATCCTGCACAACCGACACCGTTAGTTTAGCATATTGGTGAGGTTCACCAACAGTAAAACCTTCCAACCCTGCATTGGAAATCAGTGTTTGAACATCTTGCAGGATTCCTGCATTCCGCATAAAATCCGTGCATGGGTAATAAGAGGGGTATACTCCCTCTTCGCGGTGAACTCTCATGACTTGCTGCACCTCCAATTCTTGTTGGTTTAGTTTGTGCCTACTTCCTTCCATTTTCTGAAATTTTCAACAACCATTATAAAATTTGATTTCAAGGTATATAATTGAGGGGAACTACTATAGGAACTTGCTAGAGTACTAAACATGCATCAAAACTAGTTTCTACCACTTAGAACAAGCATGCAAGCTCACTAAACATGTTATCTACAGCAGCAAAATATTCAAGATATACTCAACCAAACAAAATTCTAATTGGACAATCAAAGGAGTCACATACCAAGGAGCAAATGTGCCAAATTTCAGACAGAAATCTGGGCTGAGCAAAGAGATCGAGAAATCGCGAGTTCTTGAGCAGAAACGCGAGTGAGAGAAAGTGAGTACGAGTTTTTTCGGGAGAGAGAAGAGAGTGGGAGGAAGAGATGCTGAAGTGGGGCAAAGGGGGACCCACACACCAGGGTGGCGCGCCCCCCTTGCTGGCCGCGCCGGCCTTTGGGGTGCCACCCTGGGGTGCCCCACTGGTCAGCCCCAGGTGCTCCCAGGTGCCTCTTCGAAAAATAGGACTACCAGTATAATTTTTGTAAATTTTTGAGAACTTCGAAAAATGCACATTTCTGGGTGTTAAATTAATTATTACTACGCAGGAAAATGATTTCCAAAATCTTAAACAACTAAAGCATATTGCAAAACAAAAAGTGCTACAACAAGTAAAACAAATGGAGGGAGAAAGAAAGAAAGAAATGTTGTTTAGCTCTCTTATGCATTAAAATATACTTGTTAACAAGGTTGATCAAGTCTTGCTACCAAATAAATTTTATATGACATAAGAAGAAATAAACCTCAAATCAATCATGTTACCTTATATTGAATTGATATGGATCCAATCACAAGAGTTTGATATTCTTCTTTAGGCTCATATATAGGACAATCGATGGATCCCACTTTGATAGTTTTCACATTAAAAATTGTATTAACTCCATATACTTTATCAATCCTCTTGGGAAAATAGACAGTATGTTCCTTATCATCAACATTGAAAGTAACCATGCCTTTATTGCAATCAATAACAGCCCCTGCAGTATTAAGAAAGGGTCTTCCAAGAATAATGGACATATTATCATCTTCAGGCATTTCCAACACAACAAAATCAGTAAATATCAAGCAATGTTGAGTAACTTGAACAGGAACATTTTCACATACACCAACAGGAATAGCGGTAGATTTATCAGCCATTTGCAAAGATATATCAGTAGGTATTAACTTATCTAAATCAAGTCTCTTATAAAAAGAAAAAGTCATTACACTAACTCCGCTCCCAAATCACATAGAGCAGTTCTAACATAATTATTCTTGATGGAACAAGGAATAGTCGGTATACCTGGGTCTCCAAGTTTCTTTGGAATCTTACCACTGAAGGAGTAATTAGCGAGCATAGTGGAAATCTCCTCATTGGGAATTTTCCTTTTGTTAGAGACAATATCTTTCATATACTTTGAATAAGGAGGCAATTTAATAGCATCAGTCAAAGGAATTTGCAAAAATAAAGGTTTCATCCAATCACAAAATTTATTATAATGTTCCTCCTCCTTTGTTTTTAGTTTCTTAGCAGGAAAAGGCATTTGCTTTTGAACCCAAGGTTCTCTTTCATTACCATGTTTCTCAGCAATAAAATCTTCTTTAGTGTACTTTTTATTTTTAGCATGCTTTCTAGGTTCTTCTTCAACCTCTTCTTTATCAGGAGTATCATCCTTATCATTATCTTTATCATGTTCATTACCACTTTCAGTTTCAGCATCAGAAATAGAAATACTATTAGGATCATTAACAGGTTCAGAGGATTCTACAACATTCTTATGTTTCTTTTTCTTTTTCTTAGATGGAGCACTAGTTTTAGTTAGTTGAGAATCTTGTTCAACTCTTTTGGGATGCCCTTCAGGATATAGAGGATCCTGGGTAGAAACACCACCTCTAGTTGTTACTTCATAAGCATGTTTTTCTTTAGAATTATTTCCCAACAAGTCATTTTGCACTTTAGTGAGTTGATCAATTTGAGTTTGAACCATATGAAAATGTTTAACAAGTATCTTAACATCATTGGAGGTTCTCTCCACAATATCATGCAATTCACTAATAGCTCGAGAATTTTCCATTAAATGATTCTCCACTCTCATATTAAAGTTTTCTTGCTTAACAATATAATTATCAAACTCATCTAAGCATTGAGCAGGAGGTTTTGAATACTGAATATCTTCCCTAGTAAAGCTTTGAAGAGAGTGTACCTCAATCATGGATGAAGGGGGAATTATCTCACATAAATCTTCTATAGGAGGTAAATTCTTCACATCTTCAGGTTTAATACCCTTCTCTTTAAGAGACTTCTTGGCTTCCCTCATATCTTCATCATTTAATTTAATCATACCCCTCTTCTTCACTATCGGTGTCGGGGTTGGTTCAGGTGTAGACCAATCATCATGATTCCGGCTATTTTAGCCAATAATTCTTCAGCGTCGTCTGGAGTTCTTTTCCTGAAACACAACCAGCACAACTATCCAGGTATGCCCTAGACTCAATGGTTAGTCCACTATAAAATATATCAAGTAAATCATGCTTTTCCAAATCATGGTCAGGCCGAGCTCTAATAAGAGAACAAAATCTCGCCCAAGCCTCAGGCAATTTCTCTCCATCTTCCTGGTCAAAATTATAAATTCTCTGCAAAGCAATATGTTGAGCACTAGCAGGAAAGTATTTCCGGAAGAAAACATCAAGCAATTCTTTTGGACTTTTAATAGAACCAGGAGGCAAATTATTATACCAAGTTTTAGCATCATCCTTTAATGAGAAAGGAAAAAAATTAGCGACAAAATAAGTACGCATCTTAACATCATCAGAAAACAAGCCACTAAGAGTAGATAACTCAATCATGTGTTCAACAGCACTTTCTTTTTCAGTACCACAAAAGGGTGTTTTCTCAACAATAGCTATATGAGATAGATCAAGAGAAAAATCATAATCTTTATCCTTAATGTTTATAGGAGATGTGGCAAATTTAGGATCAGGAGATAGTTTATATCTAACAGCATGTTCTGCAAGCAACTTTTTAATTTTTCTTGCATCAGTAGTAGCATTGCATTTTTCAATAAAATCATCATCAAGCTCCACATAATCCTCATCAAGATCATCACTAGAATATTCAACAGACTCAGGTGAATTAACAGGTGTAGCAGCATTTTCATTAGGAGTTTCAGTATTTTCAATTTGCCTAGACCTAGCAATTGTAGCATCTAGAAAAGATCCTAACGAACCATCATTATCAAGCACAGCAGAAGCATCATCACGATTATGAGAGGAATTTTCAGATTCAGCAGAAGTACCAGCATTTGAAGCTTGTGGTGGTGAAACAAGTTTACTTATCACAGATGGTGAATCAAGAGCAGCAGAGGTACTAAGAGTTGTACCTTTTCTTGTAGTGGATGGTAATATAGCGATCTTAGTATCGCGAGGTTTACCCATAATGGAGAATTGCAGCGAACAATATCAATCCAAGTGAACTTCCAAATAAAGCTATGCTCCCCGGCAACGGCGCCAAAAAATAGTCTTGATGACCCACAAGTATAGGGGATCGCAACAGTCTTCGAGGGAAGTATTATCCAATTTATTGATTCGACACAAGGGAGACAAAGAATACTTGTAAGCCTTAACAGCGGAGTTGTCAATTCAGCTGCACTGGAAACAGACTTGCTCGCAAGAGTTTATCAAGATAACAGTTTTATAGCAGAGGAATAGTGAAATAACAAAGCACAAATAAAGACAGCAGAGGATTATAGTAAACAGAGGATTAAAATACTGTAGGCACAGGGACGGATTAACAGGCGTTGCATGGATGAGAGAAACTCATATAACAATCAAAGCAGGCATTTGCAGATAATAATAAAACGGTATCCAAGTACTAATCAATCAATAGGCATGTGTTCCATATATAGTCGTACGTGCTCGCAATGAGAAACTTGCACAACATCTTTTGTCCTACCAGCCTTGGTATGCTGATACGTCTCCAACGTATCGATAATTTCTTATGTTCCATGCTACTTTATTGATGATATCTACATGTTTTATGCACACTTTATGTCATATTCGTGCATTTTCCGGAACTAACCTATTAACAAGATGCCGAAGTGCCAGTTCCTGTTTTTGCTTTTGGTTTCAGAAATCCTAGTAACGAAATATTCTCGGAATTGGACGAAATCAACGCCCAGTTCCTATTTTGCCCGGACATCCAACACCCGAGAGCCGCCGAGATGGGCCAGGGGGCCCACACCACACCGGGCGCGGGCCCAGGGCCTGGCCGCGCCACACCGGTGGTGAGGGCACCCTGGTGCCCCTCCGAGGCTCCCCTTTCGCCTATTTAAAGGTCCTGACCTAAAACCCCGACGGAGGAAGCCACGGTACGCGAAACCTTCCAGCCGCCGCCATCGCGAAGCCAAGATCCGGGGGACAGAGTCTGCTCCGGCACCCCCGGAGCGGGGAAGTGCCCCCGAAGGCTTCTCCATCGACACCGCTGCCATCTCCACCGCCATCTTCATCACCGCTGCTGCTCCCATGAGGAGGGAGTAGTTCTCCATTGAGGCTCGGGGCTGTACCGTAGCTATGTGGTTCATCTCTCTCCTATGTACTTCAATACAATAATCTCATGAGCTGCCTTACATGATTGAGATTCATATGATGATGCTTGTAATCTAGATGTCATTATGCTAGTCAAGTGTGTTTTACTTATGTGATCTCCGGAGACTCCTTGTCCCACGTGTGTAAAGGTGACAGTGTGTGCACCGTGTGGGTCTCTTAGGCTATATTTCACAGAATACTTATTCACTGTTATGAATGGCATAGTGAAGTGCTTATTTATATCTCTTTATGATTGCAATGTGTTTTGTATCACAATTTATCTATGTGCTACTCTAGTGATGTTATTAAAGTAGTTTTATTCCTCCTGCACGGTGTAATGGTGACAGTGTGTGCACCGTGTGAGTACTTGGCGTATGCTATGATCATGATCTCTTGTAGATTGCGAAGTTAACTATTGCTATGATAATATTGATGTGTATTATTCCTCCTACATAAGCGTGAAGGTGACAGTGTGCATGCTATGTTAGTACTTGGTTTAGTCGTATTGATCTTTCTTGCACTCTAAGGTTATTTAAATATGAACATCTAATTGTGGAGCTTGTTAACTCCGGCATTGAGGGTTCGTGTAATCCTACGCAATGTGTTCATCATCCAACAAGAGAGTGTAGAGTATGCATTTATCTATTCTGTTATGTGATCAATGTTGAGAGTGTCCACTAGTGAAAGTCTATTCCCTAGGCCTTGTTCCAATACTGCAAACACCGTTTATTTACTGTTCTACTGCATGTTTACTTGCTGCCATATTTTATTCAGATTGCTATTACCACTCATATACATCCATACTACTGCTCATATTCATTCATACCACTTGTATTTCACTATCTCTTCGCCGAACTAGTGCACCTATTAGGTGTGTTGGGGACACAAGAGACTTCTTGCTTTGTGGTTGCAGGTTGCATGAGAGGGATATCTTTGACCTCTTCCTCCCCGAGTTCGATAAACCTTGGGTAATCCACTTAAGGGAAACTTGCTGCTGTTCTACAAACCTCTGCTTTGGAGGCCCAACACTGTCTACAAGAATAGAAGCTCCCGTAGACATCAAGCACTTTTCTTGCGCCGTTGCCGAGGAAAGGTAAAAGGCACTCATACTTCGGTTCCAGGTAACAGTACTTTTCCGGCGCCATTGTGTGTGTGCTCGAAGCTATTTCCTTTAGACTCTGCAATTGCGACATTTGGTTTCTTGTTTACACTAGTTAGGCATAATGGACAACAATGACCTTTTTATTCTATTTCCTGATTTAAGACATGGATGGTTTGATGCGAAAATTAAAAAACCCATGGAACATGTTAATATGAATGCTTTGAACACTATTGTTGCTAATGCTATGGAAAATTCTAAGCTTGGGGAAGCTGGCTTTGATGAGCATGATATTTTTAGTCCCCCAAGCATTGAGGAGAAAATTTACTTTGATGATACTTTGCCTCCCATTTATGATGATTATAATGATAGTAGTCTTTTGTTACCACCTGTTATGGAGGATAAATTTGATTATGATTACAATATACCTCCTATATTTGATAGCTACTTTGTTGAATTTGCTCCCACTACAATTAATAAGAATGACTATGCTTATGTTGGGAGTAGTAATTATTTTATGCATGAGACTCATGATAAGAATGCTTTATGTGATAGTTATATTGTTGAGTTTGCTCATGTTGCTACTGAAAGTTATTATGAGAGAGGAAAATATGGTTGTAAAAATTTTCATGTTACTAAAACACCTCTCTATGTGCTGAAATTTTTGAAGCTACACTTGTTTTATCTTCCTATGCTTGTTACTTTGCTCTTCATGAACTTGTTTATTTACAAGATTCTTATGCATAGGAAGCATGTTAGACTTAAATGTGTTTTGAATTTGCCTCTTGATGCTCTCTTTTGCTTCAACTACTATTTCTTGCGAGTGCATCATTAAAACTGCTGAGCCCATCTTAATGGCTATAAAGAAAGAACTTTTGGGAGATAACCCATGTGTTTTTTTTACTACAGTACTTTGTTTTATATTTTAATCTTGGAAGTTGTTTACTACTGTAGCAACCTCTCCTTATCATGTTTTTGTGCCAAGTAAAGTTTCTATGTTAAAGTTGATGTTATATTTGGGATCGCTGCGCAGAAACAGCATTGCTGTCTGTCACGAATCTGGCACAAGTCTCTGTAGAAAATTCGAAAAATCTGCCAATTTACGTGCGTGATCCTCAGATATGTACGCAACTTTCATTAGTTATGAGTTTTTCCGTTTGAGCAAGTCTGGTGCCATTTTAAAATTCGTCTTTACGGACTGTTCTGTTTTGACAGATTCTGCCTTTTATTTCGCATTGCCTCTTTTGCTATGTTGGATTTATTTCTTTGATCCATTAATGTCCAGTAGCTTTATGCAATGTCCAGAAGTATAAAGAATGTTTGTGCCACCTCTGAACATGTGAATTATTAATTGTGCACTAACCCTCTAATGAGTTTGCTTGAAGTTTGTTGTGAAGGAAGTTTTCAAGGGTCAAGAGAGGAGTATGATATACTATGATCAAGAGGAGTGAAAGCTCTAAGCTTGGGGATGCCCCCGTGGTTCACCCCTGCATATTTTAAGAAGACTCAAGCATCTAAGCTTGGGGATGCCCAAGGCATCCCCTTCTTCATCGACAAAGTATCAGGTTCCTTCTCTTGAAACTATATTTTTATTCGGTCACATGTACTTTACTTGGAGCGTCTGTGTGCTTTTATTTTTGTTTTTATTTTGTTATCTTAGTTCTCTGAATAAGTTCATCCTTGTGTGGGAGAGAGACACGCTCCGCTGGTTCATATGAACACATGTGTTCTTAGCTCATAATATTCATGGCGAAGTTTCCTTCGTTAAATTGTTATATGGTTGGAATTGGAAAATGCTACATGTAGTAATTGGTAAAATGTCTTGGATAATGTGATACTTGGCAATTGTTGTGCTCATGTTTAAGCTCTTGCATCATATACTTTGCACCTATTAGTGAAGAAATACATAGAGCATGCTAAAATTTGGTTTGCATAATTGGTCTCTCTAAGGTCTAGATAATTTCTAGTATTGAGTTTGAACAACAAGGAAGACGGTGTAGAGTTTTATAATGTTTATAATATGTCTTATATGTGAGTCTTGCTGCACCATTTTATACTTGTGTTTGTTTCAAATAACCTTGCTAGCCTAAGCCTTGTATCGAGAGGGAATACTTCTCATGCATCCAAATTCCTTGAGCCAACCACTATGCCATTTGTGTCCACCATACCTACCTACTACATGGTATTTCTCCGCCATTCCAAAGTAAATTGCTTGAGTGCTACCTTTAAACAATTCAAAAGTTATTACCTCTTATTTGTGTCAATGTTTTATAGCTCATGAGGAAGTATGTGGTGTTTATCTTTCAATCTTGTTGGGCAACTTTCACCAATGGACTAGTGGCTTGATGTCTACGTTCCCCCTCCTTTCCTGTAGACAGTGTTGGGCCTCCAAGTGCAGAGGTTTGTAGAACAGCAGCAAGTTTTCCCTTAAGTGGATCACCCAAGGTTTATCGAACTCAGGGAGGAAGAGGTCAAAGATATCCTCTCATGCAACCCTGCAACCACAAAGCAAGAAGTCTCTTGTGTCCCCAACACACCAAATAGGTGCACTAGTTCGGCGAAGAGATAGTGAAATACAGTGGTATGAATATGTATGAGCAGTAGCAACGGTGCCAGAAAATAGCTTGCTGGCGTGTAGTTGATGGTGGTAGTATTGCAGCAGTAGTAACGCAGTAAAACAAGAAACAAGCAGTAGTAACTCAGCAGTATTTAGGGACAAGGCCTAGGGATTACACTTTCACTAGTGGACACTCTCAACATTGATCACATAACAGAATAGATAAATGCATACTCTACACTTTTGTTGGATGATGAACACATTGCGTAGGATTACACGAACCCTCAATGCCGGAGTTAACAAGCTCCACAATAATGCTCATGTTTAAGTAACCTTAAGTGTAAGATAGATCAAAACGACTAAACCAAGTACTAGCATAGCATGCACACTGTCACCTTCATGCATATGTAGGAGGAATAGATCACATCAATATTATCATAGCAATAGTTAACTTCGCAATCTACAAGAGATCATGATCATAGCATAAACCAAGTACTAACACGGTGCACGCACTGTCACCTTTGCACACATGCAGGAGGAATAAAACTACTTTAATAACACATCACTAGAGTAGCACATAGATAGTAGTGATACAAAACTCATATGAATCTCAATCATGTAAAGCAGCTCATGAGATCATTGTATTGAAGTACATAGTAGAGAGATTAACCACATAGCTACCGTACAGCCCCGAGCCTCGATGGAGAACTACTCCCTCCTCATGGGAGCAGCAGTGATGAAGATGGCGGTGGAGATGGCAGCGGTGTCGATGGAGAAGCCTTCCGGGCACTGTCCCAGGGTGCCGAACAGAGACTCCGTCCCCGGATCTTGGCTCGCGATGACGGCGGCTCTGGAACTTTTCTCGTATCGTGGCTTCCTCCGTAAGGGTTTTCGATGCAGGGGCTTTATATAGGCGAAGAGGCGGCGCAGAGGGTCAACGAGGCGACGAGACCATAGGGTGGCGCGGCCAGGGCCTGGGCCGCGCCACCATGTCATCTGGGCCCACCAGGGCCCCCCTGGCGGTTCTCGTGTGTTCTGGATGGTTCCGGGAAAAATAGGAATCTGGGTCTTGATTTCGTCCGATTCCGAGAATATTTCGTTACTAGGATTTCTCAAACCAAAAACAGCAGAAATGTGAACGGCACTTCGGCATCTTGTTAATAGGTTAGTTCCGTAAAATGCATAAATATGACATAAAATGTGCATAAAACATGTAGGTATCATCAATAAAGTGGCATGGAACATAAGAAATTATCGATACGTTGGAGACGTATCGCATCCCTGTTAGTTCTGCTCGTCCCGAGCAGGTAAAACGATAACAAAGATAATTTCTGAAGTGACATGCCATCATAATCTTGATCATACTATTGTAAACATATGTAATGAATGCAGCGATCAAAACAATGGTAATGACATGAGTAAACAAATGAATCATAAAGCAAAGACTTTTCATGAATAGCACTTTCAAGACAAGCATCAATAAGTCTTGCATAAGAGTTAACTCATAAAGCAATAATTTAAAGTATAGACATTGAAGCAACACAATGGAAGATTAAGTTTCAGCGGTTGCTTTCAACTTGTAACATGTATATCTTATGGATAATTGTCAACATAGAGTAATATAACAAATGCAATAAGCAAGTATGTAAGAATCAATGCACAGTTCACACAAGTGTTTGCTTCTTGAGGTGGAGAGAAATAGGTAAACTGACTCAACATAAAATTAAAAGAAAGGTCCTTCAAAGAGGAAAGCATCGATTGCTGTATTTGTGCTAGAGCTTTTATTTTGAAAACATGAAACAATTTTGTCAACGGTAGTAATAAAGCATATGAGTTATGTAAATTATATCTTACAAGTTGCAAGCCTCATGCATAGTATACTAATAGTGCCCGCACCTCGTCCTACTTAGCTTGGACTACCGGATCTTTGCATGCCATGTTTCAACCAAGTGTCACAAAGGGGTACCTCCATGCCGCCTGTACAAAGGTCTAAGGAGAATGCTCGCATTTCGGATTTCTCGCTTTTGATTATTCTCAACTTAGACATCCATACCGGGACAACATGGACAACAGATAATGGACTCCTCTTAAATGCATAAGCATGTAGCAATGATTATTATTCTCATATGAGATTGAGGATATATGTCCAAACTGAAACTTCCACCATGGTTCATGGCTTTAGTTAGCGGCCCAATGTTCTTCTCTAACAATTTTGCATGCTCCAACCACTAAAATGATAGACCTTCAGACAAGACGGACATGCATAGCAACTCACATGATATTCAACAATAGTTGATGGCGTTCCCCAGAAGCATGGTTATCGCACAACAAGCAACTTAATAAAATATAAAGTGCATAAGTACATATTCAATACTACGATAGTTTTTAAGGCTATTTTGTCCCATGAGCTATATATTGCAAAGGTGAATGATGGAATTTTAAAGGTAGCACTCAAGCAATTTACTTTGGAATGGCGGAGAAATACCATGTAGTAGGTAGGTATGGTGGACACAAATGGCATAGTAGTTGGCTCAAGGATTTTGGATGCATGAGAAGTATTCCCTCTCGATACAAGGTTTAGGCTAGCAAGGTTATTTGAAGCAAACTCAAGGATGAACAAGTGCAGCAAGACTCACATAAAAGACATATTGTAAACATTATAAGACTCTACACCGTCTTCCTTGTTGTTCAAACTCTTTACTAGAAATTATCTAGACCTTAGAGAGACCAATTATGCAAACCAAATTTTAGCAAGCTCTATGTATTTCTTCATTAATAGGTGCAAAGCATATGATGCAAGAGCTTAAACATGAGCACAACAATTGCCAAGTATCAAATTATCCAAGACATTTTACCAATTACTACATGTAGCATTTTCCAATTCCAACCATATAACAATTTAACGAAGAAGAAACTTCGCCATGAATATTATGAGCTAAGAACACATGTGTTCATACGAACCAGCGGAGCGTGTCTCTCTCCCACACAAGGATGAACTTATTCAGAGAATGAAAATAACAAAACAAAAACAAAAATAAAAGCACACAGACGCTCCAAGTAAAATACATAAGATGTGACCGAATAAAAATATAGTTTCACTAGAAGAAACCTGATAAGTTGTCGATGAAGAAGGGGATGCCTTGGGCATCCCCAAGCTTAGATGCTTGAGTCTTCTTAAAATATGCAGGGATGAACCACCGGGGCATCCCCAAGCTTAGACCTTTCACTCTTCTCGATCACATTATATCACCCTCTTCTATTGACCCTTGAAAACTTCTGCCACACCAAACTTCAAGCAAACTCATTAGAGGGTTAGTGCATAATAAAAAAATTCACATGTTCAGAGGTGACACAATCATTCTTAACACTTCTGGACATTGCACAAAACTTCTGAAAGTTAATGGAACAAAGAAACTCATTCAACTTAACAAAAGCGGCAATGCGAAATAAAAGGCAGAATCTGTCAAAAACAGAACAGTCCGTAAAGACGAATTTTAAGATGGAACCAGACTTGCTCAAATGGAAAAACTCAAAACTAATGAAAGTTGCGTACATATCGGAGGATCACGCTCGTAAATTGGCAGATTTTTTCGAATTTTCTACAGAGAATTGTGCCCAGATTCGTGACAGACAGCAATGCTGTTTCTGCGCAGCGATCCCAAATATAACATCAACTTTAACATAGAAACTTTACTTGGCACAAAAACATGATAAGGAGAGGTTGCTACAGTAGTAAACAACTTCCAAGACTCAAATATAAAACAAAGTACTGTAGCAAAATAACACATGGGTTATCTCCCAAGAAGTTCTTTCTTTATAGCCATTAAGATGGGCTCAGCAGTTTTAATGATGCACTCGCAAGAAATAAGAGTTGAAGCAAAAGAGAGCATCAAGAGGCAAATTCAAAACACATTTAAGTCTAACATGCTTCCTATGCATAGGAATCTTGTAAATAAACAAGTTCATGAAGAGCAAAGTAACAAGCATAGGAAGATAAAACAAGTGTAGCTTCAAAAATTTCAGCACATAGAGAGGTGTTTTAGTAACATGAAAATTTCTACAACCATATTTTCCTCTCTCATAATAACTTTCAGTAGCATCATGAGCAAACTCAACAATATAACTATCACTTAAAGCATTCTTATCATGAGTCTCATGCATAAAATAATTACTACTCCCAACATAAGCATAGTCATTCTTATTAATTGTAGTGGGAGCAAATTCAACAAAGTAGCTATCAAATATAGGAGGTATATTGTAATCATAATCAAATTTATCCTCCATAACAGGTGGTAACAAAAGACTACTATCATTATAATCATCATAAATGGGAGGCAAAGTATCATCAAAGTAAATTTTCTCCTCAATGCTTGGGGGACTAAAAATATCATGCTCATCAAAGCCAGCTTCCCCAAGCTTAGAATTTTCCATAGCATTAGCAACAATGGTGTTCAAAGCATTCATACTAATAACATTCCCATTATCATGCATATAAAGTTCCATGGGTTTTTTAATTCTCTTCAAACACATCATGTCCTAATTCAAGATAAAGTTCATAAAGATCTCTCATATTTTTGTTGTTTTCCATTATGCCTAACTAGTGTAAACAAGAAACCAAATGTCGCAATTGCAGAGTCTAAAGGAAATAGCTTTGAGTACTTACAACGGCGCCGAAAATAGCTTAGTAGCCGAGATCCGGAGTGTGAGTACCTTTTACCTTTCCTCCCCGGCAACGGCGCCAGAAAAGTGCTTGATGTCTACGTTCCCCTCCTTTCCTGTAGACAGTGTTGGGCCTCCAAGTGCAGAGGTTTGTAGAACAGCAGCAAGTTTTCCCTTAAGTGGATCACCCAAGGTTTATCGAACTCAGGGAGGAAGAGGTCAAAGATATCCCTCTCATGCAACCCTGCAACCACAAAGCAAGAAGTCTCTTGTGTCCCCAACACACCAAATAGGTGCACTAGTTCGGCGAAGAGATAGTGAAATACAGGTGGTATGAATATGTATGAGCAGTAGCAACGGTGCCAAAAATAGCTTGCTGGCGTGTAGTTGATGGTGGTAGTATTGCAGCAGAGTAACGCAAAGAAACAAGAACAAGCAGAGTAACTCAGCAGTATTTAGGGACAAGGCCTAGGGATTACACTTTCACTAGTGGACACTCTCAACATTGATCACATAACAGAATAGATAAATGCATACTCTACACTTTTGTTGGATGATGAACACATTGCGTAGGATTACACGAACCCTCAATGCCGGAGTTAACAAGCTCCACAATAATGCTCATGTTTAAGTAACCTTAAGTGTAAGATAGATCAAAACGACTAAACCAAGTACTAGCATAGCATGCACACTGTCACCTTCATGCATATGTAGGAGGAATAGATCACATCAATATTATCATAGCAATAGTTAACTTCGCAATCTACAAGAGATCATGATCATAGCATAAACCAAGTACTAACACGGTGCACGCACTGTCACCTTTGCACACATGCAGGAGGAATAAAACTACTTTAATAACACATCACTAGAGTAGCACATAGATAGTAGTGATACAAAACTCATATGAATCTCAATCATGTAAAGCAACTCATGAGATCATTGTATTGAAGTACATAGTAGAGAGATTAACCACATAGCTACCGGGCCCCGAGCCTCGATGGAGAACTACTCCCTCCTCATGGGAGCAGCAGCGGTGATGAAGATGGCGGTGGAGATGGCAGGTGTCGATGGAGAAGCCTTCCGGGCACTTCCCCGCTCCGGCAGGTGCCGAACAGAGACTCTGTCCCCCGATCTTGGCTTCGCGATGACGGCGGCTCGGAACTTTTCTCGTATCGTGGCTTCCTCCGTAAGGGTTTTCGATGGGCTTTATATAGGCGAAGAGGCGGCAGAGGGTCAACGAGGCGACGAGATAGGTGGCGCGGCCAGGCCTGGGCCGCGCCACCATGTCATCTGGGCCCACCAGCCCCCCCTCCGGCGGCTCGTGTGTTCTGATGGTTCCGGGAAAATAGGAACTGGGTCTTGATTTCGTCCGATTCCGAGAATATTTCGTTACTAGGATTTCTGAAACCAAAAACAGCAGAAAAAGGAACTGCACTTCGGCATCTTGTTAATAGGTTAGTTCCAGAAAATGCATAAATATGACATAAAATGTGCATAAAACATGTAGGTATCATCAATAAAGTGGCATGGAACATAAGAAATTATCGATACGTTGGAGACGTATCATGGCTTCATCCGCTTTTCCAATAATTTTGCAAAAAGAGCTGGCAATGGGATTCACAGTCCCAAATTAATTAACAAAAATAGACACTCCTCCATGGTATGTGATTGTTGGACGGCACCCGAAGGATTCGGTTAGCCATGGCTTGAGAAAGCAAAGGTGGGGAGGAGTGTCATCATAATAAAACTAAAATAAAAAGGCACTCCTTCATGGTATGAGATTGTTGGCAGGCACCCGAGGATTCGGTTAGCCATGGTTTGTGAAAGAAAGGTTGGAAGGAGTGCCACCCAAAAATAAAATAAAATGGGAGCCGCTCTTTGAAGGTTTGTCTGGCAAGGGGGTTAGAGTACCCGCTACCATTCGTTGACAACAACAAACACCTCTCAAAACTTTACTTTTATGCTCTCTTTATGTTTTCAAAATAAAAGCTCTAGCACAAATATAGCAATCGATGCTTTCCTCTTTGAAGGACCATTCTTTTACTTTTATTGTTGAGTCAGTTTACCTATCTCTCTCCACCTTAAGAAGCAAACACTTGTGTGAACTGTGCATTGATTCCTACATACTTGCATATTGCACTTGTTATATTACTCTATGTTGACAATTATCCATGAGATATACATGTTACAAGTTGAAAGCAACCGCTGAAACTTAATCTTCCTTTGTGTTGCTTCAATACCTTTACTTTGATTTATTGCTTTATGAGTTAACTCTTATGCAAGACTTATTTATGCTTGTCTTGAAGTACTATTCATGAAAAGTCTTTGCTTTATGATTCACTTGTTTACTCATGTCATTACCATTGTTTTGATCGCTGCATTCATTACATATGTTTACAAATAGTATGATCAAGATTATGATGGCATGTCACTTCAGAAATTATCTTTGTTATCGTTTTACCTGCTCGGGACGAGCAGAACTAAGCTTGGGGATGCTGATACGTCTCCAACATATCGATAATTTCTTATGTTCCATGCTACTTTATTGATGATATCTACATGTTTTATGCACACTTTATGTCATATTCGTGCATTTTCTCGGAACTAACCTATTAACAAGATGCCGAAGTGCGCCTGTTTTCTTGTTTTTGGTTTCAGAAATCCTAGTAACGAAATATTCTCGAATTGGACGAAATCAACGCCCAGGTTCCTATTTTGCCCGGAAGCATCCAGAACACCCGAGAGCCGCCAGAGATGGGCCAGGGGGGCCCCACACCACACCTAGGCGCGGGCCCGGCCGCGCCACCGGTGGTGAGGGCACCCTGGTGCCCCTCCGAGGCTCCCTTTCGCCTATTTAAAGGTCCTGACCTAAAACCCCGACGGAGGAAGCCACGACGAAACCTTCCGAGCCGCCGCCATCGCGGGCCAAGATCTGGGGACAGAGTCTCTGTTCCGACCGCCGAGCGGGGAAGTGCCCCCGGGCTTCTCCATCGACACCGCTGCCATCTCCACCGCCATCTTCATCACCGCCGCTGCTCCCATGAGGAGGGAGTAGTTCTCCATTGAGGCTCGGGGCTGTACCGGTAGCTATGTGGTTCATCTCTCTCCTATGTACTTCAATACAATAATCTCATGAGCTGCCTTACATGATTGAGATTCATATGATGATGCTTGTAATCTAGATGTCATTATGCTAGTCAAGTGAGTTTTACTTATGTGATCTCCGGAGACTCCTTGTCCCACGTGTGTAAAGGTGACAGTGTGTGCACCGTGTGGGTCTCTTAGGCTATATTTCACAGAATACTTATTCACTGTTATGAATGGCATAGTGAAGTGCTTATTTATATCTCTTTATGATTGCAATGTGTTTTGTATCACAATTTATCTATGTGCTACTCTAGTGATGTTATTAAAGTAGTTTTATTCCTCCTCCATGTGTGTAATGGTGACAGTGTGTGCATGATGTCTACGGGTGCTTCTATTCTTGTAGACAGTGTTGGGCCTCCAAGAGCAGAGGTTTGTAGAACAGCAGCAAGTTTCCCTTAAGTGGATTACCCAAGGTTTATCGAACTCAGGGAGGAAGAGGTCAAAGATATCCCTCTCATGCAACCCTGCAACCACAAAGCAAGAAGTCTCTTGTGTCCCCAACACACCTAATAGGTGCACTAGTTCGGCGAAGAGATAGTGAAATACAAGTGGTATGAATGAATATGAGCAGTAGTACGGCGCCAGAAAATAGCTCGCTGGCGTGCAGTTGATGGTAGTAATATTGTAGGAAGTAAACAAGCAGTAGTAACTGATACGTCTCCAACGTATCGATAATTTCTTATGGGGATTTCTATTTTCGTGCCCCTGCTTCGTTAGTTGTACTCAGTTTTCCAGGTCCTTAGTTTTTCCTCAGTTTTACCCAAACGTTTGTCTGAACCGCAGAAGGAGCTCGGACGGAAGGAATCCGTTAAGTTGACCGTTCCGTGCTGACGAGTGGGGTCGTGTCGTTTGTGGGGTCGCGTCGTGTGGGACCGCGTCGTGTGGGGCTGGTAGGAAGGGACCGCGTGGGACAGGACGAGGCCGTGTTTGTGGGGCCGTAGCGTGTAGGGCCGTAGCGTGTGGAGCCGTGTGGGTCCGGGACGGGGGCACGAGTGGTTTCTGTCTCTTTCGCCCAGATTAGCAGTTTTCAATGTACCTTTTTCCTCTCTATCGCTCGATCTCATTCATATTTGATAGCCCAAATTGGTAGCAAATCTAGAGAAGCTTCTCCTTCTGTTTTTTAACGCCATTCATTTCTTTATGCCTTCGTTTTTACCCAATCAGGTAGGAAATCTAGGGCACAAATCGAGAGAGAAAATATAGGATAAGCTGCATACAGCAACCAACATAGCATAGATATATTCAGGACAGATCCAAATGTAGTACCGATAGATCCAACATAAGCTACATTTTACATGAATTTAATCTGCTCTACAGATAGAGCAGTCACATACAGAGAGTGCAGTAGGCACGTTCAACGCCTCCAGGTGGCGCGTGTGACTCGCTTGGAGGTTGCGCAGGTGAATCCCAAGTGCTTTGTGTTTGGCCATGTACGCATGCACGTTCACGGTACTTCCAACTCTAGCGCCATGGCTGCCAATGGATTCAGCATGGTTCAGCAGGGTGTTGAAGTTGGTGTCGAAGAGCCTCCTGTTGCAGAAGGGGCACTTGTAAATGCCTTGAGCAAAGGGGCGACCGTATTGGCCGGCCTGCAGCCTCCTGAGGACGTGACGAGTCTTGGTGTGGAAGGACTCGTCGTCGCTGTCGACGTCGCTGCTCTCGACCTGTCACGTAGCACCAAAGATCGTGCAAAAAACACGGAGTCAATTGCAACGATGATTGAACAGAGAGTGAACAAAAAATCATGCATGATAATATGGGCTCGAAAAAAAGAGGTAGCCTCAGTTACATTGGACACACTTATATCCAGGATTTGAGTAAGTAAACCAAAGATCATGCACAACAAATTTGTACACACCAATTGTTTACTGACCAAACCCTGAATCAATTTAGGGATGCCCAAATATTCATCATCATCGGCACAAATCTGAAACAAAAGCAAATCACAAACACTAATAACGCAAGATCTAACACAAAAGGATCGAACTAGGAACAGACGAACAGTAATAACGCAAGATCTAACACAAAAGGATTGAACTAGGAACAGACGAACAGTAATAACGCAAGATCTAACAAAAAAGGATTGAACTAGGAAGAGACGAACAGTAATAACGCAAGATCTAACACAAAAGGATTGAACTAGGAACAGACGAACCGTAATAACGCTAGATCTAACACAAAATGATTGAAATGAGATAAGAACAAGGGAACAAAGGGTTACCTCCGAATCGTAGTCGACGATGGTGGTGTCGTAGGGGTTCTTCGGCGACGATGGTGGTGTCGTAGGGGTTCCCGGCGGACGGGCCTGGACGGGGGCGGCGGCCGATGCGCCGGCTGCTACGTTGGAAGCAGCGACAGGGGCCTGGACGGGGGCGGCGGCCGATGCGCCGGCTGCTACGTTGGAAGCAGCGACAGGGGCCTGGACGGGGGCGGCGGCCGATGCGCCGGCTGCTACGTTGGAAGCAGCGACAGGGGCCTGGACGGGGGCGGCGGCCGATGCGCCGGCTGCTACGTTGGAAGCAGCGACAGGGGCCTGGACGGGGGCGGCGGCCGATGCGCCGGCTGCTACGTTGGAAGCAGCGACAGGGGCCTGGACGGGGGCGGCGGCCGATGCGCCGACAATGGGCATCTCATTCTTCTCCATCGCCGGCGGTTTTCTTCGGGGTTTTTTCTTCGGTTGTGGAGAAGATGATGGGACAGGAGAGGCGGTTGCAGTGAGCCAGTGAGAACGTGCGTCGAGGGAGAGAAAGAGGGGCTCTATAAAGACGAAGGTGGCGTGTACCGCAACACGCGTCCGCTATGCACGGCTGCAGCGTGCACCGCTACACGAGTCTAACCCTGGGACGTTTGGTGTACTCAGTTATAACCTCAGGCCTTATACAGAAATTTTATCTGTACTCAGTTTTCCCCTCGAGGACTTAGACCGGCAAGTGCAATATACTCAGTTTTACCCTCAAGTAGCTGGTCAACAGAGAGTCAACAAATGAGATTAACATAGCTAATTGAGTCATTTCATGCGCAAAAAAATCCAAAAAAATAAAAACATAGTGGCAACTACTCATGGAGTCTTCCTACGCAACCTGCCACCTAGAAAACCTTAACAAACATATATAAATCAAGTTTTACCACAAATTGCCACTTCTCAGAATCACTAGTGTAGCTATGAAGATGCATGGTTTTCCACCCAAACCCCTTTGCAAAACATCTTTCCCAAAACATAGTTTGTCTAAATGATGCCATAATTGTCACACTCATGTATATTTGAATTGCAAATAATTTGATGTAGCCCAATATGAATTATATTGTACAAAACACACATTTTTCATTTTGTAATTCTTTTGTTTGAATCCCTTAGTCTATTTACTATTTATGTGCCCTTGGATTCTTAGTACTACTCAGTTTTGCCCTCAAGTACTGTCACAAATGCTCTGAGAAGCCCAAACTTATCCTGATTGGTTGAGCCGTTGTCACACGGATCGACTCCACGAACCGTTGATCCACTGATCTAACGGGCAGTATACCCCTATCCGTCTCTTCGTGGCAACCTCTCTCTCTCTCTCTCTCTCTCTCTCTCTCTCTCGTGGCCACCCATCTCTCTCTCTCTCTCTGTCGGTGGAGAATAAACATGAGGAATATAGTTTGGGATATAGTATTGGTATTTTGAAACGGCCTAAAAGTGGTATAATTTTGTTATAAACATGAGGCATACATTTTTGCTGATTTCGGCGATTGCATTATTTGTCACCCCTCTAACAATTATCAACTATCTTTAGCTGTCCTTTTCTTTTAGGGAATATAGTTTGGGATATGGTATTGGTATTTTGGAAAGGCCTAAAAGTGGTATAATTTTGGTATAAACATGAGGCATACATATTTGCGGATTTCGGGGATTGCATTATTTGTCACCCCTCTAACAATTATCAACTATCTTTAGCTTTCCTTTTCTTTTAGGGAATATAGTTTGGGATATGGTATTGGTATTTTGGAAAGGCCTAAAAGTGGTATAATTTTGGTATAAACATGAGGCATACATATTTGCGGATTTCGGGGATTGCATTATTTGTCACCCCTCTAACAATTATCAACTATCTTTAGCTTTCCTTTTCTTTTAGGGAATATAGTTTGGGATATAGTATTGGTATTTTGAAACGGCCTAAAAGTGGTATAATTTTGTTATAAACATGAGGCATACATTTTTGCGGATTTCGGCGATTGCATTATTTGTCACCCCTCTAACAATTATCAACTATCTTTAGCTGTCCTTTTCTTTTAGGGAATATAGTTTGGGATATGGTATTGGTATTTTGGAAAGGCCTAAAAGTGGTATAATTTTGGTATAAACATGAGGCATACATATTTGCGGATTTCGGCGATTGCATTATTTGTCACCCCTCTAACAATTATCAACTATCTTTAGCTTTCCTTTTCTTTTAGGGAATATAGTTGGTAATTTCGGTGAATGCACACACTAACTTTGAAAACAACTACAAGTACATGTAACTGAATAATGGATTTGTAACAAGGTATCCCTTGTAACAACTTCTAGCGCCTGGTGAGCAATGATAAGAATCCGATCGTAATTATACAACAAAAAAAACAACCAGCCATCATATTAGCTTGCTTCTTCAACTCGATCAGCTGCCTTAACTGCTTGTTCATTTTCTTCAGTTCTCCCTTCACTTCCACCAGTTCTGCATTGGGAGCATTAGGCATAATCGGAAGGTCCCTAATCGGAACGGCTCCTCTCTCCGCCGCATTCTCTACAGCAAGTCCCCCCTCCCAAATTGCGCCCCCCAATAGCGCCAATTGATTCCTGCAACTGAAGCCTCTGAACGTACACATCGATCCACTCGAAATGCCTGCATTTCTTCAAGATCTGAAAACAACAACGTGAACCCTAAATCCCAAATTCGAGGGAATAACAAGAAAATCGAGAGAAAACAGAGAAATTGGAGCGAGATCTAACCTTATCCCCCTCTCTATATGGCAAGCTCTCGCATGCAACGAACTCACGTCCACGGTTGCCGTTCTCGTCCGTCTTACAGATCGACCGCTTCAGAGGCTCCTGGCGTGGGCAGTCAGGGCATCTTGTCAAAGGCACGGGTCCATACTGCGGCCATGAAGAACGGGAGGTCGAAGAGAAACTAGACATCACCCGCGTGCCGGAGAAGGGCTGCCGCTGGCGGAGAAGAAGAACAATGGGGCGCGGAGAAAGAAAGGGGAAGCAATGGCACGGGCACGGGCACGGGGCTAGCTCGGGCTCCCATTTTGCAACGGTCACCTGGGTAAGCTGTGGGTCCGGCGCGCTAACGTGGACAAGTTGTGGGTCCCACGATGATCTGGATAAGTGGAGACGTGTCCACTGCGGGGCACCAACAGCGGCCCCACTTGCCAGCACCAACCAACGTCAACTAAACGGGATTCCTTCCGTCCGAGCTCTTTCTGCGGGTTATAGACAAGGGGCTGAGGAAAACTAAGGATCTGGGGAAAACTGAGTACAACTAAGGAGCCGAGGGCACGAAAATAGAAAACCCTTTCTTATGTTCGATGCCACATTATTGATGTTACCTACATGTTTTATACACATTATATGTCATATTTATGCATTTTCTGGAACTAACCTATTAACAAGATGCCGAAGTGCCAGTTCCTGTTTTCTGCTGTTTTTGGTTTCAGAAATCCTAGTAACGAAATATTCTCGAATTGGACGAAATCAACGCCCAGGTTCCTATTTTGCCCGGAAGCATCCAACACCCGAGAGCCGCAGAGGGGCCCCGTGGGCCCCAGATGACATGGTGGCGCGCCAGGGCTGGGCCCGCGCCACCATATGGTGTGGTCGCCTCTTGACCCCCCTGCGCCGCCTCTTCGCCTATATAAAGCCCCATCGAAAACCCTTACGGAGGAAGCCACGATACGAGAAAAGTTCCGTAGCCGCCGCCATCGCGAAGCCAAGATCCGGGGACAGGAGTCTCTGTTCCAAACCCCGGAGCGGAAGTGCCCCCGGAAGGCTTCTCCATCGACACCGCTGCCATCTCCACCGCCATCTTCATCACCGCTGCTGCTCCCATGAGGAGGGAGTAGTTCTCCATCGAGGCTCGGGGCTGTACCGGTAGCTATGTGGTTCATCTCTCTCCTATGTAGTTCAATACAATAATCTCATGAGCTGCCTTACATGATTGAGATTCATATGATGATGCTTGTAATCTAGATGTCATTATGCTAGTCAAGTGGGTTTTACTTATGTGATCTCCGGAGACTCCTTGTCCCACGTGTGTAAAGGTGACAGTGTGTGCACCGTGTGGGTCTCTTAGGCTATATTTCACGAAGTACTTATTCACTGTTGAAGAGCGTAGTGAAGTGCTTATTTATATCTCTTTATGATTGCAATGTGCATCGTATCACAATTTATCTATGTGCTACTCTAGCAAAGTTATTAAAGTAGTTTTATTCCTCCTGCATGTGTGCAAAGGTGACAGTGCGTGCACCGTGTTAGTACTTGGTTTATGCTATGATCATGATCTCTTGTAGATTGCGAAGTTAACTATTGCTATGATAATATTGATGTGATCTATTCCTCCTACATATGCATGAAGGTGACAGTGTGCATGCTATGCTAGTACTTGGTTTAGTCTTTTGATCTATCTTACACTTAAGGTTACTAAAATATGAGCATTATTGTGGAGCTTGTTAACTCCGGCATTGAGGGTTCGTGTAATCCTACGCAATGTGTTCATCATCCAACAAAAGTGTAGAGTATGCATTTATCTATTCTGTTATGTGATCAATGTTGAGAGTGTCCACTAGTGAAAGTGTAATCCCTAGGCCTTGTTCCTAAATACTGCTGAGTTACTACTGCTTGTTTACTGTTTTACTGTGTTACTACTGCTGCAATACTACCACCATCAACTACATGCCAGCAAGCTATTTTCTGGCACCGTTGCTACTGCTCATACATATTCATACCACCTGTATTTCACTATCTCTTCGCCGAACTAGTGCACCTATTTGGTGTGTTGGGGACACAAGAGACTTCTTGCTTTGTGGTTGCAGGGTTGCATGAGAGGGATATCTTTGACCTCTTCCTCCCTAAGTTCGATAAACCTTGGGTGATCCACTTAAGGGAAACTTGCTGCTGTTCTACAAACCTCTGCACTTGGAGGCCCAACACTGTCTACAGGAAAGGAGGGGGAACATAGACATCAAGCTAATTTCTGCGCCGTGTCGGGAGGAAAGGTAAAAGGTACTCACACTCCGATCTCGGCTACCAAGCTATTTTCCGCGCCGTTGTAAGTACTCGAAGCTATTTCCTTTAGACTCTGCAATTGCGACATTTGGTTTCTTGTTTACACTAGTTAGGCATAATGGAAAACAACAAAAATATGAGAGATCTTTATGAACTTTATCTTGAATTAGGACATGATGTGTTTGAAGAAAGAATTAAGAAACCCATGGAACTTTATATGCATGCTAATGAGAATGTTATTACTATGAATGCTTTGAACACCATTGTTGCTAATGCTATGGAAAATTCTAAGCTTGGGGAAGCTGGTTTTGATGAGCATGATATTTTTAGTCCCCCAAGCATTGAGGAGAAAATTTACTTTGATGATACCTTGCCTCCCATTTATGATGATTATAATGATAGTAGTCTTTTGTTACCACCTGTTATGGAGGATAAATTTGATTATGATTACAATATACCTCCTATATTTGATAGCTACTTTGTTGAATTTGCTCCCACTACAACTAATAAAATTGATTATGCTTATGTTGGGAGTAGTAATTATTTTATGCATGAGACTCATGATAAGAATGCTTTATGTGATGGTTATATTGTTGAGTTTGCTCATGATGCTACTGAAAGTTATTATGAGAGAGGAAAATATGGTTGTAGAAATTTTCATGTTACTAAAACACCTCTCTATGTGCTGAAATTTTTGAAGCTACACTTGTTTTATCTTCCTATGCTTGTTACTTTGCTCTTCATGAACTTGTTTATTTACAAGATTCCTATGCATAGGAAGCATGTTAGACTTAAATGTGTTTTGAATTTGCCTCTTGATGCTCTCTTTTGCCTCAAATACTATTTCTTGCGAGTGCATCATTAAAACTGTTGAGCCCATCTTAATGGCTATAAAGAAAGAACTTCTTGGGAGATAACCCATGTGTTTATTTTACTACAGCAATTTTTGTTTTGTTGAGTCTTGGAAGTTGTTTACTACTGTAGCAACCTCTCCTTATCATGTTTTTGTGCCAAGTAAAGTTTCTATGTCAAAGTTGATGTTATATTTGGGATCGCTGCGCAGAAACAGCATTGCTGTCTGTCACGAATCTGGGCCTAATTCTCTGTAGAAAATTCGAAAAAATCTGCCAATTTACGAGCGTGATCCTCAGATATGTACGCAACTTTCATTAGTTTTGAGTTTTTCCATTTGAGCAAGTCTGGTGCCATCTTAAAATTCGTCTTTACGGACTGTTCTGTTTTTGACAGATTCTGCCTTTTATTTCGCATTGCCGCTTTTGTTAAGTTGAATGAGTTTCTTTGTTCCATTAACTTTCAGAAGTTTTGTGCAATGTCCAGAAGTGTTAATAATGATTGTGTCACCTCTGAACATGTGAATTTTTGATTATGCACTAACCCTCTAATGAGTTTGCTTGAAGTTTGGTGTGAAGGAAGTTTTCAAGGGTCAATAGAAGAGGGTGATATAATGTGATCGAGAAGAGTGAAAGGTCTAAGCTTGGGGATGCCCCGGTGGTTCATCCCTGCATATTTTAAGAAGACTCAAGCATCTAAGCTTGGGGATGCCCAAGGCATCCCCTTCTTCATCGACAACTTATCAGGTTTCTTCTAGTGAAACTATATTTTTATTCATCACATCCTATGTATTTTACTTGGAGCGTCTGTGTGCTTTTATTTTTGTTTTTGTTTTGTTATCTTAGTTCTCTGAATAAGTTCATCCTTGTGTGGGAGAGAGACACGCTCCGCTGGTTCGTATGAACACATGTGTTCTTAGCTCATAATATTCATGGCGAAGTTTCTTCTTCGTTAAATTGTTATATGGTTGGAATTGGAAAATGCTACATGTAGTAATTCTAAAATGTCTTGGGTAATGTGATACTTGGCAATTGTTGTGTTCATGTTTAAGCTCTTGCATCATATACTTTGCACCTATTAATGAAGAAATACATAGAGCTTGCTAAAATTTGGTTTGCATAATTGGTCTCTCTAAGGTCTAGATAATTTCTAGTATTGAGTTTGAACAACAAGGAAGACGGTGTAGAGTCTTATAATGTTTACAATATGTCTTTTATGTGAGTTTTGCTGCACCGGTTCATCCTTGTGTTTGTTTCAAATAACCTTGCTAGCCTAAACCTTGTATCGAGAGGAATTACTTCTCATGCATCCAAATACTTGAGCCAATATTCATGCCATTTGTGTCCACCATACCTACCTACTACATGGTATTTCTCCGCCATTCCAAAGTAAATTGCTTGAGTGCTACCTTTAAACCATTCAAAATTTATCACCTCTGATTTGTGTCAATGTTTTATAGCTCATGAGGAAGTATGTGGTGTTTATCTTTCAATCTTGTTGGGCAACTTTCACCAATGGACTAGTGGCTTCATCCGCTTATCCAATAATTTTGCAAAAAGAGTTGGCAATGGGATTCCCAGTCCCAAATTAATTAACAAAAATAGACACTCCTCCATGGTATGTGATTGTTGGACGGCACCCGAAGGATTCGGTTAGCCATGGCTTGAGAAAGCAAAGGTGGGGAGGAGTGTCATCATAATAAAACTAAAATAAAAGGGCACTCCTTCATGGTATGAGATTGTTGGCAGGCACCCGAGGATTCGGTTAGCCATGGTTTGTGAAAGAAAGGTTGGAAGGAGTGCCACCCAAAAACAAAATAAAATGGGAGCCGCTCTTTGAAGGTTTGCCTGGCAAGGGGGTTAGAGTGCCCATTACCATTCGTTGACAACAACAAACACCTCTCAAAACTTTACTTTTATGCTCTCTATATGTTTTCAAAATCAAAGCTCTAGCACAAATATAGCAATCGATGCTTTCCTCTTTGAAGGACCATTCTTTTACTTTTTATGTTGAGTCAGTTTACCTATCTCTCTCCACCTCAAGAAGCAAACACTTGTGTGAACTGTGCATTGATTCCTACATACTTGCATATTGCATTTGTTATATTACTCTATGTTGACAATTATCCATGAGATATACATGTTACAAGTTGAAAGCAACCGCTGAAACTTAATCTTCCTTTGTGTTGCTTCAATACCTCTACTTTGAATTATTGCTTTACGAGTTAACTCTTATGCAAGACTTATTGATGCTTGTCTTGAAGTACTATTCATGAAAAGTCTTTGCTTTATGATTCACTTGTTTACTCATGTCATTACCATTGTTTTGATCGCTGCATTCATCTCATATGTTTACAAATAGTATGATCAAGGTTATGATGGCATGTCACTTAAGAAATTATCTTTGTTATCGTTTTACCTGCTCGGGACGAGCAGAACTAAGCTTGGGGATGCTGATACGTCTCCAACGTATCGATAATTTCTTATGTTCCATGCCACATTATTGATGTTACCTACATGTTTTATACACATTATATGTCATATTTATGCATTTTCTGGAACTAACCTATTAACAAGATGCCGAAGTGCCAGTTCCTGTTTTCTGCTGTTTTTGGTTTCAGAAATCCTAGTAACGAAATATTCTCGGAATTGGACGAAATCAACGCCCAGGTACCTATTTTGCCCGGAAGCATCCAACACCCGAGAGTCGCTGAGGGGGCCCTGGGCCCCAGATGACATGGTGGCGCGGCCAGGCTGGCCCGCGCCACCCTATGGTGTGGTCGCCTCGTTGACCCCCGCGCCGCCTCTTCGCCTATATAAAGCCCCTGCATCGAAAACCCTTACGGAGGAAGCCACGATACGAGAAAAGTTCCGAGCCGCCGCCATCGCGAAGCCAAGATCTGGGGACAGGAGTCTCTGTTCCGCACCCTGCGGAGCGGGGAAGTGCCCCCGGACGGCTTCTCCATCGACACCGCTGCCATCTCCACCGCCATCTTCATCACCGCTGCTGCTCCCATGAGGAGGGAGTAGTTCTCCATCGAGGCTCGGGGCTGTACCGGTAGCTATGTGGTTCATCTCTCTCCTATGTAGTTCAATACAATAATCTCATGAGCTGCCTTACATGATTGAGATTCATATGATGATGCTTGTAATCTAGATGTCATTATGCTAGTCAAGTGGGTTTTACTTATGTGATCTCCGGAGACTCCTTGTCCCACGTGTGTAAAGGTGACAGTGTGTGCACCGTGTGGGTCTCTTAGGCTATATTTCACGAAGTACTTATTCACTGTTGAAGAGCGTAGTGAAGTGCTTATTTATATCTCTTTATGATTGCAATGTGCATCGTATCACAATTTATCTATGTGCTACTCTAGCAAAGTTATTAAAGTAGTTTTATTCCTCCTGCATGTGTGCAAAGGTGACAGTGCGTGCACCGTGTTAGTACTTGGTTTATGCTATGATCATGATCTCTTGTAGATTGCGAAGTTAACTATTGCTATGATAATATTGATGTGATCTATTCCTCCTACATATGCATGAAGGTGACAGTGTGCATGCTATGCTAGTACTTGGTTTAGTCTTTTGATCTATCTTACACTTAAGGTTACTAAAATATGAGCATTATTGTGGAGCTTGTTAACTCCGGCATTGAGGGTTCGTGTAATCCTACGCAATGTGTTCATCATCCAACAAAAGTGTAGAGTATGCATTTATCTATTCTTTATGTGATCAATGTTGAGAGTGTCCACTAGTGAAAGTGTAATCCCTATGCCTTGTTCCTAAATACTGCTGAGTTACTAGCTTGTTTACTTTTACCGTGTTACTACTGCAATACTACCACCATCAACTACACGCCAGCAAGCTATTTTCTGGCACCGTTGCTACTGCTCATACATATTCATACCACCTGTATTTCACTATCTCTTCGCCGAACTAGTGCACCTATTTGGTGTGTTGGGGACACAAGAGACTTCTTGCTTTGTGGTTGCAGGGTTGCATGAGAGGGATATCTTTGACCTCTTCCTCCCTAAGTTCGATAAACCTTGGGTGATCCACTTAAGGGAAACTTGCTGCTTGTTCTACAAACCTCCGCACTTGGAGGCCCAACACTGTCTCAGGAAAGGAGGGAACGTAGACATCAACGCAGTAGTAACTCAGAAAACAAGAAACAAGCAGCGATATTAGGAGCAAGGCCTCGAGATTAGACTTTCACTAGTGGACACTCTCAACATTGATCACATAACAGAATAGATAAATGCATACTCTACACTTTTGTTGGATGATGAACACATTGCGTAGGATTACACGAACCCTCAATGCCGGAGTTAACAAGCTCCACAATAATGCTCATATTTTAGTAACCTTTAGTGTAAGATAGATCAAAAGACTAAACCAAGTACTAGCATAGCATGCACACTGTCACCTTCATGCATATGTAGGAGGAATAGATCACATCAATATTATCATAGCAATAGTTAACTTCGCAATCTACAAGAGATCACAATCATAGCCTACGCCAAGTACTCACACGGTGCACACACTGTCACCATTACACACGTGGAGGAGGAGTAGAGTACTTTAATAACATCACTAGAGTAGCACATAGATGAATAGTGATACAAAACTCATATGAATCTCAATCATGTAAGGCAGCTCATGAGATCATTGTATTGAAGTACATAGGAGAGAGATTAACCACATAGCTACCGGTACAGCCCCGAGCCTCGATGGAGAACTACTCCTCCTCATGGGAGCAGCAGCGGTGATGAAGATGGCGGTGGAGATGGCAGCGGTGTCGATGGAGAAGCCTTCCGGGGGCACTTCCCCGTCCGGTGCCGGAACAGAGACTCCTGTCCCCCAGATCTTGGCTTCGCGATGGCGGCGGCTCTGGAAGGTTTCGCGTACCGTGGCTTCCTCTCGTAAGGGTTTTAGGTCAGACCTTTAAATAGGTGAAAGGGGAGCCTCGGAGGGGCACCAGGGTGCCCTCACCACCAGGTGGCGCGGCCAGGCCCCGGCCCGCGCCCAAGTGTGGTGTGGGGCCCCTGGCCCATCTCTGGCCCCTCTTCGGTGATCCGGAAGCTTCCGGGAAAAATAGGAACTGGGCGTTGATTTCGTCCGATTCCGAGAATATTTCGTTACTAGGATTTCTGAAACCAAAAACAGAAACAGGAACTGACACTTCGCATCTCGTCAATAGGTTAGTTCCAGAAAATGCATAAATATGACATATAATGTGTATAAAACATGTAGGTATCATCAATAAAGTAGCATGGAACATAAGAAATTATCGATACGTTGGAGACGTATCAGCATCCCCAAGCTTAGTTCTGCTCGTCCCGAGCAGGTAAAACGATAACAAAGATAATTTCTTAAGTGACATGCCATCATAACCTTGATCATACTATTGTAAACATATGTAATGAATGCAGCGATCAAAACAATGGTAATGACATGAGTAAACAAATGAATCATAAAGCAAACACTTTTCATGAATAGTACTTCAAGACAAGCATCAATAAGTCTTGCATAAGAGTTAACTCATAAAGCAATAAATCAAAGTAAAGGTATTGAAGCAACACAAAGGAAGATTAAGTTTCAGCGGTTGCTTTCAACTTATAACATGTATATCTCATGGATAATTGTCAACATAGAGTAATATAACAAATGCAATAAGCAAGTATGTAAGAATCAATGCACAGTTCACACAAGTGTTTGCTTCTTGGGATGGAGAGAAATAGGTGAACTGACTCAACATAAAGGTAAAAGAATGGTCCTTCAAAGAGGAAAGCATCGATTGCTATATTTGTGCTAGAGCTTTGGTTTTGAAAACATAAAGAGAGCATAAAAGTAAAATTTTGAGAGGTGTTTGTTGTTGTCAACGAATGGTAGCGGGTACTCTAACCCCCTTGCCAGACAAACCTTCAAAGAGCGGCTCCCATTTTATTTTATTTTTGGGTGGCACTCCTTCCAACCTTTCTTTCACAAACCATGGCTAACCGAATCCTCGGGTGCCTGCCAACAATCTCATACCATGAAGGAGTGCCTTTTTATTTTAGTTTTATTATGATGACACTCCTCCCCACCTTTGCTTTCTCAAGCCATGGCTAACCGAATCCTTCGGGTGCCGTCCAACAATCACATACCATGGAGGAGTGTCTATTTTTGTTAATTAATTTGGGACTGGGAATCCCATTGCCAGCTCTTTTTGCAAAGTTATTGGATAAGCGGATGAAGCCACTAGTCCATTGGTGAAAGTTGCCCAACAAGATTGAAAGATAAACACCACATACTTCCTCATGAGCTATAAAACATTGACACAAATAAGAGGTAATAACTTTTGAATTGTTTAAAGGTAGCACTCAAGCAATTTACTTTGGAATGGCGGAGAAATACCATGTAGTAGGTAGGTATGGTGGACACAAATGGCATAGTGGTTGGCTCAAGGATTTGGATGCATGAGAAGTATTCCCTCTCGATACAAGGTTTAGGCTAGCAAGGTTATTTGAAACAAACACAAGGATGAACCGGTGCAGCAAAACTCACATAAAAGACATATTGTAAACATTATAAGACTTTACACCGTCTTCCTTGTTGTTCAAAACTCAATACTAGAAATTATCTAGACTTTAGAGAGACCAATTATGCAAACCAAATTTTAGCAAGCTCTATGTATTTCTTCATTAATGGGTGCAAAGTATATGATGCAAGAGCTTAAACATGAGCACCACAATTGCCAAGTATCACATTATCCAAGACATTTTACCAATTACTACATGTAGCATTTTTCAATTCCAACCATATAACAATTTAACGAAGAGGAAACTTCGCCATGAATATTATGAGCTAAGAACACATGTGTTCATACGAACCAGCGGAGCGTGTCTCTCTCCTACACAAGCATTTATTCAAACTAAAACAAAAACAAACAAACAGACGCTCCAAGTAAAGTACATAAGATGTGATAATAAAAATATAGTTTCACTAGAAGAAACCTGATAAGTTGTCGATGAAGAAGGGGATGCCTTGGGCATCCCCAAGCTTAGATGCTTGAGTCTTCTTAAAATATGCAGGGATGAACCACGGGGCATCCCCAAGCTTAGACCTTTCACTCTTCTCGATCACATTATATCACCCTCTTCTATTGACCCTTGAAAACTTCCTTCACACAAACTTCAAGCAAACTCATTAGAGGGTTAGTGCATAATCAAAAATTCACATGTTCAGAGGTGACACAATAATTCTTAACACTTCTGGACATTGCACAAAACTTCTGAAAGTTAATGGAACAAAGAAACTCATTCAACTTAACAAAAGCGGCAATGCGAAATAAAAGGCAGAATCTGTCAAACAGAACAGTCCGTAAAGACGAATTTAAAGCTGGCACAGACTTGCTCAAATAGAAAAACTCAAAACTAATGAAAGTTGCGTACATATCTGAGGATCACGCTCGTAAATTGGCAGATTTTTTCGAATTTTCTACAGAGAACTGTGCCCAGATTCGTGACAGACAGCAATGCTGTTTCTGCGCAGCGATCCCAAATATAACATCAACTTTGACATAGAAACTTTACTTGGCACAAAAACATGATAAGGAGAGGTTGCTACAGTAGTAAACAACTTCAAGACTCAAATATAAAACAAAGTACTGTAGTAAAAACATGGGTTATCTCCCAAGAAGTTCTTTCTTTATAGCCATTAAGATGGGCTCAGCAGTTTTAATGATGCACTCGCGAGAAATAGAAGTTGAAGCAAAAGAGAGCATCAAGAGGCAAATTCAAAACACATTTAAGTCTAACATGCTTCCTATGCATAGGAATCTTGTAAATAAAAAAGTTCATGAAGAGCAAAGTAACAAGCATAGGAAGATAAAACAAGTGTAGTTTCAAAAATTTCAGCACATAGAGAGGCATTTTAGTAACATGAAAATTTCTACAACCATATTTTCCTCTCTCATAATAACTTTCAGTAGCAACATGAGCAAACTCAACAATATAACTATCACATAAAGCATTCTTATCATGAGTCTCATGCATAAAATTATTACTCTCCACATAGGCATAATCAATTTTATTAGTTGTAGTGGGAGCAAATTCAACAAAGTAGCTATCAAATATAGGAGGTATATTGTAATCATAATCAAATTTATCCTCCATAACAGGTGGTAACAAAAGACTACTATCATTATAATCATCATAAATGGGAGGCAAAGTATCATCAAAGTAAATTTTCTCCTCAATGCTTGGGGGACTAAAAATATCATGCTCATCAAAGCCAGCTTCCCCAAGCTTAGAATTTTCCATAGCATTAGCAACAATAGTGTTCAAAGCATTCATATTAATATGTTCCATGGGTTTTTTAATTTTCGCATCAAACCATCCATGTCTTAAATCAGGAAATAGAATAAAAAGCTCATTGTTATTCATTATGCCTAACTAGTGTAAACAAGAAACCAAATGTCGCAATTGCAGAGTCTAAAGGAAATAGCTTCGAGCACACACACAATGGCGCCAGAAAAGTACTGTTACCTGGAACCGAAGTATGAGTGCCTTTTACCTTTCCTCCCGGCAACGGCGCGCTTGCGCGTAGTTGACGAGGGAGGAAAGTGCTTAGTTGCCGGGCTTGCCAATGTGTGAGTGCCGTTTACCTTCCCTCCCCGGCAACGGCGCCAGAAAAGTGCTTGATGTCTACGGGTGCTTCTATTCTTGTAGCAGTGTTGGGCCTCCAAGAGCAGAGGTTTGTAGAACAGCAGCAAGTTTCCCTTAAGTGGATTACCCAAGGTTTATCGAACTCAGGGAGGAAGAGGTCAAATATATCCCTCTCATGCAACCCTGCAACCACAAAGCAAGAAGACTCTTGTGTCCCCAACACACCTAATAGGTGCACTAGTTCGGCGAAGAGATAGTGAAATACAAGTGGTATGAATGAATATGAGCAGTAGTACGGCGCCAGAAAATAGCTCGCTGGCGTGCGTTGATGGTAGTAATATTGTAGGAAGTAAACAAGCGTAGTAACGCAGCAGTAGTAACTCAGTAAAACAGTAAACAAGCAGCGATAGCAGTATTTAGGAGCAAGGCCTAGAGATTAGACTTTCACTAGTGGACACTCTCAACATTGATCACATAACAGAATAGATAAATGCATACTCTACACTTTTGTTGGATGATGAACACATTGCGTAGGATTACACGAACCCTCAATGCCGGAGTTAACAAGCTCCACAATAATGCTCATATTTTAGTAACCTTTAGTGTAAGATAGATCAAAAGACTAAACCAAGTACTAGCATAGCATGCACACTGTCACCTTCATGCATATGTAGGAGGAATAGATCACATCAATATTATCATAGCAATAGTTAATTTCGCAATCTACAAGAGATCACAATCATAGCCTACGCCAAGTACTCACACGGTGCACACACTGTCACCATTACACACGTGGAGGAGGAGTAGAGTACTTTAATAACATCACTAGAGTAGCACATAGATGAATAGTGATACAAAACTCATATGAATCTCAATCATGTAAGGCAGCTCATGAGATCATTGTATTGAAGTACATAGGAGAGAGATTAACCACATAGCTACCGGTACAGCCCGAGCCTCGATGGAGAACTACTCCCTCCTCATGGGAGCAGCTGATGAAGATGGCGGTGGAGATGGCAGCGGTGTCGATGGAGAAGCCTTCCGGGGCACTTCCCCGCTCCGGCAGGGTGCCGGAACAGAGACTCCTGTCCCCCAGATCTTGGCTTCGCGATGGCGGCGGCTCTGGAAGGTCTCGCGTACCGTGGTTTCGCGTACCGTGGCTTCGCGATGTGCCCCCACATCGATACTACTGCTCATATTCATTCATACCACTTGTATTTCACTATCTCTTCGCCGAACTAGTGCACCTATTAGGTGTGTTGGGGACACAAGAGACTTCTTGCTTTGTGGTTGCAGGGTTGCATGAGAGGATATCTTTGACCTCTTCCTCCCTGAGTTCGATAAACCTTGGGTAATCCACTTAAGGGAAACTTGCTGTTGTTCTACAAACCTCTGCTCTTGGAGGCCCAACACTGTCTACAAGAATAGAAGCTCCCGTAGACATCAGGCCTCTAGGGAAACTACTGGAAATTAAGGTACTCCTTTTAATAGAGTACCGGAGCAAAGCATTAACACTCCGTGAACACATGTGATCCTCACATCACTACCATCCCCTCCGATTGTCCCAATTTCTGTCACTTCGGGGCCATTGGTTCCGGACAGCGACATGTGTATACAACTTGCAGGTAAGATCATAAACAACGAATATCTTCATGAATCAATAACAAGTTCAGATCTGAGATCATGGCACTCGGGCCCTAGTGACAAGCATTAAGCATAACAAGTTGCAACAATATCATAAAAGTGACATCTACGGATACTAGGCACTATGCCCTAACAATCTTATGACTATTACATGACCAATCTCATCCAATCCCTACCATCCCCTTCAGCCTACAGCGGGGGAATTACTCACACATGGATGGGGAAAACATGGCTGGTCGATGGAGAGGCGTTGGCGGTGATGGCGGTGAAGATCTCCTCCAATTCCCCGTCCCGCCGGAGTGCCAGAACGAGACTTCTGGCTCCCGAGACGGAGTTTCGCGATGTGGCGCTCGGAGGGTTTCGCGACTTCGACTTCTTCCGTGCGTTTTTAGGTCGAGGGCGATAAGTAGTCCGAAGGAGGGCGTCGGGGGCCAGCCGAGGCCACACACTAGGGCCGCGCGCCTAGTGTGTGGGGCCCTCGTGCCCCACCTGGCCCTTCCGGCTCCGCCAATATTCTGGGAAAATAGGCCCTTCGTATAAATTCCGAGGTTTTTCCTGAAAGTTGGATTTCTGCACAAAAACGAGACACCAGAGCAATTCTGCTGAAAACAGCGTAAGTCCGTGTTAGTTGTATCCAAAATACACAAATTAGAGGCAAAACAATAGCAAAAGTGTTCGGGAAAGTAGATACGTTTTGGACGTATCAATAGTCTCAACTCGAAGTAAACTTACCAACACCTTGTTCCTCTGAGGTAAAGTTTCAGATCACACATCCTCCCTTCCGCCATGCCTTGCCACATGGTTAATTTTTTTCCCTCGCTCGACGTAGCGCATGTCATGCACGGAAGGTGGCACCACGAATTACCTAGGGTAGAACTCGGTAGAAGGAAGGAACCCGCAAAAACAAAAGGAGAAGACAAAGAAAGGTGCATCGAGGGGGGCTAGGGTCAATAACGAGTCACATCTTTTTGTTGTGTGCATGCATGGGGTCAGTAATGTGTGTGGAGGATGCATGATAGACAATCACTAATGACATAATGATACCTGCGAAGTGAGATGTTCTAAGAAAATAAACATGATCTTGTTGCCTGCCAAAACCCACCGGCGAGCAGCGACGGGAAACACGGAGAGCCGGGAGGCTCCCAGGACTGCTGGTGGGCCCTGGTCCCTCGGCGACGGCCCGCAATGCTCGGCACACGTCCCGGCTATTGCAAGGGCGTGCCACCTGACCTATACCTGGTCGGAAGGTGTTGGATTGTTTCAATTAGTTTCCTGCATAGACACGTAAACATTAAATGAGCCTCGATCGGCTCTCAGGTTACCCTGTGAATCGGCTCAAAGAGCCGATTAACCCATGGTTCATAATGGATCTACAATGACATGGGGATCATGCTTTATCAAGACTAAGTTAAATCGATCTACGACAGTTTAGGGTTTTCACCACATAACCGGAACATCCTGCACGTAGTTGAGCCTGGCAGATACGAAAGATAACAGAAAACTAGTCCTAGAAGAGGCCTAAAAACCAACACAGAGTTGATTCCCGGAACATCCCTTCTGGGATCGGCAAACCGCACCTTACGCACTACTGGATCATTCAACCCGTTTGCAAGGCCTAACCATGCGGATATCAAACTAATCCTTGAAGAACAAGGAACAACCATAACAGATCAGATCTACTAAATAAAGACGAAGCAAGATGCTGCCCTTTCACCTAAGATAGGTGCAAGGGCAGCTAGATATTGAGGGGCAGCATAACTAAGCAAACATATCAGAAAAGTATCAATGTAAGCCCCAAAACATCTATGGTAACAGTGTTACTCGCCATCAATAAGGCTTCAGTACGAGCAACACAAGACAACGAATAAACCGATACTGCCTAGATCGCAAGATGCGATCTAGGCAGCATGACGCTTACCGGAAGAAACCCTCGAAACAAGGGGTGGCGATGCGCCTAGATTGTGTTTGTTGTGAACGTGATCGTCCTCCTTTCTCAATAACCCTAGATACATATTTATAGTTCGTGGACTTTCTATCTTTGGAATAAACCTAACTGTGTACGAACCAAACTCTATCTCTTAATTCTAAACTAAAATACGATCTACCATAATGTACAAATACACGGGCAATCTAGCCCAAATCCACCAGGCCGATTCAGAAACACATTATGTGCATATCCTTCAAGCCCATCTCAATCGCGGCCCATCTTCTGATTTGGCTAAAATCTGTGATAACACATGCCCCCTGGTTTTGGCAATAATAATTCCAAAACCACTCTGTTCCCTCATCGTGATTTGACATAGCAGAGCAGAACCGCGTTGCAGAGCCGAACCGCTACAGTGCCCTTTCATCATGATACCTTGCCTTCTTAACTTCCCCGTACTGCACGATCCGACGGTTTTTTTCACCACATCCTCGAAACTGCCACAGCATTGAATTATCTTCCACTGCATATCCCCTTTATTTAACTTCATCCGAGCAGTTCGCCTCCTTATTCTCCTGTTCCGCATTGGCAATCGGAAAAAACCCTCCTCTACAACCATGGACTCCTCCTCTACCTCTTCGGGTCTCTCCCCCCAATCCTCCTTCTCCAGCGACCCGGAGCCGGAGTTCGACCTGACGGCAGCGTACGAGGCCCTCGCCCCACTGTGGTGGGACGCGAGGGATTGAGACTTCTCCGTCGGGTCGGAAGACGACGAGTCCTTGACCGACGGGGAGGACAACCTCCAATTCCTCGTCGACGGGGAGTTAGAGGAGGAGAGTGATGACGACGCCTTCTCTTGGGGCGCAGACATCTCCTCCGACGATGAGGAGGAAGAAGTGGAGGAGGACACCTCCTCCGACGAGTACCCGCCGGTGAAGCGCTTCCCACTACTAGAAAAAGGCTTATAGCCGCACTTCTTACCGCCGGCAAGTCCGATTCAAGGTGGCCGGCGGTAAGTTACCGCCGGCGAGCTGGTTTGGGGTCGCCGGGGATATGCCCCTTACCGCCGGCGAGTTGGGACTGAAACCGCCAGGGGTAAATTGGGCCAAGAGCGCATCCAAATGGTCCTCCCATTACCGCCGGCGATTTGGCCTGAAAACGCCGGGGGTAATTTTAATCTGCCAAACGAGGCTGGACTGAAAATGCCGGGGGTATTTGGTGGTCCTATGCCACCGGTCCCTTCCACCCCGCACTTATCACCCCACGTACTCTGTCTTCTCCCCAATCCCCAACCTCTCCCAGCACTCCAACCTCTCTCTCGTTCCTGGCCCTCCCCTCGTTCCCACGGCGCCAGGCACTCACGGACGACGGTCCCTCCTCACGCCCGAGCTTCCCTCCCCTCCGCTCACACCCCGAGCTCTCCTCCTCTCCGCATCACGCCCGAGCTTCCCTCCTCTCCGCTCACACCGCCGCACCCCGAACCCTAGCGCCCCAGCGACAACCATGGCGGCGGGGAAGATCCGGTGGGGGAAGCTCGGGGAGGACGACGGCGGACCCGCGTCGACTTCCTGCTCCCGCCCCCACCCGCGTCCGCAAGCTCGTCCGCACGCGACTCTCCAAGGCAGCAGCTCCCTCCTACTGCCCCTCCGCGCCTCCAGGAGATGGCCGTCGTCGTCCTCGAGCTGGATCGTGGCGTGCGGCGGCGGGATCCTGGCGTGCAGCCAGGACTTGATTGCTTTTGATTTTCTTTGCAGGGACCTTGGTGTAAACTTGTACACAGCCTGGCGTTGTAGATGCGCCGTTCGGGCTGTTTTTTTTATTGCAAAATTTGATACCGCCGGCGAATAACTATGGAGTAGGGTAAAACGCCGGGGGCATTGTCATCTTACCGCTGGCGAATACGAAAACGCCGGGGGTAGCCCATTACCACCGGCGAGGTGATCGCCGGCGAGTACAAAAGCGCCGGGGATAGCCAAATCTGTGCGCCAGCGGTAAGGTTATTCCTAGTAGTGTCCGCGCCGGGTCGGAAGACGACGACGATGACGACGAGGAGGAGGAAGAAGCCCCTACCGGCGGCTTCAGCAGCGACGAAGACCGTCCTCAGCAACAGCGCCAGGGACGGCGACGACGAGGGCAGCGACGCGAGGGCGGCGCCGGCCTAGATTAGGGACTACTAGTATAGGGCTAGTAGTAGCAATTTAGGTAGTAGTTCATCCTTTTGAGAGCAATCGGCTCTTACTTGTAAAAAACCCTCTTATCAATGAAGAATGCTTCCCAATTTGATTTTTCCGATTGTCCAATTCGAATTTTCCGATTGTCAAAGTAGGTCAACGCACAAAGAGCCGATGGCAACGCATCGGTTTTAATCATAAAACGCTAGCAAAGCCAGACTCCGTTAGACAGGTCCAACGCCAACGCCAACGCCGATGGCAACATTCGCCAAATTCAAACGGCAACCTGTGACCCTCATCCAAAGGACCAAACTCAGATCCCCAATTTCCCAACGAAATTCACCTCGCGGCAACGCGAATCCCAGATCCCCAACCACGCAGATTCATCCCCGCCAGCATCGGATGGCGGAATCGTCAACGCCACGGAGTCTCGGCCTAAAGGTAATCTTTAACTGCCCCTCACCATCCGAGCATAATGTTAGAATTGGTAGCAAACATCTGAATTAATGCCTTATTCCACTATTAATTTTAGGTTTCAGACATTCTGCTGCCGCATCCTTCTCTTCCAGACTCTCTTTGCCTTGGCCCCCGTACTGTCGAGGGTCCTGCTCGTTTGATTTCTTGCGAGGCTCATAGAATCCCTTTCGTGAACCAGGATTTAGATCTAACTTCTTGGGCCGACTGCTTACGAGCCTGGCCTAACCCTCCTGGAGATTGGGTTTCCTGGTACAATAGAGTATCCAAAACTTATCAATCCACATGGGAAACCACAGGAATAGCCGATGCTCTGTCCTTATCATTGTCTCCCGAGAAGCATGAAAACCTTCTAAAAACCATCGGCTACTTCGGTTTGATGCTCTGAACCTTCATGTTTGGCCACCCCATGACACCAACTCTGCTAGATGGTAATGATTACGGCTTGGACATTCATCCCAGCCCTGCTGGCCAAGGGTCCCTTTCAAGCTCTCTTCCAAAACAGAGTGCACAAACTGGGTTCGTCGCCACATGAAAAATAAAGGCCCCTGTAAGAGAGAAAGAACACACGGCCTTCCTAAATTTCTGGTTGGAACACTTCATATTCTGTGGCCCTTCACTTGCTCCGACCAAGAATTATCTCCCCTTGGCCTATGAACTTGCCAGAGGCACCCAGCTTGGCATCGGCAAACTCTTCCTTGGAGAGGTCTATCGATACCTCCAACTAATGTCCGTCAAACTATATTCCCAAAGAACAGTAAAACAGGAGGTCCCTGGTGGTTTATTCAGCTATGGGCTCAGCTGTATTTCCAGAACCATACCCCAAACTTCCCACTTTTGGCTACTCGCACCTTTCCGGATGCTAACGGAAGCAGATCCGATGCACTAGCTACAGCCAAGCCCTGTATAGCCTTCCAGGTAGCAAACTGACCCCCAAAGAAGCATCAAAGTGGTTCAGCATTTTCTTCCATGGCCTGGATAATCCTCTCTTCTTTCCGTACACGGAATTTGAGAATTTTGAGAACCCAGTCTCCTTCAGGATAGACAGCTTTGCCGATGACACCAGACCGCAATTGTATTCCACCATGATCCGTCCCTACTTCCTTCCGTTGGCATGAGCACATCAAACGATCATCAAACCTGGTTATGAATCCTACCACCGTCGTAGCAGCCCGGCGGTTTGGTCTTGGGCAGGTGTCTCCTCATTTCTTCCTCCACCACTTAACAGAAAGCAGAGCTCACTTGCCCGATATCCTCACCGGTCAGAGGTGTTACTCCTTCTTTTACGCTCTAGCCATCCCAATCCCTAACAACCTCTCTTTTACCTCGACAACCGACGGTTTTGAGACTTGGTGGTCAATGTGGAAAACTCATGCCTTCAGGAGAGCTCTAGGACCGTTGCTGAAACAACTTGATGCTGAATACATCATCCCCGCAGAACAGGTACTACCACTCGTAAATTTTCTTGAAGTGGCTTACAATGATTATTATAACCTTGCTCTGCCTCCTTGCAGCAACAAGATGGTCCAGAACCTACACATGCCGACGGCTCCCCCTTTGAGTTCTTCCCACCGGCTCCTATGGTCCTCTTCTGCAAAAACTCGCCACCCTTGAAAAAGGTCGTGATGCAGAGCCGGCCGATTTCACCAAAATCGGCTTCCAAGAGCAAAGTATCTTCCGGGCCAGCTGCCCCCCGAGCCTCAACCAAGGCGAGAACGTCGGTAAGGAAAGTAGCCGCCAGAAAACTTTGAAGCGCCGGAGCCCTTCTCCAAGCCAAGAGAGCTTGCACGTACGTTGATCCATGCCTTGACTGATTTCATCTATCCTCATGGGCTTCTGCCAACATGCTTGTGCTTACTAACTCTTTTTTATGTATAGGCCTCCCCCGAAGACAACTCGAGCGAGGAAACACCATCCAATCGAGGGATTCAAGCTCAGACACCTCTGGGAAAATCACCACACGAGCCACCAGATTTGCCACCATCGGCTTCCAGGAAAAGGCCGGTTCCTGAACCTGTTGCCCCCAAGCTCCAATCAAAGCGGGGCAGGGTGAGAGCCTCAAGAGGGCTCGAAAGGAACCGCAAGCCCCTTCATCAAACCAAGAGGCTTCAAAATATCCTCCATACTCTCCCGGCTCATCTTTCGCGCTAATCCATTTCTGCTCACGTCGGCTAACCATTTCCTTTGCACTGATAACACTTCCGTGGGGAGTCGAGGTACGATGCCCTCCGCGAACCTGGATCCGATAGTCTCTGTTGACAAGGTCGCCGATTTGGCCAAGCCCCAGAGAAACACAAGAGCCGATCACCTCATCATCGGCTGTCCCCATGGTTTCGGGAGAGGTATACTCCTTTCGTTTGGCTTACCCTTCCCTTTTACTGCCTACTGACGCTGTTTCTGTTTGTCAGGGTTGTGACCTTGCGGGCTTGCTGACGTTCGACCCTGAATCCATCGAACCAGCTCCTTTGACGGCATGCGATGAGCCACAATCCAGCACTGTCCTATGCCAATTTCAGCGTCTCAGAGCCTTGCTTTCTTCCCGATCGAGACGTTGGTCGAAGACCCCGAGGAGGTGAAGAGTGTCCTTGAAGAAATCAAGCACCACCTCCCGGTAACGTTGCAGGTGAAGCTTTGGCCAGTTGTGACTCTGTCTGTTTACGGGTCTAGGGTGAAGTTAGCTCGTCAGAGAATCAATCTACGCCACGTCCAACTCCCGTTGAAAGTCGATATCGCAGACAAATGTCGGCGGCTTAATGAGAAAAAGGCGGTCTTAGATGCCAAAACTGAAACCTCTGTCAGCACCGCCGAACTTGAGACCTTGCGAAAGGAATTGGCGGACCTTGAAGAGAGGGTTCGGGCAACCAAACAGCTTATTTATGATAAGGAAACTCTTATTGCCCGCTCCCAAGAGGAAGCGAAGGCCTCAAAGTTCATCTGATCTGCAAATGTGCCCTGAACAAGCTGGTGACGGGTGCAGACGAAGATGACGAGGCCGAGATCGCCGAGGTGGATCGTGTCCGTGCTGACGCCCTCCGTGCCTTCGAGGCATTCCTTCGGTAGAGCCTACCCATGTAACTTGATACCAGTTTGTACCTCGGCTCGCAACAGTTTGTACCTCTGTTCGCAACAGTTTGTACCTCTGCTCACCACAGTTTGTACCTCTGTTCGTAATAACTTGTACCTCTACGCAGCCAACACCCGTGTGCGTCGACGACTTCGACGACGTGCCAACACAGCCTGTCCCCACGGACATTGCTACCAAGAAGAAGGGGGAGAGCCGCAGGACACAAGGATTCGTCGACGACGAGGACAAGTGTTCGTGCGAAGCGTGGCTGGCAATGAGCCATGACTGTATTAATGGCGCGCAGCAAAAGGGCAAGGTCTATTGGGCCAAGGTCATGCAGCAGTACAACGAGATCAAGATGCACCCGCCCTACCATATCCCAAGCCCTCGGACGGAAGAGTCCCTAAGAAAAAGATGGAACTACATCAAACAAGAGACAAGCAAGTTCTGCTCGGCAGTCGAACATGCTAAGAACCACCCCGTAAGCGGCGCTGGCGTCATTTCAATGGTAAACACAACACAACCATCATCATTCTACTCTATTTGCATCATTCTATGTACATCATTGGCGGCTTTGATTGCAGGTATCCCAGGCCTTGGAGAGGTTCAGGGCAGTGCATAAGAAGGGCTTCCATATGGTCCATTGCTGGGACATGCTCAAGGACGCACAGAAGTGGAGGACAAGCTTTGCGGCCTACAATGAAGTTGCGAGGAATGGGACATCGGTCAACCTCGACGGCGAAGATGACGATCAAGGCCGTCAGCCCTTCCACTTCGTCCCCGAGGCCATAAGGCTACCAAGGTCGATCTAGCCCAAGAGGCCGCAGCTCCCATCTACCACAACCTCGCGAAAGAGGTCATTGAGGTCCAAAGGATGGACGTCGAGGCCAAATTGCGTGACGCCGAGGCGATGAGGATGGACGCTGAGGCCAAGACCCGTGCAGAAGACACAAGGATCATGCTTGCCGACTTGAGTGGCGTCGACGACGACACCATGGCCTGGTTCATGAAGAGGCGCACCGAAATCCGTGTGCGAGATGCCTGATCGCCATCGCCATGCGCCCAACACCTTGGCCTCCTTTTGGACTTTTTTTTGTTGTTTAGTCCTTGTTGTGCCTCTTTTGGACTCCACTTTGCGCCGTACCATGTGCAAAGTGTCGCAAAGTGTGATGAACTTATTTTAGACCTCAATTTGCGGCAGTAATTTCTTGCAAATTTGAGGCTACAATCTCTTTTTGAATTCTAGCCTGCGCCGAAAATGCGTCGCCCCGCTGGAGCCAGCCTCAGACGCAAACGGACGCACGACCATTTCCGCGTCCTCCAGGCGACACAAACGGACGCCCGCGAATAATTTGGGCATCCGAAATGCGTCGCGCCGCTGGAGATGCCCTGATGCCCCTTGGCGCCCTCGTCGTGATGATCACTCCTCCGCTCTGGTTTCTCCTAAGGAACCCTAAATTTCGCTCGGGATCGAGCAAGGGGGCGTTCCTTGCGTTGCTGACCTATTCGGGAATTGTCTTGGATGTTTCGCCGTCCAGAGGGGGCAGCGGAGGGAGCTGGTGGTTGGCGGTGCTGAGCTTCTGGACTGCCTGGGCTCCGGCGGACGGGCAAATGCGACTTCAGGTCTAGTGAGCTCGGGGTGAAAACCCTGCACCGACCTTGGTTGACGATGGCCCTCTCGGTTGCCGTTCTCCTTGTTTAGAGGCATCGTTGTGGATCCCCTCACCTCCCATGTCGGTGTTTGATCTACTCACCTCATTGGCGTTGTCCTTTTTTCGTCTTTGACTAACCAGTGTGTCTGGGACCGATGTGTACACCAAAGCTGCGACTCCAGTTTATCGCCTTGCTAGGTTAAGTTTATCGCCTTACAAGATGAACAATTAAACTTTTTGTTTGCACTCGTCCCCGAACAAGTTCACAAGCCGTCATCGAGCGTGATGCCCCCCACCACTGTCGTACAAGTTTCGTGCGTACGTAGGACTTATTGTTACAGATCCTTACATATGCAATTGGGCCCCATGGTTTCTACATGTTACCGTACAATCTACGGTTTAGGCCTATCGAACAATCTTAGTTGTTGTTGTGGGAAAAAATGAACCGACGCAAAGGGTTAGAAGTTTTTGGCACCCAAGATCCGGTGCTTTGTGCATATTAAAAAAACAAAAATTATATTTACAAGTTTCAAAAAGTTGTGAAAAAAAATCGTAAAAGTAGTTAATGCTGTATCACACATACATGTAAAATCTCAATTCTAATCTTTTTGTATTTTAAGTGACACAAAAATAACAAAAGTGTAAATTTGGGTAGAGAGATTTCCAATCTCCAAAAACAAAACTAGGGGCTTGTGCTTGAATGTGAATATTTAGAGCTCGGGCTACACATAGCCTGTTTTTTGAACCATTTAAAAAAAATGATATTTTGAAGTTTCAAAATAAATCGATCAAACTGCCCCCAGTCTTGCAGAAGACTCCCAAGAGCCAATTAGAGTGCAAATGGCAGAGGCCAGTTGATAGAATTATGAAAATCAATTCTGATGGTGCCTTGGCTGCCCAGTTTGGAATTGCGGGAGGAGGAGTCACCTGAGACCGTAATGGTTTCATTGGCGCATGGTGCAATGTGTACCAGGGGCTGCCAGATCCCCTTATGATCGAAGCATATGCACTTCAGGATGCGGTGATATTTGCGGAGGAAAAATAATGGATAGCACTACACGGCGGCGCCGCACAAATGCTTAGTCGTGCGGCGGATTCGTTTGACCCTACCACATGGGGATTCGTTTGACCCTACCACATGCAAAGATGCAGTGTGCGGAGGTAGCACTTATAGTCGTCAAAAGTAGAATCCTCGGTCCCCACTTCACCTTTTCCTACTTTTCTCGGTTCAGTCCATGCATCTAACAGCCAGTATACTATTGTAGTAGCCTAACTTTTTTTATTATACTAGTACTACACTAACTTTTTTTATTATACTGACACTCTCACACCACTAGTATCATTAGAGCAATTCCAATAGTATAGCCAACTGTTGGCTATAACAAGATGCCATGTCATTTGTAGTCACCATATAGCTAACATGTATAATAGTTGGCTATAAGAATGGACTACTTTACTAACACATGGCCCACCTTTCACTCTCACAAAGTGCCTAGGAGCACGTGCAAGAGCTGCTATTGCATAGTAGCCCACCTCTCTTCTCTCTCCCTTCTCTCTCCTCCAACTCATCTAAGATATATTATTTAATGTCTTATAGCCAGCTGACTGGACTCTATTGTACTTGCTCTTAGCGTCAAAAAGCTTTGCATTGCTGAAATCTTACGAGCCTCTCACACAAGTTGCAGATTATGAGTGACAAACCTAGTTATTTGACAACCTCAGTTAACAGTTTATTTGGAAGTAGCTACCAGGTTTTCCGAAGAGCAAATGCTAAGTCACCAGATTACTTAGGGTAACTTCTTTTGGGCTTAAGCTTATGCATAAGCCGGCTTATAGGAAATGGTGGGGAGAAACTGTGGTGAGAAGAAACTACTAGAAACTAGTTCCTCCTATTCTTTTGGGCTTCTAAAATTTGGCTTATTACATGTGTTGAGTTGTGAAATGTCTCTAACACCCCTAAATTAGATATGCACCATAAATAACTGGTTATACCATATGTAGGCTAGTTTTTAGTGTAAAGTGAGCTAGAAATGAATAAAAATTTATATAATACTTAACTATATTTGAACAATTATATAATGACAAGCCAATATCATGTAAAATGGTCACATGAGCTTATAATCCAAAGAAAGCATGGAAGATGCTATTAAAAAATCCATCTTTGAGAGCCTGCGGTACTGTAGAGGGAGAATCGACCCTCCTCGATCCTGGTGGGTGGCCGCCGCGTGCTGTAGAGGGAGAATCGGCCCTGTTCCTGCACAGAGAAGGGAGGAAGAGAGGGCAGCCTGGGGAGAGGGCTGCCGGGAGGGAGGATGGCGGGGCGGAAGGCCGCCGGAGCCGCGCACCCGGACGGAGGAAGAGGTTAGGCGGGGCGCCGCCGAAGCCGTGCCCAGCCTGTCGAGCGGCGAGATAGGAGCGGAGAGAACGAGCAGGGGAAGGTGGTGGGTTGTGCACTGCGGGGCCGGTGGAGCCGGCGGCGGGTTCGACGGCGGTGGAGCGGCGGGTTCGGCGGTGGTGGAGCGACGGCTGCGGCTGCGGCTGCAGCAACGAGCAATCGTAGCCAGATGTGATTCAGAACAAAATATCTACGGAGTAGTTCCTTTTTTCTTTCACACTTATACAAACGTTATCCTCAGGAATGGCATTCTGTTGTAAATAGAACCAACAAAGAGGGTAGCTCTCAATACCGATTCGATTCTTGGCGCAGGAGCTCGGGAAGCTCTCCAGAAACCAGTCCAGGGCAGTTTCTCGCTATAGTCAGAAATAGAGCTTTGCGGTTGACAGAAGCTGGGTTGACAGAAGCTGGGCCGAAGTTGGAGTGTTCTTTTGGGCTTCAGCTGAGAAGCCCAAAAGAAGTCACCCTTAGTAGTAGCTACAAGGTTATTTAGCAACACCTATTACCTCAAAAATTGTCAGTGCCTAGCTGCAAAGTTCTAGCACCTAAATTGCCCGATTCCAAGTGCATAGATGCCAGGTACTTGCCGAAATGCCAGGGACTAGTTGTTAGGGGACTCGACTGCCAAATTATAGCCCTAAGCTTCCAGAATACTAATACATAGCTGCCAAATTCTAATTATCGTTGCTAATTTCGTAGATAAATTCTAGCAGATGGTTCCCAAATTAACAGAGCGCAGCTGCCAAAATCCTGATTCGTAAATGCCAGATTCCTAATGCAGAAATTGGAGGACAGAGCATCACTGCCTCGCAGCTTCCACCTCGCTTGACGGAGGCGGCCTGGTGAAACTTTTGCTGTGACGCGCCTCCTCCTCCCTTGTCGGCGGCAGCCTGGCCGAGCCCTCGCTGGGCCGCACCTCCTCCTTCCTCTCCGTTCGCGACCTGGTGAAGCCCTCGCTGCACCACGCCTCTTCCTCGCTTGGCGGCGGCTGTGGGGCCCTCCTTGTGCCTGGCCTCTACTTGCTCGCCGGCTCCGGCTTGAGGACGGCGACCTGGCGGAGCCGTCCGTGCGTCGCGCCTCCTCCTTCTTGTTCGTCGGCGACCGCTTGAGGACGGCGACCTAGCGAGCTGGCCGTCGGCCGCCCCTCCTCCTCTTCCCTCACCATCGGCGACGGCTTGAGGACGGCGACCTAGCGACCTGGCCGTCCGCCGCACCTCCTCCTCCTCCCTCTCCGTCGTCGGCGGCTCGAGGACGGAGAACGGACGGAGCCATCCGTGCGCCCGGACTCCTCCTCGCTTTGCAGCGGCGCTGCTCGATGTCCCCGCTTGCGGGCGCGGCGCAGCTCCCCCCGATGAGAGAGATGGGGATTTTGTGGTGGGGAGCAGCAACTCACGGGATAAACATAAGGTGGAGCGGGTGGTTACGGGGTTAAGCGTCGTGCGATTACCTATAGGGCCTGATACCGTTTCGCTAATCGCGAGGCACCGCCGCACTTCCAGCCAAACCGTGCGGCGCTTCTATATAGATTTTCCCAAAAATAATTCCCAGGATCGTTTGGCAAAATGTTGTGGCTCAAAATTGTGCCAAATTTGCTTGCACAAATGGGACGTCACACGATTTGGCCGATGATTTGCCCCCAGTTTTAGTTCACAGCATTGTTGCTGATTGTAACTCTATGTTTGTTGATTAATAAAGCTCTCGATTTACACCCAAAAAAATAATAATCTACTCTATCAACTAGAAAAAGTCATAAATTGAAATACACCTTAGGTTACAGAAAAATACCAAAATATGACACCTAAAGTAGTGAATAGTGAAAACATTCAATCCTCCAAATTCTGTTATTTTTATTAGGCCAATAATATAAGTCATTTTGGGTAGAGATTTTGTGTCTTGATAGGGTACATCATTATCTACATCCAATTTTTTTCCATAATTTCTTAAAACTTTAAAATTATGTTTTAAAATTTTGAAAAAAGGAGCTCCATTTGGCTCGAGCTTCAAAGCGAATTTATGCGTGTGCTTGTCGTTAACATAAAAATCACTGGAAGCAGCATGAGTCCACGATCAGATCATTTATGTTTGATTCGGTTCTCTTTTTTTCGTCCTGTTGGCTTTGATTAGGTTTCATTCTGGATTCTTTTCTTTTGCGCCATGATTTTCCTCGTATGCTAATAAAATCAACCGATTGTTTGAACTACTCCCATATTGGTTAAATTTAAATTTCTTAAGATTTAACCAACTATATAAATAAGATATCAAAATTTATAATCTCGAATCAATATTGTTATAACAATGCGAAATATACTTTATATTATGTGTATTTGATATCGTAGATGTTTATACTTTTTATATAGTTAGTTAAACTTCAAATAGTTTAAAAGGAGTAATCATATGCAGACTCAACTGATTAACGAAAACTCGATGCATTTGCATCACTTGCTCACAAAACCAAATTTCTCAACTTTTTTGTGGGGAACCAAACGAAATTCACAACGTGGGTTTTGGCAGGGATCCCCAAAACTGGCCCGGGCAACCTAGTAAAATCAACCGATTGTTTGCACTAATAGTATGAATATAGATTTTACTAGGTTCAAACTGGAGTAATCCCTCGTTTCCAAAATAGTATGAATATAGATTTTAGTCAAAGTATTTTTTTTTTAAAAATATTGACCAACTATATGGGAAAAAAGATCTCACTATTTATAATCTCAAACCAATATTGTTACAACGATGGTGAAATATACTTTTATATTTTGTCCATTTTATATTCTAGATGTTTTTCCTGTATAGTTAGTCAAATTTTAAATAGTTTGATTTTGACCAAAAGCTATATGCACCATATTTTGAGAGGATTTTTTGTTGTTGTTGAGCTTCCTATCCGAACGGAACGAAAATATCCGCGCCATCCATGAAAGCCCCACCATCCAAGTGACACTGCCTTGGCTTTGGCTCTTCTTCCACCTCCAATCCCCCAGCTCCCCCAGCCCTGCCCACACCAGTCACCATGGGGATGGCCATGACCTCCTCCCCGCAACCACCACCTCCGCCACGCCGCCGCCGCAGCCGCTTGCAGTCCGCAACTACCATCTCCGCCCCCAATGCCAACCCCAACCCCAACCCCAAGGCCAAGGTCATCCCCATCCTCTCCGACGTCGGCCGCTTTCAGTCCACCCCCGCCGCCCCCAACGGCCGCCCTAACTCCACCCACAAGGGGGGCAAGGCCGTCCCGCTGCTCCTCGACGTCGGCAGCAACCCCTCCGCCATCGACTACTACTCCCGCGTCGCCTCCAACCTCGCCGGCGCCGGCCGCCTCGGCGACTTCCTCATCGCCGCCGAGGGCCTCCGCGCCGCCGCCGGGGACTCCGGGTTCGCCGCCCGCATCAACTGGCGCCTCCTCTCGCGCGGCGTCGACGCCGCGCTCCGCGACCACGGCCTCCCCCACGTGCTCGAGTTCCTCCGCGACGCCGACCGCATCGGCGTCCAGGCCGCCGTCATGCTCGACCCTGACGCGTCCGACGCCGTCGCGGCCGCATGCCGGCAGCTGCTGGACGAGCGCATCATGGTGGAGTTCGTGGAGGCCATCGAGGCGCTTGCTAGTAATGTCACCTCAAAACTTCCTTACGTTTTTTGTGTCATTCAGTTGCTGCGTCTAGCTTGGTGGTGCACCAGCAATGGCCAGCGCTCACCAATCATCAGTCTGTTTCTAGACTGCTTCAGATTTAACGTCGGCACTTTGCACTGTTCTGTTTGATATGATTAGTCACTACCTGTTGGCTGTTTTGTTTCACAAGTACCATTCTGTTTACCAGCTGATGGCCCATTAAATTCAGCCATTAGAATGCGCTCACGCCTCTCATGTTCGGCGTGTAGGAAGATATATTTATGTGTATATGTTCGAGACATCTTTCGACTTCACTTAGCTCTGTGTTTGTTGTTTCCTGGACTTCTAATGAACTTGGTAGCAAAATGAATTCCCTGTCACGCTCAGTATTGACAATTTGACATACTTTGGCTCTTAATGTCTGTTGATTCTGTGTTTTATAGTCATATATTACATGTAATTACGAGTTACATACGAACTACAGATAGAGTGGCACTCACTGTTCTGCTGATTACTCTTTCTAGTGCTTAACACTATTCACTGCAATTTTCTTATTTATCTTTTTCTGCGATCCAGAGTCTGAAGTTATCGCTATTAAGACTTTTCTTTGTTATTTTTTAGGCTGTGGATTTTTTGTTAAAAACATTGTGGATCCAATGGATGTACTGAAAATATTTGTCAGGAAGCGGGATCCAGATATGGCGATAAGGTGATCATACTTACTGTATTTCTCTTCATTCTTGTCTTAACTTTTGCCAACTGCACTTTCTTGTGGCAATTTTTTATATGTTAACACTAAAATGTAAAAAACATTAATCAATTTGGAAAATACGCTGTGCAATAATCTGAAGCTTTTCCTTTGGGATACATTAGATTTTTGTAGTCTTTTCACTCTTTTGGCTATCTTCATACCTGCTCATCCATTGTCTTTTGACATGTAGGTATGCACGTATCTTTCCACACTCCCAGCTTCTACTCTGCAATACTATGGAAGCTTTTGGGAAAAGAAAGGAATTGAAACATGCCCTAAAGGTCTTTAGAGCACTCAAGGACCAGTTGGGAGGTATCAATATGTTTGCATGCCGAAGTATCATCGATATATGCAGTCATTGTGGTTCTTCTGTGCAGGCTCGGATTATATTTGAGGTATGGGACTAGTGATCGCTGTTGAAATTTATACTTGCATAAGTAACAGCTGAAAAATTACAAGATCTAGGTGAACACATTCCAAAGTACCACAAACCCCAGGTGCTGTTAGTTTCATAGAGATTCATCAATTTAGAAATTCCTAAGCATGATTCAATAGCACACTCTCTTTAGAACTGTACTGCTTAACTTAGGATGGTAATCAGAAAATTTTGTTGCACTTGTAAATTCTGAGCAAATCGCTCTCCCTTTATCTTTTCCGTGTGTGCACAAACATCAGATGTTCTTCAGGCCATAAAAATCACATGATACATAACACTTGCTGGTGTTCCTTTGTCCCATTTCATGATTGAGTTTTTCTCTCTCTATTTGTCGGTACCAAAAAAAGTGGAAATTATTTGAAGGAAAAAAACCTGCAAATTAACAGTATGCATCCAATAAAATACTGTGTTGTGCTCGCCTTTTGTAAACATATGCTATACTTTAGATAGTCAAACTGAGCCTTCACTGGTATTTGTGACTCTTATGCAGGGGCTGCTTGCTGAGAAGATTACTCCAAATACCCATGTCTTTAACAGCCTTATGAATGCGAATGCCCACAGTTTGAGCTACAATTTTTCGGTCTACAAGCATATGCAAGTAATGCATCTTCTACCCTATTGTTGCTGTTCATAGGTAGGCTATTTAGCTTCAAGCGGTTGATTCCACATGATGTTAAATTTTCTGTCCATTCTCCTGCACGTCCACGTTTCTGGTGAGACTTCTCAGATGCTATTATATGCCCATTTTTTGGCTAGCATTTTTATTGCATGCCTGCTAGGTCCTTTTGCATTATGCTCACTAGAATGAGTGTGTATATTGTGCATTTGGCTGCACCTTTCATGTTTGCAACAATTGTACGCTTGCAACTACAAAGGTGTGAATTGACGATTTTCCATAGAAATCTAGCTAATTGCCATCATGGTCATGCTACTGAAAAGAATTGAAATGAGTTTTTTACACCCACTATTGGCTTCAATTTCCAGTAGTCCACGTTATATTCCTTTTTTCTCTCTCTTCAAAATTGAAATGGATGAGCTGTTTGCTTTCATCTGTGTCACTGTCTGCGTGTTCACCTGTGAGATTGCTGCAGTCCACCTCTTGCTCAGCTGTGCGGGCCCAGGTACCATGGATGGCCTGATCCGTGCTTGCAGGGAGGGCTGGTGACGTCATGACTGATGTGGAGTGTGCCACATGAGTACATCTGTCTGTACTGAACTTGCGCTAGAGTTCGAGCCACAGTATCTCTGAGCAGAGGCTCATATGGAGCTGAGGTGGAAGGCAGTGGAAAGAGTAGGTGTGATGGAACTGAGCTCAGCGTAATTTGCCTCAAGCCATCATGGCATGGAAATTTTTTGGACTCGCGTTGTCAATGCCGCTTTGTGGTCTGTGTCTCCACACTCACTAAAGCTAGGGACTCGCAGTCGCAGGTACCTCCAAGACCATACCACCCGAGGTCATCCAAGATACGGCGCACACCCCATCCTAACCCGGTTGCACCACTTGCTTATAAATACCTGAATCCTACAGATTTCCTTCTTTTGAATTTTCTTTGAAAGGGCTAAATCATCATTTGTACTGGTCAACTCTGCTGTCTCTTGTTGGAGTAGCAACTGGCAAATAAACCCGATTTTCCACCTTTTCAGTGGCAAGTATACAGTCAGCTTGAATTAAGTGTTAAACATGCAAAATCAGAAACCCTAGTGAAAAGTGTGTATTTATGATGGATTAAAACTAATGCAGGTTCATGTGCAGTAACCTTATGCTCTACATTATTTCACCTTTGCAGAAACTTGGTGTCCCTCCTGATTTGGCGTCATATAACATACTTCTGAAGACATGTTGCAATGCTAGAGAGTTCAACTTAGCACAAGAAATTTATGAGGAAATTAAGAAAAAGGAACATGGCGGGGCTTTAAAGTTGGATGTTTTTACATATAGTACAATGATAAAGGTACGAGGCGCCTGCTGTTATTGTTGCGATTGTTGTTTTTGTTGTTATCCTGTTCATGTGTCATGCCTTTTAATGCCTCCATAATTCTTTTTTCTCTTTAACTTTAGGTGTTTGCGGAGGCAAAGATGTGGAAGAAGGCTTCCAACATCAAAGATGATATGCGAGCAGTTGGTGTTCGTCTTAACCTAGTCACGTGGTCATCATTAATCAATGCTTATGCAAATTCTGGTTTAGTTGATGGCGCCATAGAGATCCTTGAAGAAATGATAAGGGATGGCTGTCAACCTACTGCCCCATGCTTCAATATTATCCTTACTTCTTTGGTCAAGTCATGCCAATATGATAGAGCTTTCCGCTTGTTCAATAGCTGGAGGGAATCTGGAATCAAAGTATCTCTATCTGCTGAGCAGAAAAAATGTCTTCCGGACAACTTCACATTCTGTGAAGAGCATCTGAGTAAAAACGGTGGTACTATCTTGGTTGTTCCATTTAGGCCAACAGTTACAACATATAACATTTTGATGATGGCATGTGGAACTAATGATGAACGTGCAAAATCCGTAATGAATGAGATGAGACGAAGCGGCCTTTGCCCCGACCGTATTAGCTGGTCCATTCTCATTGATATTTATGGGACGTCACAAAATAGGAATGGAGCTATCCAGGTTAGTACCAAAGCTTTAAGTTCATATTTTCAGTGCACACTGCATGCTAGCCCTGATGTCTTGTTGTAGCAATAATGAACTAGATATTGATCTCTGCACACTAAATGCTGTTATATTGTTTGCTCTGTTGTGTCCTCTTGTAGACTCGTTAACTAATGAATTTAATGTACCATCTGCAAGGTCTTGATCTATCTATCGTATTATTAAAGCAATAGAAAAGGAATGACAGAGATTACTTGCCTACAAGAAACAACCAAGATTGATTACTCGTATTTAGTTCCTTTTCCTGTCTTATGAATTATGATGGGTATATGCTGCTTAAAGTCCTTCACCGGAAACAGTCTGATTTAACTTCCAACTAAAATCCTTCACCGGAAACAGCTGATACCATAGTAGAGAACAATCAATACTCATGTTTTCGACAAACAAACTAAGTAAGAAAGAAGTTCCTACAATGGTAAAAATCGTATCACAGTCATATAGAGGGGACCTACGCACCAAATGCAATAAAGCTGCCTCTCCAAAGAAGTATTGCATGTTTCTGGTTTTGCTGTCACAGAATGTTAGGGTCTGATATATTTAGTCAAGGGTCTTCTTAAGAATGATGGGGATGTCTGCTTCGCCGTTCCCAGTGACAAGATGGTCAGGTAACGGGGGAGCAAAGTACATGAAGAGAAATATGTGTAGAAAGGCATGTACATTTTTTTCAACACAAGTATCAATGAAATAAATAGACATAGATGGATGAGGAGTGGAAGATGGAATGTGGAGGTTAGCAAGTGTCTATTGGTTTGCATGGCACCATAAAGACATAAATAACAATACTACAAATAAACAAATGAGCCGTTACAATAAGAGTGTCAGCATCTTTTACGAAAGGGTGGAAAAAAATTCTATCAAACTACAGCGTTTCATCGAGAAATATATTTTGCTACAACGGTATCATATTGTGGTTGGCATACCGAACTGGAGGCTAATATAACCGTATAACAGTTGATGCAAGGGAACGAATGACCGGCAGAGAAAGTGGGAAACCAAATATGACAACATCTAATAAATCCAGCTGTGCAGATGCGTGGGTCACCCAGCTAGTTAATTAGCCAATCCCAGTGTTTAGGTTTTCTGCAGTTCAGACAGAAAATAGTCCCTCCTTTATCTACAATCACAGTGCATATTATTTCACTTTGCAGTTATATAATACTCCCTCTGTTCCAAAAAAAGCTTCCCAACTTTGTCTAAATACGGAGGTATATAGACATGTTTTAGCTGTAGATACATCCGTATCTAGAAAAAGTTGAGAAGCTTTTTTTTGGGACAGAGGGAGTACCACATATCCCCCTTCACTGTTGCAGAAGATTCTTTTTGTCATTGTATTTATGATTGCTTACAGTATTACATTTGAATGCTTTCTAATGCACAATTTAGGCATACCTTGGAAAAGTCCCTTTGCAATAATATATGACAATTTACAAGTGTTATGTGGAGTACCATTTTTTTTGTCTGGACAAAAAGAATGTGTTGCTTACTTTGACACTTTGTTACTTGCTAAATGTGGACCAATGTTATTTACTTTTTGGATACAGGCACTCAGAAGAATGCAGCGTGTTGGAATAAAACTTAATGTGTCTGCATATACTGTAGCTATCAAGGTTGGCCATTAGAACTCACATTTCAATTGGTTAAGATAAGAGACATTGCATCATGTTTGTTATAAGTTTATAATTGAAGTAAGCTTATGCGGTAATTTCCTCCAGGCATGTGTAGAAAGTAAGGACATGAAGATGGCGTTCCACTTGTTTGAAGAAATGAAAGCACAACAACTGAAGCCGAATATGGTGAGTCTCTCTTATGTATGGTACAAAGGCTTGGTGCTCTTTTTTTTGAGAGAACTTGATGCTCTTTATTATTGAGTTTACTGTTTTCAACCATAGCTTACTAAATGACTGGCAGCATCTATGGACAAAGGTTCGCACACATACTTTCTGTTTTTTGAACTGGAAACTGTAGGGGAGGCCCCAACAATAAGTTTTTATACAAACACAGGAGGTGTATGTACAGGGGATCCCGGGAACAAATTGTTAGTTCTTATCCAGAATAACCGGTGCTATTGTTGAGTCACTGAACTCTTCTGATGCATGTGTGATTTCCTTGCATTTAACTACTCCCTTCGATCCAAAATAAGTGTCGGTGACTTGGTACAAATTTTATACTAGATTAGTACAAAATCTCCGACAGTCATTGTGGATCGGAGGGAGTAGTATTTCTTAAATTCTTGGTAGTATATTTTTCCTCAAACATTCGGGTATAATTGTTTGAGGTTATTTCCTAATATTAATTTTCTGTTGATGTTAGATAGTATCATCTGGCACATGGTTTATTTACTCTTTAATGAGTGTCCATTTTATTATTAGGTGTAAGGGGTGTATGTACAGGGGTGGAGGGAGAATAATAAATTGTTAGTTCTTATCGAGAATAATAAGTGCTATAGTTGAACCGTACTGAATTCTGCTGGTGCACGCATGATTTCCTTCCGTTTAACTAGTTCATAAATTCTGAGTGATATTTTTGCATGAACATCCAGGTTATAATTTTTTTGGGTTATTTCTTGAGGTCTTTTTTGTTGTTGTTAATGTTAGATAGTATCATATAGCTCATGGTTTGTCTACTCTTTGATGAAAGTCCATTTTATTATTAAAGGATATCAAGATTTGATCTGTATGGGCAACTATCTAGGATTGCATTGATTTGCAAGGTTGCATGAGTTACTGAGCTACAAGTTCATTTTCAGGTGACATACAGAACTCTCCTGACAGCACGTTGCAAATACGGATCATTACAAGAAATTCAGCAATGCTTGGCAATCTATCAGGAAATGAGAAGAGCAGGGTACGTGACTAGAAGTTCTTTGACATTCCTTTGGTTTTCTTCGTCCATTCATTTAGTTTGGCAATTTGTATTTATGTGTGGATGCTGCTACAATCCTGACCATGAAATGCGCCTTGAGATCCAAGTACATTTTCTCAACCTATTGCAATAAAGGTAGGCAATAGGATGAGAGAGTGTGCACATCTCAAGTCACATTTCATGGTGGAGATAGAAAGGGCACGGACCCATATAAGCACAAAATCCACTCTTCATATGCAAAAATATGTGAAGTACAAGTTTGTTCAAGCTAAAAGGGTATAAACATATCAACAAATATCAACTGGAAGCAATCATGCACTCATAGTTTAGTTCATAATGTATATCGTTCCACGGTAGGAGACATGCAGACTATGGATGGACTGATATTATCAAAACATAGGTTATTATTTCTATAGCAGGTTTTCTTTCTGTGTTAAGTTTGTCTCTTGTTTTACCCGTGACAGATATCAAGCATATGACTATTATCTAAAGGAACTGATAGTGGAATGGAGTGAAGGTGTTTTGTCTTCCGGCAGTGGAAAACGAGATTTTTACCATTTAGATCTAAAAGATGAGAGAAATAAATCATTCAATATATTTCTTGAGAAAGTGGCAAGATTCTTGCAAAAGGATGTTGATCAAAACCAAACTGTTGATGTCCGTGGGCTTTCAAAGGTAATCTGATACAGAGAGTATCTGCCTAATAATATATCATCTATGTTTTTTCTGTTTTCGAGAATATAATGAAGCGTTGCAAATCTTTGCATCAATATAAAATGGTAATCGCAACCCACAGACATTAGTCTGTTGAAACTCAACAGCCATCTTGCATCAAAGTGATACATGATTTTGCACTAGAACATGAACTCAAGTGTCATATTTTGGGTCCCGTCATATTTTGGGTCCCGTCGCACCTCTGTTACACAATCTATTCCAAGGCATCTACTCAACTATATGTTCCACAGGTTGAAGCTCGCATAGTTGTTCTCTCAACTCTCCGCAAGATCAAAGAGAAGTATCTTCTAGGTAACATTCAGGACTGTAACGTTATCTGCAGATTCTATTAGATTGAAGATGATGCATTACTAAGACAATACGACCATTCTATTTTGTTTTGTTACTTTTGAGTAGGTACAACAGTTCAGGATGATTTGGTCATCATCACCGGTCATGAGAAGACATCATACACTGATATTGAAGCGACTGCTATCGACGTCGAGCATGCTATAACTTCTGTTTTGACAGATGAATTGGGTCTTGAAGTTTTTATTGGACCACAAAGCCATCCTCCTCTTTCATCTAAAGTTAGAGCTCCCCAACGGCCTAGGAGACCACAGGGAATGATAAAAATAACAGTCAACTCGCTGAATCATTGGCTTAAGAGGAAAGCTGTGAGGGATGTATAGTGACACCCTAGGGCATTTCTTTGGTCAAATTTATACCTGCAAGATGGATGGTGTACATACAACAACAGGCTGATTTCAGAAGGAAAAGATTTGTTGGTGGCCAATGTAGTCTGATATGGTCCAGTATGATACATGAAAAATCACACTTTTCATATAGTAAATGCATCTGCATCAATTGTCTCAACCGGGTAGCATCCCAGGTTAAAATTTTGAAGTGTCTAGATAATTGTTGTAATCACCAATGTTCCACAGAAGATGATAAACATTCTGACAGAGTACAATAAAGAACAACACTAGCTTTTGTTGGCTTACAAGCAACTCTGATACTGGTTGAAGTATTGACTCTGTTGTACATCTTTTCTCAATTAGATTTAATCTTTCTGGTGATCAGGCCTTTGCGTGCATTTAAGATGCAAATGATACCAATATAATAGCTTTAAGGTATCAGATCCAATTTCAGAGATCCAGACAATTGCTTCTAAATACAGGTCTCACAAGTCAATCACAAATTCTACTCTAAGCAGAAGGGGAAAATACAACACATATGTTATTTCAAATGTATAAGTTGGTACAAAGGAATTGCCACATGTGGTGTACATATTTCCTAGCCATTTCAAATTTCTCCTTGAAGCTTCGGACTGGGGCGCTATTCCTCCGTATGAAAATATCATCATCTGTAACAGGAAAAAAGTGAACATTCCGGGGCTTAGTCTCAGTCGATTAGGCATGGGAAGGGTGCTCTTATATAGACTAAATTCTAATTCTCAGTAGAGATAATAACACTTAAACTGCTTAAGGGTTGTGTACTTAGTAAAATGCACCACGACCACGAATGCAACTGATCACTCAACAGATTATTTTTAGAAAAAAATACACCAAACATAATGAACAAAACAACAGGAAGATAGAGCAACAGGATAATGTATTCACCTGCCACCAGAAGAGATCTCAAATCCAGTCCTCCTGCTGCAGCTTGAGAGGCAGATATACCTCAGTCAGGTACTGGAACCCAAACGAGCTCAAAGCCTGAATCTCAGCCTTCTGTCTTGTTCGCAACATGGTCTCCAGCTCCCTCACCCAGCTTTCATTCTGCTTCACAAAGTCCTCCTCCAGCATCTCTTTGCCCACCTTGATATCGTGATCAGTCATGGGAAGCCGGCACTGCTCCGGCACCCTGTACTTGTCCAGGTCGCTTGGCCGAACGCCGAGCCACTTGATATCCGGCGTAGTCAGATTGGCGCTGTCATACGACATATTCTTGGACCCGCACATATAAACTGACAAGATCTTTAGCCCATAAGGATCAGAGTCCACCATTGCAAGCACCGGCAGCTTTAACTCCACCTTAAGCCGCCGCAAGAACAACCTGGTGGCAACATCCGGCTGCCCCTTCGCCGTAAGAATGATGCAAGGGAAACGGTTGTAGAACCGGTCCTCGGCGAGGCGCATAAACGCAGCATCTTTCTCCACTAGCAGGATGAAGAGGGCATCACTCTCGATGCCTGAAACCCTGTCGATGTTGGGCGGGATGGCCTTACCGCCGACACCCATTCGCGTGCAGTCGATGCGGTCACCGTCGTCGTGGAAGATGAGGCGGCCAACGACGACGCCCTTCTCGGAGGCGACGACGTGGAGCGAGGAGCGGGTGCACCCGAGCATGCAGGAGACGTCGTCGAGGACGGCGTCGGACTGGGACTGGTCCTCGAAGAGCTTGACGTCGGTGTAGAAGAGATCTCGCTTGGTGACGTGGATGCCCCTGCGGAGGACGGCGTGGACGAGGGAGAGGACGCGCGCGGTGACGGTGGCCTTGCGCGCGGTGACGACGTTGGCGAAGGGCCTGGCGGCCTCGCGGCGGAGGAGCACGATGCGGTCGAGGTCCGGGAGGTAGACCTGGTTGGTGGAGGTGCGGGAGGGGACGGAGAAGGAGAAGCCGCGGCCGGACAGGATGCTGCGCGCGACGGAGAGGACGAGGCGGTTGATGCGGGAGGTGACGGAGTTGATGTCCTGGTCGGCCACCACGATGTAGGAGGAGGAGGCGGAGGCCGGGTCGTCGTCGGCCAGGGCTTTGGCTCCGGCGGAGGACGCGGCCGCGGGCTTGGGTTTCGCGGACGCGGAGGCGAGGGCGCGGAGGGAGGCGAGGATGGAGTCGTCGGGGCGGAGCTTCGAGCGGAGGGATTGGGCGTAGGAAGCGGCCGCCGAGGCGCCGCGCGGTTTCTTCGAGGTCGAACCTCCCGCGGCGGCGCCTGGCCCGGCGCGGCGCTTTCTCTCCGACATGGGGACAGATTCGGAGGCAGAAGTGGGGGGAGATGCGGCGGGGACGGCGGCGGGGACGGCGGCGGCGGGATTCGAACTCGAGTGTGGCGGCGGATTTGGTTGGGGAAAGGGAGGGACGGAGGAGCCACTGACTGTGAGCGACTCCACGGTCCACCCATACCCAATATGCCCCGCGGGCGGCCCACAAGTCCTAGGTGGAGTGGGCTCACATTGCCTCGGCCCAACATCATCACCGCGCGCAAGGCCTTGCAGCACCACTGTCCCTAGTTCGCAGCTTCGGTGGCAGCCTTTGCAGCACCGCCGTCCCTAGTTCGCAGCTTCGGCGGAAGCCTTTGCAGCACCGCCGACCTCCCTTTGCAGCTCTGACAACGGAGGCTTGCAGCTCCGGTGACCGCCCTTTGCAGCGGAGTCACCGGCTTGCAACACGCGGCGCTCCCCGAAATCAGCGGCGGGCGGCATCTGCTGCAGTTCGGTAGTGGTAGTCCATGGAGATGCGTGTCGAGAGAGAGAGAAAATTTGGGGGAGATGAAAAACACATGTGGTTGGAGATGGTGACTCGGGGCAGCGGCGACGTGTGGTGGCATGGAGAAGACAACGAGCAATCGAGCGAAGGTGGTGGTGCTTGTTCATGATGGGAGTGAGAAAAATGTAGAAAAGGTACGGATGAGAAAGGAGTGGATGGGAACGAAGGGAATTCTGGAACGAGAGAGAAGGTGGTGGGGCCTAGCATGTGGGCGCTTGCTTGGATAGGAACGCGGTCTGCGGAGCTGAGTTGTCTGTCACACGTGGGCACTCGCTTGGACAGGAGCGCGGTCTGATGAAAAAAGATACTAATATACCAAGAGAGAGAGAGAGAGAGAGAGAGAGAGAGAGAGAGAGAGAGAGAGTAAATCGAGGTAGAAGACATATATGATACAAGGCTGATGAGCTTATCCATCATCTTCTTCACTGCCACCAGCAGTCTCTTCATGAGGGCCTCCTCGATGGTCTCGTTCCCGACGTGCACGTTATTGGGTGTACTCTCGTGTCAGGTGTAAGTGTAATATGTAAGAAGTGCACCAATTCCGGGTGGAAGAACACCGACAAGCACACAACGACCATCACGCCAAACATCGACTGCTGTGTGTATGAGTCCCCCGGCGACCATCGCACCTAGCTTTATTTGAAAACGAGGGCATTCACACTTTTGGGTTGGTCTGATGGTAACTAAAAACATTTCTTTTATTTTAGATCTTGCCTAATTAAGGATGCCTTGGGGATTCATTTCTGGAAAGATCAATGGCTAGGAAATTCGTTTCTAGAAGGACCAGTGGCCTTATTATCCATGTCTAGGAGGCAATGGAATCTGCAGCTGACATGGAGCCCATCAAATAAGTAGTTCAAGTAGCAACTGTAATACTATGTGAGTGTACAACTTCTCTTTGCAAGTTATACTACACTACCACACACACACAGCTCAAGGTATGCCTTAGATCAAAGAAACTACAATGTCATCAAGGCGAATAAAGTTAATGTATCCTTATAGATAATTGCTTGACAGCCCCGTTCATTAATAATTAAATGTGCTCAGGGTCCGCTTGACTGGTTGTGCTTCTCACCCACCAATGGGCGGCTTGAGAAGACATTCAGTTTTAGATGATGTGCGTTGGTGTATTGTCAGGGTAATGGCCTTGTTCATGGCCAACCCCTTCATCGCTCTTGTAGGCATAGCGAGTTGTCGCTGGAAAGGTGGCTTCGAGTTGATCTTTATATCTCTCTTGTAAGACTTTGCGAATAATTTAATAAAAAAAGTTGTGTGCATCCTTTGGATGCAGAGGCTGGGCAATGCTCTCATTTCGAGATTTTTTTTTAATGTGTATTAGACATTCAAACATCAATAAGACAATACATGCCTTACCACAATACCACATCAGACATAAGCATATCAACCTTAGCTCAGACAATTATCCTCCACGTTAGCTTTTGTATTTCATGACCACAAGAACACACACACACACAACTGTTTCCGCAGTAGAGCATACTTGTTCAGTTGTACGCACTTTTTTAAAGGTATGTTCAGCGGTTGCGGTTCCTAATCAAATTAAATCAACGGATTTGCTAATTCTCAACATACTGAGAACTAGCTTAGGGCTCAGTAGATAGTATAATTGTTAGATATTAGGCGCAGATTCGTGTAAATTTTTTTAGCAATAGAAGGCTCAACCGCCTGTACGTTGACAAAACACTACATAGGCGCGGGCGGGATTCAAACCCGGCACGTGACTAAGTCGCAGACAACAAATTCTAACCAACTAGTCCAAGATTTCTTAGTGCAAGAACTTGATATAAACAATTTTTGTAATATATTACGTACGACAACTATAAAATTTGTCTTGATTTTGTACCTTTTAAATACCAGTAGCTGAATTAGACGAACGACTAGTAAACCGCGAACCTCGAGGCCTACCGCTGATTCGGTTGTTACAAAGAGCGCATACGATAGTTTATCGCTATTCATTATGGTAGTTGCAACTTGCAAGTAAGATTACAACTGAGTTTTTCTTTTCGGTTGTGTGGGGTTGCCACCAAGATTTTTTTTGCTGTATTTGAAATTTTTCTGGTTGTAAGTATGGGTGCAACTGAGTTTTTTCCAGTGACAAGTGGAGTTGCAATTGATTTTTTTTTGTACTAGTTGCAAGTATCGTTGCACTGAGATTTTCTACAGTTACAAGCATAGTTGCAACTGAGAATATTTTCAGTTCCAATTGCAGCTGAGACTTTTTCCAGTTCCAAGTGTTGTTGCAACTAAGATTTCTCCAATTACAGCCGAGACTTTCCCCGGTTGCAAGTGTGGTTGCAACTGCGAATTATACAATTGCAAGATGCAACCGATAATTTTTATAATGTACAAATTTAAAAAATGTTACCATTCTTTTATCGCGTGATTTTTATTTTAACGAATATGATAGGGAGAAAAATTATCCTGTGCGGTTATCAAATAATGTTTAGATTTAAAAAGCAAAAAAACAGAGTGTGCATTTTGGAGGCCGAGCTACATGTAGCTCTTTATTTTCAAAGAATCAGAATTTATATTTCAAAGTTTCAAAGCCCGAAATAAAATCATAGAGGTAGGCAATAATGTATGCTACAATGGTGTAAAATCTCAACACAAACTGATTTATATTTTAGACTACACGAAATAAACAAAATCTGACAAATTTAATAGTCTTGAAATGTGCACCATTTGGCTATAAAATTTGCAAGAATTTTTTTATTTTCGTGTATCCTAGAATATAAAGCAGTTTCTATTGAGATTTTACACCGTTGTACTATGCATCATTGGTATCGCTATAATTTTGATATGAACTTTTTGAAACTTTGAAATACAAATTATGTTTGCAAATAAAACTCTACGTGTAGCCCGGTCTCCGTTTTAAGTTTACCAGAAAAGAAACAACTATAAAAGGTGATGGCATCATTCTACTGAGCACTGTGCTAGTTCTCGGTAGACTAAGCTCTAGAGTAACCCTTAAAACAAGAGAAACTCCTGAAGATTTCATTACATTGTGGACATGGGTAATAAGGCTAGAATTAAGATCAGGTATATGGAATACGACAGTTTATCAAAAGTTGAACACTTGAAATTCAGAAGCTACATAACAAACTTATGAATAAATGCATCGTGGATGTTGAATTCCATGTGCCAGCTGTGCCGAATTACTACCACAATTACATGGACATAAGAAACATTTCAGTAGTCAACAAATATTCACCATGTGTTATTTATGGGCTCCGCATAGCTTACACGAGCTGATTGTTCATCACGCCAAGTGACAGTCCCATCACTGGATGAAATTGTGTTATCTTGCGAGCTCGACTGCTAGAGTACACCATCGCCCAAAAAACCAACACTCCGCGTCTTCGCCACCTTCTTCACGACACCTTCCATCGTGAGATCGAAGGTGTCCTTCACCGTTTCGAGCGTCTATCTTGGGTTGGCGTACACCATCCCCGGCCCGGCATGATCATGACGACCTCTTCCTGCATCTCCCGCCGTAATTCATCGTAGACCTAGGGGTCTAGGGTTTGGCTGGACAACGAAGGGGATCTCGGCCGTACTAACCGTAGGTAGACTTGACATTCCATCACGTAGGAGCATCTCCACTTGGATCCCCAGGAACCCCAGGCCAAATTTTATTGCCGGATGGACGAAAATTCCCCAGGCGCCTTCAGGAGCCCAATTTTCCCCAGGCCGAACCCAACACTCTGTGGAGCGCCTGGAAGCGCCGGATGAAGTGAAAAAGCGCGTGGGCCAGGTCTGTTGGCGTCACACCCACAAAGATTCCCCCACTCCACTCGCGTTGCTCAAACTAGCTCGTCGCCTCCCACCTCGCTGCTGGCACCAACCCCACCCTCTCCCGCCGCGCATACACCGGTAAAAGGCCACACCCACTCCCTAGTTGCTGCCGAGCTCGCCGCCGTTCATCACCTCATCAACGTTCCTTGCCGATCCCCGTGCCGATCCCTGTGCTGACCTCTGCGGCACCACACCCATGAGGTGTTCGGTGTTTTGATTGCTCGGCCATGGAATCTGACGATGAGGACGAGCAAATGTTTGTTTCGCTGTTGGAGGAGGAGAACGCCGCCGCCGAAGATGAAGAGCACATGATGATCCTGGCGTCTCTGGCCACCTTATAAACTCAAAGCCGCAGCGTGGCGGCTCGGCGCCCAGTCACCGGAAGGCCAAGACGAGGCATCGCCTAGAGGGTTTCATCAGGCTGTACGCCAATTACTTTGCCGGTGAACTGCTGCACCCTAAGGAAGTATTCCAGCGCCAGTTCAAGATGAGCCGGGATCTCTTTCTGAGGATTGTGTATGCCGTTCGGGACTTGGACCCCTACTTCCGATGCAAACCGGACTGCACCGACATGATTGGGTTTTCCATGCTACAGAAGTGCACGGTCGCTATGAAATTGCTTGCATATATGGAGCTCTGGGTGACAGCGCTGATGACTATTTGCGCATGGCCGAGAGCATCGCCATTGATTGCTTATACAAGTTTTGCAGGGTAGTCATAGCAGTGTTCAGGGAAGTATACTTGAGATCACCCACTGCTCAAGATGTTGAGCACATATTTGCAACCAATGCAGCAAGAGGATTTTTTGGGATGGTTGGAAGCATCGACTGCATGCATTTGAATGGCTTGGTAGGGCATGTACAAGAGCAACAAATGAGGATGTAGTGTGATACTTGAGGCATGATACTTGAGGCATGTACAAGGGCACTGTCTCCCAACTATGACTTGGTCACAGGATCAGATATGGGAGGTGATAAACTATTGTGTGATATTGCACAACATGATCATAGAGAATGAGCGGAAACATCCAGTTCATGAGGCCGAGTTGCTGCAACCATATCACCGATAGGGTCCTCTTGAAGAGCTTTATGATCAGGTGCCGACATCATGAGCTTCCTTCCTAGCTATGCGTCAGGAGATCCGAAACTCACGTAGAGCTGCAGGATGATCTGGTCGACCACCTATGGGCTGCAAGGGTGCACCAAGAGCTGGTGCACCATGATTTGTTGTGTTTGTTGAACTATTTTCTTTGTTAAAATAATACAAAATCTCAGCGAACAATGTCATAATTTTTAATATTTTGTGTTGTATTATGAAATTTTGCCAAAAATTGGCCGAATACTGGCATATTTTTGGTAGAATCCGGCCAGCCTAGAGAGTAGCCGTGGGTTCGCCACTTGAAAACTGGCCCTCCTCAGACCGAAAATTACATCCATCCGGCGCTAACTAACGCTGAATTTCGGCCCGAGGAACGTCAACGAGTGGAGATGCTGTAAGGGACGTTAAGGGAGATTGGTAGTCACATAATGTCGAGCGCCAACAAGTGTGTTCCAGTGGCTCAATGACAGGGGGATATCATGTCAATATTTGGGTTCCCAACATTCGCTCGAACATTTTCTTCGCAAGTTATAATACACTACCACACACATCTCAAGGGACGCCTTAGTTCAAAGAAACAACAAGATCACTGCAGGTCAGTGTATATCACAGTCAAGGCGGATAAAGTTAACATATCCTTGTAGACAATTGCTTGACAACCCTGTTCATGAATTAAAATGTGCATTAGACACTCAAACATCAGTAAGACAATAGATGTCTTACCACAATACCACATTAGACATAAGCATATCAACCTTACTCTCCACGTTAGCTTTTCTATTTCACGACCACAAGAACACACACACACACAAAAACTTATTCCGCAGTAGAGCACGTACATGTTCAATAGTATATCTTTTGTTAAGTTTAGCGGTACCTGGTTCGATCAAATTAAGAGAAACTCCTGCAGATTACATTGCATCCTTGGACATGGGCAATAAGGCCAAAATTAACTTCAGGTATACGAAATACTCTTTCCGTATAAAAAAAGCTGCTCAATTTTTTGTAAATACAAAATTGAGCAACTTTTTTAAGGAAGGGAGTAGAACAGTTTATCAAAAGTTATACACTTAAAATTCAGAAGCTAAATAAACTTATGAACGAATGCATCTTAGATATGTTGAATTCCATGTACTAGTTGTGCCGAATTACTACCACTACACGCAAGGTACAATTGAGATCGGTACAATAACATGCACATAAGAAGCATCTCAGCAGTGAACAGACATTCAGCATGTGTTATCCACCGGTTACGCATAGCCTACGCGAGCTGATTGTTCATCACGCCAAGTGACGAACCCATCACTTGGATGAAATTGTGTTATCTTGTGAGCTCGAATGCCGGGCTACACCACCGCCCAATAGCTCGGCACTCCGCGTCTCCGCCACCTTCTTTAGCACACCTTCCACGGCAAGATCGAACGCGTCCTTCACCGTCTCGAGCGTGTACCTCGGGTCTGCGTACACCAGCCCGGGCATGATCCTGATGACCTCTTCCTGCATCTCCCGCACGGCCGCCGGCGGTATCCTCCTGAGCGTCTCCTCGATGCTCACGTTGCCCGCGCGCACGTCGTCCTCCGTTATGAACACCGAGTAGCGGGTGTGGTCGCTGGGCAAGTGCCACTTGTACTGGAGGTACGCGGAGCGCGGGTGGAAGAAGACCGGCACGCAGCCGGCGACCATGGCGTCGAACGCCGACCGCCGTGTGGCCGAGTCCCCCCGTGGCTGGAGGCAGAACGTGGAGCTCCGGAACAGGCGCATGATCTCCCCCGGGGTGTGGCACTGCTTTTCCCCGCTGGCGCAGCCCAGATGGCGGCAGGCGGACGACGCGGCGCACTGATCGATGATGTCCGGCCTGATGGACTGCCATTCGCGCGGCCTTGGCGCGCCCACGAAGGACATGAGCCACGGGCGGTCGGCGCTCCTGATCCTGCGCTGCCAGTCCAGGACATCGGCGTCTGTCCGTGGGTGGAAGTAGGTCGGGTAAGGCACAGCCATGTCGCTGCCGCCCCCCATGACGGAGGTGGACGACTCGATGACGAGGACGGTCATGTTCTTGACGGCGTCGAGGAGGAGCAGGTTGGTGCCCCACACAGAGATGTTCATGGTGTCGCGCTGGAAGTCCCACGCCGTGCGCCCGGCCACGAGGAAGTGCTCGCGGCCGCTCGCCCTGCGCCACTCCGGGCGGCTCGTCAGCCAGCTCGCCAGGTCGCGCGACGCGGCGTCCCGCGTTGCTTCGTCGTAGCCCCACTGGTGCAGCGAGAACTCGAAGCCGGCGTAGAACGGGACGAACACGGCGGCCGCCGCGGAGGAGTCGTTGGTGAGGCACTCGTACCGCCGCATGCGGGCGTGGAAGATGGCGTCCAACCCGAACTGCTGCGTCGCGTACCAGCCGCTGGAGTTGGTGAGCGCGCCGCCGCCCGGCGCCTCCCCGTCGAGCTGATCGGGGTCTAGCAGCGGCTCCCCGAGGCCGGCGTTGCTTACTTGCTTGCACATGTCGGGCCATTGCCCCTCCAGATTGGCGCAGCCGGAGAGCATGTCGGCGTTGAATCGTGGGGGGAGCTCGTGCACATACACGTAACGTCCCCTGCATGGATCACTGCCGTCAGCGCTCACGTCGCTCACGTCGCTCGGTGCAACCGTGTGCACCGAGATGCGGACGTAGAGTATGCAGGCCCAGAACGCCGCGGCGACGACGACGAGGAACCAAGGCCGTGTAACGGCGGCGGACATATCGTCTTGGTAGGTGGGGGCGGCGGCAGCGGTCTTTGCCTTCGTTGTTGTAGAGAGTGGCCGTCCGGGGACATGCGTAGACTTCAGGCATACATTGCAGAGTTGCCAGTTTGGCCCTGCGGGCCTGCGATTGTTTATGCGGGCATGTGAAGAGGTTCTTTTCTATCTCCGGCCCCAAGATAGGCACCGCAGGGCACGGCGCGTCGTCTGAATCTTGATCCACCGAATAATGGAATGCGTGTAGCGCAACTCCACGAGCAGACTTGCGCTCCTTCCAAGAGACGGGCAATCTAGAATGTAGAATCGAAACATAAATAATGATTAAAAGTTTATTGCAATACATTAACATTGGATCTACTCCATGTCAAACTCAATGCTGAGGTTCGTAACTTGAGACCTATAGCAGAGAAGATCTTGTACTTTTAAATTTGAATCAACCAAGAATTAAATACATCCGAAAAAGTCCAACCTTGTCTCCCAGGCGCACTTGCTCGTGAGCTTGTCTGCGTGCGGTTCAAACCATCCACCTGCAAAACTATGAGAGTGAAGAGCGAAGTGGTTGTGACTGGGGTCACAGACTGGGAACATCAGAGGGTAGCGGATGCCCTCAATTGCAAGCTAGAGAGCTTGCCGTTTACTTACCTTGGCCTCCCTGTCAGCGACAAGCCTCTTTCAGTTGCGGACTGAAACTTCCTCACTGAGAAGGTTGGCCACAGGGTTGAGCCTTGGCAAGGGTTGTTCCTAGCCTCAGCTGGGTGTTACCTGCCAAAACCCACCGGCGGGCAATGGTTAAGCAACACGAAGAGCCGGGAGGCTCTCAAGGCTGCTTAGTGGACCCTGGCACCTCGCGTCGTCCCGCAAGTCTTCCAGCCACGTCCTGGCGGTTGCTAGGGCATGCCACCTGACCTAGACCCGATCAGGAAGGTGTTAGAGTGTTTCGATTGTTCCTGCATGGTAGACACGTAAACATTAAATACGAGCCCTATCGGCTCTCAGGTTGCCGTGGATCGGCTCAAAGAGCCGATCGCCCCATGGTTCACGTTGGATTTACAATGACATGGGGATCCTGCTTGATCAAAACAAAGCTAAACCGATCTACGACAGTTTAGGGTTTTCACCGCATAACCGAACGTCCTACGTGTGATCGGGCCTAGCAGATACGAAAGATGATGCAAACTATCCCTACGAGAGGCCTAAAAACCAACATAACGTTGATTCCTAACATCCCTTGCAGGGATGGTAAACAACACCTAACGCGCTACCGGATCGTCCGACCCCATCATAAGGCCTAACTATGCGATATTAAACTAATCCTGAGCAAGGAGCAACTATAACAGATCGGATCTACTAAGTAACGAACAAGCAAGATGCTGCCCTTACACCCGTATAGGTGTAAGGGCAGCTAGGTGTCGAGGACGGCATTGCCACGCATGTATGCACGAGAAAGCACCAATGCAAGCCCCTAAACACCTAAGGATAAATAGTGCTGCTCGCCATCAACAACGCTTCAGCACGAGCAGCACAAGGTAGACGAATAAACAACGCCTAGATCGCAAGATGCGATCTAGGCAGCATGATGCTTACCCGAAGAAACCCTCGAAGAAAGGGGTGGCGATGCGCCTGATTTGTGTTTGTTGTGAACGTGATTGTCCTTCTTTCCGATAACCCTAGATACATATTTATAGTCCAAGGGACTTTCTAATTGAGGCGTGCACCTAACCGTGCACGGGCCGACTCTATCGTTAATTCTAAACACAATACGATCTACTAATATTACAGACACACGGGCAATTTGGCCCAAACTCTTAGCGCAAGGCCGCTTCAAAGATGATCCACGTGTAGTCTTCAAAGCCCATCTTCACTTACGGCCCATCTCCTGATTTGGCCAAAATCTGGTGATAACACATGCCCCCCTAGTTTTGGCAATGATAATTTCAAAACCATCTGTTTCTCCTCCGAGGGGTCATGTCGTGGCAGAGCAGAACCGTCGCAGTACTTTTCATCATGATATCTTGCCTTCCAACCCTTTCTGCACGATCTAACAGCTTTGGCAACTCCCGAGTGATCGGCTCTTCTTTTTGTTTCTTCTCTTTTGAGCTATCGGCTTCTAATTATCTTGGCCGATGGTGTCGCCTCGGCCTCTACCAAAGTCAAACAACCCCCAAAAGAGCCGATGGTGTCGCCTCGGCCTCTACCATAAAACGAGCAAGGGCAAACCTAATTGTCCCTCCAAACGGTAACTTGCAACCTCCGTCTGAGAAAGCAAACTCAGATCCCCAAAGTCCACCGCCCGAGCAGCTTTACGAGCTTCAGATCTCAACCGCGCCGCCCCAGCTCCGCAGCGCATCAATGGCGGAATCTTCCAACACCAACACCACGGTCTCCGGTCTAAAGGTAATACTCTGCTGCCTCCTTGCCATTAGGATCAATCTCAGGATTGAACAGAGGAACACCTGAATTAATGTTCTATTCCGCTATTAATTTTAGGTCGCTGACATTCTGTTGCCGCATCCTTCTCTCCCAAATTCCATGTGTCTTGGCCCGCGTTCTTCCGAGAGTCCCGCCCACTTAATTTCCTGTGAGGCGAACAGAATCCCCTTCGTGAATCAAAATTTAGATCTGACTTCCTGGCCGACGCCTTCGAGCCTGGCCTAATCCTCCTGAAGGTTGGATGGCATGGTACACTAGAGTGTCCAAAACCCACTATGCCACCTGGGAAACGATAGGGATAGCCGATGCATTGTCATTATCATTGTCTCCTCTTGAAAAGAATGAAAACATTCAAAAACCATCGGCTACTTTTTCCGACGCGCTGAACTGTTTCATGTTTGGTCATGGCCCCATGACGCCAACTCTGCTGGATGTAGCCATGATCACAGCCTTGATATTGTATCCCCCCCTCTGCCTTTAAGCTGCCAAAAGTCCCTTTCACGCTTTCTTCTAAAACAGAGTGTACAAGCTGGGCGCCTACCTCAGATATGAAAACCAAAGGCCCTGTAACTGAAAGAGAACACACGGCCTTCTTGAATTTCTGGTTGGAGCACTTCATATTCTGCGGTCCCTCACTCGCTCCAACCAAGAATTACCTCTCCCTGGCCTATGAACTCGCTAAAGGCACTCAACTTGGACTTGGTAAACTGCTCCTTGGAGAGGTCTATCGATCTCTTCAACGACATCGGTTAAACTGCTCTCTCAAAGGACAGTTAAGACAGAGGCCCTTGGTGGTTCATTCAGCTATGGGCTCACCTGTACTTTCGAACCAGATCCCAGACTTTCCTTCTTTAGCCACCTGTACCTTCCCCGATGCCAATGGGAAGGAGATACGGTGCACTAGCTATGGTCAAGCTCGTATAGCCTCCCGGCAGCAGGCTGATCCCTAAGGAAGCCGCAGGGTGGTTCAAGAATTTCTTCCAAGGCTTGGACGACCCCCTGTTTTTCCCCTACACTGAATCAGAGAACTTCGAGAATCCAGTCTCCTTCCGATTAGACAGCTTTGCCGATGACGCTAGCACCCGGCACCTGTACGTACTCCATCATGATCCGTCCTTGCTTCCTCCCAGTTGGCATGAGTACCTCTAACCGTGGTAGTAGCTCGCCAACTCGGTCTTGGGAAAGTGCCTCCACACTTCTTTCTCCACCACCTGACATCAAGCAGGGCTGACCTGCCTGACATTCTTACCGGCCAAAGGTGCTATACCTTCTTTGACGCTCTGGCCATTCCAATTCCCCACAACCTCTGTTTCACCACTACCACCAATGGATTTGATACTTGGTGGTCCATGTGGAAGACCCACGCCTTCAGAAGAGCTCTAGGACCGCTGCTGAGGCAACTCGATGCCGAATATGATACTCCTGCACACCAGGTACCATTACATTGAAATTTCTCGCAATTGCCCATGATGATTGTCTAAAAAACCTGGTTTTCTTTCTTGGCAGGAACAAGATGGCCCAGAGCCCACGCAGATCGATGGCTCTCCCTTCACGTTTCTTCCGCCAGCCCCGGTAGTTCTCTTTTGTCGAACTCGCCGGCCCAAGGTCATAATGCAGCCGATTTCACCAAAATCGGCTCCCCCGAGTAAAGCATCTTCGGGGCCCGTTGCCCCCCGAGCTTCAACCCAAGCGAGAAAGGCGGTGAGGAAAGTAGCTGCCAGGAAGACCTTGAAGCGCAAAGCTCCTGTCCAGGAAAACTTGCATGTAAGTTGACCCGAGCCCTAACTGCTATCTGTCCTCCCAGTCTTTTTCCGACATGCGTCCACTTCCTTTGCAGACTTCCACCGAAGAAAACTCTAGCGAGGAAGTACATTCTAGTCAAAGGGACTCGAACCCGGCAATTCGGGAGATCCACCACGCGAGTCATACGGACTCGCCAGCGTCGTTTCCGGGAAAAGATCGACTCCCGAGCCTGTTGCTCCTCAAGCTCCAATCCCAGCCAGGTCCCGTGTGAAGCGTCGATGCATCAAAAGGGCTCGCAAAGACTCGCAAGTTTCCTCCTCAAGCCACGAGGTTTCGAATGTGATCACTTCATCAGTCCATACTCCCCGTTATCTCAATGTTACTTGGATCGGCTCACCATTCCTTTTGCAGATTAATGAGATCTCTAGCGGGGACGGTGAGGAGGTCCCGATGCCCTCGGCCACACTAGATCTGGCCGCCTCGACAAGCGTGGCTGGCCAAGTGGCCAACCTAGCCAAGCTTCCGGAAAAGCCGATCGTCACATCATCGGCTGCTCCTCTTTCTTTGGGAGAGGTACACTCACCTCTCTTGTCTTTTCCTTTTCCTGTGTTGTATACTCACACGCTCTTGTTTGTCTGTCAGGGATGTGATCTTTCAAGTTTGCTGGCATTCGATCCTGAATCCATCGAGCCAGCTATTTCCAAAGCGGGCGAAGAGCCAAGCCCTGGTACAGTCCATGGTCCGCTCCAGCATCTGAAAACTTTGCTATCCTCCTCAGTCGAGACCTTGGTTGAAAAGCAAGGGGCATCCTTGAAGAAATCCAGTCCATCTCCCCGTGACACTACATGTGAAGCTCAGCCGTGACCCTGTCAGCCTTCAGGTCAAGAGTGCAGGCGCGCCAAAGAATTACCCTTCGCCATGCCCAGCTCCCAATTAGAGCCGATATTGCGGAGAAGTGTCGACGGCTTAATGAGAAAAAGGCTGCTGGACGCCAAGACCGACACTTCTGCGAATAGCGCTGAACTCGAGATCCTGCGAAGGAACTGGAGAACCTTGAAGAAAGCGTTAGGATGACCAAGCGGCTTATCCAAGAGAAGGAAACCTTCATTGCCCGCTCTCGAGAGGAAGCGCAAGGTCTCACAGCCGATCTGAAAACTGATCTGGCTGAAATTCGTGCCCTGAACAGTCAGCTGGTGACAGGCAAAGACGAGGACGATGAGGCTGAGATTGCCGGAGTGGATCGTATCCGTGCTGACGCCCTTCATGCTCTTGACGAATACCTTCAGGAGAACCTCTCTTGACCATGGGGTTGAGATGAGGCAAATATCGTACTGAACTTGTACCTTGTTGTATTTCTTGAGTCGATGTATAAGCATCGGTTGTGCCGAAAACTCTTGTATTCTCGTTTTTTTTTTGTTTAGCCGATTGATTCATGAATCGGCTTCCCCTGGGCGTATACTCTATGGTCTTGTACTTTCTCCGTGTGTATGCCCCCCGAGCCGAATCCTTCAAGTGATTGAAGATATCGGCTTTTTTAGCCAATTCGAGTTAGTCTCGCTAATCCTCATGCGAAATAGCATATCGGTGGACGCTGGTGGTGGTGTAATTTTAGCCGATTGCTGGAGTCGGCTCCCCTTGCGGTTGGTCTGACTATTCCTCCTGTGGAGTACCGCCGTTGAGGCTCCGGACATCTATAGCGACGCGCCATCGGCCATCCTTTTTCTTTGTAAGTGCAACGTTGGAAATCCATGCAGTGTACCTGCACGGCCTGAGGCACCCGGCGTCCAACATCTTCTTGATATCCCTCTTGACTTTCTCAACCTCTTCTGGCTCGTCAGCTGATGTGAACCCATAACCCAGCTTTCCATCTCCTGCCAGGTCAATATTGAACACGGGCAGAGCGTATGTCGAGGATAATACTGGCCGATCGCTAAAATCGGCCTCCTTTTGCATTGTAATGCTTAATGAGGATTTACAACTTCTTGGCCTTTTATTACGGTGATGTGACTCGCTGGAGGCACGTTCACCCTGTCTTGGGTCGTAAATCTCGAGGAGATCCTGACACTGCTTGTACCACCCGATGTCTCGCATCGGTACGCCGATGCCGTGCATCGGCTTTCGTTTGTTTAGGGCGCCATACTTTCTTTGGCGGGCGCGCCTTTGTCTCCAATGCTTGCTGAATTTCTACGGCCAAATCGGGCCGCGCTTTCGCAACGTGTATGTGGTGCCTCGCTTCTTCCAAGTTTCGCGCTGCACCCTACGCTTCGAGAATGGCTGAGTCCATCGGGCACCACCTTGGTCGGTGATACCTATCTTCTTCTCCATCCGACTCCTCAAAGTCTTCTTCTTGAGATGACCCAGCTTGTTTCTTATTAGGTGGGAGAGGTCCTAGACGCTCGAACACCGAGACTTCATTTGTCCTCCTCCTTTGCTGCTTGCATTCGGGTTCTCGATTGTCGGCAATCGGCTCATTCCCGAGTCCCAGCAATGTTTGAAGAAAGGACAGTTCCAGTGCTTATCCATGTTGTATTGCTCCCTTGACCTCCCTCTAGCGTGAAGCTCGTACCCGTCGTTGTTTCGTGTGCGACGATACCTTCACCGCATCCGACCGACGATATCTTTCGTCGTCTTCGTCGTGGCGTCGACGTCGGTCGTACTGCTGCTCGTATTTGTTGAGGAGATGCACGGATAGTGGGCGTTGATACCGTATGCTCCTCACCTCCTCCTCGGTTAGGTATCGTCTGTCATCATCCTGGGGCCGGTCGCGTGGAACGGCCTCCTCTTTATCCTTGCCACGAGAGTGGCTGCTTTCTGCTTTGCCCGTGCTATGGCGGATCACCAGCCCTGCCATATCGACACCAAAGGAGAACCCTGGCTCCCTTATAGAGTGGCTGAGATCCATCATATTGACGCCAGGAGACGAACGTGTGCCCCCTTTGACCTTGATGTCGTGCAGACGGGCTTTCGCAAAGGAGCCGATGAGCTCGGCTTCACAGATGGCCTTCAGCTCATCGCATTTCTTCTTGTGTTCTGCAGAAGATCCTTGTATGTGATCTGTTCCTCTCGCCATCTCGTCGGTGTTGACGTGGATGTTGCAGAAGATTGTCCCACCGGGCGTGCGTGTGTTACCTGCCAAAACCCACCGGCGGGCAATGGTTAAGCAACACGAAGAGCCGGGAGGCTCCCAAGGCCGCTTAGTGGACCCCGGCACCTCGCGTCGTCCCGCAAGTCTTCCACCACGTCCGGCGGTTGCTAGGTCGTGCCACCTGACCTAGACCCGATCAGGGGTGTTAGAGTGCTTCGATTGTTCTGCATGGTAGACACGTAAACATTAAATACGAGCCCTATCGGCTCTCGGGTTGCCTGTGGATCGGCTCAAAGAGCCGATCGCCCCATGGTTCACGTTGGATTTGCAATGACATGGGGATCCTGCTTGATCAAAACAAAGCTAAACCGATCTACGACGGTTTAGGGTTTTCACCGCATAACCGAACGTCCTACGTGTGATCGGGCCTAGTAGATACGAAAGATGATGCAAACTATCCCTACGAGAGGCCTAAAAACCAACATAACGTTGATTCCGAACATCCCTTGGGGACGGTAAACAACACCTAACGCGCTACCGGATCGTCCGACCCCATCATAAGGCCTAACTATGCGATATTAAACTAATCCTGCGGAGCAAGGAGCAACTATAACAGATCGGATCTACTAAGTAACGAACAAGCAAGATGCTGCCCTTACACCCGTATAGGTGTAAGGGCAGCTAGGTGTCGAGGGACGGCATTGCCACGCATGTATGCACGAGAAAGCACCAATGCAAGCCCCTAAACACCTAAGGATAAATAGTGCTGCTCGCCATCAACAACGCTTCAGACGAGCAGCACAAGGTAGACGAATAAACGCGCCTAGATCGCAAGATGCGATCTAGGCAGCATGATGCTTACCGGAAGAAACCCTCGAAGAAAGGGGTGGCGATGCGCCTGATTTGTGTTTGTTGTGAACGTGATTGTCCTTCTTTTCCTATAACCCTAGATACATATTTATAGTCCAAGGGACTTTCTAATTGAGGCGTGCACCTAACCGTGCACGGGCCAGACTCTATCTGTTAATTCTAAACACAATACGATCTACTAATATTACAGACACACGGGCAATTTGGCCCAAACTCTTAGCGCAAGGCCGCTTCAAAGATGATCCACGTGTAGTCTTCAAAGCCCATCTTCACTTACGGCCCATCTCCTGATTTGGCCAAAATATGGTGATAACACTGGGAGGCTAGAACTTACCAACTCTTGTCTTTCTAGCTTGCCGTTGTTCGCAATGGGGCTCTATCTCTTGTATGACGCGACTCATGGGGCCATGAATCGGCACCGTTCCAGCTTCTTTTGGAAAGAAGTGGGTCCCAAGCGCAAATACCACATGGTAGACTGGCCTACGGTGTGCAAGCCAAAGACGTTCGGGGGATTGGGAATCCTCAAGACAAAGTTCATGAATATCGCTCTCATGCTCAAATGGATCTTGAAGATCTATCAGAACAACGAGGGGCTGTGGGCAGACCTGCTGAGGGCCAAATACTTGGGCAACAATGACTTGTGCTCCCCCGCGGTGCCCACCAGGGCTCCCAGTTCTGGAATGCCATTCAGAAGATCAAATGGTACTTCAAGATGGGGGCCAAGCACAAGGTGCGCAACGGGAGGCGAACCTATTTTTGGCTAGACTGGTGGACGGGCACGGGGCCCTTGCGTCTGTCCTTCCCACGCCTTTTCGCTTGTTGCGAATTGCGACAACCACACTTTGCCATAGTGGAGGGAGTCCGCAACAATGACGGCTGGCGTATCAGATTCAGACGCTCCTTCGGTCTCGCTGAGACTGTGGAATGGGAGAACCTTTGCAGGATATTCGATCTTACCCCCATCACTGCGGGGGAGGACGAGGTCTGCTGGGCGTTGGAGGCATCAGGGGATTACTCCACCAACTCTATGTACTCTAAGTTGTCCTAGGGTGGGGCAATCGCTCACTTCAAAGAGGATTGGCGCACCAGGGTGCCGCCTAAGATCTGTGTCTTCCTCTGGCAGCTCATCAGAGGTAGGCTTCCAGCTGGGGATCAGCTGGTGAAGAGGAGGGGCCCCTCCGACGGCAGCTACGCCCTTTGTGGCGAATGGGAAACCTGCGATCACATTTTCTTCAAGTGTCATATCGCAAAATTTATGTGGGCAGGAATTAGGAAACTCCTGCACTGCTCTTGGAATCCGGCAGGGGCCACTGATTTCATGGCCATAGTTAATGGCCTTTCGGGTCGTCTTCGTAGGTTAGATTGGTTCACCTTCGCGGCTCAGTGCTGGGCCCTTTGGAACATCCGCAACAAGCTAGCTATAGAGGGATCCCTGATCAACAATCCGGCTGACGCCATCTTCAAAATGTCTATTCATATGCAGAGCTGGAGGGTTCTGGTCAGACCGAGGGACTTACCGCTCCTGGACGCGGCATTGGACGAGGTTAGGAGGCTTCAACGACGGCTTCGCGACGACGATGGATGATGATGCTGATGGATGCGGTGGTGCCCAGGCCTCTGCCGCCACCTTGCTTCCTCCCATGTAGTCGCTAGTTGTTTTCTTTATGGTATCAGACTTGATGGTATTTGTGGTTTGTAATGACTAAGACATCATACTGTTATGTTCGGGATGTGAGTTGTATCCGCTACTATGTTGCCATGAGAGCTTTATATATAAAGCCGGGCCAAGGGCCTTCCCTTTAAAAAAACTATGAGAGTGTACTCCCTCCATCCAAGTTCCCTAACAAGTGTACTTCTATATCCTGTCTTAAATTAAATATTGAAGAAAAAAGTGACAATATTTATAGCACCAATTTAGTATCACTAGGATCATCTTGAACTGTTTTTTTTTGTATTATACGGATTTGATGTCATGTATGTTGCTATTGTTTTAATAAACTTGGTCAAAGTTTTAAAATTTTAACTTAGGACAAAAGCTAGAGTGTACACTTATTTAAGAACGGAGAGAGCATGGCATAGTGGACTGGGAAAAAAAAATCGGTGTTTACCCGCTTCTCTCCTAGATCTGCTATAGGCGTTGTGGAGGGCTAGCTTTGTCAGCTGGCCGACACGCTCATGTTTTGCAACGGGCAAAAAAACTAGTGTAAATGTTCCAGAATATACAGTTAAATAGTAATAAAAACTTGTGCAGTAGAGTTAATAAAAAATCGTGTAGGTAGAGTTTCTATGGTCATGAATATACATGGCTTTGCTTTCACAGGGCAAAACTTTGTCCATTACATTTCAGGTGCTGTTGAGGCTTGTATTTTACATTTTTACTGAAACCTAGCTAGTCAATTATGTACTTCACTACTGCCCCCGTTCCATAATATAGGACGTTTTGGCAAACTAATTTAGTTTGCCAAAAGATCTTATATTAAGGAACGGAAGTAATACTATATAAGAACATGTAAGAGTGGTTGTACTAAAGATGTTTCATCCTCGTTTCTAATTTGAGAGCAAAGCAATACTATAGATCTAGGAACAGCAAGCTTTCAGAACATCCTCCATTTCAGGGTCATCTCCAGCTTCTTTGTCCTGTTGAAGGATAGACAAAGTTACCATCAGTAATTCACTATCCAACGGATGATCAAATGGAAAACAATATTACAAAGGGTTTGGCTTGTTGACCTTGTGGATGTAGGAGATGTTGTTGATTCCTGGGCCTGCAACAAGGAGCCCCCCTTGATACCTAAGAAAGAGAGACAAGTATTTGTCAAACTGATCGTTAGAAGAGCTACAGCAGCCAAAGCAAAGACAATTGAATGGAAACATACCATCCACCCTTTGTCCTGGTGTTCTTTTCAAATGAAAGTTCCCAGTCCTGCCTGTATCCTTCCCTATACAGCTGTATAATTTTCAGGCCCGCCTGCAAAAGATCATGGATGTTGCATATCTGCAGAGGAACAGAACGACTCAATGGGAAATTTTTCCAGCAAGAGTTACCGATGGAGTAAATGTTGAGAACAAGCCATTGGCGAATTCCAGAGCCCTATATGATGAGTAATCTGGATCCGCATATACTTCTGCAAAGTATTTTTTGTCAGACTAATATAGTTGAACAAGTTCCACAAGCTGACCATCGGGATCCCGCTATGATTCACAGATTCAGATAACTTTAACGAGTGGTAGAAATAATTTACATTTTGAAAAAATAATTTAATAATTATTAAGAAACCAAAGTGTTTTGTTTTCAACATCTTGCACTCCCTCCGTCCCAAAAAAAGCTTCTCAAGTTTGTCTAGATACATACATGTTTTTTGTGTGTAGATACATCTGTATCTAGAAAAAGTTGAGTAGCTTTTTTTAGAACGGAGGGTGTACAAAAAATCAAAGACTTAAGCACTTGTTGCATATGTATTGGCAGCATGTACAATTTGAGCTTCAAGCTATCCCAACAAAAGAATTGAGCTACAAGACCAATCTGTTCACAGAGGTTCATGGCAAACGCTTCACCATCAATAGCATTGGTTTGCTTTCCATGCATTAGTTTCATCCGGCTTGGTTGACTTTGAAGGCTAAAATAATTTGCACAGGAGATGTTCTACGTGGAACATGTTTCAATGCACTGAATTATTCCTACCAAATGTAGAGGGCCAATCTAGTAAATGATATATTACGACACAATTGTAACTAATAATCACTAAATTTTTCTGATTGGTGTAGGAGTAGAAAGTAATGGTGCTTAGTAGTGAAATTTTTATTTAGAAAGAGGGACCACGGTGAGATAATGTGATAGTTAATAGTGATATCTTTATTTAGAAGGGGGGCCAGGGTCCATCTAATCCCAACTAAGCTCTGGTACTGATTGCTACCACTTTTGATATTTTTTTAGTATTTCATTGATGTCACGTTCATGTACTCACTAACTCAATGTTACAGGCGTAAACATCATATGGGCTGGATAGATTCAATAATATTACCTCCTTTGAATTTGGTTTGATCAGAAAATGCCTTTGCCTGAATCAAGAAATAAACAATATAATTTCATCAATCACCAATATGCTAGATTATTTACAATTGAAATGGAGTGCATGATATAATTTAATTCAGTCAACCACCGGAATACTGTGTGGGTATGCGACTTTTATTCACAAGTTGTACTACACTAGTACATATCAAGGAACGGCTTTTGGAATTCTTTCACAGGGAATAAATTAAACTTCGGATGAACTAAAAGATCACTTTTCAATGCATATCATAGTCAAGACAAATAAGACAAGGACTGATGCAGACAACTACATACACATTTTTCCATGAATTAAGAAGCATGTAGTTTTATAAACAATGCCATATCTAACATGAAATTCGTGTTTATTTCACTAATAAGAGTCTTACCACAATAGGACCTCAAACATAAGCACATATGAACCTTACTCTCCAGATTGCCTTTTTTGTATTTCACGAGCACCAATTTTTAGATCAAACAACAGAACAGAAAAGATGAAGTGTTTTCACATACCTGTTCAACAGTGCCTGGTCCAATTAAAACAAGAGAAACTCCAGCAGCTTCCATTGCATCCTGGACACAAGTAATAAGGCGGTTCAGATATACGGAAAAAAGAACAGTTTATCAAAAGTTACATGCTGGCAATTCAGAAACTTGCGTGCTAACTAACTTAGAAATGATTTGCGCTGCGCCGAATCGCTACCACTACACTACACAAGGTAAAACTAAATGGAGATAAAAGAAACATTTCATCAGTAAACAGACATTCAGCTGGTGTTATCCAGGGCATCTAAAATGGGGAGATTCATTTTTTGATCAATGGACCTTGGCAAATGGCAAGCAACAAATTGTACTACCTCTGTCCATAAAAGGATGTCGAAAGTTTGTCTAAATTCTTTCGACATCCTTTTATGGACGGAAGGAGTATCATTTTGAGCGATTTACTTCATCTCCTATGTTGCTCCTCTTCCACTAGAAACTTACGAGTGGGGAATCAGACATCAGACTGACCTGCTTAGCAGCAAGAAGGTCGGCCCTCTTCCGGCATAGGACACACCTGCAAACAATCGGCGCCATCATATCAAGATTCAGGATAATGACATACACCAATCACCCGAAACTCCAACAGTTAACTGGGGACATGATGGGTAACAGACCCAAAATGGCGGGCGAATGCAACCACAGCCTTCCTGTCCCTCCACAGCTCAACGACGGGCACCGCCTTCCCGCTCAGGTCGAACACCTCCACCCCCTGCAGCGACCTCGCGAGACCCTCCGCCGGCGCCTCAGCTGCCTCAGCCGCGCTCCCTGCGAATCGCGCCGAAGATGATAACATAGCCGAACGGCATAATTGAAGCGATGAGTGTGAGAGATACCAATGGCTCCGGGCTTGGCGGCCGCAGCGGCAGGGAGGAGGTGGCGCATCCGCCGCCGCTGGTTGACGAGGTAGCCGCGCGGGCACCTCGCGCGGCGTAGGCTCGGCGGGGTCGCCGCCGGGGTGAGAAGCAGCGCGGGCAGTCGAGGTCCGGCGACCGCGTGCGGCGCGTGCGCGGCCATGGTGATGAGCAAGTTACGAGGTACTCCGGCGTGCGGCTGTCGCTGGCCCGGGAGCTGTGGCCTAGGAACCGAAGCAGGTAGAAGGGGTGGTGGCCCGCACGCCAGTGAGGGCGGGAATAAAGAGTCCACAACTCGCCACGCCAAGTCGCGTTCTCTGACGTGCGGGCCAGAGCAGCACGACGGCATGAGGGGCCTCAGCTCTGCGCTCTGCCGCGCGGCGGCGCGGACGCGGGCGGAGCTGCAGGGCGCGCGGGGCCGCCGCCTGTCCCACTACGCCGCGGCGCCCGCGAGGCCTTCCTTCGGCATCGCCTTCGACATCGACGGGGTCATCCTGCGCGGCCGTAGCCCGATCGGAGGCTCGCCGCAGGCCATCCGGCGCCTCTACGCCGACGACGGTAATCCCCCCGCGCTCTCCTGCATTTAGTTGATTTAGCTCGTGGGGTGTTAGACATGGAGTGTTTCGTCCCACTCTTGCCGCACTCAATGCCTTTGCATCATTTCGTCAAACACGTCTTAGGCATTAGGTTTCTTCTTGGCGTGATGTTCGTGCGAATTATGGCAATTTTGACTACACATCGTCGCTTTTATGTGCGTCTGTGAACAGATGACTTTCTAGAGAATACATAACAAGGCATTTATATGAAATTTGTCATGAAAAATACTTCATACCGACATGATTTTTCTTTCACTAACATATTCATGATAAGATTAATGGTAAAACCTGTATGAAACGTCACAAACACATGAAGTAGTAATAGACTTCTCAACTATTAGGCGGCATCGGTACGCTGTTTATGAAACATAAACTCAAGAAAGAAAATAAATTAATCCCCTGTGTCTGCTGCTTAGTAGCTTTTGGATCATCATTTGTTGCCTCCTTTTGCAGGTACCCTGAAGATTCCGTTTCTCTTCTTAACCAACGGTGAGTAGTTTAATATGCCGTATAGCACATTCTGTTTTTCTCTGATGTCCCATGTTAATTTCCGTACGGAATGATGGTTTGTTTCCACTGTTTAGATTATTATCAGGCTTGTTTCTCGAACATCATCAGGGATATTGTCTTGACTGTCATTTTCAGCTTAGTTTTTTACTCCACTCTAAACAAATTGGTTGCATGGAATGGGTGAAATTGTTCAATATATATTATTGTGTTCTTGTGTTGTGCTGTGGGTTTACCTTGGGTCTCATGGTTAATAAGCCTTATAAAATATAGAGATTAGAAGGCCAAAGTACTATTGCATTTGCTAGACTTGTGTTTTTCGATTAGATTAGAATAATGCCCAACTAGCTGGATAACTAAGTGGCAATCTTTGTACAGGAAGAATGATTTAAAATGTGTAATGTTAAACTGTTATATTTAAATTATTGAACACTTCATCAGCTATCCTAATTAACGGTTTGTACTTCGTACAGTAAGGCACCGTGGTACTTACCGGTTATCAATTATATTACTGCATCTTTTATCGAGATAATTAAGATTTTTCAATTTTTTGGCAGGAGGTGGTGTTCCAGAGTATAAAAGAGCTCTGGAGTTAAGTGAGCTTTTGGGAGTTAACATCTCTCCATCTCAGGTATTTATACTATTGTCCAGACTCCAGACTCATGACTCATTGGTCGTTGCTTATGTACTGTTATTAACAACAATAGACCTTTAATTAACAACTAATATAACAAAGATTGTAGAATTTTTTTTATTGCATCCCTGTCTAAAATTTGTGATGATGCAGGTTGTTCATGGCCATTCTCCTTACAGAGAGCTGTTGAAGCGGTATAGCACTCAAGTACATAATTAGTCTTTAAGTTCTGTCCTGTGTGATTTCCAGCCAAGAATTTTTAATTTCCCCATGTACATCTGAATGGAATATGCAACCTTTTCCTGTTACTACAGTTTCGAAGATGATCCTATTGTTGCTGTTGGAAAAGGTGAGCCTGCAGCAGTGATGGCTGAGTATGGGTTTAGGTAATTCTTGATATTGATTTTAGTCTATTACGACCATTGGTGAAATATGCTGTCTGTATTTCTCATGAATTTTCTGTTTTGTGCAGAAAGGTTCTATCTATAGATGATTATGCATCTCATTTTAGAGAAATTGACCCCCTAGCTCCTTTCAAGAAATGGAACGTGGGACAATCAAACTGTCAAAACTTAATGTCTGAGAAAATGCACCCACCATATGATGTTCACTCGGAGAGAGTTAAAGGAGTGTTTGTTGTCAGTGACCCTGTTGATTGGGGTAGAGATCTGCAGGTAGTCCCTGTCTATGATACATTAATGTAAAATCTTGGGCTATCTTCAATATTCCTGGAAATGATAACTGCGTGAGTTGTAAACATCTAGTTCTAAACATGTGTGCAACATGAGATGCTTATGGTTTTTCAGTTAAAGTGGTTGCCGTGCATAAGCTCTAAAAGCTTTTTAATTATATGTGAAAGGTACTTTGCGACATCTTGTCAACTGGTGGACTTCCTGGAAATGGAAAAGGAGATCAACCTCCTTTATATTTTGCGGCTGATGATCTTGAATATCAGGTATGAGAAGTTCCTGTTGTATAGCTATGCCATAAGCCCATAACAGAGGGAGTATTAAATCTAAATCTCCAGTTTGGTGTCATGATAGCAACTGGGGCATCTCGCACATTATTTCATCTCCAGTGGGCTCAAGGTCTACTACAGATTAATAGACCTGTGAACTTAGTTTCAGATTTAGGGATTTAGTGGTACTTTGCTACAAGTTCAATGATTCTGTTCAATTTTCTAGGTGTTCCGTAGTTAGTATTGATGCCAATGGTACATGAGATAGATGTAAGATCATTTGCATATGAGGAGTGTCTGTGGCTTATTCGTAAAACATTGAAGATAACATAACACCAGATAGGATTTTTTGGAGCTAAGGGTTCCTACTTCCCTAATTACACACACATCATATTCACATTTATGTATATAGGAGCGGTATCTTCCGAATAGAGCATGCATGGAGATAGATAAGTACTTAAGTAGGGTTGTTCCTTCAGTGTCCCAGGGGATCGTTTGTTGTAGTTGACTGTTTTACCTCTTTTGTTAGATAAGATCTGCGCTTAATGCATGAGGTCCTATTTGATTCTCCTTAAACCTTGACATTGTTATTTATAACTATTGTCATGTATGGCTGATTTATATTTATAAATCACCCGCATAATATATGTTGATGCTGTATCTGCTTGTTTATTGGATTGTGTGTACCATTGATAAAATTATCATAGTGGAACCGCTAGCCATCAGGTTGCACCTTTTTGGCTTGCAACATTTGCTTTGACATTCTATTAATTAATTGTTATTATTTCTAAACAACACACATTGTACTAGTTAAATCTACCTACCAGATTCATTATGTTGAGCAGAAGATACACACGTATGCATGCATATGAGAAAAGAAACATGGTTTCAAATGGATTTGTCATTTGTGTTGTTCTGATTTGTAACTGCTTGATACCCTTCAAGCTGATTACTACTTGTGCTGTTGACAGCTAATTACAACTCACTCACTTCCATCCGCACGTGTTCACCCCCCATGCCTACCATGTACTGCAGAGTGCAGAAAGTAGCCCTTTTCCATTTGTTTGAACTGATTCTTTCCCATGTGATTTATTCCCTCGCTTGCATCCCTTTGTTTCTCTGTCAACCAGAGGAGGACTTGTTACAATTTGTATCTCAATCCCTGCAAAATGAGCATGTAGTCTAAAACTTCAAACAAGAAACAGAAGCATTTTTGCATTCTTTTTCCTATGCTACTTATCACCCTAGTTGTTCTGCTGATTTTTGCCATTATTTAAAATATTGACATGAGGATCTGCTTTCTCAATATATTTGAAATGTGTGAAGTTTGATGGTAAGATAGTATCAAGAATGGGGTCGTAGTGTCCAGGTTCCATGCATGCATGTACATGGTAATTGCTAGCAACACTAGTAACTTGCTTTGGCATCCTATGGCAGGCTGCATTTCCTTCAGAGCGGCTTGGGATGGGTGCCTTCAGGATTGCACTCGAAAGCATCTTCAATCAGTAAGCTATTATTTAAATAAACTGTACTTGCAAGCATAGATATATAAGTTAAATACTTATTTATCTTCCCTCAACTTAAATTTGCAGAGTTAATGATCTTCCATTGAAGTATACATCTTATGGGAAGCCTAATCCATTTGTGTTCAAGAATGCAGCTAACATACTAGAAAAAATTGTCATGGGTATCTATCCAAACTCACAGTCAACAAAGGAAGTAAAAGACCATCAGCTCTCTACTATCTACATGATTGGTGATAATCCTAAAGTTGATATTTGTGGAGTTTTGAAGGTTAGCTTATGCTATGATACCTCTAATTCTTCCAAAAAGGAAAATCACTATATGCAGCAATTGACAGTGTTAGGAAATTGCGCACTTCTCAGTATGTCCTGTTGAGCATTTATTGACTCAGGGTTGAACAGTTAGTATGCAATCCTACAAGATAATGTGTCACCTAATGTATCTTGAGAGATCATTTACCTTGTTGATTGTGTCCTGCCAAATGATGCTAACACTGGCAAATTTACACTTTGCAGGCTGGGCCTCCGTGGTCGTCCATCCTTACGAGGACTGGTGTTTTTAGGGGAACTGATAATGATCCAAAGTTTCCTGCTGATTTGGTATGTATTATCAGTGATGTCGTTATCTGGAACTTATGGATGTTTAGTCATCTGTAAATTTTTTTGCCAAAAAATATATTAACATGATAGTAGTTCCAGTCTTAAATCTGAATAACCACAAGCAATTGCTGATGTCTTGCGTTCACATGACTTCATTCCACAGTACATTAGCTCACACATCTTGCACAGTTTATGTGACTTCATTCTATAGTACATCAGCTAATGCAACTAGCGACTCAGTTTGAAGTTTGGTTCTCTATGTGACAGAGCGCCACCACACAAAATCATATCTATTGTAACTGCACTTGTTTATCCTTTGCAGGTTGTTGATACTGTGGATGATGCCGTCAGCTGTATTTTGGAAAAAGAATGTATTCGGTGACATTTGGCGCCTCCAGATCTATGCTTCCATGCCACCAACTGTATTCTGGAAAAGAAACCTATACGGTGACATTGTGGCATCTGCACACCTATGCTCCCAGTACTACTATTTGGACGCTTGGTAACACATTTTTGCCATTTTTCAGTCTAGAAATGTTGGACCAAACAGTTGGCTGGAGTTCGATCGACGCATGTCTGATTCGTTGTAGGATACAGATATGCTCTAGAGAGGAAAAACAATTATCTTCCTAGGATCATATGCATCATCTACTACCCAATTAGTTGTATATAGAATCAACCATTCACATGTCTAGACAAATGGTCTGTCCCTCAAGAGGGTCACAATGATTTTGCAGAAAAACAAAGCATGCACTTTGGTGCTTGGTAATCAAAGAAATATTCTTTGAGATTCGTGAGTTTGAAATTTACTACTCGAATTGGAAGATCAAAATCATGGTACCATACTTAAAAGGACGTTTGGATCCGAGTGCGGTGTTTTGTAGCTTGGGTTACATGTAGGTCATTTTTTTGAATTTTTTGAAAATGGTAATTTAGAGTTTCAAGAAAGTACGGAAAAAAATCTAGACATATATAATGATGTATTCTATAAACGTGCAAATTTTGAACTCAAAATACCTTATACTACCTCCGTTTCAAGGAATAAGGCGCACACGTATTCTAAGACGAACTTTGACCATAAAAATTGAGCAACAAAATCTTGATTATACTATATGTAATTAGCACCGTTGGATTTGTATTGAAAATCCCTTTCTACTGATGCTAATTTCATACAAACACTTATTATATATTTGAAGCAATTCTTGGTCAAACAAAAAACACGTAAAACGAGGACGTCTTATTCCTTGAAACGGAGGTAGTATTTTAGGAAGTGCAAAAATAACAAATATAACAAATCTAGAAATCTGAAGTAGTGAATAGTGCAAACTTTAAAACCTACAAATATTGTCAGATTTTGTCATTTGTGTGTGGCTCGAAATACAAGGTGTTTTGAGTTGACATTTTGTACATTGATAGAATACATCATTATCATCATCTTGATTTTTTACATAATTTTTTGAAACTTTTAAATGTTATTTTTATGGCCTACAGGCAGCCTATAGTTTCTGTGTCTGGATCCCTAGTTGCGGCTGGGAGAAATGAAATTCTTTCCTAAGGGCATATCCAATGGCCCTGCGCAAACGGACGACAGATCTCCAAAATGAAATTCTTTTCGCAGTTCCAACAATGTGCCCCGCAAATGGACCGCGGCGTCCGGATAGATCCGTTTTGGTGCATTGTCAACCCAAATTTTGGCCGGATTTGTGGTCCGGTGGAGAGATCGCGGATAGGTCGCGTCTCCTACCTTAACCCACAAGGCACTCGAACAGTTTTTATTAGTTTTCTTGGTAGCTCTTACATCATAAACACAATTAATCTAACCTAAACTACATCGGGACCTTGCCTGCATTGGTGTAGCTAGCTTGTTGCCACCTATAGCGCCAATGGCCTCAGGCCTCGTCGCTAGAGTTTCCTTAGTTGTCATCGTGGCCGACCCCATTGGCTCACCACTCTTCTGCCATCAACTGGAGGTTGCGCTCCTTCTTGGATGGAGTTTGACGGGACAGCTGTACGACGCTGCCCATGATGGCCGCGTTGGAGGCCTCCAGCGTGCTTTGGAAGGACACAAGGAGGGCACACTGGTCCACACTCGCAGCGCCTGAAAGGCATCCTCACCGCCTGCATCGTCGTCCCAGTCCTCCATGTCCTCTTTGCCGCTTGCTGTAGGACTGGGAGGGTACTGCTCAACCGCAACCTAGCTAATTTGGGCCCAAGTGGTGGTTCAGTTTATAGGCATGGCGGCCTAGGCGGAAAAAGTGCGGCGGGGCAGGTGATTGAGGCGGGAAGGAGTGACACGGGCGGGAGAATGTGGTTGGGAACGGTGGCGCGGGCGAAAAGCAGGTCGGCCACCATTAATCTCCTCTAAGGTCTTTCAAAGACAGCATCGTGATCCGCTGGCCCAACAACTGGAGCGGCATATTGGATGCATTGCCACTCGCAAAAACGGATATGGGTTCCGCAAATCATGTGGGTTTTGGTGTTCGAAATGCGGATCTCATTTAAAGTTCCAAGTGCCCCTGCTTATTTACAACAACTGGACGAAGCAAAGGATCGAATAGATTAGAACTGATGCCGAGCCTTGGTGGACAAAGTAGGTAAGTGAGACCTGGTGGCGCACAGCACAGTTGACGACGTTGAGGACTCAACTGTGGTCCTCCTCATCTTTTTTTTTTGACCGTGGAACACTGTCATATTCCATTAAACTTGAACGGTAGAATCACTGCTTACATCAACATGCTTACATCAACAGCAACCTGATCTAACCACACTTGGTGTTCATTTGACACCCCATTCAGGCCTAACGTTGCCAGTTCATGGGCAGCTTTACACACACGGGGTACAAAGACGACTAGGTGCCCAATAAATTCATTCCTTTTTGAAATCCAATAAATTCATTCCTTTGTTTGGGTAAAGGTAGCGCTTGGTAGCGTTTGTTAGGTTGCACAAGCACAAGGGGTCTCGAGATTAGCTTGTCTACTCGTATCAGCATGAATCTCTCAACCCAACATCTAGGACTCTCCTGAATATCCTGCGTGTGCGCGCGTGTACATCACCGCCACAGATTTATCGGGATCACAACAGACGGGCTAGCTCAAGAAAGAATCGTACAGCAGTACATCCCTTGCCATGAACCGGACTCAACCCAGCCTTCCCGTCGTCCAGGGCGACGCCGGCGCCAAAACGCCGGCGCTCAACTTCCGACCCAGCGGCATCATCACCGTGGTATGCGAATTGGCAGTGGCGATCTCCTTCGTAGCCATCCCGGGCTACTACATGTTCTGCGACTTCCCTCCCGAGTTCTCCGTCCAGCAGCTCACGCCCATCAGCCGGGCCAACGGCATCGGCGCAAACGGTCCAGCCGCCGCCGCCGCCATCTCCATCTCAAGCCACCAACGCACCTTCGACGTCGTCCTGCGTGCCGACAACCGGCGCGCTACCGGACGATGCTACCGCCATGGCGAGGCGACGCTGACGTACGCCGGCTTCGCCATCGCGACGGGCCGCACGCCGGAGTTCTGCGTCCCGCGGAAGCAAGCGCGCGAGGTCCCGATCCGTCTAGCGTGGGAGTGGGACGACCGCGGTGCCGCTCTGCCGGGTCACGTGCGTGACCGCCTCGCCGCCGCCGGGAAACTCGGCGCTATGGAGGTCGAGGTCCAGGTGAGACTCCTCCAGGGACACGGCAGGCCGACGTGGATGTGGTGCAATGTATGGATGGGTGCAGGAGCGCAAAACGGCATGTGCTCGGTGTTCTCTTTGCAGAATTGGTTAGACTGGCCGGTATAGGCTGCAAATGCAAGGGATGCCGCTACTTCCTCCGGTTCATACGAACCGTTGTTAATATGGATATATCTAGATATATTTTAGTTTTACATATATCTATATTTTAGTTTTATATACATCTATATTGATAATAAGTAATATGAATAGGATGGATTAGTTCAATATTTTTCAGCAAATTTGGGAGATACCACTAGCGGTTTCTTGACAAATTTGTGCATCGTCCGTGCATGTGATTATTCACCCGGTACTTCTTTTTTCATATCTTTACATTGCTACGATCGAGTTAATTTGTATTGATTTTTTTGGCCACTGAGAATACAACTACAGGGGAGTTTTCTGTGGGGTTATAAAAACACTTCAGAATAGAGGATTTTCATAGTCGTGTAATCTGCTATGGTCATCGATCGCATGAGCCTCTTACCATTTGTCATGTCCGTCATGTCGACCAAAACAAATAAAGCAATTAGTTTACGTAAAAATGTCTAAATATCATATAAAATGATGGGTAATGACGCCATCTCCCATCGTTCTGGATTGTCTTCCGGTCATTCCTCGATAATGTATCAAAGTTCCTCACCTTGACAAGGTCATCTTAAAATCCATTTAGGGTTCTGTTCCTCTCGCCGACTTTATCTATAATAATTGACCAAACTTATAAAGCATAGACTTTTTAACTAAATTTTTATACGTAATGTATTTGGTGACCAAGGGTCCAAATATAATGCTATCCTCAAAACCTAAATAGGACTCTCGTTGCAAATAAGGTTTGGGTCGGAGGGGACACAACGGGACTGGACGGCAAGTGCGCGCGCCGCCGCTTTGGAATCTAAACTGAACGCGCGCACTCCCACGTCTCCGGCCCGCTAGCTGCATCGAGGATGAACGACATGGGTGAGCTCTCCACTTCCTTGATCGTCAATTCATGGCAAGGTGCCGGATTCAGCTCTTACTGATCGCGCGCGCGCGATGGCGGTTTTTCCTTGCATGTACAGCGGCTCTGATGCGCCGGGAGAAGGTGCTGGACAGAGTCCGGAACAGCTTCGTCGCTATATTCATGGGGGGCATACCGGCGATGATCATGATCGTGTGCTTCTTTTCCGTGGACCCCAACGAGCTGGCCGAGTTCTCGGTGGACCTCGGCGCCGTCGAGGGTCTCAGTAACGGCACCGTGCTCGGCCATACGACGGTCTCTCCGGCGTTCAGTCTCACCGTGCGCGCCCAGAATCCATCGACCCTGCAGCGCTGGTGCCTCAACGGCGGGGAGGTGGTGGTCTCCTACGCGGGCGTCGCCCTCGCGTGGGGCCGTGTGCCCCTCTTCTGCGTCCCGAGGAGCGGGGCGGCGGAGCTGTCGGTGGTGCCGTGGGGGCGGGAGGTCGGGCTGCCCGAGGACCTGCGCCGGCGTCTCGTGTCGGAGCGGCGCGTGGGCACGGCTGAGGTGTTGGTGGAGATGAAGATCTTCCACCTGGTTCACTGGATGCATTCGTCGAGATATTCGTACGACGTTGGTACGTCCTTGCATAGCTTCAAGTTTATGCTTGGAGACAGGACAGCGAGCGGCGGGCCATTTACTTTGCCGACCTCCTATTCTTCGCCGTACCTTCACACGGTTCCTTATTGTTTGTAATTGCTCATAAGCCTCATTGCTATTTGTGCAATCGTCTAGAGGATCTTTTTTTTTGGATTAAATTCGTCTGAGCACAAGTTTAAGTGTTTGAACTCGGAAGAAAAAGTTTCAACTCATATATCCCATCTCGTTACCTCGTTCTGGATCCACCTTGTCAGGTATTTCCATTATTTCTTCCCGACGTTGACCACATGGGCGTTATTTCTCGTCGTCGTTGACGTTATCTCCCCTGTTCTCCTCTGTTCTCTCTTCTCCAAACCCTAGCTCAGCTCCGGCTCCTCGTCCCTCTCACCAAATAGAGCTCTCCGCTATCCCTACCTCGCCACCACTGGAAGTGTTTGTCCCACGGAGGAGCTCCGGCTTCTCGTCCCCAAATCGGAGCGCCCCATATCGCTCTCTCATGGATGAGCAAGGGTTTTCTGTATATCCAGATCGGCGACTGTCTAAGGGCGGGTGCGATCTGTCTCGCACCCCGGGAGTGGTAGCCGCTGCAGCGAGTAGAGATTGGGAGTTCGGGAAACTCGAGGAGGGGAACGGGGAAGCGTGGAAGGCCAGATCGGGGAGGGGCGGCGGTGGCCGGGTGGCGTGGGGCGGTGCCGGGAGAAAACGAGACGCCCGGCTCGCTGAACGCACGAACGGGACTCGCCTCTGATGAGCAGAAGCACGAACTCGCCGCTCCGCCACCAACACGTCCGCTCCGCCGCCAACACCCGCTCCGTCCACTGGAGGTGAAGGACGACAGAGGGGGAGCTGGAGGGGGAGGAGGACGAGCGGACGGGGATGGCAGCCAGAGTACTCGAGGAGGAGGAGGCAGCGCCGGCCCGATTTTGGGGGCCTAAGGCGAGACTAAAAATCGGGGCCCTTAATATTAATGTCATAAAAGTGTAATATTATATACACGTAAATAATATGTATTCAATAACACTGCATCTAAAAGAGTAGCATATAAATAACGTTTACATATATAGTACCTTACAAATTTCTTCTAACATTTCTTGATGCAAAGTCACTTATGATAGGGTCGATGTCGATGTCATCCAATAATTTCTTCTCGATGCATAGTGTTGCCAAACCAGATAACCTCTGCCGAGTCATTGTCGACCTCAAATAGTTCTTCAATAGTTTCAACTTTGAAAAACTTCTTTCAGCGGATGCGACAGTCACAGGAGTAAATAAGATGTGATAAGCAATGGAGATATTAGGATAACAATCAACTTCTCTAACATGCTCAAAAATCTCCATAGCAGACATGCCGCCATCTGGCAAGGTAAATCTCATCATCTTTAGTTCAGAAATAAGATCATATACCTCAACATCACATGGACCACCATCAACAGAGAAAGTCTGTGCAAATTTTCTGCAACACTCTTCAAGTTCACTATCACTTAACAACTTCAGGGTGCGCGAGCTCAATAAAAAACCAAATACATCTTTAAACACCATGAGTTCTTTAAATCTGTCAGTCAAAGAAGTTATTGCCATATCAACCACAACATAAAAATATTTAACTTGAAAAGCCTTCTCAGCTTCTAAAATTTCTTCATGGCTGTTACTTTCATCAAACTGGTTCTTCCTCTTAGCACGGCGTTTTACTGGAAAAAATGCATCTACACCCATTTCAGCTGCAATATCTTTGGCGCTGTTCAAACTAGAAGAAAACCCATAACCTCTATAGTTCTCAAAATGTTCTCTTACACCTTCTATTTGCTTCAAAGTAGATTCAATACACATTCCTGGTGATTGCAACATCTTGCTAACTTTATTTACTGCAAATAGAATATCATGCCAGATAAACATACCAACCAGAAACTCAAAGCGGCCAAGTGCATCAAAACAATTTTTTGCATCAGTTTTATCCTTAGGGTCAACATCAGAAGCATGTCGCTTTTGATTCGACTCTCCCAACGAGTATTAGACAATGATTTCACTGTTAAACTCGGAACATGTTTAAGCAAGACATTCCATCTTTTTGTAGAACCAGCAAATAATACATATATGCTTTGAACAATTCCAAAAAATGAAACAGCTTTCCCACATGATTTTGCCATGTCACAAAGAGTGAGATTGAGACTATGGCAAGCACATGGCATATACAATGCTCTTCGGTTCATTTGAAGTAACCTAGATTGCACCCCTTTTTCTTTACCGTTCATATTAGAACCATTGTCATAGCCTTGACCCCTTATATCATCAATATTTAGGCCAAATGATTTCATAGATTCAAGCAATACCTTAAAAAGGCCCAAGCCAGAAGTGTCATCCACCTTCAAGAACCCCAAAAAGTACTCCTCAATTTTTATCTTACCATCAGACAAATTAACACATCGAACTAACAAAGTCATTTGTTCTTGATGACTGACATCTGGGGTACAATTGAGGATAATAGAAAAATACTTGGCATGTTTAACAACCTTTATGATAGAACGTGTGATGTCAGAAGCCAAAAGAGATATCAACTCATTCTGAATTTTATGACTGAGATAATGATGATGAATTTCTTTGTTCTGAATGCGCCTAAGGTGGTCTCGCATTACCATGTCAAATTCTGCAATCATCTCAACACAAGCTAAGAAATTACCATTATCATCTTTGTAAAGCTGCTCACTTTTTCCTCGGAAAGCTAAGTTGCGTTTACCAAGATATTTCACAATGGCTATTATTCTAAACAAAACTTGCCTCACCCTTTCTTTTTTCCTTTGTGATTTGATGCTGCAATTCTTTGTCAATAGTTTCCTCCTTCCGTAGTCTAACCCTCAATTCATTTCACTTGGTCATGTTATTAATATGCTCGCTACTATTTTCATGCTCTTGAAGCTTCTCACTAATATGCCTCCAATATCTAAATCCATCATGTGCTAAGGAACTCTGACTCCTGTTAGTGCTAGACTTGAAGATCTTACAACAGAAGCAAAAAACTTTGTCAGCATCCTTTGAATACACAAGCCACTTTCTATCATGTTTCTCTCCATTGCTTAAATTCCTGTAATAATGAGCATATGAAAAATGTCTTGATGCATCATCTAAAGGGTACTCCATTTCTTCCTCTCTCAAAGGTCCTTTCTCAACTAAGATGTCTCTTGCTTTATTATCAAGATTATCCCAATTCCTTGGATCATAAATATCAGAAGTATAAACTGGTTGTTCATCAGCACTAGTAGACTGTGTATGTGGATCCCTTGAATTAGCTGCGTTTTCAGAGCCACTTACATTGCTATCGCCAATGTTGGTGTCGATATTTTCTTCTTGCTGACTAGATTCAATATTATCATTAGATGGTTCCTTTCCCTCGAAAGCAACTATCGCCAACTCATCATTTGGGTTTATCGAAGAACCAGTATCAGCCCTACAAAAATTGTGAATATCTCCTCTCTGCGACTCTACCAAGGCTGCCATTTCTTTTGCTCTTTTCCTTTTAGTCCAACCAGATGGACACTTCCTCGATAAGGATGACATGATACCACACAATGCTAGAAAAAAAATCATCAAATTTTGGATTGTAAAGACTATGCATATGGGAGGGTAGAAATCAGGGAATAATAATACAATATACTTATATACCTCAGATTGGTTAAATCGATGATGTATGTGCAGCTATTTTGGCGAAATCGGCGAGACAGACAATTCGGTGAACTGACAGCAAAAAACTTCAGATTTAGGAGAAATTTCGAAATATGATCACAATTGAGAAACTGGCGGAACTGCGGTTACCGTGTAGCAGGTGTCACTGATCGATGTACTACGACTACGACAAGTCTGAAGCAGTCCCTGGTCTGAAGAAGGGCCTGTGCGGCTGCGCAGCTGCGATGTATGCCTGTATCTCTGTCTCGGCGACTAGGCGTTTCGATGATCGCTGACTCCCTGTGGCTGAGGCGACGAGGCAGAGTCGCATAGATCGCTAGACTAGCCCCAATGAGAGTATCATAAGTAGTATCATGCATGCCATGTTGGCAAAAATCTGATGTGTCACATCAATTAATGAGGTGAGAGATGAAAGTATCATAATATGATATCGTATCATGACACATAAACCTAGAAAACTTCATGACAAATACATCATGTACACACATTTGCATTGAGATACTACAAAACATTAAATATGACATAAGTATGATACAATATTATGATACTATGCATTGTGGAGGTAGTATCACAAACTAGGGCGTGTTCGGAAGCCTCCTAGCTTCTCTAAATCCTCAAATCCGGCTCTCAGATCCGACTCCGCGCTTCTCCCCGGAAGCTCAGAACGTTCGGCCAGCTCCCGTCTTTTCTGTGAGACAATGACGGGTGGACCCCCACGTCATAGTTATCTTCCCCAAATGCCCAATCCTCCTTCTCCTCAGATCCGACGATTGCTCGTGTTACCTCCTCCTCCCGCAGCACATATCCTCTTCTTGCTCTGGATTAGGAGCTCGGGATAATGGAATCGGGAGCTGAGCGTGACAACAGCGACGGGGCCGAGCGGGTGGGCTGGGAGAGGTGAAGGGGCGACGAGGAGGGTGCAACACAGTAGTTGAAGGTCGGCTGCCATCGCAGGACGGGTACCGGCTTGGAGGCCGGGAGCCCCGCGCCGGCGGACGGACAGCTCCGGCGGCTCGGGCATACGGCGACCTCGGGCGGACGGCCAGCTCCGGCGGCTCGGGCAGACGGCGACGCCGGAGTTGAGGTGCGGCGGCGGCTCGGGAGCCTGTGGCGGCTAGGTCAAGGACGGGTCGGGAGCACCTGGCGTGGTGTGGGAGAGAGCCTCGCTCGGGGATGGAATGAATCGAGCAGTTTTCTCACTTGGCGGTGGCAGAGCATCGTAATTAACTGCTGCTCCGCGTCAGGCTGCTCCGCGGATCAGCGAAATAGGTGCTCCGCGAATTACACAGCCGAATCGTCCCGCTCCGCGGATCTGGCTCCGTGGAGTTGTCACGTTCGGCGCTGCTCCGGGCCGAAGCACCGCGGATCTGGGAGCCGGAAGGTTGCCGAACACGCCCCTAGTATCATATGCATGATACTAATATATGATACTCCTTCCCATTGTGACTAGTCTAAGATAGTTCCGTCTAGGACTAGACTAAGAGGCAACTCAAGAGGCGAATCAATCGTGCATGATCTCCGCTAGCTGACTCCCTATATTTCTTCGCTCGTCCAGGATTAGCGCTGGCTTCTGCCTCCTAGACTTCTTCGCTGCGTACGTTTTTGGCCCAAAGGCTTTTTTTTGTTGGCTTTGTATGAACAAATTGTATACTAGTAGCTGTAGAAAATACATAGGATGGGCCCCTTGGATTTTTGGGACCCCAGGCGGCCGCCCTGCCTGCCCCACCCTAGGGCCGGGGAGGAGGAGGAGGGCGGGCGAAGCCTATTGCAGCATCGCGTCGTAGAGCTAGGTCGGTACGAGCACGGCGCGGATCGAGGATTTGGCGATGGAGCCACGGGTTTTCCTTTGCATAATAAAAAAAGGGAAAATCTAACGATCAGCGTCGCATCTACAGGCTCGTGTGCGGCGGCTCCTATAAGGAAAAAAATGCATCGCTTCTCTTTATGACCGATCACATCTATTCCTCGTTGTCCCACCCAACCTTATCTTGATTCCTCTCGAGGACCACATATCATCAGCGAAGCAGATCAGCGCCGAGAGGGAAAAGTGGAGGAGGAGGCCGCCGAACGGCCGGCGCCCAGCACGGAGCACGGAGCCGCGCGGGAGGCCGCCGTCGCCACACGGCTGCCGCCGGCGCGAAGCTCGAAGCAGCGCTGGAGGTCGTCGCCGCCGACGAGGCACGACCGCGCCGCTGCCGCCGAGCATGAAGCAGGGCTTGAAGTCGCCGTCGCCGTCGCCACACGGCCGCCGCCTCGCGCCGAGGTCGGAGCAGCGGGGAGGTTGTCGCCGCCGCCGAGCACGGCTGCTACCAGCGCGAAGCTCGAAGCAGCGCTGGAGGTCATCGCGACGTCGCCGCCGCCAAGACACGACCGCCGCGTGGTTAGAGAACCTCATAGTTCTTTCGAAAAATCTGGTATTCATTTTCCAGAGAACCTCGCGTGGTTGCTTCGAAAAATATAGTTGTTTTTAAATAATCTGATATGTTTTTTTGTCTATAGCCACAACAACGGTACAACTAGTACAACCTTTTTCCTGAAGGAGTTCTAGCTTGAGGTAATCATTGTGTTTTTTGCTGAGAAATCACCGTGTTGAAAAGTCATTGTGTTCACATGTGAACTTAAAGGAGCTAGCTCAGCTTTTCCTGACACGAGCATGCAGCTGTCAGCCGCCGCACGGAAACACAAATGTGCGGCGCCGCTGCGTAGTACAGTCCATAAAAAAAACACGGTTTATGACTCCGGCGATGCTGGGCTGGCGTCGCGCAAGTGGGCCAGTAGCCCATGCCGTCACCCGATTAGCTCATGCCACACGGTTGGGGTTTTCCTAGAAGAGATAAAAAATGCTAATCATGTTCGTGATGTCAATTCAAAAGAAGAAACAAGTCACTGCTATCATTTGTACTCCTAACACGTTGCTTCCAATCAAGTCCCACCATCTCTAAATTTAACAATGCACAGCTACAAAATTAAAATTAAGCAAGTCCAATAGTCTCGCAACAACACGTAATAGTAGCATTGTATCCTACATACTATTTGAAATGAAGCCAGGGAATTCATCAAACAACTCGCGAGCAAATACTAGACCTCGCCAAATGAAGCAATGCCCACGGAAAAGAGAGATGCAAAGACAAACCCAAGAAGGGATAGGAAGAGGTCACTGGTAGAAAAAAGGCCTTCCGTCCAGCCCCATTAGTCGCGGAAATGCAAAAACCGTGACCAATGGGGCCTTTAGTCGCGCTCGGTTGGCCAGCCCCGCCAGCTGCTCGGCCAAGTGGACGGGAGGGCTTTGCTGGCCTGGCCAACCGCGACTAAATGTCCTCGCGTAAACGTTGCGGGCGCCAACCGCGACTAAAGCCTCCCCTATATATACCATCCACCCACAAGACTTAGCCATTTGGTGCCACTTCTCTTCACAAACTTCACAAGGTGTAGGGTTTGCTTTTGGCTCCTCTTATGCACACAAGGTGTTTGATGAAATGTCCCAAGAGCATGAAACAAACATGATATGAAGTGTCGGAGCCATCGAGCTTCCTCATTTATTTTTTCCTCCTCGATCGTGGTTAGCAACAACACTTGAACCTTTCATATATATGTGTCATTGATAAAATATGCATATGTGTGTAGTTCATTGTTTAATTTCTATTTAGTTTAACAAATGCATGATGGTTAATTATATATTTTGTATTATAATAATGCAGATCGGCAATGGATGTACGCTAGCCGACTCTCCGGCGAATTCACTACGGGTTTGAAAGATTTCCTCGTAGTGGCTAATGCGAACAAGCAGGGGGTTTTGTTATCTGTCCATGTGTTGACTGTAAGAATCAGGGTTACTCTTCCTCAAGGGAAGTTCACCTGCACCTGATTCGGCATGGTTTCATGCCAAGCTATAATTGTTGGACCAAGCATGGAGAAAGAGGGGTTATAAAGAAGATGAAGAAGGGGATGACATCGATGAGAGCTATCTTGATCATTTCGGTGATACTTTCATGGATGATGTTGAAGGTGGTGAAGGGGAAGGTGATCAAGAAGAGGCACGTGATGAGCCCGCCGATGATCTTGGTCGGACCATTGCGATGCACGGAGTCGTGCAACCGAAAGGGAGAGGGAGAATTTGGATCGCATGTTAGAGGATCACAAAAGTCGCCGTACCAGGATGCGATAATGGTCCGAAAAGTGCACACTGGATTTGCCGAGATGGAAGGCACAGAAGGTGTAGCCGACTCGGGATTTGAAAACTTGCTGAAAATGTTGAAGAATATGTTTCCAAAGAATAACGAGTTGCCCTCCATACGTATGAAGCAAAGAAGGTTGTCCGCCCTCTAGGTTTAGAGGTTCGAAGATACATGCATGCATCAACGACTGCATCCTCTACCGCGTGAATACGAGAATTTGAATGAATGCCCTGGTATGCACCGCATTGCGTTATAAGATCGAGGCGATGACCCCGGTGACGATGTCGAGGGCCAGAAACCCAGGAAGAAGGTTCCCGCCAAGGTGATGTGGTATGCTCCTATAATACCACGGTTGAAACGTCTGTTCAGGAACAAAGAGCATGCCAAGTTGTTGAGATGGCACAAAGAGGACCGTAAGTCGACGGAGTTGAGACACCCCGCAGATGGAACGCAACGGAGAAAGATCGACAGAGAGTTTAAAGATTTTGCAGCTGACGCAAGGAACATAAGATTTGGTCTAAGTACGATGGCATGAATCCTTTCGAGAGCTCCAGCCATAGCACCTGGCCCGTGACTCTATGCATCTACAACCTTCCTCCTTGGTTGTGCATGAAGCGGAAGTTCATTATGATGCCGTGCTCATCCAAGGTCCGAAGCAACCCGCAACGACATCGATGTGTACCTAAGGCCATTAGTTGATGAACTTTTACAGTTGTGGGGCCTGGTGTCCGTGTGTGGGATGAGCACAAAGAAGAGGAATTTGACCTACGAGCGTTGCTTTAACCATCAACGATTGGCCCTCTTAGTAACCTTTCGGGACACAAATAAGGGATACAATGCATGCACGCACTGCTTACATGAGACTGAAAGTGTACATTTGCAAAATTGTAAGAAGAACGTGTACATGGGGCATCGTCGATTTCTTCCCAAAAATCATAACGTAAGAAAGCGCGGCAAGCATTACAACGGCAAGGCAGATCACCGGCCGAAGCTGCGGAACGCACTGGTGCCGAGGTATTTGATATGGTCAAGGATTTGAAAGTCATCTTTGGAAAGGGTCCTGGCGGACAATCAATTCCGAAGGGAGCTGACGGGCACGCACCCATGTGGAAGAAGAAATCTATATTCGGGAGCTAGAATATTGGAAAGTCCTAGATGTCCGCTCTGCAATCGACGTGATGCATGTTACGAAGAATATTTGCGTGAACCTGCTAAGCTTCTTGGGCGTGTATGGGAAGACAAATGATACAAAGGAAGCACGGCAGGACCAGCAACGCTTGAAAGACCGATGACCAGCATCCGGAATGGTTTCAAGGTCGTGCCGCCTACGCTCGACCAAAGAAGAGAAGGTCATCTTTTTTGAATGCCTGAGCAGTATTAAGGTCCCGTCTGGATTCTCGTCCAATATAAAGGGAATAATAAACATGGCGGAGAAAAAGTTCCAAAACCGAAGTCTCACGACTGCCACGTGATTATGACGCAATTGCTTCCGATTGCTTTGAGGGGCTCCTGCCGGAAAATGTTCGAGTAGCCATTGTGAAGCTATGTGCATTCCTCAATGCAATCTCTCGGAAGGTAATCAATCCAGAAGTTCTACCACGGTTACATAACGATGTGGTCCAATGTCTTGTCGGTTTCGAGTTGGTGTTCCCGCCATCCTTCTTCGATATTATGACGCACCTCCTGGTTCACCTAGTCGAAGAGATTTCCATTCTCGGTCCCGTATTTCTACACAATATGTTCCCCTTCGAGAGGTTCATGGGAGTATTAAAGAAATATGTTCGTAACCGTGCTAGGCCAGAAGGAAGCATCGCCAAGGGCTATGGAAATGAGGAGGTAATTGAGTTTTGTGTTGACTTTGTTCCTGACCTTAAGCCGATTGGTCTTCCTCGATCGCGGCACGAGGGGAGACTAAGTGGAAAAGGCACGATCGGAAGGAAATCAACGATATGTATGGACGGCCATTCTCTGACTGAAGCACACCACACAGTTCTGACCAATTCCAGCTTGGTGGCTCCGTACTTTGAGAAACACAAGAATATTTTACGCTCGGACAACCCGGGAAGCCTGAATCCTAGATTAGGAAGGCCCACATGGAGACTTTCGGCAGTTGGTTGAGAAAACATTTAATGAGTGACAATGAGGTTGTAGATCAGCTGTACATGTTGGCCAAGACACCATCTTCGACTATAACGACTTTCCAAGGGTACGAGATAAATGGGAATACATTTTACATGATCGCCCAAGATAAAAAGAGCACCAACCAAAACAGTGGTGTCCGCTTTGATGCAGCAACCGAGAATGGGCAAAAGGTCACATATTATGGTTACATAGAGGAGATATGGGAACTTGACTATGGACCCTCCTTCAAGGTCCCTTTGTTCCGGCAAATGGTTCAAGCTAACAGGAGGTGGGGTAAAGGTGGACCAGCAATACGGAATGACAATGGTGGATTTCAACAATCTTGGTTACCTTGACGAACCATTCGTCCTAGCGAAAGATGTCGCTCAGGTTTTCTATGTCAAGGACATGAGTAGCAAACCGAGGAAACGGAAAGATAAGAAAACGATCAGTACATCATGCGATGATCCAAAGCGCCACATTGTTCTTTCAGGGAAAAGAAACATCGTGGGAGTGGAGGACAAGACAGACATGTCAGAAGATTATAATATGTTTGGTAAAATTCCGCCCTTCAAAGTGAACACCGATCCAAACATTAAGTTAAATGATGAGGATGCTCCATGGATACGGCCCAATCGTAAGCAAGCAGGGACACAAGGGAAGAAATGATGTGTAATAATTTATTGTACCAAACTTTGTTGAATGGATCATGTGAATTATATTGCCCGTGATGTGTTTGGTGTCCATTTTCGAATGATTCGATTGATTCGAGAGATAGCACTGATGATACATGAAATTTGGAGTGATTTAGTCATACTCCGCCTAGGCGTATAATATGCATACTCGTAGTCTTCATAGTCGCCGCCGTTGTATGGTAGTCGTCGCTTCTAAGTTGCCGCCGTCGCGCCGCTGCCGTGCTGCGTCGCGGCGCTCGTGGCTCGAACTGAGGGTAGCGCGGGGATATCGCCGGCCGTGATGTAGTCCATGACGCTCCAGTCCGGCCGTACCACCATAGCCGACGCCGGCCTCGTGGAAGTTCCCAGGAGGCAGACCGTCCTCCTCATACCTGGCGTATACGGAGGGGCGGCGCCTCGAAGTTTAAAAACTAGTTGTGCGCCGCGCCCCTCGCCGCCTCCGTAACGCGCGTTTTTTGTGTGTGTTAACCGCGCGCCACCGCGCGCCCTTTCGCCAAAATATATGATATAAACAAAAATTTAAACTTAACAAAATATTTAACTTAAAATTTGTTAATCAAAATTGTAATTAACAAAAATAACTTAACAAAATAACTTAACCACCGCGCATGTATACGGAGGGGGAAATTAAATATACGGCGTATACGGGGCTCTTCCGCGACGACACCCCTCTCCGGCCCACCCCTTCCTCGCCCCCTCCTACGTACCCTACCTCGCCACCGCCCTTCCTCGCCACCCCTTCCTCGCCGCCGCCCCCCTTTCGCCACCGCCACCACCCTCTCTCCTTTTTCCACAGCCCTTTCGACACCGCACTTAATTAATTAGTTTTTACTACATGTTTTCAGGACTGACATATGGCGGACGATAGAGCTGACCCGATTATGGACAACTATGATCAAGAAGTTGAAGAACAGATATTTGGCATCATAAAAGGCGATATTCCTTATGTGCCGACCGAACAAGATGAAGAGGATATTTCTTCTTATCTGAATCTTGACGGTCAAGATGAAGGCCGTCAGCAAGATGATGGGGAAGAAACGTCGATAAACGACGATCTTCAATTGCAAGTAGCAACCAGCTCCGGCGCCGAGGTATATATATACATTTTTCCTCTGGTGATACAAACTTACCGATTTGAATAAATATGTGTGTACTAACACGCGCGACTCTCTTTCTTATTTTAGCCCTCGGCCGGATCGTCGAAAAAATCGAGTACGTCGTCGTCAAAGCGTGGCGCAACCAAGACGCTCAAACCAGGAGAAACATATACCATTGAGGTTGTCGACAGTGCAACCGGCAGGCCGCTGGAGCCCCCGAAGCACGCCACCAAGTTTATCAACCAATGCGGAGCCGTTGTTAGAGACAACATCTCGATCACCCTCCAGGAGTGGAATGAGCCAAAGAAGGCACGTCTTGGTTTCACTTTTGTCGACAAGAGAACTAAAAAGGATTGCTTTCAAAAGCTTATGGAGCATTTCATCCTACCTCCGGAATACCACAAATTCGATGAGGAGGGTAACAAGATTCAGAAAAACAAGGAGAGGAGGAGGCTACTCAAACACTTCGCTCTTGGTAAGATGGCCGATACATTCCGGAAATTCAAGCAAAATCTAGCCCGTGACTATGTCAACCAGAACAAGACTCCGGAATTCAAAGGACAGTATGAGAGACTTGAACATGATTGGCCAGAATTTGTGAAGCAGAAGAAATCGGAGCATTTCATTGAAATATCGAAAAAAATAAGGAAAATGCGGCTAAGAAGGAGTACAATCATGTTATGGGGCCAGTAGGGTATCGCTTTTGGGAGCCTAAGTGGGAGAAGATGGAGAACGAGCTGAGGAGGTGAGGGATCCATCCAGGTACGGAGGGATGGGACCGAAGGGCCAAAAGCTGGTGGTACGGGCATGGGGAACGCTAGACCCGAGACAGGGGCGTGTGTTTACGGGAACAAAATGTTTAAACCCACCCAAGCCCTTATTGACGCAATGAGGGATGCTCAAGAGGGGAAGATCAAGTTCAACAGAGAGAACGACGCGCGACAAGAGCCCTCGGGAATCGAACACGGAGGACGTGTACGAGGCATGCCCGGGAACATTACGTGGAAAGAAGGGTTCTCCCAGGACGATGACCCATACGGTTACAGAAGCCGTAAGAGAAAGTCGGATCGGGATGCGATGTTGTGGCGCGGTTGGCATCGGAAGTCGATGAGATGAAGAAAACCCTGTCTATACTAGTACAGAGAGATCGGCAGCTGGGACGCATGAAGATCATCCAATGGATCTCGGAAGCCAGCGGAGAAGCGGCTTCCACGGAGGTCCAGCCGGCTACATGCACCGGAGATCCAAATTACTGCACCGGAGCCTCCTCGCTACCCCGTGGACGATGTAAAGGCGATGAAAGAATGTCATCTGCATTATCCTACCGGGAACATGTCCACGAAGGTAGCCATCGGCAGTGCTTTGCCATGTGAGCCTGGAGCACTCCACCACAACAACCCCATTGCAGATGGCTATGCTCGTGTCACGGTGGAGGAAATAGTCCCAGGGTTTGAGGACCTGGAGATTGACATTTCTACACCCGAAGGGGAGAGAAGACTTGGAGGTGTCAAGCGCCAGTTCTCTGGAAAGAAGTTTATCAAGTTTCCAGACGAGGCGCCAAGGCGAACAAGTCCACCCTCCTCCGGTGGTGGAGGCGGCGGTGGCGGCGGCGGCGGTGGTGGTGGTTCACCTACACCTCCTTCACGTCGACGCCGCCCCCAATTCACCTCCGGCGGTAGCGACGCCGCCCCCCACCTCAAGAAGCGCCGCCCCGCAAAGAAGCGGAAGTCCCGGACTATTAACCCGAGCCTTATGTACCTAAGATCACAAAGGTACCGGAGCCATCACTCCCCACAAGGCCTTGGGAACGTAGTGCCGAGGAAGTCGACGGCCGCAGCTGCTCACCATGAGAAATGGAAGGCGGAATGCAAGGCGAAAAGAGAGCCCGAGCCCAAGCCAGTATATTCTGACAAGCAAAAGAAGTGGGCTAAGTCATTTTTGACCGAACCGTCCCAAGCCGCGAAGAATCTGCTGACGACTATTCACGTGAACTTCGTAGGCAAGCACTCATCTTGAAGGAGAAGCAAGAGTTGGCGGAGAAGCAGGAGAAGAAAGCCTTGGAGGAGGCCGAGAAAGAATTAGAAAGTAAAAAAGAGGGGAAACAAGTTGCCCAGCTCGGGGAACAGAGTAAACAATCCATCGCCCCTCTCATAGTGAAAGCCGCCGGTCCGATGCCCCGATATCATAGCAATGCAAAGACATGGATTGACTGTAGCGAGTGCCACAGAACAAGCGGCCAACTTAGGTCTGACTCTTCGTGCAGTGTTAGGCCTTGATGAGGCGCCAACAATGAAGGACGTAGTAATTACATATGTGTCGAATGGGGCTCTCATCGAGCCTGCGCAGAAAAGGATCTACCCACAAATGACAGGTCTGCTAAATTGGTACAAGGCTTACATAAAATTAAAAAACGCCAAAGACTATATTTATGCGGAAGTTAGACATGAGCATCACTTCAAACATTACTAATTGTAACAGCTTCATCAGTTGCTACGTTCTGTAAGTGATTTATTTCTACCCATCTCGTTCATTGCCTGCACTATATATATATATATATATATATATATATATATATATATATATATATATATATTGTCCTAACTATCTTGTTGTGTATGCAGAATGAAGAAGCGGGAATGCATGATAAGGAACATCCATGATGTTGGGTTCATTGAACCACAAATCGTTAATTCATATGTGTTAGAACATTTTCCCGCCGACGTGGAGGCCGACCTGTGGCAGTTTTTTTCAAGGCAGGAACTCAAAAGTGATATTCTATTTCCTTACCAATTTGGGTGAGTGTTTCTGTCTTGAGCACATTCTCTTTTGTTTACTCCATGCAAGGTATGTGGCTAATCGATGAGTTAATTATGCATGACGTGCATGTATCGTGTCCGCAGGTTCCACTGGATTCTGCTAGTAATTCAATTTCACGACTCCACAGTTCTCGTCCACGACTCTCTGAATCTGAATGCAAAGCTTTGGGCCGACATGAGAAAAATGATGCAGAAGTAATTATATATTTTCATTCACTTGCGCTCTATATCGATCGGCCTATTTTGTTCATTTCCTAATATCAAGTAACTAATAACTCTCTTGTTCATTTAATTTTCTTTGCCTCGTAGGGTTTCGACACGGTTCGTAAACACAAAGGTCGGTGAATTCAAAAAAGAGCTACAATTTAAAAGGGTAGTGTCTGGGACTGGGGATATTCAGCCAAAGGGGACTGACATAGGCATCCCCAATGGGCCGCCAAAGATGGTACCCGGGTTTTTGAAGGCCCAGAACTCGAAGATTAAGAAGACTCGGAAGCCCATTTAGGGATTAGGAAAGATAGTTTGTATTAGGAAAGATAGAGATTTGTAATCTTACGGGTTGGGTACGAAATCCTCCCGAATTCTGTAACTTGTGTATTACGAAACCCTCGGCTCCACCCTCTATATAAGGGGGAGTCGAGGGACGAAGAAAGGATCGAATCTACTGTCAACATAACCCTAGTTTTCATAATCGTCGAGTACTTTTCGCCTGAACCTTCGAGATCTACTTGCCCTCTACTTCTAGCAAAACCCTAGTCTACAATCTGTAGGCATTGACAAGTTAATCCTTTGTCAATTGGCGCCCTGTGGGAACTAGAGGTTGCAAGGAGCTGATCTCGATGGCACGTTCAAGATCGTCGAGTTCGTCGGTGGCTAGCAATGCGATGGATCGAGGTAACCGGCAAAAAACTGATCTAGTCGATTTTATTCCTCACCCGCCCTCCCGTATGGATGCATGTGCCTATCTGAGGAGCCCATCATCATGACGTTCGGAGAATTCCGATTTGGCGTCAACAAGGAAGGATCCTACCGTCTCGAAGTTCCGATCTCGTCGGAATTTTCAGCGGTCGATTCTAACTTTTCATCAAGTGACGAGGAGTTTTCGTCGCCACGCTTCGTCGACAGCAAAACAAGTGGAAAGCTCGCCAAAATCTTCAGCAACACATCCTTCGAGTCGTCTGCGGACTCCTTTATAAGCAGCGACTTCGACAGCGTAGACAGCCTCAACTTCATCGACAAATCTGCTGCCATCGGAAAGGTCTTCACCACTCTATACGATGGTGTCACCAATCCCGACAAAAATCAATATGCAAAATATCATCGATCTATGCGATAGAAGAGGCAGGCCGATCGAACCAGAAACGTCGAGGCTTTCGATGATTTGGGAAATCCTTACATCGATCCCGCTGATCTCCGAAAAGGCCTAGGCACTAAATACGTCGGGTCCTCACCCCGAGAATGAGTACAGCTCCCGCAAGCAGCGTGGGATAGGGCTGCAAGAGCCATCGATGGTTCAGAACCTATGACCACCACTGTACAAGAACTTCAAGCATATCAATATAGACTTGCTCGGGTGAGCAGAGAGTTAGAAAAAGACAGCATCCCTGAATAGGAGAAAAGAGGCAGCTTCCGCATCAAGCGCACGACGAGCAGAGTTAAGTCGACAATCGGAACTTCGGGAGACACAGAGAAGCTCGGAGGAGAGCAATGTCTCTACTGCAAAACATACCCGAAGCGAGAGAGGAAACATAATTCAAAATCTCGACATGTCCTTTATGTCGATTGATACAAGGGGAAATATCATCCCGAAAACGCGGGGTACATGGCAACGCAAGCTTACATCCTCGCGTCCGGACCACCCCCGGGGACCCGAGAGAAGCATTGTTTAATATGGCAATGGCGGGAGTTGGAGTTATGGGAACAGCGTTCGCAACAACGCCTCCCGAAGAAAATCCTAGGCAAAATAGTCCACGACCCACCGCAGCAGTTCAAGACCCACCAAGAACAAGTGGAGCAAGAGACACAGCAGTCCAAGTAAGGGTGGACAGAGCGCGACAAGAAAGAAGGGAGCGTCGCACTCACCAGAAGTTGCCGACGAAGATATGTGTGGGCTCCCGTGCTTCACGAGAAGAGTTCGAAAGACTCGAGTCCCAAAAGGGTTCAAGCTACCCGAAAATTTCAAGAAATTCGACGGCCTGCAAGATCCCGAGGATTGGCTCGTGGATTATCTCGAGATGGTGAAGCTGGTAGGAGGAACTAGAGCAACAGCTATGCAAAGTATCCAAGTTCACTTGAGCGGTGCCGCAAGATCTTGGATAAAGAAACTCCCCCAAGTTCCATCGACAGGGATAACTTTGAGGACATTTTCGTGAAAAATTTCCGATCCACCCGCAAGAAACCGGCGTCATTGGAAGAGTTGAGAGCTTGTCGACAAACATGACGAGTCGATGAGAAAATATATACGTGGAACATTATAAAAACTCGGCAGATATATCTACGAGAGCAATAGATGCGTCAGAGAATTCGGCGAGGAGACTTCGTCGAGGACTTAGGAGAACTAACCCTAAGACCATATCAGCACTCATGGAGATAGCCAATAAGTGGGCAGACGGAGAAGACGCAATATACAACAAGCGACACAGGTCGCCAGAAGAGGATCGTGGTCGAAATTATCAAAATAGAAGGCGATTTTCTCGCCAGTTCTACAACAACGATGCTCCCGGCCATATATCGGCTGGCTTTCGAGGAAATCCTGGAGGAACAGTCGAGATGACTATCAAAGGAGTAACGAACATCAAGGCGACAATAGAGGCGATTCTCGCGGCAACAGACAAAACAGTGGACCAAGGTTTCAAAGACCTTATGTGTCCCCCGAAGAGATGATGAACGGTCGTGTCAAATGCACTTTTATCTTGACAATAACGGAAAGAGGCAGTCGGCATCTCCGTAAAGATTGCCGAAATTTTCAGGCAATGTTGCGAGCCGCAGAATTGCAAATGCCCAAGCCACGAACAGAAACCCGGGCCAAGGAGCGAGATCCACCTTCCACCTCCTCCCGCAATTACGGATGAAAATCGGCACCAGCTCAGAATAGCGGCAGCACCACACCCACCTCCATATGTTGATCCTAATTCTAACGGCGGTCTCGATGATTCAGAAAGCTAGACCGTCCAACAGGGCGCAGAAGGTAATCTCACGACAAGTGTTCATGGCAGAAGATGCCTCCACCAATGAGTACTTAAATTGGTCGGGGCAAGACATCGGCTTCACAATCGCAGACCATCCGCAGCAAGTTCCTCGACCAGGACAATCAGCACTCATCTTACCCGCAGTAATCGCTGGTTTTGACGTGTCGAGAGTTTTCATAGATGGCGGCAGAGCCTAAACCTTATGTATGCAGATACATTGAGGAAGATGAACATATCCCCGGCAAACTTGAAACCAACTGACACACGTTTCCACGGGATTACACCAGAGAAGCCAAGTTACCCATTGGGCAAGATCAACCTCGACGTTCAGTTTGGAACCCGAGAAAACTACAGGATAGAGAATTTGGAGTTCGAAGTTGTAGATTTCCCGTCGCAATATCACGCTCTGTTGGGACGACCAGCGTATGCCAGGTTCATGGCAGTGCCGCATTATACATATTGTGGAGGTTGCCTGGGCCCAAGGGACCTATCACAATCAAAGGAAGTTTCGCGTTATCCGATAAATGCGACAAGGATTTTCATCGACTGTCGAAACTTTCGGGATGCAAGCAGAATATGCGCGCCAAGGTTCACTGATTATGATGTGCTGCCAGAGGTAGGGAGATCTTCTAAAGAGCCAACTTTCAACACAACCAAGGATTCAAAAGAGGTACAGATCCACCCGACAGACCCAAAGAAAACGACATCCATTGCCGCAAACATGGACGTCGCATAGGAAAGCGCGCTCGTCGAGTTCCTCCGTGAGCACCGGAAAATCTTCGCATGGTGTCCAGGTGACATGCCAGGAGTACCCAGGGAACTCGCCGAGCACCACCTCAATTTGGATCCTCTCGCAAGACCAATCAAGCAACCTTTGCGGCGTTTCTCGGAACCCAACCGTAAAGCCATGTTATCAAAAATAGATCGATTGAAAGATGCTGGTTTTATTAAAGAAATAACTACAGAAGCCACGTGGGTATCTAACCCAGTGATGGTGCCGAAGAAACACACAAAAATCCTTCGCATGTGTGTTGGCTTCACGTGTGTCAATAAACATTGTCCTAATGATCACTTTCCCCTCCCAAGGATCGATCAAATTATCGACTCCACGGCAGGATGCGAACGTCTTTCCTTTTTGGACGCATACTGGTTATAACCAGATCAGATTAAAAGAAGAAGACGAAGCCAAGACAGCGTTCATAACACCTTACGGCGTGTTTTGCTACAAAACAATGCCCTTTGGTTTGAAAAACGCAGCAACATATCAATGATGATAAATGCCTAGCAACAGATTGGAAAAAATGTGCAAGTCTACATCGATGATGTCGTGATAACATCAAAGAAAGGGTTAACTCTGATCGAAGATTTGAAGGAAACCTTCGACGACCTCGACAAGTTCTCAAGCTGAACCCGACAAAGTGCTCTTTTGGAGTTCCCAGAGAACTTCTCGGGTTCTTAGTATCAGCAAGGGGATTGAAGCTAATCCCGAAAAAATCCAGGCCATCGTTACTATGAGAAAGCCAACAAAGTTGAAAGAAATACAACATAACGGGGCGAGTCGCACTTGCGATTCGTCGCTAGGCTAGAGAAAAGGCACTGCCGTTCTACGCATTGATCAAACAAGGGGAAAAATTTCAATGGAACGAAGAAGCAGATAGGGCCTTCGAGAACCTCAAGCGGACAATTTCGACACCACCAATCTTGGTGGCGCCTAAAGATAAAGAACCTCTCCTCTTATACATTGCAGCCACACCTCAGGTGGTCAGCACAGCCCTAGTAGTCGAAAGAGAAGAAGAAGGAAAGCTCCATGGAGTTCAGAGGCCAATATTTCATTAGCGAAATCGTCACCTTCAAAACAGCGATACTCGCAATACCAGAAACTGGCGTATGGAGTATTCACGACAGCAAGAAAATTGCGACACTATTTTTCGGCGCACCCGATAATAGTGGTCAATGAAGCTCCTTTGTCAAACATATTGAACAACCCAGAAGCTACGGTCTCCCCTTTGGGGAATAGAACTTTCCCCTGGACATCACGTATGAAAAAGAAAGGCAATAAAATCGCAGGTTTTACCAGATTTCATTGCAGAATGGATGGAGTTACAAAACACGGGGCCTCCAGATTTATCGAGAACTTGGACCATGAACTTCGACGGGTCCAAAAGGTTGGAAGGTGCTGGAGCAGGGTGATATTGGTATCACCTGAAGGCGACAAGTTGAAATATGTCCTACGGATGACGTTCCCAAACGCGTCTAACAACGAAGCAGTATGAAGCTCTCATACACGGGATGAAGATGGCGAAAGCTGCGGTGCAACCCGATTGAAAATCTTCGGCGACTCACAATTGGTGGCACAAAGTTATGAACCAATGTGATGCAGTCAACGAAAGTATGATAGCATACAAAGAGGTGTACAATGAGCTGGAGAAATTATTTGATGGATGCGAGGTAAACCACATCAGCAGGATGAGTAATGATGAAGCCGATGTTCTTGCAAACATCGGGTCACAGTGTCTCGCGATTCCTCCAGGCGTATTTTGGGAAGAGATAAGCGAGAGATCAACAAAGCCAGCAAAAACAAAGAAGGAGAAAAAGAGAAATCCTCGAGTACCACCAACGACACAGTAGAAGAAGAAGAGGAGCAGGAGCTAGTCATGATGGTGCAAACTCCATGGATGCAGGCTTACATATCATACATCCTAAGGAAAACAATACCCGACGATTCAGTTGAGGCAAGGCGAATAATTAGGAGATCAAAAGCCTTTACTGTGATAAAAGGGGAGTTGTACAAACGAAGCATTTCGGGCGTGCTACAGATGTGTTACACCCGAAGAAGGAAGAATCATCCTGAAAGATGTGCATGAAGGAATATGCGGCACCACGCGAGCAGCCGAGCTATCGCGGCTAAAGTTTTCGAGCAGGATTTTATTGGTTAACAAATCGAGGACGCGAAGGAAATAGTGAGAACTTGCGACGCGTGCCAAAGATTTGCCGCCAAACCTCACTCTCCCAGCAGAACTTATGCCAATCCCACTATCTTGGCCCTTTGCTCAATGGGGTCTTGACATGGTGGGAAAACTACACAAAGCTTCGCCAGGAGGTTATGAGTATATGCTTGTCGCTGTCGACAAATTTACAAAGTGGATAGAAGCAAAGCCGATAAATTCACCGGACGGCGCGTCGTTAAATTCGTGAAAAGCATCGTCTTTAGATTTGGAGTCCCTCATAGCATTGTCACGACAACGGCAGTAATTTTACGTCCAAGGAGTTCAAAGCATACTGCGCAGAAGTGGGCATCAAATTGAGTTTTGCGTCTGTTGCACATCCACAGACCAACGGTCAAGTCGAGAAGGCCAATGGCATCATCTGCAATGGTATCAAGAACGCCTGCTAGGACCATTGGAAAAAGCTCGGCATACTTGGCCAGAGGAGCTGCCAAGTGTGTTGTGGAGTATCCGAACAACACCAAATACGGCGACGCAGAAACGCCGTTTTTTATGGTCCATGGAGCCGAATCAGTCCTGCCGATAGAAATAGAGCATGATTCTCCAAGAGTCACAGAATACGATGAAGAAACCTCGAGAAAAGCTTTGGAGGACGACATCGATGCACTTGACGAAGCTCGAGACGAAGTCCTGTCACGAGTCGCTAAATATCAACAGGACTGAAGAATTACCACAGTCGACGATTGCGGCCAAGATCTTTCCAAGTTGGTGATTTAGTTTTGCGACTCAACCAAAAAAGTCATGAAAAACTCGAGTCACCATGGCTTGGACCCTACATCGTCACAGAAGTAATTGAAGGAGGAGCATACAGAATCAAGGACAAGAAGACGGGGAACGTTGAGCCAAATCCTTGGAACGTGGCGCAGCTCAGGCGTTCTTACGCTTAGATGCCGAAATATAGTCTCCTCTGTAACATACAATGTACTGAAACGCCCGAGTTTTCAGACGCACTCTTTTCCTTTTTCGGGACACCGAGTGGGGCCGGGAAAGGTTTTTAATGAGGCGGGCTCACGGTGCTGCAATATAATAAAGATAGTGGAATTATATATCTTTTCTCGACAGTCTCGGGGGCTTCCTCATACACGGTACAATATATATATACACAGTGTCGACAAATACAATTCGCCTTGGTATCAAGTACCTCGCCAAAATAAAAATATCGACAAAATAGCGGTCAACATAAAGCTCGGGGTTTCATACCCGCAAAAATAGTACACATATAATTTATTTTGCCTTGGGACAACCTCGCACTATAAAAACAAAAAATACTGCAATCAAAACGCCCGGGGCTTGGCGGTAAAAATAAAAATATAGTGATTTTACAATACAGATCATATACACAGGAAATAATCTTCGGAACAAGTTTATCTTCAAGGATTTCCCAATATATTGTCTATTGTTAAGCGCTCATTATTTACAGCACGAGTGCTATGCTCAGCGTAGCTGCCCTTCACGAAGAATTCGGCATCCATCCGAAGAAGTTCATCCATCATATCTTCGGCAACAGGAGTAACAATATCATCATATTTGCCGAAGTTTTTCTTCCTCTTTGACATCTTGGCCAAGCACTTGGGAACAATTTGCCCCACATCTAACTTCGGGTAGCAGATCTTTATCATAATCATAGCAAATCTTGTGCCAGCAGCCAATTGGGCCCGCACAAAGCCATGGATTCGAGGAGCATCCCGAAACTTATCCATTAAAGCAGGAAGAGTCTCTGGCATCTTGTTTCGAGGAAACATAGTGCCATAGACCAGAGACAGAGTCCTAGTACAGAAGTCGAGATAATCACGGACCTGGAGTGCGCGATCCTGAAACCTAACAATCTGGCGAGTTCGCTCAGGCGTGCCCCAAAAACTTGAACCATGATTCTTGGCAAGCCGAAGAAGTACATTGGACCGAGCCTCGACACGCTCATCTTCAGTAGCAGCATCCAAAAAAGAACCTATTTTTAAGGGAATCAGTGAACAACGAGAAGACAAGCAAAAAGGAAAAGAAAAAGCACGACAACGATTATGAGGCATACCTGCCATATCCTAGCATCTGTCAGCAGTTGAAGCATAAAATTTTCGCGGGAAGTAGCAGCAGCTTCAGCAACGGCGGCGTCCTTCTCAGTAATGGCCTCCTGAGCTTGTTGGAGCGCAACCTTTTCTCTTTCAGAAGATTTTCGAGATTGTTCCATGAGCATAAGTGATTGCTTCTTCATAGATTGGAGTTGTTGCCGAAGTTCTTCCAAATCCTGTGCTGAGTCCTTACTCGAAGAATCCTCTGTAAAGCCGACAACGACAGGTATCTTCTTCGAGTGAGCGGAAGTGGGCAAAACATTGGAAGGATGAGGAGTTGCAGTATAGTTGTCAAAAATCAACTGAAAATAAAAAGATTTCCGATATCAATCATCCAGCAAAATATGAATCTCGATTCAACATTAAAATATATACATCGCTATTACAAAGAGAAGGTCACTACTGAAGTACTGAAGTAGCTGTCGCCAAAACTACTAAGGCGACAGCATCAAAAGATAGAACTAAAAAAAAAGACAAGGTGGTCTACTTGACCTCCGGCTTGGATGCGCTTGGAGCAGGTGTTGGTTTAACACCAAGGAAGGAGAGGATGGGTCTTGCAGAAGGTTTGGCAGCTTTAATTAGAGACTGCCATTTCTTTGTCTCCATCTCCCCTATGTCGCCAACCTTGGCCCAGTTGACATCTTGTTGACTATCAGCAATTAGCGCGATGGTGCCTTCAACGCCAATCTTCAGGCCTTCTTGGCGAAGTTTCAGCCCAAGATCTTCGGGCCCGTTGAAGGTCTTTGCGAGCTCCACAAAAGTAGAGGGGGTCTCTTTCTTCGGGAAGAAGTAGGGGAAAAGCTTTAGCAAGCCAGCTTCAGCGTTTTCAAGTCCGTCGCGCGCTTCATCCCCATGAATCTCGACAACGGTCAGCGCGTCGAGAAGGTCGTCACCCACAGGACCGTCAACCTCATATTCTTGATGAGTCCTCCCTACAAACAATCAGAGATCCGTATAAAAAATAAAGAATACAGGTGAAACGCGAGATAATCCGAGGAAAAGCAAGGATTCAAGAACTTACTAACAAAACGCCGAGCTTGTGATTCCAAGCGGGAAAGAATCTCTGCCTCTCGAGCTGATTGATGAGTTATGTTATTACTCAAGGAAGTTTCAGCCTTATGAAGCCTCTTTCGAAGATCTTCAATGGTGGCAGCATCCTTTTCAGCTTTTTGGCGAACTTCTTCGCTCTGCTTCAACCTAACAGCAAGAGCGTCCGCACGTTTGTTGCTTTCCGCAAGATCTCCTGGAAAAATTGCGGCAGATAAATACTATGATAAAATCATGGTACACATGCAACAAAGGAACAGGACAATAATACCTTCGAGCTTCTTGGTGTAGTCACGATACCCGACAAATTGGGTACCAAGGCGAATAAATTCCTTCATCAGAGGCTGAAGAAACGATCAAGGAGGAAAAAGAAGTCAATATAACCAATATAAATTCGACAACATTTAGTATGATCGCAGTATTGATAGATTCAATGCTTACATCATCCAATGAAGGTGTAGAAGAACCACCAGGGAATTGGATAGCATCTCTCGATGGCTCAATTCTTTCTCCTTTTGATGGAGAGGCACGGGGGCTCTCAACTAGCGGCGGTTGCACGATGTCTTGTTGGGGAGGAGAAGTTTCATCCCCATCATGTTGAGCTTCCGACACAATCAAAGTACGCGATGTACTCGTTCGTGCAGTAGCATCAACAGCTTGTTCTTCCTCGTCATCTCTACAATAAAATGGCGGCAGTATAAGAAGCAAGAGACAAGAAACATCAAAACAGGAATAGTAAAGAGTAAGGAGTAACTCACGAGCTGACGAGGGCATCAGTGTATGGATTGAAAGCTGCCTTTTTATGTGAAGGCTCAGCTTCTTCGGCTTTGGAAGTGCCGGAATCTTTTACGTCATCTCTCTTTGTCAACACCCGGATTTTTAAGTCCGGATGCCTATTATGTCATACATCGCAATCCCAGGAATATTGTTGTTGCGAGGCATAATAGTTAAGTATCACACCATCATTCATTACAACTCATAAAGTCTTACAAATTGGAATCACATGATCCATATTACACAAATAGTTGATCTAACGATCAACGAACTGATCAACGAACAAACACAAGTTCATAGCGGAAGCGTAAGATACAAGGACTCTATAGTCCACAGGCCAACGCTTGACGTTAGCACTCCTAGTTGTTGTAGACTTCCTGCTGACCGTCCTCCTCGTACTGCTGCTCTCTTCATAGTCGGCCATTTGAATAGCCAGGGACACAGCCGTGAGTACTTTATGTACTCGCAAACTAATACTAGTGTAAGTGCTAACATTTCTAGCAGTGGGGTACTAAGCTCTAGTTTATTTGCATAAAGCCAATTTTTGTTCACAGGTATTTACTAAAGACTTATTCAAGTGCTAACTAACTCAAGTGGGAACATTAGTGTCATTCCCACAACTCTGTTGTGTTTCAAAATACTCAAGTCACCATTCACCATTCATATCAACAACATGATCAAATTCTAATACTGGAAACTGTATGGCCTTTCCAACCGTCCGTAACCGTGGACACGGCTATTCGAATAGATTTACACTCTGCAGAGGTTGCACACTTGTGCCACAACATTTGATTTCATCCGTCGGGATTTCCCCGAATCATCGTAACACAGTACGCGGATCATCAACCATAACCTTTCATTTACTAACCCTAGTATGAGCACCTCTCCCCATGAGCTTGGCCTCCCAGTGAAGACCAACTGTCAACCTGGGAACTGCACAGGGCTTGGCCGTACAATTCACTTCACATCATTTCTCAACAACGGAGGCAGCCTCGGCATAACCCCTATGATGTGTGTTCAGAGGGAACTCATGCTAAGATACATAAACTTCTAGTTAAGCCCTACCCATAATCAGGTATTGTGGGGGTACTCAATAATTGGAAAGGTATCGCATCCAAACCAATACTAGTTTTTAATCAAAAATCACCATCTTCTCTTGGTCATATTCACCTTCAAAAATCATTTCAACATTTCACCACACATGTTCCCATCTAGAGTAGTCATGTTTAATTTAGCACTAGCATCTAAGGATGAGGGGTGCTAAGTAATTTGCTTTGCTCCTAGGCTAACTTTGATACTCTTGTACTAATCTAACATTTACCCTATGAAATTATGAAACAATAGTACAAAATAACAATAAGTAAAACTTAAAATAAAACTGGGAATTAGGCTCATAATATAAAGTAACTGGGTGGTGCTTGGCTCAGGATGAGCTAACACTTTGCAAGAGTATTATCTTGCCTTGGTTGGGAAACTGGTCAAAGTGGTCTTCTTCTCCACAGTAGACCTCCTCCTCCTCTGGATACTCCTCGGTACTAGCGTCTAAAATACGAATACGGGGTACACAATCATCACACCAATTTATGTACTAAACTAAGCACACACATGATTCACACAAATTAAACTAGCATCATATATCACTATTATGTTGGTGGATGGGTTTTTATTATTGATTAGGAAAAATAATTTCCTCTCATAATAATCTTTCATGTTGCTTTGAATTATTCAGAAAAATAATTTCCTCTCATTATCTTTTTAAGATTTAATTTCTCTTATGTATAATATGTGACCTAGGTTGACCCAAGTCAACCTCTTCACACCTATCATTTTGAGAAAATGATTTAAATGGGGTGTAGCATCCCATACAATTTAATCCTAGCATGGTAATGATTTAATATCATCAACAAACCATATGAGATTTTTATGACCAGAGTCTTCACCTCATATTGGATTGTTCATGACAAGATTTAAATGGAAGAAAAGCTCCCATATGATTTACTAATATTTTTGGACAATAGTTTTGACTAGAAATAGTCCTATAGTCCTTTAATTTAACTAGGCCATGATCATACACAGTAAGCATGGCATATTTTTGTAGAAACAATTAGTATAAGTGAAATGTGAATTATTGGAAGTGGAAGTAACTGAAAAGCATTTATGGTTGATTTTTAAGAATTATTATAAGGCAGAAAAGTCCCTGCCTTGTTTATTTTGTCATTTTAATTCTTCAAAAGATCTAGGGTTCTATCCAGTGGCATTGTGTAGACAATTTCATAAGGTTTCCAAAAATACAAAGTTTGTAAAATTTGGCTGAGTGGATTTGTCTCTATTAAATTTCAAAGTCAGCATCAGATTGCATATTTTAGTTATTTTGGAAATTCGAATTTGAATCCATGGGCTCGCGCGGGAAAATAACTGGGCTGCACAGGAAAAAGAAAACGGGCCGGCCCAAGTCTGCGTCCAGCGCAGCGGGCCGTCTGACTGGCGGGGGCCACACGTCAGCGAGTTCAACTTACCGAATCGGTACGCTGAGCGAGAGGCGTTGGATCAGGCGATGATCCAACGGCCAGGGGTGGTCGTCGTCGACGGCGAGAAGCAGCGGCGGGCACGGCGGCAGTAGGGGGTCGGAGGAGTCGTCGGAGCTCCGGCGGTCGCCGGCGGGGTGCGCCGCGACGTTGTCGAGGATGAGGATCCCCCTGGTAGCAGCGGCACGTCCGGGGATGGTCTCCTTCTCCGGCGAGCTTCAGCTACTGGCGGCGGCGGTGAGCTAGCGATTGGGGCGATGTGGTGGCTAATTGAGCGAGGGGAATGGTCGAGGAGGGTCTGTGTGAGGGGGAGAGGCGAGTGGCGTGCTCAATTTGGGGAGCGGAGAGCTCCTTTTATAGTGGCCTCGAGGAGCGGCGGGTGGTCACGGTGACGATGGCTAGGTGGTGCTGCAGGCGATCCATGGCGTGGGCGAGGGCATGGTCGTGTTCTGGCAGACTCAGGGAGCGTCACGGTGTGCTCAGAACAGCGGGCGGTGGTCAAGCACAGTGGCGCGCGTCACGCGTCCAGGGCGACTGTGGCGGACGTCGTCGTCCTCCTCGACGGCGACAGGGCGCGGGGAGGCTCGTGGTGGTGTCTGGCGGTGTCCTGGAGCTGAGGTGAGTCGTCCTGCAGGCGCTGGTGGCGAGGGACGGGCTGAGGCGACGAGCGGCGTTCTGGCGCGCTCGGCGTCGCGACCATGCACGGCATGGCGTCGCTGGAGCGTGCTGGGCGTGTCTGTGCTGGCGTGTATGCGCGTCGTCTTGACCAGGGGAGGGCACGGGCGTGTCCAGGGATGTGAGAGGGAGCCAGTGGGCATGGTGGTGCAGGCCAGAAGTGAAGGGTGAGGGAGATGGCTCGGTGAGGCCATGCCATGCCACGGCATGGCATGTTTGAGTTGATTTAAACAAACCATGTCCAAATGCAAGTGGTGGTGATGGTGTGGTGAGGTGAGAGGAAGCTCCAGTGCTGCAGAGAGGTCAAAGTTGGACCAAGTCCAAGTAGAAAATGAAGTATGGGCTCTAAATTTTACCCTGCCTGCAAGCTGTTCGACATAATGCCCGCAAGAAAAATATTTTCGAATTTTGCAAATCTTTTTGGTGGGTTGTAATAATATATTAAATGTAGCAGTTTGGTGTTGGTGGTGGTCAAAATGGAATTGAAATGCAAAAATTTATTTTGCATATGATCTTACATATGTGAGTTTGTCCCAACTTTGCATGCTTCTCATTTGAAAATGGTAAAGATTTTGGGGTGGTGGTTTTGGGCAAAGTTGTAGTGCTTGATGTTGTCTTGGATGAGGTGCAAAGAGTTGACAAAGTTTAGAAGTGAAAAGTGAAAATACAGTGGCTCAAAGTGAGTACCAGATTATAAATGCCACATATGACCATAATCATATGTGAGCTCATATTTGTTTCAATTTTGATTTAAATTGTGTTTGATTGTTTCCAAAGTTGTTAATATATGTTTAGTAACCAATTACACCCAATGGTGCAACCCAAAATGGTCTCTAACAAAGATTTGTAAAAATGGTCTAAGCCTTATGTGTGTGTGAGATTTATTTTTATTATTTCTTTTCTCTTTTCTTTTTATTTGACTTTGGTTGATCAAGTGTTCATTGCTAGGGTTTTAGAGTGAGAGAGAACACATAAGCAAGCATCATGGCAATTGCACACTCAAAATAATTAATAAAGTGATCTACATGCATAAACCTATATGATGAGAAAAAAATTTTGTTAACCCTAATTTTTGGGATCTTGAATTTCTCTCTTGTTCATTTTATTGAAATTTGGGATGTTACAAACCCTTCCCCCTTACAAAAGATCTCGTCCCGAGATCGAGAGAAAACTAGGTACTAAAGAGATCGGGGTATTCTTTCTTCATGTCTTCTTCGCGTTCCCAAGTGGCTTCGTCTTCAGTGTGATTGCTCCACTGAATCTTCAAAAACTTGATACTCCTGGTGCGGGTGGTTCTGTATGCTTCTTCCAGGATGCGAATAGGTACTTCGCGGTATGTCAAGTCTGTGTTGATATCCACCGAACGATGATCTATATTCTTGAATACTTCATTTTCTCCGGTACTTCAAGGCACTTCCGGAGCAGTGAGATGTGAAACACATTGTGCACGGCTGCCATTTCTTCAGGTAGTTCCAGTTGATAAGACACTTCGCCTCGGCGACTCAGAACTTTGAATGGTCCGACATATCGGGGTGCAAGTTTTCCTTTCAGCTGGAATCTCTGCATTCCTTTGAGGGGTGACACCTTGAGGTAGACGAAATCTCCAATCTCAAAAGTCATCTCTCGGCGTCTTTTGTCGCGTAGCTCTTCTGTCGGATTGTGCAGTCTTGAGGTACTCGCGGATCTTGTGCACCTTCTCTTCGGCTTCGAAGAACATCTGGTCCAAAGACTTGGCTTTCTCCGACTTCCGACCAGAGGTACGGCATTTCCTTCCGTACAGGGCTTCAAAGGGGGCCATCTGTAAGCTGGCTTGATAACTGTTGTTGTACGAGAATTCTGCATAGGGCAAGCCTCCCACTTGGATCCATATTCCAATACACAGGCTCTCAACATATCTTCTAGGATCTGATTGACTCTCTCGGTCTGTCGATCAGTGATAGGTCAGGCTGTTCGACGGGTTCCTAGTCCTTCATGCACTTTCTGCCAGAATCTTGAGGTGAACTGTGATCCTCTATCCGACACTATTGACTTCGGGGTTCCGTGCAGGGCTACTATCCTTGAGATGTATAACTCAGCTAACTTTGGGCCTTGGTAGGTGGTCTTGACAGGGATGAAGTGTGCAACCTTGGTCAACCTATCAATGACAACCCAAATGGAGTCATTTCCTCTGCTAGATTTGGGCAATCCCGTGATAAAGTCCATACCGACCGAATCCCATTTCCACTCAGAATCTGTAAGGGTTGCAACAGTCCTGCGGGTCGTTGATGTTCTGCCTTGACTCGCTGACATATATCACACTTGGCGATATAACTTCCTATCTCTCGCTTCATTCCGTGCCACCAAATTGTTCCTTCAGGTCTTGGTACATTTTGGTTCCTCCAGGTGAATGGAATACAGGGTGTCGTGAGCCTCCTTCAGTATGACTTGCTTCAATTCTGAATCTGACGGTACACACAGGCGACCGTTGTACCAAAGTACTCCTTCTTCATCGATGGTGAATCCTGGTGCCTTTCCTGCAGCTATCTGACTCTTGATTCCGTCAATGCTGGCATTTCCTTTCTGGGCTTCTTTGATCTGTCCAATCAAAGTGGGTTGCAATTCTATGCTGGCTAGGTATCCTTCACTAACTAGCTCCATTCTGAAATGCTCAAACTCTTGGTGTAGGCTAGGCTGTTCCTTTGCTATCATGGAGTTTAACTGACAAGGCAGTCTACTCAGGGCATCTGCTACTACATTGGCCTTGCCGGGTGATAGTGGATTTCCATATCATAATCCTTGATTAGCTCTAACCATCTGCGTTGCCTCATGTTCAGCTCTTTCTGGGTGAAGATATACTTCAGGCTCTTGTGATCGAATAGATCTCGCATCGATTACCCATGAGGTAATGACGCCAAACTTTCTAACACTACGGCTGCGAGTTCGAGGTCATGGGTTGGGTAGTTCTGCTCATGTTTGCCTTGACAGGTATGATATCACTTTGCCTCCTTGCATCAACACACATCCAAGACCAATCTTGGACGCATCACAGTAGACATCAAATGGCTTGGTGATATCCGGCATGATCAATATTGGGGCTGTGGTCAATCTGTTCTTGAGCTGTTGGAAACTTTCTTCACATTTGGCGTCCATTCAAACTTCTTATCCTTCTTCGAGTTGAGTCATGGGTCGGGCTATGCTGGAAAATCCTTCAACGAATCGGCGGTAATATCCCGCTAATCCGAGAAATGCGCGGACCTCGGTCTGAGTGGTTGGGGCTTTCCATTCTGTGACAGTCTTGATCTTGGCGGGATCTACAGCAATTCCTCCTGCGGACAATATATGTCCCAGGAATCCTACCTCCTTTAACCAAACTCACACTTACGAACTTGGCATATAACTTGTGCTGCCTCAGGTTTCTAGGATTATCTCCAAGTGTTGTTCATGTTCCTCTTCGGTTTTGGAGTAGATAAGAATGTCATCGATGAAAACAACGACAAACTTATCCAAAAAGTTCATGAAGACCTTGTTCATGAGGTTCATGAAATAGGCGGGGGCATTGGTTAATCCGAATGACATGACATTGTACTCATACAGTCCATATCTGGTGGTGAAGGCAGTCTTTGGGATATCCGTTGCACGGATCTTCAGTTGATGGTAGCCAGTCCTAAGGTCAATCTTGGAGAATACTGTGGCACCGGCTAGTTGGTCAAACAGATCTTCTATCTTCGGCAAGGGGTATTTGTTTTTGATGGTGACATCGTTAAGTTTACGATAATCCGTACATAACCGATTGGCACCATCTTTCTTATCCACAAACAAAACTGGTGATCTCCAAGGCGACGAACTTGGTCGAATCAGACCTTTGTGCAACATATCATCCAGTTGCTTCTTCAGCTCTCTTAGTTCTGCCGGGTTCATGCTATAGGCTCTCTGGGCTATAGGTCCTGTTCCAGGAATTAACTCGATGATAAACTCGATATCCCGATCCGGGGCATACCGGGTAGATCATCCGGAAACACATCAGCGTATCGACAAACGACCCTGATCTGATCCAGAGTTGGTTTGGCTACTCCTTGGTTGCAAGTGAAATTTCTGGGGAGTTTTTCAGACACATGTTCTATTGTTATTCCAGTGCTACTAGTCATGGTGATGGCCTTCTTGGCGCAGTCTATCAATCCATGATGTTTCGCCATCCAATCCATTCCTAGTACTACTTCCAATCCTTTTGTTCCCAGAACAATTAAGTTTGCAAAAAACATTATTTCTTGAATTCTGATGGGTACTTCTTTGCAAAATTTTCTAGCTTTAGTTGTTGATCCAGGTATTTGAACTATCATGACATGTTTCAAGCTGATTGGTTGAATCTTACTAGTGCTCACAAAATCTTCAGTAACAAATGAATGTGATGCTCCGGAATCAAACAACACTCTTGCTGGTATTGAGTTAACAGAGAACATACCCAGCACCACATCTGGGGCTTCCTGGGCTTCCTCGGCGTTCATGTGGTAGAGGCGACCTCCGCGGTTGTGCGGGTTGTTGGGGGCGAACTTCTTGCCGGTGGAGACACGGCGTTGCTGCTGAGCAGGTGCAGCGGTGTTGCCGGCGAGCTTGGCCAGCCTTTTGGGGCACTCATTGGAAAAGTGTCCCACAACTCCACATTCATAGCAGGTGATTGTGGTCTTGTCCTTGGTTCCCACCGGAATAGCATTGCTTCCGGTCCTTGGTGCAGTGTTGGTGTTGTTGTTGTTGGTGTTGGGGGCTCGCGGCGGAGCGCGGTTGAAGTTGCTGTTGTGGTGCACATAGGAATTGGGGTTGTTGTTGTGGTGGGGGCCTCCCGGCCTTGGGTTTCCTCCGCTCCGGTTCTGAAATCCGGGGCGACACTTGGTTCGGGGCTTGTTGTTTCTGGGGCGAAACCACTGCTTGAGCTAGGGCGGTATCTCGGGGCATTGCTGGGCCCACTCTGATTCATCATGCGGCGCTTGTTTTCATTGGCCTGGTGCAACTTGCCTTCCATTTGGATGGAAGAATCCACTAAGGCTTCAAGGTCAGCAAAGGGAATGTTGACCAGACTGTCTGCATCTCGTCGTGCGGCCGTTCAGAATCTCTCCTTCCTTTTCTCATTGGTGTCGGTTTCATCGGGGCGTACCTTGACAGGGTGAGGAACCTGTCGCGGTATTCTACCACCGACATCCGGCCTTGCTTCAGTTCCCGGAATTCATCCCTCATCTTCTTGATCAAACCTGGTGGTACATGGTACTTGCTAAACTTGAGCTTAAAGTCAGCCCAAGTCATCATCTGTCCGGCATTTAATGCACGGGCGCTGGTCCACCAAGCTCTTGCTGGTCCTGCTAAGTAGTGCGTAGCAAACAGCACTTTCTCATTCTCATCCACTCCAGCTACTTCCAAGTTATTCTCCATGGTTTGCAGCCAATCATCTGCATCTAAGGGTTCTTCAGTCTTGCTGAAAACAGGTGGGTTGGTGTTTTGGAAATTCTTGAGTTTGGATCCTGGATGGTCATGGTGTCCATGGCCTTGCTGGTTGTTGGCTAACTGTTGCAGTGCTGCGAGGCTGGCTTGACGTTCAGCTCGTCTGTCTCCCTGTCTGCCATCAGGGTCTGCAGCAGTTGCATCATCGCATCTGAGTTCGCGTTGCGGTGAGCCATCTGAACAGATAGATAGATCATGAGATAAGAGGGAATTTTCTATGGCTTATTTTTGGGTAACTTTTAAACTTTAAAGACTTTTGATGATGCATATAACACACAAACATTCATTCATTCATAACAAGCATCACAGATTACAAGCTAACACACTAAGGGTTTTAAGAACCCTTCTTCTCCAAGCTACGATACATGGTGCGGGATACAACTCACACCTACGATAGTGAAGCTAGTGCAACTACTACTCGTCATCTTCATCCACATCAATGGGAATGATCCCATCTTCCGCGGCTTCCAGAAACTCGTAGTCCTCCTCATCAGTGAACTCATCATCCTCATAGTCGTTGTCATCACTCAGGAAGTCATCGCCTCCCTGAATGTCATCTCCTTCCTCCTCCATCTCCTGGATCTGGTCCTGCTGGGTACGGACAGTCACCTCCAAGGTGCGGATCTTCTCGCGAAGGCGGCGGATAGTGGCGTCCTTCTTGGCGCGCTGCAGGCGGAGTATCTTGCGGTCCTTGGCGAGCATCCGGATAGCTTCGGCATGATGAGCCACAGTCATCTGGGCACGGTGGTTGTAAACCCGCGTCCGCTCCAGGTCCTTCCGGGTCTCATGAAGCATGAGGTCCAAATGCTGCACATGGATCATGAGCACCGGGTGCGAAGAGGGTGCCATGGGTTCTCCCATGGTGTCGTGCCTGGCGAAGTAGGCGAAGCGGCTTCCCCGGAGTGCGGCGATGTGCTGTCCGCACACCCGAGCAAGTCCCTCCTGAAGAGCGTGAGCAAGCCCGTCCGGCCAGTTGCATGCCTTGAAGGAGAAAAGGATCCTCTCCGAGATGGGAGGCTCCGAACTTCCCTTCAAGTCAGCGGTGATCATCCACTGCTGTTCCCCGGTGGGGGTGTCGTGGATCCGGACTCCATGGAACTTGGGAGGTGGACGTTCGAGCCTCTCGGACACAAGGTACAAGTCGCGCTCGAACACCAGACTTCCTCCGTTCTCCAGATCGTAGGTCTCCGTCTGGACGTAGGGCTCCATCTGAAAGTGAAATGGATGAGTAAGTTAGAGATGTGACTAAGTGTGGCAATATTTTAGATGTATTTAAAAAGAAGAGCATGGTCATCATTTTTGAAAAGATCCGGTAGAAAAGAGAATGAGTAAGTTTTTCCCAAGTATTCACTCAATTTGTTTTAGAATCTAAATTTTTCGGAACGTCCATTCTAAACTAGGGTCTCCTAAGGTCAAACAATGGCTCTGATACCAACTTGTCAACACCCGGATTTTTAAGTCCGGATGCCTATTATGTCATACATCGCAATCCCAGGAATATTGTTGTTGCGAGGCATAATAGTTAAGTATCACAGTCATCATTCATTACAACTCATAAAGTCTTACAAATTGGAATCACATGATCCATATTACACAAATAGTTGATCTAACGATCAACGAACTGATCAACGAACAAACACAAGTTCATAGCGGAAGCGTAAGATACAAGGACTCTATAGTCCACAGGCCAACGCTTGACGTTAGCGACTCCTAGTTGTTGTAGACTTCCTGCTGACCGTCCTCCTCGTACTGCTGCTCCTCTTCATAGTCTGGCCATTTGAATAGCCAGGGACACAGCCGTGAGTACTTTATGTACTCGCAAACTAATACTAGTGTAAGTGCTAACATTTCTAGCAGTGGGGTACTAAGCTCTAGTTTATTTGCATAAAGCCAATTTTTGTTCACAGGTATTTACTAAAGACTTATTCAAGTGCTAACTAACTCAAGTGGGAACATTAGTGTCATTCCCACAACTCTGTTGTGTTTCAAAATACTCAAGTCACCATTCACCATTCATATCAACAACATGATCAAATTCTAATACTGGAAACTGTATGGCCTTTCCAACCGTCCGTAACCGTGGACACGGCTATTCGAATAGATTTACACTCTGCAGAGGTTGCACACTTGTGCCACAACATTTGATTTCATCCGTCGGGATTTCCCCGAATCATCGTAACACAGTACGCGGATCATCAACCATAACCTTTCATTTACTAACCCTAGTATGAGCACCTCTCCCCATGAGCTTGGCCTCCCAGTGAAGACCAACTGTCAACCTGGGAACTGCACAGGGCTTGGCCGTACAATTCACTTCACATCATTTCTCAACAACGGAGGCAGCCTCGGCATAACCCCTATGATGTGTGTTCAGAGGGAACTCATGCTAAGATACATAAACTTCTAGTTAAGCCCTACCCATAATCAGGTATTGTGGGGGTACTCAATAATTGGAAAGGTATCGCATCCAAACCAATACTAGTTTTTAATCAAAAATCACCATCTTCTCTTGGTCATATTCACCTTCAAAAATCATTTCAACATTTCACCACACATGTTCCCATCTAGAGTAGTCATGTTTAATTTAGCACTAGCATCTAAGGATGAGGGGTGCTAAGTAATTTGCTTTGCTCCTAGGCTAACTTTGATACTCTTGTACTAATCTAACATTTACCCTATGAAATTATGAAACAATAGTACAAAATAACAATAAGTAAAACTTAAAATAAAACTGGGAATTAGGCTCATAATATAAAGTAACTGGGTGGTGCTTGGCTCAGGATGAGCTAACACTTTGCAAGAGTATTATCTTGCCTTGGTTGGGAAACTGGTCAAAGTGGTCTTCTTCTCCCTGACAGTAGACCTCCTCCTCCTCTGGATACTCCTCGGTACTAGCGTCTAAAATACGAATACGGGGTACACAATCATCACACCAATTTATGTACTAAACTAAGCACACACATGATTCACACAAATTAAACTAGCATCATATATCACTATTATGTTGGTGGATGGGTTTTTATTATTGATTAGGAAAAATAATTTCCTCTCATAATAATCTTTCATGTTGCTTTGAATTATTCAGAAAAATAATTTCCTCTCATTATCTTTTTAAGATTTAATTTCTCTTATGTATAATATGTGACCTAGGTTGACCCAAGTCAACCTCTTCACACCTATCATTTTGAGAAAATGATTTAAATGGGGTGTAGCATCCCATACAATTTAATCCTAGCATGGTAATGATTTAATATCATCAACAAACCATATGAGATTTTTATGACCAGAGTCTTCACCTCATATTGGATTGTTCATGACAAGATTTAAATGGAAGAAAAGCTCCCATATGATTTACTAATATTTTTGGACAATAGTTTTGACTAGAAATAGTCCTATAGTCCTTTAATTTAACTAGGCCATGATCATACACAGTAAGCATGGCATATTTTTGTAGAAACAATTAGTATAAGTGAAATGTGAATTATTGGAAGTGGAAGTAACTGAAAAGCATTTATGGTTGATTTTTAAGAATTATTATAAGGCAGAAAAGTCCCTGCCTTGTTTATTTTGTCATTTTAATTCTTCAAAAGATCTAGGGTTCTATCCAGTGGCATTGTGTAGACAATTTCATAAGGTTTCCAAAAATACAAAGTTTGTAAAATTTGGCTGAGTGGATTTGTCTCTATTAAATTTCAAAGTCAGCATCAGATTGCATATTTTAGTTATTTTGGAAATTCGAATTTGAATCCATGGGCTCGCGCGGGAAAATAACTGGGCTGCACAGGAAAAGAAAACGGGCCGGCCCAAGTCTGCGTCCAGCGCAGCGGGCCGTCTGACTGGCGGGGGCCACACGTCAGCGAGTTCAACTTACCGAATCGGTACGCTGAGCGAGAGGCGTTGGATCAGGCGATGATCCAACGGCCAGGGTGGTCGTCGTCGACGGCGAGAAGCGCGGCGGCACGGCGTAGGGGGTCTGGGGGTCGTCGGAGCTCCGGCGGTCGCCGGCGGGGTGCGCCGCGACGTTGTCGAGGACGAGGATCCCCCTGGTAGCAGCGGCACGTCCGGGGATGGTCTCCTTCTCCGGCGAGCTTCAGCTACTGGCGGCGGCGGTGAGCTAGCGATTGGGGCGATGTGGTGGCTAATTGAGCGAGGGGAATGGTCGAGGAGGGTCTGTGTGAGGGGGAGAGGCGAGTGGCGTGCTCAATTTGGGGAGCGGAGAGCTCCTTTTATAGTGGCCTCGAGGAGCGGCGGGTGGTCACGGTGACGATGGCTAGGTGGTGCTGCAGGCGATCCATGGCGTGGGCGAGGGCATGGTCGTGTTCTGGCAGACTCAGGGAGCGTCACGGTGTGCTCAGAACAGCGGGCGGTGGTCAAGCACAGTGGCGCGCGTCACGCGTCCAGGGCGACTGTGGCGGACGTCGTCGTCCTCCTCGACGGCGACAGGGCGCGGGGAGGCTCGTGGTGGTGTCTGGCGGTGTCCTGGAGCTGAGGTGAGTCGTCCTGCAGGCGCTGGTGGCGAGGGACGGGCTGAGGCGACGAGTCTCTGCGGCGTTCTGGCGCGCTCTGGCGTCGCGACCATGCACGGCATGGCGTCGCTGGAGCGTGCTGGGCGTGTCTGTGCTGGCGTGTATGCGCGTCGTCTTGACCAGGGAGGGCACGGGCGTGTCCAGGGATGTGAGAGGGAGCCAGTGGGCATGGTGGTGCAGGCCAGAAGTGAAGGGTGAGGGAGATGGCACGGTGAGGCCATGCCATGCCACGGCATGGCATGTTTGAGTTGATTTAAACAAACCATGTCCAAATGCAAGTGGTGGTGATGGTGTGGTGAGGTGAGAGGAAGCTCCAGTGCTGCAGAGAGGTCAAAGTTGGACCAAGTCCAAGTAGAAAATGAAGTATGGGCTCTAAATTTTACCCTGCCTGCAAGCTGTTCGACATAATGCCCGCAAGAAAAATATTTTCGAATTTTGCAAATCTTTTTGGTGGGTTGTAATAATATATTAAATGTAGCAGTTTGGTGTTGGTGGTGGTCAAAATGGAATTGAAATGCAAAAATTTATTTTGCATATGATCTTACATATGTGAGTTTGTCCCAACTTTGCATGCTTCTCATTTGAAAATGGTAAAGATTTTGGGGTGGTGGTTTTGGGCAAAGTTGTAGTGCTTGATGTTGTCTTGGATGAGGTGCAAAGAGTTGACAAAGTTTAGAAGTGAAAAGTGAAAATACAGTGGCTCAAAGTGAGTACCAGATTATAAATGCCACATATGACCATAATCATATGTGAGCTCATATTTGTTTCAATTTTGATTTAAATTGTGTTTGATTGTTTCCAAAGTTGTTAATATATGTTTAGTAACCAATTACACCCAATGGTGCAACCCAAAATGGTCTCTAACAAAGATTTGTAAAAATGGTCTAAGCCTTATGTGTGTGTGAGATTTATTTTTATTATTTCTTTTCTCTTTTCTTTTTATTTGACTTTGGTTGATCAAGTGTTCATTGCTAGGGTTTTAGAGTGAGAGAGAACACATAAGCAAGCATCATGGCAATTGCACACTCAAAATAATTAATAAAGTGATCTACATGCATAAACCTATATGATGAGAAAAAATTTTTGTTAACCCTAATTTTTGGGATCTTGAATTTCTCTCTTGTTCATTTTATTGAAATTTGGGATGTTACACTCTTCCTCTTTGAAGCATGAGGAAGAGAGTGTGTCGAGGCAGTGGCCTCTGACTCAGCAGAAGCCGTGGATTTGTGAGAACCCGCGATTTCAGTGGCAGGGCGCGTGGTGCTTTGATTGTCATCATCGACAACGGCACGCTCCTCCACTTCTCCACCTTCAGGAAGAGGAGGAAGAGAAGCAAGAACGAGGTGGCCCTGAGAAAAGAAAAAGTGTCGAGAAAAAGGCATTAACAAAATAGTAATCGACAAAATAACAAAGCCCGAGTAAACAATACAGCTATTAAAAGGAAATTACCTCGGGGAGGGGTTTGGCGCTACTATATGGCGCGACACGGCAAGAAGTGGGAACTAAATCCTTCTTGTTGAGCGATGAGATTTTGCGGATAATTTTTTCAAAGTCCTTCAAGGGAAGATCCTTTGAGAGTCTGTCAGCATCTTCTTCACCAGCGTATTTCCAGAAGGGGTTTTTGCGAGCCTGGAGAGGCTGCACTCTAGTCCTAAGGAAATAGGCGGTAATCTCAATACCCGAAAGTTCTTTCCCGCGGGTGTTCTGTAGCTCGTGAATGCGAGTCATCAGCGCCTCTGTCGCCAATTTCGCAGCTTCAGCATCCCAAGAACGGCGGCGAAGGATTTTAGCTTCTCCGTCAAAAGGGGCGATGTTTTCTTCCGCCGGATTGGAGCTTTCTTCATGGATGTACAGCCACTTTTTCCGCCAGCCTTGGACGGAGTCGGGAAATTTGACATCGAAATAATCGACCTCAGAACGAACACATATAACAACGCCGCCAATATTGTAGGCGACGTTGTGGTGGCTATTGCGGCGAATACAAAAGATGCGCTTCCACAGGGCCCAATTGGGTTGGACCCCGAGAAAGCACTCACAGAGTGTGATAAAAATCGAAATGTGGAGGAGAGAATTGGGCGTCAGATGATGCAACTGAAGCCCATAGACAAAAAGGAGACCACGTAGAAATTCGTGGATTGGGGGAGAAAGTCCTCGGATGAGGTGGTCAACAAAACTGACCCGATAGTTGATTGGAGGCTTTGGGTAGCTCTCCTCCTTGGGGAACTGGAGCGCGTTCTCCTTCTTGCTGAATCCCATCTTCTTCAGCATGTTGATGTCTTGGCCTGAGATCTTGGATCTCTCCCACTCGGCGCTTCCCAGATCTGTTGATGTCATCTTCGATTCTAGTCAAACGAGCGCTCGGCGGCATCAACGGACTTAGCAGAGAAGGGAGAAAAGTGCTCGAGCACTAGGACTAATGGGAGCAAGGGAGCAGTTGCAGAGGAGAAGCAGAGATGCGGCGTGAGCGAAAGTGCTCAAGGAGGAAGACGATGGCTTTATATAGCGGTGTGACGAATCGTCGCAACCGTTGGATTGACAAGTAAGGATATAGATGGCAACCACATGGACAAGGGGTAAAAGTGTATTTTTACCAAGAAGTGAACAGGCAGGAGATACAGTAATAGTGCCAGAAAAAGCGGAGGACGTGTGTCCCCCACTTGCACGACGTGTCAACTGGATAGGAAAAAGGGACCCACAAGACAGTGACAAATAGAGGTTTTCGCGTGTTTCCAACACAGAAATCGTGGCTATCATCAGCAATGATGTCATTATAGAAAGATAAAAGCTCGACTAAGAAACCGAGATAGAATATCGGCAATGCAAGATTATTTCGAGAGCCTTTGATCAAATACAAGTTTTTGCACAAATGCTCGGGGGCTACTTTGGAAAAATAAAACTTCGAGTATGACAAGATAGAAATGGCAAGAGCCTATGATCAAATGCAAGCATTTGTTCATAGCCTCGGGGGCTACTCCCATCGGGAGCGCTGGTCGCGCACCCGATAGATATGAAACTATCGACAAGGACTACAAATATAGCAGCAGAGGGTATAAATCTGTGGAGCCTACACCCCAGCACAAGTTCTTGGCTGTAGCCACGGGGCTACTCCCATCGGAACGCTGTTCGCGTCCCGATGAATTTTTATCAAAAAGAACAAATGAGTGAGTATATTTCGAGTTACATAGATAACTCTACATATACTCCCATCGGGAAGACAAAATAAGTCATCAAATATGACTCGATAAAATGTGCTATTCCAATGCCGAAAAGCACTCGACAATATATTCTCGAGCGCTAAAAGTCGCGAATAAATCTCTGAATGCCGCAAAACTTTGCGAAGGTAAGACCCCAGATCCGTTCGAGCGGCGTGGCACCGTCTCCGACGCGGATTGCTACTTTTTTCCGTATCAACAGATACGAAGAAAAATCCTAACGACGCGTTAGGTACCCGATAAATTATGACTGGGACTCGACAGAATGGTAAGACCTTACTTGCCGAAGTTTACACAGATCCCGAGATCATGTCCAGGGACGTGATCTTGAAGTAGGTTTTTACGGATTGCCACTAGAGCAGTTAACTAGTACCTGATCCGTCAGATGAACTAGCCCCAACTACCGTTATCCCCGTACAAAATAATATTTGCATATCGAAACATTATGTAATGAGTAAAGTTGGAGATTTTCCCTGATTCTTCGATTCAAGAAAAATCTCGGGGGCTACTGGCATCCCCAATGGGCCTGCCAAAGATGGTACCCGGGGTTTACTGAAGGCCCAGAACTCGAAGATTAAGAAGACTCGGAAGCCATTTAGGGATTTGATGACCCACAAGTATAGGGGATCGCAACAGTCTTCGAGGGAAGTAAAACCCAAATTTATTGATTCGACACAAGGGGGTAAAGAATACTTATAAGCCTTAACAACTGAGTTGTCAATTCAGCTGCACCTGGAAAGCACTAGTAACAGGGGTGATATGAAAGTAGCAGTAATATGAGAGCAGAGTAACAGTAACACAGTAGCAGTAATAGCAATATGAGAGCAATGGCACCAGAGAATAGTTGATACTACTTCCAATGACATGTAGAACAAGTATATAATGATGCGAGGTGGACCGGGGTTCCCAGCTATCTACACTAGTGGCAACTCTCCAATAACAAGTGTTGGGTGAACAAATTACAGTCGGGCAATTGATAGGATTGAAATAGCATTAAAACAGAATATCAAGATCATTAATCATGTAGGCATGTTTTCCAATAATAGTCGTACGTGCTCGCAATGAGAAACTTGCACAACATCTTTTGTCCTACCAGCCGGTGGCAGCCGGCCTCAAGGGAAACTATGGATATTAAGGTACTCCTTTAATAGAGCACCGAGCAAAGCATTAACTCCGTGAAAACATGTGTCCCTCACATCACCGCCATCCCTCCGGTTGTCCGATTTCTGTCACTTCGGGGCCTTTGGTTCAACAGACATGTGCATACAACTTGTAGATACAATCTAAGCAATAATTATAGAGCTCAAATCTAAGATCATGCCACTCGGGCCCTAGTGACAAGCATTAAACACAACAAGATTGCAGCAACAATAACTTCATAAACTTTGTAGATAGACCATCATAACGTAACAATCCATCGGATCCCGACAAACACAACACCGATTACATCAGATGAATCTCAATCATGTAAGGCAGCTCATGAGATCATTGTATTGAAGTACATGGGGGAGAGAATACCAACTAGCTACAGCTAGAACCCGTAGTCCATGGGGGAACTACTCACGGAGCATGATGGAGGCGATGGCGTTGATGGAGATGGCTTCCGGGGCACTTCCCCGTCCGGCAGGTGCCGGGACAGAGACTTCTGTCCCCGAATTGGAGTTTCACGATGGTGGCGGCGCCCCTGGAGTTTTTCTGGAGTTTCGTCAAGAGGTACGGTGTTTTTAGGTCGAAGGGATTTTATAAAGAGGCGGCAGGGGGCACTGGGGGCTCCACACCCGGCGCCGCGTGCCAGCCGCGCCGCCCTATGGTGTGGTGGCCCTCTGGCCCCTCCTCCGGCTCTTCGGTGTTCGGAGCCTTCCGGGAAAAATAGGAGGTTTGGTCTTCGTTTCGAATTCCGAGAATATTGCCCGAACAGCCTTTCTGAACCAAAAACAGCAGAAAGAGAACTGCATGGTGGCATCTTGTTAATAGGTTAGTTAAACGCATAAAAACATCATAAAGTGCAAGCAAAACATGTAAGTATTGTCATAAAACAAGCATGGAACGACAGAAATTATGGATACGGCGGGGACGTATCAGCATCCCTGTTAGTTCTGCCGTCCCGAGGTAAACGATAAAAAGAATAATTTCTAGTGACATGCTACTTACATATCCTTGATCATACTATTACAAAGCATATGAAATGAATGAAGTGACTCAAGGCAATGATCTATAGTTGCTAACAAATAGATAACATATTGCAAAACTTTTCATGAAGAGTACTTTCAAGACAAGTATCAAAAGTTTTGCACAAGAGTTAACTCATAAAGCAATAAGTTCAAAGTAAAGGCATCGAAGCAACACAAGGAAGATATAAGTTTCAGCGGTTGCTTTCAACTTAACATGCATATCTCATGGATAATTGTCAACACAAAGTAATATGATGAATGCAAATAAGCAAGTATGTAAGAATCAATGCACAATTGACACAAGTGTTTGCTTCTAAGATGGAAGGAAGTAGGTAAACTGACTCAACATAAAGTAAAAGAATGGCCCTTCAAAGAGGAAAGCATCGATTGCTATATTTGTGCTAGAGCTTTGGTTGTGAAAACATAAAGAGAGCATAAAAGTAAAGTTTTGAGAGGTGTTTGTTGTTGTCAACGAATGGTAGTGGGCACTCTAACCCCCTTGCCAGACAAACCTTCAAAGAGCGGCTCCCATTTTATTTTATTTTTGGGTGGCACTCCTTCCAACCTTTCTTTCACAAACCATGGCTAACCGAATCCTCTGCCTGCCAACAATCTCATACCATGAAGGAGTGCCTTTTTATTTTAGTTTTATTATGATGACACTCCTCCCCACCTTTGCTTTCTCAAGCCATGGCTAACCGAATCCTTCGGGTTCCGTCCAACAATCACATACCATGGAGGAGTGTCTATTTTTGTTAATTAATTTGGGACTGGGAATCCCATTGCCAGCTCTTTTTGCAAAATTATTGGATAAGCGGATGAAGCCACTAGTCCATTGGTGAAAGTTGCCCAACAAGATTGAAAGATAAACACCACATACTTCCTCATGAGCTATAAAACATTGACACAAATCAGAGGTGATAAATTTTGAATTGTTTAAAGGTAGCACTCAAGCAATTTACTTTGGAATGGCAGGAAATACCATGTAGTAGGTAGGTATGGTGGACACAAATGGCATAGTGGTTGGCTCAAGGATTTTGGATGCATGAGAAGTATACCCTCTCGATACAAGGCTTAGGCTAGCAAGGTTATTTGAAGCAAACACAAGTATGAACCGGTACAGCAAAACTTACATAAGAACATATTGCAAACATTATAATACTCTACACTGTCTTCCTTGTTACTCAAACACTTTTACCAGAAAATATCTAGACCTTAAGAGAGACCGATCATGCAAACCAATTTTAACAAGCTCTACGGTAGTTCTCCACTAATAGGTTTAAACTACATGAAAAAACTTAATCATGATCTACTTGAGAGCTCAAAACAATTGCCAAGTGTCAAATTATTCAAGACATTATGAGGCATTTTCTATTTCCAACCAAATACCAATAAGTATTGTAGCTTCCAACTTTTATCATTGAACATTAAAAGTAAAACGAAGAACAAGTGTTCATATGAAAAAGCGGAGCGTGTCTCTCTCCCAAACAAGGATTGCTAGGATCCATCTTTATTCAAACACAAACAAAAATAAAAACAAACAGACGCTCCAAGTAAAGCACATAAGATGTGACCGAATAAAAATATAGTTTCAATAGAAGAAACCTGATAAGTTGATGAAGAAGGGGATGCCTTGGGCATCCCCAAGCTTAGACGCTTGAGTCTTCTTGAAATATGCAGGGATGAACCACGGGGCATCCCCAAGCTTAGACTTTTCACTCTTCTTAATCATATATCATCCTCTCTCTTGACCCTTGAAAACTTCCTTCACACCAAACTTCTCATAAACTTCATTAGAGGGGTTAGTACTCAAAAAAAAACTTTAATCCACCTTGGCCCTGTAGTGACACATTGAAAGAACTCAATAAAACATTAGCTACAGCTCTCCACGTCTAGAAAGCCTCACTTAAAGTCCACAAGAGACAATGCAAAAAACAGAGACAGAATCTGCCAAAACAGAACAGCCAGTAAACACGAATTTTAAAATGGTACTTCCGTTGCTCAAATCAGAAAACTCAAAACTAATGAAAGTTGCGTACATATCTGAGGATCACGCACGTAAATTGGCAGATTTTTCTGAGTTTCCTACAGAGAAATAAGCCCAGATTCGTGACAGATAGAAATCTGTTTCTGCGCAGAAATCCAAATCTAGTATCAACCTTCATTAGACACTTACACAACAAAACACAAAACTAAGATAAGGAGAGGTTGCTACAGTAGTAAACAACTTCAAGACACAAATATAAAACAAATTACTGTAGCAAAATAACACATGGGTTATCTCCCAAGAAGTTCTTTCTTTATAGCCATCAAGATGGGCTCAGCAGTTTAATGATGCACTCGCAAGAAATAGTATTTGAAGCAAAAGAGAGCATCAAGAGGCAAATTCAAAACACATTTAAGCCTAACATGCTTCCTATGAAAAGGAATCTTGTAAATAAACAAGTTCATGAAGAGTAAAGTAACAAGCAAAGGAAGATAGAACAAGTGTAGCCTCAAAAATTTCAGCACATAGAGAGGTGTATTAGTACCATGAAAATTTCTACTACCATATTTTCCTCTCTCATAATAATTTTCAGTAGCTTCATGAATAAACTCAACAATATAACTATCACATGCAGCATACTTTTCATGATTTCCAAACACATAATTTTTATCAATCTCAAGAATAGTGGAATTAAAACTTTCAAACTTACTTTTATTAATAATACAACAAGGTAGGTGATCAATCTCAATAGATATGGGACTCATAGAATAAGTCAAGAACTCTCCAATCCCATTTTCATTAGTAGTACAATTAATATTATCAAGTAACATAGGACCATCATCTAGAGCTTTATCATAAACATTTGCCAAGCAAAATTCTTTAGTACCATGCATTTCGACATCATGCACAAACAAAGCATTATCATAAGATTTATCAAAGTAGCATGGATTATCATATATAACAGTAGCATAATCATTCTCACAAGTATTACTCATAGGTACTATTTCAAGAGAATCCACAGGAACATAACATTCAACCTCTTTCGGTAAGCATGGAGGACAATCAAATAGTGTAAGAGATAAAGAGTTACTCTCATTAGAAGGTTGACATGGGTAGCTAATCCATTCTTCCTCCTTTTGTTCGTCGCTCTCTTCTTCTTTTTCATCCAATGAGCTTTCAAGTTCATCAATTTCCTCCTCTTTTTATCCAATGAGCTTTCAGGTTCATCAATTTCTTCTTCCACATTCCTGCAAATTGTGAGTGCATTCTTGTGCATTAATGTGTCTCTCTTTATAATCAAGGATATAAGGATTCCTACTGTAGCATTCTATGCAAGAATTAAGGATAGTAGAGACATAATCTTTAAGGCCCTTACAAACAACACAAGTTTCATAATTCTCAACCATGAAGGATTCTATCTAGAGGCTCCCATAAATAAGACAAATTGTTCTACCTCTTCGAACCCATAATGAATATAGCAATTCCGATTATAGTTCTTAATTAAAAATTCCTCACTAAAGCCACATTGAAATTTAAGATGTTTAGTATCCCGTTGAGAGCAACAGTTTATATTATGGCGTTCAAGCAAGATTTCAGCAATTGTATTCAATTTGTCTATCATAGCACTCATTATTTTACCGTTTCTTGATTCTCTATAATTATTATAACATTCTATAAGCTCCAAGTAGGTTGTTGGTTCTCCCATAACAGCAGTTTTTTATTTTTAGGTTTTTCAAATTTTTATGGATTTTCGGGTATGTAGGGAAAATAAAACAAGACAAAAATAAACTAGACAAAAGTAAACTAAGCGAAGTAAAACTAGACAGAAATAAACTAAGCACAAATAAACTAGACAGAAATAAACTAGCAAGACAAAATAAGATAAAAGCAGAGAGAGAGGTAGAGTGTACTCCCAGGTGAACTTATGAGTAGAGCTATGCCTCCCCGAGCGCCAGAAAATAGTCTTGATGACCCACAAGTATAGGGGATCGCAACAGTCTTCGAGGGAAGTAAAACTCAAATTTATTGATTCGACACAAGGAGGTAAAGAATACTTATAAGCCTTAACAACCAGTTGTCAATTCATTGCACTGAAAAGCACTAGTAACAGGGGTGATGTGAAAGTAGCAGTAATATGAGAGCATAGTAACATACACAGCAGCAGTAATAGCAATATGAGAGCAATGGCACCAAGAATAGTTGATACTACTTCCAATGACATGTAGAACGAGTATATAATGATGCGAGGTGGACCGGGGTTCCCAACTATCTACACTAGTGGCAACTCTCCAATAACAAGTGTTGGGTGAACAAATTACAGTGGGCAATTGATAGGATTGAAATAGCATTAAAACAGAATATCAAGATCATTAATCATGTAGGCATGTTTTCCAATAATAGTCGTACGTGCTCGCAATGAGAAACTTGCACAACATCTTTTGTCCTACCAGCCGGTGGCAGCCGGCCTCAAGGGAAACTACTGGATATTAAGGTACTCCTTTTAATAGAGCACCGGAGCAAAGCATTAACACTCGTGAAAACATGTGTCCCTCACATCACCGCCATCCCCTCCGGTTGTCCCGGCCTTTGGTTCCGGACAGTGACATGTGCATACAACTTGTAGATACAATCTAAGCAATAATTATAGAGCTCAAATCTAAGATCATGCCACTCGGGCCCTAGTGACAAGCATTAAACACAACAAGATTGCAGTAACAATAACTTCATAAACTTTGTAGATAGACCATCATAACGTAACAATCCATCGGATCCCGACAAACACAACACCGATTACAGATGAATCTCAATCATGTAAGGCAGCTCATGAGATCATTGTATTGAAGTACATGGGGGAGAGAATACCAACTAGCTACAGCTAGAACCCGTAGTCCATGGGGGAACTACTCACGGAGCATGATGGAGGCGATGACGTTGATGGAGATGGCTTCACGGGCACTTCCCGTCCGGCAGGGTGCCGGACAGAGACTTCTGTCCCCCGAATTGGAGTTTCGCGATGGTGGCGGCGCCCCAGTCTTTCTGGAGTTTCGTCAAGAGGTACGGTGTTTTTAGGTCGAAAGGGATTTTATAGGCAAAGAGGCGGCGCGGGGGCACTGGGGCTCCACACCACAAAGCCGGGCGGCCTGGCCAGGCCGCGCCGCCTATGGTGTGGTGGCCTCCCCCTTCTCTTCTTCGGTGTTCTGGAGCCTTCGGGAAAAATAGGAGGTTTGGTCTTCGTTTCGTCGAATTCGAGAATATTGCCCGAACAGCCTTTCTGAACCAAAAACAGCACAGAACCACAGTGGCATCTTGTTAATAGGTTAGTTCCGGAAAACGCATAAAAACATCATAAAGTGCAAGCAAAACATGTAAGTATTGTCATAAAACAAGCATGGAACGACAGAAATTATGGATACGCCGGGGACGTATCAGCATTAGGAAAGATAGTTTGTATTAGGAAAGATAGAGATTTGTAATCTTACGGGTTGGGTACGAAATCCTCCCGAATTCTGAATTTGTGATTACGAAACCCTCGGCTCCACCTCTATAAGGGGGAGTCGAGGGACGAAGAAAGGATCGAATCATCGTCAACATAACCCTAGTTTTCATAATCGTCGAGTACTTTTCGGCTGAACCTTCGAGATCTACTTGCCCTCTACTTCTAGCAAAACCCTAGTCTACAATCTGTAGGCATTGACAAGTTAATCCTTTGTCAGGGACCAATCTATGTGGATACTATGTTTGTGAGATGATCCGGAGATACACCTCTGAGCGGGTTTCGTGTGAGAACAACATCAAGAGGAATAACCTCCGGAAGACGCTTAGTCTAGAAGCTCGCTTCCGACCACTTCAAGAGGAACTAGCTGGATGGATCGCGAAGGAAGTCATCGATCCTAGAGGAGAACACTATGTAGAGGACGTAGAACTTCATATGCAGTAAATCATATGTATGGAAACTTGTTCAAAATTGTATATGGTCATCCGATATTGAATATATATTTTCAATTCCTCTTGAATTCTTTTTGGTTCTAATTTCAAATTTGTTTGAAATTGTACGTTCATATGCATGTATATGTAGTACCGTAGAATATGTGAAACTCCTTCAAAATTAAAATAAAACAGAAAAGAAAATAAAACAATACAAACTAAAAAGAAACCAGGTTTAGGGGGCTAAAACCCTAAACCTGCGGCGGCCTTTAGTCGCGGTTGGCCAGAGAACCGCGACTAAAGGTCCTCCGCCCGGCTGCGGCGGCCACGTGGAGGCGCCTTTAGTCGCGGTTCGTAAGAACCGCGACTAAAGGTGTGGGCTTTAGTCGCGCTTGCTTGGTCGCGGTTGCGCAACCGCGACCAATGGCAGTTGCGAACCGCGACCGAAGCCGTTTTTTCCACCAGTGGGTGGAGATGCATGCATCCGGCATCCTGCAGGCAGCTAGAGCACGGGCAGCGTGGCGCCGTCAAGGGCCACCAAGCCAAGCTCCAGTCACCCGCAGCCCATCCTGATGGAGTCGGAGGGGAAGCGAAAGTCCTCTAGCAGAGAGCGTGCGCCATCTCCACGATGCCGATGAGAAAGAGAGGGCTAAGAGCATCTCCAGTCGCGTCCCCCAAAAGCGTTTCCTAAAGGGATTTTGGGACGCGCCGGACAGGAAATGTGTTCCAGCCGCGTCCCCCAAAGCCCATTTTTATCCGGCGCGCCCTGATACGGTGTCCGGCGCCCGAGCCCGTCCCCGTCCCACAGGGGACGCACCGGGGACGGCGGACACACCGAAAGCGAGGCTCCCACATGTCGCGACTATTTGCATAAACCGTTGGTTCGCGCCTCTTTCTCGTCGCTCCTTCCTTCCCGCGCCTCCCACCCCACCGCCGCCGCCGGATTTCCCGGTCGTTGGGCGTCTGATCTCCGAGAGTCGGCACCGCGACGCGGCCGGCTCCCGCCGCCGTGCCGCCGCCGCGCGCCGGCCGAGAACGCGCCGTCAAATCCGCCCCACCTCCACGCACGAAGGTGCTCGACGACTTGCCAGGTAGGCGCGATTGGCCGCTATTTGTTGCGCCGTCTGCCTCGGCGCAATTTTAACCATTGATTTTGCTTTAGCCATGGACAGCGACGATGAGATGGTTGCCCTGCTGCTGGAGGACGAGCAAGCCTTCGACGACGACCTGCGGGAGCATTTGCTGATCATCGCGTCCCTCCAAGACATGCTTGACGCTGAGGCGGAGAAGAGGAAGAGGCCGCACCGCGGAGGATCAAGGCCGGGAAGAAGGAAGTCGAAGCCCCGACAGAGGATGGAGGGGCATGCCATGCTGCACAACGACTACTTCGCCGACGAGGCAACACATGCCGACAATTTTCGGCGCCGGTACAGGATGAGCAAGGGCCTGTTCATGAATATCCTCCACGGCGTTCGAGAGTTCGACCCCTACTTCAAGCTCAAGGTCCATGCTGTAGGCGTTCTCGGGTTCTCGTCCATTCAGAAGTGCACCGCCGCCATGAGGATGCTTGCATACGGAGCACCTGCCGATACACAGGACAACTACCTTCGCATGAGTGAGTCTACTGCCATTGAGTGCATGTACAAGTTTTGCCGAGCTGTGGTGGGAAAGTTTGGCAAATACTACTTGAGAGGGCCAACTGAGGAAGAGACTGCAAGGATCATGGCACAAAATGCTGCCAGAGGATTCTGGAATGCTTGGAAGCATCGATTGCATGCACTGGGCATGGAAGAACTTCTCGTTTGCTTGGAAAGGTATATACAAAGGGCGTCATGGATATTGCAGTGTGGTGCTTGAAGCTGTGGCAGATTATGATATGTGGATTTGACATTCTTTCTTTGGCATGGCGGATCACACAATGACATCAACGTGTTGCAGCGGTCTCCGGTGTTCAGCAGACTAGTGGAAGGGCATGCTCCACCATGCATCTATGAGATCAATGGCCACCAATATACCAAAGGCTATTATCTAGCCCATGATATATATCCAAAATGGGCCACTTTTGTCAAAACAATCTCGAATCCATCTGGTCTGGAGAATTCCCACTTTGCTACGCGACAGGAGGCTTGCAGGAAGGATGTCGAGCGGGCATTTGGTATGCTTCAAGCACAATTTGCCATTGTCCGGTACCCTGCTCTAAGCTGGTCTCACGACCAAATGTGGGAGGTGATGCAGGCTTGTGTGATCATGCACAACATGATCATCGAGGATGACCGCAACAATCATGCGAGGACACATGTTGGTCCCTATGAGTGTCAGGCCCTCTCTTGGAGGTTGATCATGAGTTGCCTGCAGATTTTGGATTTTCTCGCTATGCACGCAGAGATCCGTGACAACAATGTTCATGATCAACTTCAAGCTGATCTCGTTGAGCATTTGTGGAGGATCAAAAGAAATACCGTGGCACCTTGATGTAGCATCTAGCCCTATTTATTATATTTGTTTACTTGTTTTATTGTTTGTTGTAATTTAATTTGAAAACAATCCTCGCAAACATTTTTATTCATATGCTACATTTGATAAATGGTTATGTGTTAAAAAAGTATTTTAAATGTTTGGGGGCGGCGTTTGGGGGACGCGGCTGGGGAGCGACGTCCCCCAAACGCGGCACGAACAAAACACGTCCCCCAAACGCTCAATCCGACGCGGTTTGGGGGACGCGGCTGGAGATGCTCTAAGTGAGCCGTCCAGGTCAAGAACCCTCATGGGGTTGCCGTGCTCCTCCACAATATTGGATCAATTCAGGAGGAACACGAACATGGTGGCACCTTCACCGTCTTCTTGGTCACGGTAGAGGGCCTTGAAGTGCGCTCAAGCAAATGAAACGGCGAGACTACAGTTTATAATCTGCAAATGGCACATCACGTGATAGGGACACTTACCACCAAAGCTAACTGGTTAGTTTGTTTGTTCCAGCATAAATCAAAAGGATTTCAATAGGAAAAATCAAAACAAAACCATTTGTGATGCTAAACTCGAGCACATTATTCATTTGACAACAGTAAGTTATCTCCAGCACTAGTATTTGACACCACTAGGACATGGCACATAATGTGCTATTCTCACAGATAAATGCATGATCCAGCTTAAATAATACTAGTACAACAAATAGTATATATAGTTCCACAGCTGGCTCAACTTTACGAGCAAAAAGCACTAGTAGAACGCCTCCAAAAGAGTGTCCAGTGCCAGCTAAAGTCCAGATCCTCCCATCCGCCTCCAAAAGAAGTGTCCAGTGCCATGGAAACTTACAGGCTACAAATATTGCAGAGCTTATACTAATAATACGGCATGCATCCATCAGAAGGAGACTGCAAAGCAGCATCTGGTATGGAAGGGTTCCCTGTCACGTAAGGAGCGCGTGATACGGTCCACAGGTTCGAGTCTCACTGGCTTCATTCCATTGCTGGGTGTTCTTTTAGTCTTAACCTGGACAATGGTGATCTGCACATCATGCTTGGGTGGTAAATATCCACCTAGCATAGACATAATCGAGATGAGAGTGAGTGAGAGAGAGAGATGAGAGTGAGTGAGATGAGAGTGAGTGAGAGAGAGAGAGCTATTCACCTTGCACCACGTAAAACAAAATAGCACCAGATTCCACATCTTTGCCAGCATAATCCAAGCACATGTCATAATTCACACCCTCTACGAGCCATGAGAATCGTAGAAAGATCGGCTGGCTGAGGTACACAGAATGATCTTTATGAAGTAGTTGATATGCAGCAAGCCCTCCATCTCTGCATGTGTAGATAAAGCCATCGACAAATACACATCTACCATTTAACAAACAGTCTGGGAAAGCCCTTGGCAGTCGGTCATTGAATGCGGCCCAAGGCATGACGACGCGCCATTGTTTTGCACCCAGGTCAAACAGAAGGCACGAACCTGTGACAGCATCCCAAAGTAGAAAGGAATGATCAGTCACTTGTACATATCCAGATATCACAACCTTCCTGCGGAGAACATGCGACTGATCTGTCTTGCAAGGCAACCACGTGGTGGATCCACCATCTGTGGACACTTTCTGATGGAAAACTTGCAGACTATCAGTAAGAGCAATGGTCTCTCCACCAACTCTGATAACCATAACGAAAGGATCAGCACTAGGCCACCGTACAGGTAGCTTGATAGTCGTCCGGTCCTTGTTCAGATTAAACTCAAGCATGAAGTCTCTTGTGCACGAGACTGCCTGTATTTTTGAGCCACTATGAATAAAGTGCCAATTGTCATCACCATCATCTGCAGAATAACGCGGTTCGAGAGGCACGCCATTGTCTCCTTCTAACAGTAAACTCTCATCCATGACGCCCGTAGGATATATAACTGGTTGTGAGCCAATTTGGCAAATGATAAACAGATTGTTCTTGATAGTTGTTGTAGCGGGCTTCAGAGGGACAACAGGACGACCTGAAAAACTGACTTGGCTTTGCATTGAAGCAGGGTCATCCAGCATGCTGTGAGTCGGTCCCCAGGGTGGCACTGCCGAGAAGCGGTGCTGCGGCGGGAGGGGGCATTCGCGGGCAATGTGACCATCGCCGCCGCAGAGAAAGCACAGTCGTGGGTCGTTTTTCGGTGTAAAATACTGTCTACATGGAAGAAAGAAAACATGTCATGCGCTCACCAGGAGGAATTTGCTGAGATGTAAGCTAGGTTAAACATGAAGCTAAATTAGGATCAAGCAAGACAACTATTAGAAAGTGCCTGCAAAATTACTGATGTTTTGAGGCACTTTTGGATAGAGCCGCCAAAAATCAGTCCATAACATAATAGATAGTGCACAACAGTACAAAACTAGTCATACTAATCATTTCAAAGAGCATACCAATGCAAAAACAGTCATAATAAACCACTGTTAACTATACTTTGGAACTGCTAGCAACAGAGTCCAAGGGCCTTCAACCCAAATAAGCTCTATAAAAAAATCCTAAGAAATAGAATACTGAACCAGAAGGGCATATTCTGCTGTAGTAATGGACAATTTGCAAAAGGGGGCCAAACTCAACAAATGGGACTGGTCTGAATTCAATATGAAGAAGAAAAATGCAAGCGGCAGTTAAATTGTAGAGCAGTCAGACATGTTGATCAATACCAAAAGTAGACAATACGACAAACGTAACAGGGTATTGATTGTGAAGGCTTAAAGGTCTCTTGCTAGTAGATCAAGGATTCAGCACTTGTGCTGCTGCCACAACTAGATGTCAATAGGGGTACAAAAAAGTAGACGGTGAACAGAGAGGGGATCAAACATGAAGCAAAATTCAGACGAAGCAAGACCTGCAACAATCAAGCATCTTGGAGGGGTGGTCAATGTCCTGAGAACTAGCAAGATCCTCCTGCCCTTCATAGTGTTGGAGCAGCGCCACCGGAGAGTCCTTGTCCTCGTACTCCCTAATTGATGGATGATTAGTTGACAGACAAATATATATAGGCAAGACGACCAAATAAATGCTCAAGAAACTAGCTACTCCATAGAGAAAATGCTTACAGTAGAAAGCAGAATTCCTGTTGTCTTGGATTGGGCACCATGTCTACCCGGCGGAAAGATGAGTGCAGCACCTGTATCCCTCCCTGAGCCGGGTCGCGGAGATGGAAGGTGGTGACGATGGCATGTAGGTTGCCACAGTAGCATGGTGGAGCCGAACCGAGGCTGATCCAGACGGAGCACATGAGGCGGTCATGGTCGAGACGGGTGAGGAAGCCGTAGCCTTTGCAGGAATTGAAAGGACATACGGAATCGATTGTGATGGGCGGGTCCAGCTGCCCGAGCTGCTGCCTCCCCTGATCATCCTGGTAGAAGGTGAGATTGTAGGCGTAGATGGTGTTGTTGCGGAGCATGTAGACGGCCTTGTCTTGCTCGATGTACACGCCCTGACCAAGGATGGGGACGTAATCTGTAGACCTTGTCGCGTCCATGGGCACCAGGGTCCAGTCGCCGGAGTCGGGGGCAAAGGTGAAGAAGAGGCCGTCTTGGTTGAAGGAGACGAGGATCAGCGCAGCGTCGGGGAGCACGGCGTATCCCTGGAGGAACCAGCTGCCCCACGGCGAGTACTGGTCGTGTACGTATGGCCTCGCCAAGGTGTGGCCGACCTGCTGCCATCCGTCCCCGGGGACGAGCCGTCGCATGAGCACGCTGAAATTGTGGCCTTTCTCGATGGAAGACAGAGCCCACAAGTGGTCGGCGGCGGAGATGGGTATGCTACGACAGGCCGCTTCAATCTCTGGCAGATGCAGCTCCAACGGGATGCTCGTCGCCGGGTCCTCGGTGTTGGTATGCGGTTGCAGAGTTAGATGCAGGGCCAGGGGCTTCTCATCGTAGGCCTGGTGCAGAACGCAGAGCGAGCGGCCGTCGGGGGTCATGGCGGCTGCGCTGCCGCTGAACCAGCGCCCAGGCGGCACGTCGATGTCGTGGAAGGACTCGAGCGCGTCGTCGCTCCGGCCGAGGATCCGCCCGGACCGTGCCACGCGGAGGCGTTTCAGGCGTAGGACGGCGCCCTGCATGACTCCGACGAGCAGCGACCAGGCGGGGCTGTGGTCGGCGCCGGCGGGCATGCAGTGGTAGTCCCTCCCGGGGGCGACGCGGGGGGTCCGCGGCGAGCCGTACCTATGCCAATAGCACGCGCAATCTCGCACGATGCAGACGAACTTCCCAACTTCCACCTCCTCCTTCTCCTGCTCCTCCTCCGACGTCATCAACCACTCTTGCTCCCCCTCCGCCGCCATTATCGACCTAGGGATTTGCCCTTTCCTTCTTTCTTCCACGGGGGTCCGATTTAAAAGAAGTATAGGTAAACAAACCTCACAAGTTTGGTAAAACGGAGAGACCCCCGGTTTAGCTGGGCCTGGGCAGCTCTGTGCGCACCCTCCACTGCACTGACTCGTCGTCCCCAACCTGCTCGACCACGACCGACCTGCTCCGCCACCCCGATCTACTCGCATTCCCCCACGCCAAGGCAACCAACCCCCGCGCGGCACCACCGGAGAGTTTCCTTGCCGCCGCCGCCGCGGTTCCCCATGCGCCGCTCCACCATGCCCCAACTCCGAGTCACCAGTGTTCCCTGACCGCCGCCGTCACTCCACCGGTTCCCATGCTATAGAACTCGCCGCCGTGGAGAGGAGAGACAGCCGTAGGGTTCAGTGGAGGCGGCGGGGATTGACGGCGACCGGCGCCAGGTAAGAAGGGACCCTGGGCGTCGATTCCGCGCCAATTGGCTCAATTCCGTTGTCGGGGAGGTGCCAGACGACACGGCAAAGATGCCAGGACCGGCGGTTTGAGGCGGGATGGCCTGCAGCGAGCGCGCAGACTACGACGGCGGCGGTCCTGGCGGGCGAGGTCTGTGTAGTGTGTAGGTTACGGTTGGTCTTCGGGAGAAAAAGGATCCGGGTAGGTTGATGGTGATGAATCCAGTTCATGGGCTGATGCCCTACTAGGCCCAATATCATCTACTGGACTGGGTCAGTTTTAACTAGGCTAGTCCAATATGGGTCCAACAAGCAATATTACTTCTGGAAACCCTAGCCAACCAGCTGTGTTATATCCGCTCAAAAAAAAAAGCTGTGTTATATATGTGACGATATTGGGAACTTGTCTATAGTTGTTGTTTTTTTTTGGCCAAAAGTCCGTCAGTCTATTCATAATCCTTAACAGCAGTATAAGGAAATCCACAAATAATAAAAATTACAAAAAGGTCTTTGGACCACCTAGCGACGACTCCAAGCACTCGAACGAGTTGAAGACTCGCTGCCATTGTCGCCCCTCCGTCATTGAAGCCGGGCAGAGCTTGTCGTAGTAGGTCTTGACGTAGTAGACAGACATGAAGTCATTGTTGTGATGCTAAGTTGCATTTAGTTGGTATTCAATTGCATATTGTAGTTGGTAAGTTGTCCACTGGCAATTATGAAAGTTGCATACCTGTGTGAAGTTACATGCCATTGTTGTATACCTAGGAAGACACGAGGAGTGCACGAGCTCATGGCTGAGGAAGCCGATGCTCGGTTGCAGTTGCCCCAAGTGACGTCATGATTTGGGGGCCAACTCGAAACCCGATCCCTTTGGGGTTAGGAAACTTCACCACAACGGTAGACAAGTTCATCACATCGGTAGGCAATTTCGTTACAATGGTAGAGAAATAGGCCATAATGATAGGCAACTTTACCGTATTGGTAGGAAACTTCCCCATAACGATAGGCAACTAGGCTTCCTTGGCGTACCAACTACCAATGAAGTTCACACTAATTAAATATGTGCACCCACAATTAGTGCATTATATTTGATAAGTTTGGATTTCATGTTTGTACATTACAGTCTTTTCTGAAGTATATATCCCGTTACACAAGATACAAGGTTTTGTGTCCATGAAAATCCATTCAGCATGGAAGCACTAATTCACAGCCCACAGAAACATACTAGTATTTTTTTTAGATTGAAACTAATTTTTTTGTAATGGAAGCCAGATTAAGTTGCAGAGAAAGCAAAATTGAATATCATCAAAAAAAAATATGCGTGAAAGGCTGAAATTAACTTTGCTTAAGTTATTAGTTTCTTCAAAATGGAATTTGGTTTCTTAGCAAATCCAAGCGTGATTGGGGAGCACTTAATAGCATGTCCCATAATTAACGGGTCTATTGAGTATTTAATTATAACAACAGTTATTACGGAAGCATGCAAACAACAAGAATTTTGGCAAAATAAATACCCCTGATTAAGAATTAATACACGGCCCTTGAGACTACTCAGACTATTCATAGTGGGAGTAACATAGCTAGTAACATCACACACCCCAATGCATTTTGGTGACATGGCATGGCAATAAATGAAGAAAGAGAGTGAGGTGGTAACTAGCTATGTTACCATAACATCACACTTATCAAGACAAGATGAGTCTACAAATCTAATAAATATAACATGCATGACACCACATATAGTAACTATCCACTATGGAGGTAGTAACATAGAGTAGTAACATGCACCATGTTACTACTCTATGTTACTCCCCACTATGACTAGTCTCATAGTGGGAGTAACTTCACTAGTAACTAAGTGTCCAACTCAACAAATTTGCTTATGTGGCAGTAAGTTAATGAGGAGAGATGTGGATGGAGTAACATAGCTAGTTACTGTAACATCACACTTCCCAAGATACAATGAGTCTATAAGTTAATTAATGAAGACTTATATGATACTACTTTGATGTTACTAACCACTATGAAGGTAGTAACATAGAGTAGTAACATGTGCATGTTACTACTCTATGTTACTTCCCACTATGACTACTCTGAGTCCTTGCACTGCCAGTGCATAAAAATTATATCATTAGAAATTAGAATATCTAAACTTTCTAATGATATATGTTTTGTAATGTATATTTTTATATTACGTTGATCAAATTTACTACCTGAAATACGCGACGGCTTTATAATCCCTAACGAAGATAGTATTGTATAACCAAATATACCGTCGTTTGGTTTCGTCCATCTTTGTGCTAATCGTCCCTGGAGTATAAAAAATTACTACTCACAATGCCACCGAGCAGTGAAAGACCGTTTCATGGCTTCATAAAAAACTAGTAGATGATACCACGCGGGGCATTGCTGCGGGTCTTTAAATAGCCTCAAGTGTCCGATCACAGCTGGGAAACTTCACCTCCTATGTCAAGGAAAAACAAGATGGCATGTTTGGCTGCCAATGACGGTGGATTCGTTGCGGCAGGAGCAGGGAAGCTTATTAACAGTCGAAGTGCAGTGCAAGCTGAAGCCAACACGTGAAAAGACCCCGAAAGGTCTAGTCGGTGCTTTCATTAAAGACAGTGTCATTACAGTCTACAGAAGAACCCACGAAATGAATGAAATGCGTGTGGCTAGCCTGGGTGATTTTTGAATCTGACTGCTCCACTCTGGTAACTGCGATCAAGCAGGGACGCCACAATCTGCCTGATTTTTTTTTTTAAACAGATAAGGCCACGAACGGCCTGGAAGCTTCATTAGACGGTGGGAACAATTACAAATAGGACCTTGGCTTTGGAAACAATAGCACAAGAGTCCAGAGATCTTACAAAAAGGAACCCAGAAAGATAAAAAAGAAAGCAATCGGGTCCTTCTTCTCCACCGTGTCGACTGGATCTTTGGCCATGGTCGCTAGCAGCGACGCCGGGGACAACACCACTTGGTTCGTCGCCAGGACGGATCACCACGCCAAGATCGAAGATCTTCTCCTTCAGCACTTCGGCCTGGAGGAAGTAGAGACTCCCCGGAGCAAATTCTTCCGAGGTGCGGAGAGGCCCCCTTGGCCAAAAAGAGCAGCGGCTGACGGCGCCGACGCTTGATATCTGCCGCAAATAACGAGCTTCCAACGCTGTGAGTACCGCACGCTCACTCATGTGCCTCTTGACTCCAGATCGGCAAGCCCTGGGGCTGTGACCCTCCTGTCTATCTCCACGACCACAAGGAGGAGGAAGAACAGCCCAAGAACTCACCGCATCCAGAGCCAAAGAGAAGAATCTAGATCTCTGCTCCGCCGGGGAGAGCACACAGCACAGCTTCTGCTCCTCGCCTCCACGGCCGGCCAGAAGAAGCTCCGCCACGCACCGCAGAAAGCATCGTCCCTCCCCCTCGCCTCCATGGCCGGCCAGGGGGGCTCCGCTTCACAGCTCCTCAGCAGCAACAGCAGCTCCGCAGCAACTACTTTATTATCGGAGACGGTGGCTCTCTCCTCGCTCCTATTCTCCGACCACCGGAGACATAGCCGCAGGGATAAGAACCCTAATCCCCAGATCTTGCTGCCTAGATCTGAGACACAGCTCCAAGACGCCACTAGGGAACGAAAACTAGGAGAAGACCCTACATATATATAGTCGGCGCTGTCTCCTCTCCATCTCCGGCCAGCTATTCTGGCGGAGAGGAGGAAGGAGCAGCCCGGGAAAGAAGAGGAGGGGAGCAGCTACTGTAGAGGCTTGGGAGCAGGTTGGGGGAGAAATGAGCGTCAAAAAATATTATTCACTTAATCTGCCTGATACAGGAGTCCTCTTTCGTGAGGCCAGAAGTTTGAGCCGACTGCATTTTGATAGTGTAGAATTTTGTTTTCTGTCGACGCAAATGTAATAAAGCAGCTCATAGTCTGGCACAGTTTGGCTACCAGGACAACGCCTATTTCATCCAGTTGGATGGACGTTGATCCAGATTTTGTAAGTGGTTTTGTTCGCTATGCAACACGTTTAAAGTGGAAAGAAATTTCCAGTTCAGAAAAGAAAGGTGAGACATGTGACTTTGTGAAGAAACAAAGTACTAGGGAGAGGTTGATATTGGGATTCATCAGCCAGCAACGTCTCACAATGTTAACAAGGTAATATTAAATAGAAGTTAACAAAAAAAAAGGCAAATGACCCACAATATCACGGAAAAAAATCAAGATATCTCACGTTATTTTATATAGAGAGAGCCTAACATCGGGGATCCAGCAGCATCCATCAACGTTTAAAAGGTAAAATAAAACAAAACGATCGAAAAAGGCAGGTATCTCATAATATCACGGGTAAAAAATAATCGAGATATCACACGTTCTTCCATATAGTGGCTGACATATGGGACCCATCATCTTGCAGCATCTCTCAAGGTTTAAAAGGTAAAATCAAACAAAAGGAAACATAATATCACGAGTAAAACTAATCAAGGTATCATATGTTTCTTGTACATAGAAACTGATATCTAGGACCCATCAGCCTGCTGTGTCCCTAAACATTTAAAGGTGAAACCAAACGAAAGAGATAAAAAAGTAAGTATCTCGCAATATTAATGGTAAAGTATAATCGAGATATCACATTTCTCTTGTACATAGAGGCTGACATCTGAGACCCATCAGCAGCGTCCCTTACCGCTAACAAAGGCGGTAGGGGATCGAAAGAAAATGTCAAGTATCTAGAAATTTAGGGGTAAAAAATAATCCAAGAGAATAAACATCTATTCTTCAGATAGGTTGACATATGGGATCCATCAGCTAGCAGCATCCTCAACGTTAACAAGGCGGATGGGGATCGAAAGAAAAATCAAGTAGCCAGAAATCACAAGTAAAAAAATAAATTCAAAAAAAAAGAAATATTTATTGGTCAGAGAGGCTAACATATGGAACCCATCAACCAACATTGCCCTCAAGGCCTCAACATTAACAAGGCGACAGAGGTAAATCCTAATCAACTTAGTAATCATGCTGGTGGTAAATCCGGAACTCCCTAAGAACACTTCACCCCCTTGAGTTTCATTCATTCTACCAACGATAGCACAGTCTCCATTTGCTTTACTTTTAATCTTCATTATTTTGTTCACAATTTCCAAACACCACAAATACTTTTCATACACTCTTGTTTAGAACTATTTTTAAGGACAACTCATGTGTACATCTTTGTGAAGATAACAAAAAGCAATAACCATTACCAGTCAGCTCCATCATGGTTTGATACTATTACTTTCAAAACTAGCTACGTATGTCTTGAGTTCTTGCAGACATCAAGCTATTTTTCTATTATCGTTGCTCGGGAGCTTAGCGCTTTTGGTTTTTATTTAAAGCTATTCTCGATCTTTCACTACTTTTATTGAATTGTTTACAGGTTCTGGGAAACATCATGAATTTTCTTGGTCATATTCCATCGTTTGATACTACTACTTTCGAAACTAGCTACGTATGTCTTGAGTTCTTGCAGACATCAAGCTATTTTTCTATTATCGTTGCTCGGGAGCTTAGCGCTTTTGGTTTTTATTTAAAGCTATTCTCGATCTTTCACTACTTTTATTGAATTGTTTACAGGTTCTGGGAAACACCATGAATTTTCTTGGTCATATTCCATCGTTTGATCACATCATTAATCTGTCCTTATTTCAAGCGCTTGGAGATCCATATATCAAGGCTTCCACAAAGTTATTTCAAGGTGAATCCCGAGGGATATGAAATTAAACCCTTCCTACTTGATTTGTTGCACACTAATAGATTCACATGAAACTGCACAACTGAAGATCCATATTCACATATTTATTACTTTGAAAGAGTTTGTGGTAATTTTCTAATGAATGCTTTTGCTAATAGAGATGTCAAAGATGCTGCGAGCCGGCTGCTGGATGTGTCTCACGCGCCGCTTCCGCTCTGGCGACTGGGGAGGCGACCATGGGGTGCCTCCCCCGCCCGTAGGAACCGCGCCGCCGCTCGCGCCCAAGGGGGGCGCCTGTCCGGCTGGAACCCACGCGCGGCGCCCGGGAACAGGTTCTCTCCGCTCGCGGGCCGCAGCTCCGACGCCGACGAACCCGAGCCACCTTCTTCTCCCATGGGTTCAGCCGCCTCTTCCTCTCCAGATCCCATCCGTTTTGGCGCCTTCCTCCCTCCGCTCTTCGCGCCGAAGGAGCTCCTCCATCTTCCGCGTTCGGGCAACTCGCTGGAGCAGGGGCTCCAGTCATCGCTGCCGCTCGCCTCGCCGGCCCTCGACGGGGAAGATTTCCCGCCTCTGCCGCGGGCGGCTCACAGGGAGAAGCCGCCTGGGGCTCCGTCAGCACCACCAGATCCGCCGCCCACGCCACCTCTCTCCGTTCAGCCGACCGCCTGCGCGGTGCAGGTGGGCTCGGTGCTTGTTCACCTGCCGTCGGTGGCGCCGCCGCCATTGGGGTGTGGCAACGCTCCTTCGCTAGGGTTTGCCCCGGATCGCTGCTCTTGGGCTGAGGCCCAAGCCGGCCTCCGTGGGCCGGCCCACTTCCCTGACCCACTTCGGTCGCAACAGCCCAGCTCGGGGCTGGAGCCGTTGGATGCGCGCCAGCTGTCCCAGGGGCATTTTGGGAGGGCCTCGATGGACCAGGAGGATGCGACCACCCCTTTGGACAAAAATACCCTTCCGCTGCCGGCTTATAAGTGGCTTTGGCTCCCTCCCCAAACCCTAGATCATCTTTTAGGGTTTCCTGCGCCTCCTCGTGATATCCGCCGCAACAGATCTAGAGCCAAGCTCCTCCTCCTCCGTCCCGACCCCGTCTCCGGCGCCACCCACCCACTCCTCTCCGCCATGGACCGCGACCGCGCGTCCAGGGGTAAAAGAAGCTATGATGATCTGCAAGGAGGCTACAACTACTCCCGCAACCGTGATCTGGATCTCAGGCAGAAACTCGACCGTGAACAAGAGGAACACCGTCGCCAACAACGCGCCCGCGACCACGAGCTGGATAGAGCTGGGCAGTCCTTCTCAAGAAGACATGAAGACCCCCGCCCGCATCTGGAGGATCAGCGGCTCCCTCCGCCTCCGCCTGGACCACGTGGGCGTGAGCTAGGTCGGAATCCTGCGCGCCGCGCTCCTCGTCAGCCGAGGGGGCTGTCAGGGACCGGTCCCAGCCAATCGCACTCTACCACTACAGCGGTAGCAACCTCCAACCTCCCAGGGCCCGACGCCGCGCACATCACCTGCTATAACTGTGGTAAACAGGGCCATGTCCAAGCAGACTGCGTAGACGAACCATTCTGTCTGAAATGCAAGAAAGTAGGCCATCTCTCTGCTATGTGCGCGTCCTTCTCTCGTGGTCCCGATCCGTTCTGGGCAGGATTCGGCTGCGGGCAGAAGGGCTTCTTCTGTTGTGAAGTGCCTGAGGAAGAGATGCATCAACCTATCGCCAACGCCGCCACCATCATCATCGAGGGTAGAAGCTTGTTTGAGGAAGATTTAGAGGGTGAGTTGAAAGACCTTGTTGATGAAACTTGGGACTGGCAAGTCCGCAAAATCACTGACACTGACTTCGCGGTGGTTTTCCCGTCCAAAGAAAGTCTGAGAATGGCTATCAGGGGAGGAGGCCCTACCCTCCCCTCAAGCAAGTGCAAAGCTCTGGTTACGGTACCCACGGGTGACCCCTTAGCTGTGGAGCAACTGGAAGAAGTTTGGGTAAGGTTACACGGGGTACCACCACCGCTCCGCCATGCGGACAGGCTCCTGATGATCACTCGGGAGATCGGACGGCCGGTGGGAGTGGACACATCCTCGCTCTCACACCCCCTGCAACCAATCCGCATGTCCTTTGGATGCCGAGTCCCCGTTATCCTTCCCAGCCACGTGATGCTGTTTGCCAATATGCAAGGCTTCCGCGTACAAGTTGAAAGAGAAGCCCCTTCTCCTGGTAACTCACCTCCGCAAGCGCCACCTCCTCACCCTCCTAAGGACAAGGGTGACGATAAGGAGGAAGACAACGACGAGACTGACGAAGACCGTTGGGATGGCAGAAGGGGCCGGCACAGCTCTCGAGAGAAGTCACCTGCCTCGGCCCCTGCGGAGGAGCCGGCGGCCTGGGGAAGCAAACAGCGGTCGCTGCACCGATCTGCGCCGGGGCGGTGTCTTCACCAATCTCCCCTTCGACCTGTCGTCCGCTTGATGCTTTACCCCCTCAAGCTTCTCTTCCAGCATCGGCCTTTAATCAATACGGCTCAAACCTTACCGCCGGCGGAGACATCTTCCCCGCGGTGGCAAAGATCATCCAACAAGCCCTCGCGACGCCTCGCCAAGAAACTGCGACCATCTCCGATATTGAGCAACCGTCCCTGTCCCTCTCCGTAGCCAATGACACCCCAGAGGGTCCCAAAAACACGGGCCAGAGTTACCGCTCCCCCTTCAAGGCCAAGCAGATGCCAGCTGAAGACCACGCGGAGGTGGGCTGGGTAAGTCCTTCTTCTGAAGAAGAGAGAAGCGCCAAAGAGAGGAGAAGCAAAACCAACAATGATCGTCCGTCACGACGCGCCATGATTGAAGACAAGCTCGCATCCCGCCTGGAATTTGATGAGGCTGTGGTGGAACAGAACTCCCCAATCGCTCCTACGCCGCTCCATGTTGCTCCGGCTATCCAGTCTCCTAGGGTGGAGCCCAGATGCCGCCAGCTACTGCTTGAAGACGCGCCCATTCCGGCCCTCGGGGCCACGGTGGCTAGAGCGCCGCGCAGCAAGGCCACGCCGGTGGAAGCTACCCGCAAGAGTGCGCGTGGGAAGGGCCTGACTGAAGGAACGGTGCTGCAGCGAGCCATCCTTCTCAAGAACGCCGCGGACAAGGACAGCGACACCAGCACCCCTACCAAAAAGGCGGCTTCACCAGCAAACACAGGTACCCCCGAACCTCCTCTCTCTGACTTCTCTATTCTCCAATCTGCGCCTTTAGACTCTCTCCTCAAGGTTGCAAAAGACAGTTGCATTCTTTTTGATTCGACCAAGGGTTCTCCGGAGAAATTAGTCGCTTTGATTCCAGCCAGAGAACTTGCGCAAGCGGAACTAGCTATTGCTCGCCACAAGATCGAGCTAGAGGCGGTCTGATGACCCACAAGTATAGGGGATCGCAACAGTCTTCGAGGGAAGTATTACCCAATTTATTGATTCGACACAAGGGGAGACAAAGAATACTTGTAAGCCTTAACAGCGGAGTTGTCAATTCAGCTGCACCTGGAAACAGACTTGCTCGCAAGAGTTTATCGTAGTAACAGCTTTATAGCAAGAGGAATAGTGAAATAACAAAGCGGTGAAATAAAGACAGAGTAGTGATTATAGTAAACAGGGATTAAAATACCGTAGGCACAGGGACGGATTAACGGGCGTTGCATGGATGAGAGAAACTCATGTAACAATCAAAGCAGGGCATTTGCAGATAATAATAAAACGGTATCCAAGTACTAATCAATCAATAGGCATGTGTTCCATATTTAGTCGTACGTGCTCGCAATGAGAAACTTGCACAACATCTTTTGTCCTACCAGCCGGTGGCAGCCGGGCCTCTAGGGAAACTAAGGTACTCCTTTTAATAGAGTACCGGAGCAAAGCATTAACACTCCGTGAACACATGTGATCCTCACATCACTACCATTCCCTCCGGTTGTCCCGATTTCTGTCACTTCGGGGACAGCGACATGTGTATACAACTTGCAGGTAAGATCATAAACAACGAATATCTTCATGAATCAATAACATGTTCAGATCTGAGATCATGGCACTCGGGCCCTAGTGACAAGCATTAAGCATAACAAGTTGCAACAATATCATAAAAGTGACATCTACGGATACTAGGCACTATGCCCTAACAATCTTATGACTATTACATGACCAATCTCATCCAATCCCTACCATCCCCTTCAGCCTACAGCGGGGGAATTACTCACACATGGATGGGGGAAACATGGTTGGTCGATGGAGAGGCGTTGGCGGTGATGGCGGTGAAGATCTCCTCCAATCCCGTCCCGGAGTGCCGAACGGAGACTTCTCCCGCGACGGAGTTTCGCGATGTGGCGGCTCTCTGGAGGGTTTCGGCGATTTCGACTTCTCCCGTGCGTTTTTAGGTCGAGGCCGATAAGTAGTCCGAAGGAGAGCGTCGGAGGCCGGCCGAGGGGGCCACACCATAGGGCCGCGCGGCCCCCTAGGCCGCGCATGGTGTGGGGCCCTCGGCCTCCACCTTACTTGTCCTTCTGGCTCCGTCAAAATAGGGCTTCGCATAAATTCCGAGGATTTTCCCGAAAGTTGGATTTCTGCACAAAAACGAGACACGAGCAATTAAAAAACGTTAGTCCGTGTTAGTTGCATCCAAAATACACAAATTAGAGGCAAAACAATAGCAAAAGTGTTCGGGAAAGTAGATACGTTTTGGACGTATCAACTCCCCCAAGCTTAGCTTATTGCTTGTCCTCAAGCAATTCAGTTAACAACTGAGCGATAAAAGAACTTTCACGAACACATTTGCTCATATGATGTATATATTCTCATGCTATGGCTAATACTTAAGCAGTTCATAATGAGATACATGCAAATAAGATCATCCAACAGCTATATCAATCATGGAGAGGTACCAACAATTAATAATAAGCACCATGAATCATGTATATAAGCAGGATTGCAATGTTCATAAGAGAATATGATAAAGTGGTATCTCGCTTGCCCGTATTTGATCGGCAAAACATAAATGCCAGGCACCTCTGAGTTCATAGAAAGACTAGAAGTAGTGATTGTCAAAGATAAAAGCATCAAAGTTATACTACAATCAATCATATTTTGAGACAAGCATATTATACTAAGAATGACAGTTGTGCTCTCAAGATAGTGCTCAAAGAAAGAATGGAGACACAACATAAAAGTAAAAGATTGACCCTTCGCAGAGGGAAGCAGGGATTAACATGCGCTAGAGCTTTTTTTAAAACAGGAGTAAAATTATTTTGAGAAGTGCTTGTTGTTGTCAACGAATGGTAATGGGCACATAAACTACCTCATCAACCGGACTCCCAAGAGCGGCTCCCATGAATTATTTGCATGTTTATGTGCACTCCTTCCAACCTTTCTTACACAAACCATGGCTAACCGAATCCTCGGGTGCCTGCCAACAATCACATACCATGAAGGAGTGCCTTTTTATTTAAGTTTTATTATGATGATGACACTCCCCCAACCTTTGCTTACACAAGCCATGGCTAACCGAATCCTTCGGGTGCCGTCCAACAATCACAAACCATGGAGGAGTGTCTATTTAAGTTAATTAATTTGGGACTGGAATCCCATTGCCGCTCTTTTTGCAAAATTATTGGATAAGCGGATGTGCCACTAGTCCATATGAGAGTCCGTCAAAAGTAAATGACAAGGTTGAAAGCTAAACACCACATACTTCCTCATGAGCTATGAAACATTAACACAAATTGAGAAGCATTTTGAAAGTTTTAAAGGTAGCGCATGAGAATTTACTTGGAATGGTTTGAAATGCCATGCATAGGTATTTATGGTGGACACTTTGGAACAACTTGGTTTTCAGGTGTTTGGAAGCACGAGCGGCGATCTCGCTCAGTACAAGTGAAGGTTAGCAAAAGACTAGGGAGCGACAAATCAAGAGAGCAGTAACGTCATAATCATGCTTGCGGCAAAATAAATTAACGAGGCATAAAAGTGATACAAGAACTCTGAAGCAATACAAATCATTGAGGCTTAATTGACTTTTTGTTCAGTCATATGCATGCGTGAGCATGTGCCAAGTCGATATAAATGAATTATTCAAGAGGATACCACAATGCCATACTTACTTATGAATAAAACAATGCAAGCGAACATCCATGACATGCTACTCATATTAATAAATTGGAGCTAAACATGAGAGATCATGAACTACTAGACTTTCTCAAATAACATATACCTCACATGAACCAACTAAGCATGCTCACATGGATGAGTATATGTACAAAAATGAAAACAAATAGAGTTCATACCAGCCTCTCACCACAATCCAATTGTTGTAGATCGTCTGATAAGGGGTGGCCCGATCTTCTCAGTAAGCAACGGTGGTGATGATGATCACGGGTGATGGCAGCGGAGATACACGACGATGAAGTGGATGATAACTTGTATGACGCAACGAGATCTCTCGATTGGTCCCTGTCGCCAATGCAACAGCTCTCAACCCTGCAAGATATTCGCAACTCCACACACTTGCGCACGTAGCCGCCGACCACGAAGCGGTAAGTTGCAACCGTCTAATTCCCAATGGGATCACCGAGATCTACACAATATCCAAGCAATATGGTGTAGGGAATTCAATAGTTTTGCAGAGCAAACAACTAAGAACTAGGGTTTATCTTAAACGTGGTCTAAAACAGCTAGGGGGCGTCCAGGCACTTATAGGCGTCCGGGACGAGTTCTGGTCGAAAAGATACAAGAATAACCGACCCAGAATAGATCTGGTCGAGCACTCGGACGCGTCCGGTCGGGATCCGGTCGACCGGCTGTGGACCGGCCGGTCCGTTGGCGGCGGTCAACCGGCTGTGACCGGACGTCCGGTCTGTGGTCCGGTCAACCGGGCGGGGACCGAGAAATCGCGGTTTTCGTCCGTACGAGGGCTTCGTCCGGTCGTCGTCCGGTTAGCGCCGCCGATCGAGGACCGGCTGGCCGGTCTGGGCCGGTCTGACCGGTTCTGGACCGGCCTGGACTTCTTCTTCTCCTCTCGCGCATGCCTCCCGCTCCTCGCGCGTCCATGAGATATCTTCATGTCCAGCTCCATGTCCAGCTTTACGGCCATCTTGACGTCCGTCTTCATGTCCAGTGCTCCTCTCTCGTGCGATGCTCGTCTCCTCTTGATACCTGATGATACATAAGTAATAGGACTTAGGCAGTATAAAGTTCTCATCAATCAAAGTATCGTTTAGGAATAAGTTCACCTGTTGTTTAAGTAGCTTCGCACGAGCTCGTGTCATTGGTCCAATCGACTTCATTGGACTTGAGCTTCACAGCAGGTTCATCTTCTTGTAATGACGGAGGTAGTAGTGAGGTAGGGATGTCCTCATCATCTCCCCCCCTTCAAAAGGCGTCGACCCCGACGCTCCAAGGTCTTCTCCGTCATATGGTGTCAAATCAGCAACATTGAAAGAATTACTGACACCAAACTCATCCTCTGGAAGATCTATCGAGTATGCATTATCATTGATCTTGGCTAGCACTTTGTAAGGACCATCACCACGAGGCTTCAACTTAGACTTCCTCAGCTTTGGGAACCTATCCTTGCGAAAATGTACCCAGACCAAATCACCAGGCTTGAACAACATCTCCTTGCGCTTCTTATTCATCCTTGCAGCATTGCTCTTGCCTTTCTTCTCAATCAACTCTTTAGTCTTCTCATGAATCTTCTTCACATAATCTGCCCTCTTTGATGCCTCCATATTAACTCTCTCATGTATGGGCAAAGGCAACAAGTCAAGTGGAGTAATGGGTTTGAAACCATACACCACCTCAAAAGGACATAGCTCCGTGGTAGAATGTACCGCCCTGTTGTAAGCAAACTCCACATGCGGCAAACACTCTTCCCACTCCTTCAGGTTCTTCTTGATCATGGATCTCAACAGTTGTGACAATGTTCTATTCACCACTTCAGTTTGACCATCAGTTTGGGGATGACAAGTAGTGCTGAACAGCGTCCCCAGCTTTCTCCAAAGCGTCTTCCAGAAGTAGCTCATAAACTTCACGTCACGATCAGAAACAATAGTCTTCGGGACTCCATGTAGACGTACAATCTCCCTGAAAAACAGGTTAGCAATATGCGACGCATCGTCGCTCTTGTGGCAGGCAATAAAGTGTGACATCTTAGAAAATCTATCCACTACCACAAATATAGAATCATGGCCTCTCTTAGTACGCGGCAAACCCAACACAAAATCCATACTAATATCCTCCCATGGTGTAGTAGGTGCCGGTAAAGGAGTATACAAACCGTGAGGCTTCAGCTTGGACTTAGACTTGTTGCAAGTAATGCATCTTCGCACATATCTATCCACGTCCCGCCTCATCTTTGGCCAATAAAAGTGGTCAGCTAGCATGAGTAGCGTCTTCTCACGCCCAAAGTGACCCATCAAACCTCCAGCATGTGATTCCTGCAATAAGAGCAAACGCACAGACGATTCTGGAACACATAGTTTGTTAGCCCTAAACAAGAATCCATCATGTATGTGATATTTTTCCCATGCTTTACCAAGAGCACATAAGCGATATGGTTCAGCAAAATCATGATCAGTGGCATACAAATCACATAGTATCTCTAAACCAGGAATTTTAACATCAAGTTGAGTTAATAGCATATTTTTCCTAGATAGAGCATCAGCAACAATATTATCTTTTCCCTTCTTATGCTTAATAATGTATGGAAAAGACTCAATGAACTCAACCCACTTAGCTAGACGCTTATGCAAAGTAGATTGGGCTTTCAGGTATTTCAAAGCTTCATGATCAGAATGTATGATAAATTCTTTTGGCCACAAGTAATGTTGCCAAACCTCAAGAACTCTAATTAAAGCATACAATTCTTTATCATAGATAGGATAGTTCAACTTAGCACCAGATAGTTTCTCAGAAAAATATGCAATTGGGCGACCCTCTTGCATCAACACACCACCAATTCCAATACCACTAGCATCACATTCAATCTCAAATTGTTTATTGAAATCAGGAAGTGCAAGCAACGGTGCAGAAGTTAACAATCGTTTCAGTTCATCAAAAGCATGATCTTGGGCTGCGCCCCACTCAAAAACAACACCCTTTTTAGTCAAGTCATTCAAAGGTGCAGCAATAGTAGAAAAATTGGGCACAAAACGGCGATAAAACCCAGCTAGACCATGAAAACTTCTAACTTGACTCACATTCATGGGAGTAGGCCAATTTTGAATAGCTTCAATTTTAGACACATCTACTTCTACTCCATGCTTAGAGACAACATAACCCAGAAATATGACCTTATCTTTGCAAAATGTGCACTTCTCAAGATTACCATAGAGTTGATTATCACGCAACACTTGCAAAACATGTCGAATATGTATAGTATGATCAGATTCATTGCGGCTGTAGATTAATATGTCATCAAAATACACAACCACAAATTTGCCAATAAATTCACGCAAAACATGGTTCATCAGTCTCATGAAAGTGCTAGGTGCATTAGTTAAACCAAAAGGCATGACTAACCACTCATATAAACCAAATTTTGTTTTAAAGGCTGTTTTCCACTCATCCCCTTCTTTCATCCTAATTTGATGATAGCCACTACGCAAATCAATTTTAGAGAACACAGCAGCACCACTCAATTCATCTAGCATATCCTCTAAACGGGGAATAGGATGACGATATCGAATAGTAATGTTGTTTATAGCTCTACAATCTACGCACATACGCCAAGTACCATCTTTCTTAGGAACTAGAATAACAGGAACAGCACAAGGACTAAGGCTTATGCGAATATAACCTTTGTCGAGTAGCGCTTGTACTTGCTTCTGTATCTCCTTCGTCTCTTCGGGATTAGTGCGATATGGCGCCCTATTGGGCAGCGATGCTCCGGGAATCAAGTCAATTTGATGCTCAATACCTCGCAATGGTGGTAATCCTGCGGGTACCTCCTCCGGAAACACGTCGCCGAATTCCTGCAAAACATTAGAAACACCAAGAGGAAGAGGGGTCATATCGTTAGAAACCAAAACCGTACCCCTGTACAAAAGCACAAGAGGCATGGCCGTAGGATCCTCACTAAATTCTCTCATGTCTTCTTTGGTGGCTAATGAGACTAAGGAATTCACTCTCTCACTTTTCGTTATATCACTCACGACATTACAATTCTCTCGCCTATCTAGAGGTGCATCCTCCAAATTCACTTCGATCTTCTGACGAGACTCATTGACAATTTGTTGTGGTGACATAGGCTGTAAGTTAATTTTCTTGCCCTTGTACTCCAAGTGATATGTATTGGCACGGCCATTGTGTTGCACAGAACGGTCATAGAGCCAAGGCCGACCCAATAAGAGGTGACAAACCGTCATAGGAACCACATCAAAATCAATGCAATCCTTATACGGTCCAATCGCAAACTCAACACGCACCATGTGGTTTACCTTCATCTCACCATTGTCGCTCAACCACTGAATATAATATGGATGCGGGTGCGGTAGATACTTCAACTTCAGCTTGGTACATAACTCCTTGCTTGCTAAATTGCGGCAACTCCCGCCATCAATAATGACCTTGCAAGCCTTGTCAGGTCCAACTAAAGCTTTGGTTTGGAACAAATTGCAGCGCTGAGTAGATGCACTAGGCAACACATTAAGAGCACGCTGCGACACAACAATGGTGCGAGCATCAGAAGGATATGCATCTTCACCATCGGTGTCATAGTCATCATTGTCTGGAGCATTTGGATCAGCATCATCTCCAGTCTCATACTCATTGTCCTCATTGATAAACATGACTTTGCGGTTAGGACAATCTCTCTTGAAGTGACCCTTGCCACCACATGTATGGCAAAGCATATCACGGTTGCGCGTTGTAGACGCACCAGAACCACTCGTACTTGCAGCAGATTCGGACTTCTTTGCATTAGATACATTGGAGACCGGTTTGCTAGGCGGAGTAGAGTAAGGAGCGGAGCGCGTCGAAGGCGCCGTAGAAGGCGCGCGGGGTGTAAAACGCCCAGCTCCCGTAGCACGTCCTTTAACCTTTGCTTCTTCAGCCAACTGTGATTCAGCTTCTCTTGCATGATGTAACAATTGATTCATATTGGTGTAGGTGTAATGACGAACAATGCCTTTAACATCATACTTCAATCCATTGAGAAAACGCTGCATTGTCATCTCTAGAGACTCACGGACACGACCACGCTGCATAAGCATCTCCATCTCCATGTAGTACTCATCAACAGTCTTCACACCTTGCCTCAATAGTGTTAGCTTATCAAATATGTTCCGCATATAATTTGTAGGCACAAAACGAGAAGTCATGGCCTCTTTCATAGCACGCCATGTACGGATAGGCTGTGCACCATCTTCATCGCGGTTACGAACCAAAGAATCCCACCAACGCAATGCATAACCATCAAATTCAGAAGACGCAAGCTTGATCTTCCTATCTTCAGAGTAGTGTGGATGTAGGCTCCATAATTTCTCAATCTTGAGCTCCCAAGTGAGGTATTCTTCAACATCAGCTCCTCCTTCAAACTTGGGTATGGAAAACTTAGGCTTACCCAATCCATCTTCTTCATCTTGTCCACGACCATTGCGGCCAAGTGGAACCCAGCCACGAGGACGATGACCACGAGGCGCACCACGAGCATTGTGTGCGTCATCTTCAAGTTCAGGATCTTCATCATCTTCTTGTTGTTGTTGTTGTAGTACAGTCAAGTTCTCAATAGCGAGACGCATATCCGCAATATTGCGCTGTATATCCGTCATTTGATCAGACAATCCAGTGACGGTGACATTAGTAGCATCCAGCGTTTGTTTGATCTCATCAACTGTACTCTTAAGCTCATCATCGTTAGTGCGGAATTCACGTCGCATCTCATTACGAAGAGCTTCATACTCCCTCCAAGTGATGATATCTGCCGAATTCTTGTTCTCCTGGTTAACAATCTTATTATCACTAGCAGACATGATTAGTAGGTTAGTGCACTAAATCAAAAATATATGGTGGTACTCTCACAACTCACTCAAAACTGATAAGAAAAGGAAATCTTACCGTTCCAAAGTAAATTAGTGTTGCTTACCACTTGTAGTAACAACTAGTGCACGGATGTAGCGAAGCGAATATCAAGGGTATAAGAACAATCACACGACAAAGCAGGGTATATGTGGGGCTGTAGGTAGGCTACCTATTTGCACCAATAACAAGCTCTAGCGCTGACCGTAGACAACCAAAGATACTCACTCAAGGCGATATAATGGGGCAATGCAACTATATGGAGGAAAGGTTGCAATGCACAAGAGAGACGCTAGCAAAGCTCAACGAGACAGGCACAAGATTGCTCAACTACGGATGCAGAAAAGAAAACTTAGGCCTTTCACTTGATTTCAACTAGCACACACTTTTCTTTTTGTATTTTCTTTTTGTAACACACGCAGCTATGTAGCTCTTTTTGCTTCTTTTCTATTTTCTCTTTTTTTTTGATTTTATGACTCAACTCCTTGATAACACGGCCAACAAGATATGCAAAGCACCAAACCCTAATGAGCAGCCTGTCGAGCGGTAAAACTAGTCTCTTCTGGGGAAGTTCCTAGTCACGTATATCGAAAGGTTGTGTCTATGGTTGGGAACAAGCACACTGTACGCTATGTGGACTCGGAGTAACAAAACTGACACTAGAAGATAAACTAGATAACACAAACCCTAACAATTCTACTAGAAGAAAGATAAAGGTACGCAAAAACAACTACGAAAAGCAACTAAAACTCGAAATTAGTGCAAGCTATGGCTATGGCAAACCCTAACCCTAAATATTTTTGGCTTTTTCTGGATAGGAAAACACTCACAACTCAACTATGGGGTGGATTGTGGATGGCTTACCGAGGAAAACTGGAAATCTGATACCAAGATGATAAGGGGTGGCCCGATCTTCTCAGTAAGCAACGGTGGTGATGATGATCACGGGTGATGGCAGCGGAGATACACGACGATGAAGTGGATGATAACTTGTATGACGCAACGAGATCTCTCGATTGGTCCCTATCGCCAATGCAACAGCTCTCAACCCCGCAAGATATTCGCAACTCCACACACTTGCGCACGTAGCCGCCGACCACGAAGCGGTAAGTTGCAACCGTCTAATTCCCAATGGAACAGCAGATCACACAAGACTTGAACAGGATCTACACAATATCCGAGCAATATGGTGTAGGGAATTCAATAGTTTTGCAGAGCAAACAACTAAGAACTAGGGTTTATCTTAAACGTGGTCTAAAACAGCTAGGGGGCGTCCCGGCACTTATATAGGCGTCCGGGACGAGTTCTGTCGAAAAGATACAAGAATAACCGACCCGAATAGATCTGGTCGAGACAGACTGGACGCGTCCGGTCTGGGATCCGGTCGACCGGGCAGGACCGGCCGGTCCGGTGGCGGCCGGTCAACGCTGTGGACCGGACGTCCGGTCTGTGGTCCGGTCAACGGGCTGGGGACCGAGAAACTGCGAAGTTTCCGGTTTTCGTCCGGTACGAGGGGCTTCGTCCGGTCTGTCCGGGGCCGGCCGATCGGGCCAGGGACCGGGCTGGCCTGGCCGGTCTGACCGGGTTCACCGGCCTGGACTTCTTCTTCTCCTCTCGCGCATGCCTCCCGCTCCTCCCTCGCGCGTCCATGAGATATCTTCATGTCCAGCTCCATGTCCAGCTTTACGGCCATCTTGACGTCCGTCTTCATGTCCTCCTCTCCTCCTCGTGCGATGCTCGTCTCCTCTTGATACCCGATGATACATAAGTAATAGGACTTAGGCAGTATAAAGTTCTCATCAATCAAAGTATCGTTTAGGAACAAGTTCACCTGTTGTTTAAGTAGCTTCGCACGAGCTCGTGTCATTGGTCCAATCCTGACTTCATTGGACTTGAGCTTCACAGCAGGTTCATCTTCAGTTGGTAATGACGGAGGTAGTAGTGAGGTAGGGATGTCCTCATCATCGTCATTATTGCCTTTCACTTGTGTAACTTGGATAATATGAAATGAGAACCACGCTCCAGCCACCGAAGACCATTGAACTCATGATGAACTTTACAAACCAAAGAAGAACAGCAAATATTTTTGGTGTTTTCGAATTAGAAACAAGAACAAAAGAAACAAGCAACAAAGCAAAATCTTTTTGGGTTTTCTTATGGCAAACTACCGATAGCAAACGAAGTAAAATAAGAGCAAAGAACCAAATAAACAAATGGTGAAGAGAAACAACAGAAATATTTTTGGTCTTTTTGTGTTTTAGGAAAGAAACAAAGCGAAAACAAAAGAATGCAAACTAACAGAAACACAGAAAAGCAGGATGACAGAAATCTGCCAAATCCTGACAGCAGTACAGAAATCGAAATTAACAAAAATCTTCCATTGCTCAGACCAAAAAGTGTTCAACTAATGAAAGTTAGATAACAACCTGGGGCACATGCTCAAAAATTGGCAACTCAAAATAACGTTCTGGCTGTACGTACGATTTTTTTTGGTAACAGCCCAGAATCTGTTTTTGGACAGCACTTCCCCAAATATCATCTCCTTCTCATTAGAAAACCACTCTAAGAAACTAAACAAGTATGTACAAGTATCCAGCAACCATAATATGCAAAGAATGAGTGATGCCGGTATACCTCCCCCAAGCTTAGGCTTTTGGCCTAAGTGGAGTTCATTCCCATCGAGGGTCGGAGTTCCACGCCGGTGGATCATACATGGAGTGGTAATAGGGCCCCTGCGCAGAAGAATGTCGTGGAGGTTCCACATGACCATAATGTTGATATGAGGAGCTCGCTGCATCGGATGAAGAGTCGGGGTGCTCCTCGGCCTCCTCCACACCTTTCCTTGCATGATGGCTTTCCCTTTCTATGTATGCGTTTAGCTCATTTTCTGTGATCGACCACCCTTTCCTGGCATCAAGGTTAAACAGAGCAGGTGCAGGCAATCGTACTAGTTTTTCAATTTTCTTAGTTATGCTCCAATTTTTCTTATACAAAGTTATCCTATAATACAGGTTGTTCAAATTAGATGCATCTGAAATAAACTCATGTTTAATCATGGAAACAACATCAAGCTTCTCTATAGAAAGCGGAATATCTAAATGGTGAGGTCCCACACCATGCATAGCTAATAAGCGAGAGGCGATAAGACCTCCACAAATTCCTCCTTTCTCACGGTTAGTAGCAAGTCTACAAGCTATTAAAGCACCCAAATTATAAGTCATATCCTGTTGCAAAGCGGCAGCTAAGAAAGCCAAATCTTGGACAGATAATTTACCTCCATTCTTTCTAGCAAGAACGCACTTTGTAATGAAATAAGCAAAGTAGCGGATAGCTGGTTGTTGAATGCTACTAATCTTACCACCATCATTGGAGAAGCTCCTCCCATTACAAATCATTGTATAAAGATTTGAGAGCTCCCGCGGCGTTCCCCTGACCTTCTCGCAGGATCCCCACCGCGGCACTCTAATTGCTGCACAAAAATCACTAAAAGGCAAGTTGATAGTTTTGTTATAAATCTTGTACCGGACCATGGGGTTAGTTTGAGACCGATGAAATTCGAAATCCTGCACAACCGACACCGTTAGTTTAGCATATTGGTGAGGTTCACCAACAGTAAAACCTTCCAACCCTGCATTGGAAATCAGTGTTTGAACATCTTGCAGGATTCCTGCATTCCGCATAAAATCCGTGCATGGGTAATAAGAGGGGTATACTCCTCTTCACGATGAACTCTCATGACTTGCTGTACCTCCAACTCTTGTTGGTTAAGTTGGTGCATACTCCCTCCATTTTCTGAAATTTTCAACAACCATTATAAAATTTGATTTCAAGGTATATAATTGAAGGGAACTACTATAGGAACTTGCTAGAGTACTAAACATGCATCAAAACTAGTTTCTACCACTTAGAACAAGCATGCAAGCTCACTAAACATGTTATCTACAGCAGCAAAATATTCAAGATATACTCAACCAAACAAAATTCTAATTGGACAATCAAAGGAGTCACATACCAAGGAGTAAATGTGCCAAATTTCAGACAGAAATCTGGGCTGAGCAAGGAGATCGAGAAATCGCGAGTTCTTGAGCAGAAACGCGAGTGAGAGGAACTTGGTGCGAGTTTTTTCGGGAGAGAGAAGATGCTGGGAGGAAGAGATGAAGTAGTGGCAAGGAGGGGCCCACACCACAGGGTGGCGCGCCTACCTCCTTGGCCGCGCCGGCCTGTGGTGTGGCACCCTCTGGTGCCCCACAGGTCATCCTCTGGTACTCCCAGGTGCCTCGTCGAAAAATAGAACCAACGGTGTAATTTTAATTTTTGAAAACTTTGAAAAATGCACATTTCTGGGTATTAAATTAATTATTACTGCAGAAAAATGATTTCCAAAATCTTAAACAACTAAAGCATATTGCAAAACAAAAGGTGCTACAGCAAGTAAAATAAGTGGAGGGAGAAAGAAAGAAATGTTGTTTAGCTCTCTTATGCATTAAAATATACTTGTTAACAAGGTTGATCAAGTCTTGCTACCAAATAAATTTTATATGACATAAGAAGAAATAAACCTCAAATCAATCATGTTACCTTATATTGAATTGATATGGATCCAATCACAAGAGTTTGATATTCTTCTTTAGGCTCATATATAGGACAATCAATGGATCCCACTTTGATAGTTTTCACATTAAAAATTGTATTGACTCCACATACTTTATCAATCCTCTTGGGAAAATAGACAGTGTGTTCCTTATCATCAACATTGAAAGTAACCATGCCTTTATTGCAATCAATAACAGCCCCTGCAGTATTAAGAAAGGGTCTTCCAAGAATAATGGACATATTATCATCTTCAGGCATTTCCAACACAACAAAATCAGTTAATATCAAGCAATGTTGAGTAACTTGAACAGGAACATTTTCACATACACCAACAGGAATAGCGGTAGATTTATCAGCCATTTGCAAAGATATATCAGTTGGTATTAACTTATCTAAATCAAGTCTCTTATAAAGAGAAAAAGGCATTACACTAACACCTGCTCCCAAATCACATAGAGCAGTTCTAACATAATTATTCTTAATAGAACAAGGAATAGTCGGTATACCTGGGTCGCCCAACTTCTTTGGAACTTTGCCATTGAAAGAGTAATTAGCAAGCATAGTGGAAATTTCCTCATTGGGGATTTTCCTTTTGTTAGTAACAATATCTTTCATATACTTTGAATAAGGAGGCAATTTAATAGCATCAGTCAAAGGGATTTGCAAAAATAAAGGTTTCATCCAATCACAAAATTTATTATAATGTTCCTCCTCCTTTGATTTTAGTTTCTTAGCAGGAAAAGGCATTTGCTTTTGAACCCAAGGTTCTCTTTCATTACCATGTTTCTCAGTAATAAAATCTTCTTTAGTGTACTTTTTATTTTTAGCAGGCTTTTCAGGTTCTTTTTCAATTTCTTCTTTATCAGGAGTATCATCCTTATCATTATCTTTATCATGTTCATTACCACTTTCAGTTTCAGCATCAGAAATAGAAATACTATTAGGATCATTAACAGGTTAGAGGATTCTACAACATTCTTATGTTTCTTTTTCTTTTTCTTAGATGGAGCACTAGTTTTAGTTAGTTGAGAATCTTGTTCAACTCTTTTGGGATGCCCTTCAGGATATAGAGGATCCTGGGTAGAAACACCACCTCTAGTTGTTACTTCATAAGCATGTTTTTCTTTAGAATTATTTCCCAACAAGTCATTTTGCACTTTAGTAAGTTGATCAATTTGAGTTTGAACCATTTGAAAATGTTTAACAAGTATCTTAACATCATTGGAGGTTCTCTCCACAATACCATGCAATTCACTAATAGCTCGAGAATTTTCCATTAAATGATTCTCTACTCTCATATTAAAGTTTTCTTGCTTAACAATATAATTATCAAACTCATCTAAGCATTGAGCAGGAGGTTTTGAATACGGAATATCTTCCCTAGTAAAGCGTTGAAGAGAGTGTACCTCAATCATGGATGAAAATTATCTCACATAAATCTTCTATAGGAGGTAAATTCTTCACATCTTCAGGTTTAATACCCTTCTCTTTAAGAGACTTCTTTGCTTCCCTCATATCTTCATCATTTAATTTAATCATACCCCTCTTCTTCACTATCGGTGTCGGGGTTGGTTCATGTGTAGACCAATCATCATGATTCCGGCCTATTTTAGCCAATAATTCTTCAGCGTCGTCTGGAGTTCTTTCCTGAAAACACAACCAGCACAACTATCCAGGTATGCCCTAGACTCAATGGTTAGTCCACTATAAAATATATCAAGTAAATCATGCTTTTCCAAATCATGGTCAGGCTGAGCTCTAATAAGAGAGCAAAATCTCTCCCAAGCCTCAGGCAATTTCTCTCCATCTTCCTGGTCAAAATTATAAATTCTCTGCAAAGCAGCATGTTGAGCACTAGCAGGAAAGTATTTCCGGAAGAAAACATCAAGCAATTCTTTTGGACTTTTAATAGAACCAGGAGGCAAATTATTATACCAAGTTTTAGCATCATCCTTTAATGACAAAGGAAAAATTTTAGCGACAAAATAAGTACGCATCTTGACATCATCAGAAAACAAGCCACTAAGAGTAGATAACTCAGTCATGTGTTCTACAGCACTTTCTTTTTCAGTACCACAAAAGGGTGTTTTCTCAACAATAGCTATATGAGATAAATCAAGAGAAAATCATAATCTTTATCCCTAATGTTTATAGGAGATGTGGCAAATTTAGGATCAGGAGATAGTTTATATCTAACAGCATGTTCTGCAAGCAACTTTTTAATTTTTCTTGCATCAGTAGTAGCATTGCATTTTTCAATAAAATCATCATCAAGCTCTACATAATCTTCATCAAGATCATCACTAGAATATTCAACAGACTCAGGTGAATTAACAGGTGTAGCAGCATTTTCATTAGGAGTTTCAGTATTTTCAATTTTTCTAGACTTAGCAATTGTAGCATCTAGAAAAGATCCTAACGAACCATCATTATCAAGCACAGCAGAAGCATCATCACAATTATAAGAGAAATTTTCAGATTCAGCAGAAGTACCAGCATTTGAAGCTTGTGGTGGTGAAACAAGTTTACTTATCACAGATGGTGAATCAAGAGCAGCAGAGGTACTAAGAGTTGTACCTTTTCTTGTAGTGGATGGTAATATGGCGATCTTAGTATCGCGAGGTTTACCCATGATGGAGAATTTGCAGCGAACAATATCAATCCAAGTGAACTTCCAAATAAAGCTATGCTCCCCGGCAACGGCGCCAGAAAATAGTCTTGATGACCCACAAGTATAGGGGATCGCAACAGTCTTCGAGGGAAGTATTACCCAATTTATTGATTCGACACAAGGGGAGACAAAGAATACTTGTAAGCCTTAACAGCGGAGTTGTCAATTCAGCTGCACCTGGAAACAGACTTGCTCGCAAGAGTTTATCGAGTAACGTTTATAGCGTAGGAATAGTGAAATAAAGGTGAAATAAAGACAGAGTGATTATAGTAAACAACAGGATTAAAATACTGTAGGCACAGTGACGGATTAACGGGCGTTTCATGGATGAGAGAAACTCATGTAACAATCAAAGGGGCATTTGCAGATAATAATAAAACGGTATCCAAGTACTAATCAATCAATAGGCATGTGTTCCATATTTAGTCGTACGTGCTCGCAATGAGAAACTTGCACAACATCTTTTGTCCTACCAGCCGGTGGCAGCCGGCCTCTAGGGAAACTACGAAATTAAGGTACTCCTTTAATAGAGTACCGAGCAAAGCATTAACACTCCGTGAACACATGTGATCCTCACATCACTACCATTCCCTCCGGTTGTCCCGATTTCTGTCACTTCGGGGCCATTGGTTCCGGACAGCGACATGTGTATACAACTTGCAGTAAGATCATAAACAACAAATATCTTCATGAATCAATAACATGTTCAGATCTGAGATCATGGCACTCGGGCCCTAGTGACAAGCATTAAGCATAACAAGTTGCAACAATATCATAAAAGTGAAATCTACGGATACTAGGCACTATGCCCTAACAATCTTATGACTATTACATGACCAATCTCATCCAATCCCTACCATCCCCTTCACAGTGGGGGAATTACTCACACATGGATGGGGAAACATGGCTGGTCGATGGAGAGGCGTTGGGATGGCGGTGAAGATCTCCTCCAATCCCATCCCGGCGAGTGCCGAACGGAGACTTCGGCTCCCGCGACGGAGTTGCGATGTGGCGGCTCTCCGGAGGGTTTATGGCGATTTCGACTTCTCCCGTGCGTTTTTAGGTCGAGGCCGATAAGTAGTCGAAGGAGAGCGTCGGAGGCCGGCCGAGGGGGCCACACCATAGGGCCGCGCGGCCCCCTAGGCCGCGCCGCCTTATGGTGTGGGGCCCCCGGGCCTCCACCTTACTTGTCCTTCTCGGCTCCGTCAGTATTTTGGGAAAATAGGGCCTTCGCATAAATTCCGAGGATTTTCCCGAAAGTTGGATTTCTGCACAAAAACGAGACACCAGAGCAATTCTGCGAAACAGCGTTAGTCCGTGTTAGTTGCATCCAAAATACACAAATTAGAGGCAAAACAATAGGAAAAGTGTTCGGGAAAGTAGATACGTTTTGGACGTATCACGGTCCAAGCTAAAGCTGCAAAAACCTCTACCTCTTCTGGCCAGGGGGCCGAAGAGGTCCCGCAGCAGGAAACGCCATCGGAGATTCCAGGCACCTCAACTGGCAAAACAAAGAAGGGTTTGGGGGCTGTCAAATGCCGAAGGGCGGCGAAACGCCCCAATCCCATTGGACACAGGCCATACACCCGCCAAGCACGGGCTCTTGGAAGAGTTGCTCAATGAGAGCTCTCTTCTGGAACATCAGAGGGTTTGGCCGTCGGGGGCGCCGAATCATACTTAAAGATTACCTCCGCTTGCACAAAGTCGACCTTGTGTTCCTCAAAGAAACTATCAAACAAGACTTCACGGACACGGAACTCCGCAGCTTAGAGATTGGCGACAAGTTTTTCTGGAACTGGCTTCCTGCCAACGGTCATTCAGGGGGAATGCTGGTTGGAGCTCGAGATTCAACTTTTGAGGTGGGAGCTTTTGACAGGGGTCAATTCTACCTCAGCCTTTCTATTCTTCACAGAGCCTCTAATCGTATCGTCGAAGCCATAGGCATATATGGCCCCGCTGACCACGGTCGGTCGCGGGAATTTCTTGAGGAAATCTCCAACAAACTTTCGTCCTGTACCAGGCCTGTGCTCATGGGGGGCGACTTCAACCTGATCAGGGCCGCAACGGACAAGAATAACAATAATCTCCACTGGCCACTGATTGACCTTTTCAATGATCACATTGCAAACTGGGCGCTTAGAGAGTTACCTCGTACTGGGGCGAGGTATAGTTGGACGAACAAACAGATCAACCCTGTCCGCTCGGTGCTTGACAGGGTTTTCGTATCGCCGGAGTTTGAGACTATTTTCCCTTTGTGTTCTCTTTCGGCCGAAACTAGCCTAGGCTCTGATCATACGCCGTTAGTGCTGGACACCGGGGAGGGCACCCCGGTTCGCAGCAACCGCTTCTTCTTCGAGACAGGCTGGCTGGAGATGCAAGGTTTCCCAGACATGGTCTTGGCTCAATGGGAGCTTTTGTCCTCCAGGGTGAGAGGAAGAGATATTCTTGACTGGTGGGTGTTCATGAGCGCAGGGCTTCGTCAACACCTTAAAAGGTTGGAGCAAAAATTTGGGTAGGGACTCCAAAGCCCTAAAGTCTACATTACTCCTCCAAATATCTCAGCTGGACACTCAAGCAGACACGTTAGGCCTTGATGACGATGCCTGGGCACTCCGTTACCAACTTGAGGACCAATTAGTGCAGCTCTATCGTGTTGAAGAGGAGTACTGGAGGCAACGTGGAAGGGTTAGATGGGCACTCCAGGGGGATGCCAATACGGCCTATTTTCATGCGGTTGCTAATGGTAGACGCCGAAAATGTAACATTTCCACCCTCAGAGATGAAACTGGGTCGATCTCTGAACCAAAACAAATCCAACAACACATCTACAGCTTCTATAGAGAACTCCTCGGCTCCTCGGCACACAGGGTGTGTGGGCTTGCACCCAATGTTTGGGAGGGAGAACAGCGCGTCACTGAGGATGAGAACAATAGTGTTCTAATCACCTTTTCCGAAGAAGAACTCGACGCAGTGGTGAAAGGCATGAAATCTGACACGGCGCCTGGCCCGGACGGCTTCCCTGTCATCTTTTTCAAGAGGTTCTGGTCCCTGGTGAAACACGGGGTTTTACACATTCTGAATGACTTTGTGCTGGGGCGCATTGACATTGCCAGACTTAATTTTGGGGTTCTTTCGCTGATCCCCAAAGTTCCTGGCGCTGACTTGATCACGCAATTCCGTCTGATAGCCCTTATCAACGTTATCTTCAAAATCATTTCTAGAGCTTATGCCACACGGCTCGATCCTATTGCTAACCGAGTGATCAGCCCAAACCAAACGGCCTTCATCAAAGGAAGGAACATTTTGGAAGGACCGCTTGCCTTGATTGAGGTCATCCATGAGCTGCGTTCCAAGAAGTTGGGAGGAATTCTCCTGAAACTTGATTTCGAGAAAGCATATGACCGAGTGAATTGGGATTTCCTCGCTGAAGTGCTCAGACGCAAAGGTTTCAACGAGGCCTACATCCATCGCATCCTACAGCTTGTCTCTGGGGGCCAGACTGCGATTTCCATCAATGAGGAGATCGGCCCATACTTTAGAAATAAGCGTGGCGTCCGACAAGGGGACCCCCTATCCCCTCTACTCTTCAATTTCATCGGTGAAGCCCTCTCGGGCATGCTCACGGCGGCGTCAGAGGCGGGACACATACATGGGGTAGTGCCCCACTTAATTCCAGGGGGAATTTCTCATCTCCAATATGCAGACGACACCCTTATTCTGATTCAGAACGATGAACAAAGCATTCTCAACCTCAAGTTCTTGCTCTTGTGCTTTGAGGATATGTCAGGCCTCAAAATCAATTTCCACAAAAGTGAAGTTATTGTGCTGGACGCACACGCAGAGGAACAGACTCGTATAGCAAACAAGTTCAACTGCAAACAAGGTGCCTTCCCTTTCATCTACCTGGGCCTTCCTATCTCTGACAGGAAGCTGTCGCTGGAACAATGGTTGTTCCTCGTGCGTCGCTTAGCCTCTAAACTCGAACCTTGGGTGGGAAGACTGCTGTCCTCGGGTGGACGACTTGTCCTATCCAATTCCTGTCTGGATAATCTTACGATGTTTGCCATGGGCCTTTTCTTACTGCAGGATGGTATTCATGCGAAATTTGACTCCATCAGGTCGAGATTCTTCTGGGAAGGAGCGGGTCCCAAGCCTAAGTATCATATGGTTAACTGGCCGTCGGTGTGCAGGCCTAAGCCTATGGAAGGTTTAGACCTGCTAAACACTAAGAAGATGAATGTGGCCCTGCTTCTTAAGTGGGTTTGGAAGCTTTACCAACCTGATGGTTCCATATGGGCAAACCTTATCAGGGCGAAGTACGAGGACGCCGACAACATCTTTGCGGGTTCTGGCCAAGGGGGCTCGCAATTTTGGAAAGCTATACACAAAATCAAGCATTTCTTCAAAGTGGGCGCTAAGCATGAGGTTCGGAATGGGATCCGCACATCCTTTTGGTCAGACTGGTGGCTTGGGGATGCCCCACTCAAAGTCACTTTCCCTCACCTCTTTGCTATATGCGACAACCCATCTATCTCGGTGTCTTCGGCCTGCCATCAAGATGGCCTGAATATTCGCTTCCGTCGCTTGTTAGACCAACAGTGTGTTGTTCACGTTCAGTTAGGCCAGGGTCTGGACTTTATTCGTTGGCATCTTGAGCCCTCCGGTCAGTATTCTGTCAAGTCTATGTACGCAAAGCTCTCACAAGGTACCACGGTTGCACACTACAAGGATATGTGGGAAACGAAGGTGCCATTGAAGGTTAAGATCTTCTCCTGGCAATTGGCGCTGAACAAGCTCCCAACCTGCAGCCAAATCGCCACCAGACAGGGCCCCTCCAATGGTGCTTGCTCCCTGTGTGGGGCCACAGAGGATGCTGCACATGTGTTCTTTAGCTGTTCGCTAGCCAAATTCGCTTGGAGCGCCCTTAGACAAATCTTAGGCTGTAATTGGTGCCCTGCTAGCTTTGCACAGTTTCATGCTATCCTTTGTGGCTTTTCGGGACTTCCCCGTAGGTTGCTTTGGGTGTTCTTCCTTGCACAGTCCTGGGCCCTCTGGCTGATTCGAAATAAGCTTACCATCGAGAGGAAGATTATCAACCACCCCGCTGACGTTTTATATAAAATTGTGATTCTTTTGCAGCTTTGGAGCACCAAGTTCAAAGGAAGGGACAAGGAGGGCCTCACGTGGATGGTGAACGAGCTAAGGGAGCTCTACACATCTATGAGGCCAAGAAACTGAAGCCAAAGTGACGGATGGAGCCCCTTGAAGCCAGCAGCTGTGCCCCTAGTTATCTTACTTTGCTGTCTAGTTCTAGGCTCTACTCCTGCCCCTAGTTGTCCCCGCTTGTTGGCTAAGCTGTATGCCGCAGCAGTGTTTTTCTTATTTCCTGTGTGGTCGTTGGACCTTTGGTCGGTTGTATAACTTGCTAAACGTCAAGGCTTTATTAATTTAAAGTCGGGCACCTGGTGCCTTTTATCTAAAAAAAATAGAGATGTCAAAATGATTTTTTGTTCAAACTCTTACACAGGATACACTCACTTGGTATCAATTTTTGTCCACATGTACAACTGACACCTGGAGCAATTTATCCACTGCATTCTTGACTCGCTTCTATCTGGAAAGGGAAACCTATGGAGCAAGACACATGGTCACTCATTTTAAGAACCACCGATGTGAAAGTTTCGTAACAAGTAATGGAAAGTTTACCTTTACGCACTTTGTATGATGTTCTCAGTACTGAAAGTAGACGTGAACGAAGTGATGCTTCCCCAAAGCAAGATTTTATGGGACTTCCACCTGATTTTGCTTGGAATTTTCTAGATGAAAACTACCATAGTAGAACATTTTACGTAGTATAAATAGAAAGTGCGGGGTCAATAGAACTTGATCCTTATTGTGTTAAAACTTTATTGGAAACTGGTAGACTAGAAGATCTAGTTGGAAATATCCATGAGTCTAATATTGTTGCACAAGTCATAAACAAGCTTGCTAAGTTTTTAGAGGTATATATTTATGATTGCTACTACTGAAAGTGTTCCTTTTGAGGATGTTATTAAACCCAATCCATCTGATGGTGATGAATTTTCACATCACATTGATGCCCTAAAAAACCGTCAAAGAAAACTGTCATAAGGGGAAGACCATTGCTGACCTAACCGACATACACTTTGGTACCCCTGAAGACATTAGGAAATAAGCTAAATGAACCATGATATTATTTTCAATGATCAAGAGGAACATATCTTATGCGAGCAGTTGTGTTTATAAGATGAAGGAAGCACAAAGAAACACAAGGAGGATTGGTTTGATCCTCTGCTCATACCCTCAACTTCTGGAAATATTTTTTTGCACATTAATATGCTTTTTGATCATGTTTCTTTCTTTAGTAATGATTCCAATAATGCCCAAACAAATGATAATTGTTCCGAAGAGGCCTCGTGCCTAGCACTGATTTTGGGATCTTTAATAATATTGATAAACTTGAAATAGAACCTTCCTATGAATCTTGCAAGGCCAATGAAGTGTAGGTTATTCCAATGGAATAAGATGAAGTTTATTCTCCATAAGAGAACATTACAAATGATAAGTTTGCTAATGATGTCTTTCTCAGTTAGTGGTTTGATAACTCTAGAACGGATGAACTTGCTAGCAAGGTTCATGAACTAGAGGAGGAAGACAGTTTCGGATTTTTCCCAGCTGCAAAAGACGAATATCCGGAAGTGTTCCCCCATAACTCTACATTAAAATAAGAGTACTATGAAGTATTCCCACATGACGAGAGCCAAGATGAAAATTTTGAAGTTCATATATAAATCTCTAACCATCTAGTTGGCAACTGAATAAGGAGGCATGTTCGCCATGCTTGGTGCGTGAATCTACATTTGCAAGTGACAATCTATTTATTAGTTTTCCTTTGTAGTTTTGATTCCACCAGGTTCACGAGGAAGGAAATCACCGGACCACAACAAGTAATATTAATTGAAGCGAAGATCCACGTTCATTGAAGGAGAGATTATTTGTGCCTCAATAGTAAAAGTGTATCGCCCTTGCTTTAGTTCCACAATCCCGCAGATGTTTGCCAAACTGTCCAACGAATGGAGCCTTGTCATTTTACCCATTAGCTAGACAAGCCTCACATGTTTCAAATGACTCGGAAAGCCCATCACTATGAAGTATTCTATTTCCAAATAATCTACGAAGTATTATTCTGCAGGCGTTTCTTTCCAATATGCCCAAGCCGGTAGTGCCACATCACTATGGTGTTCATAGTAGGTATGAAGCGTTTACCACACACATTATTACATTATTGTCACTATCAAGATCAATATGAAAAGGCCACCTTCAAGACACGCAAATCTGTAGAAGATATATTCTCATAAAACAATGAACAACCATTGTTCTCCAGCTTAAATGAATAACCGCATGATCCAGAAATTATGTTCTTACATAAAAGATGGAACGACATAACAGTTATGATTTATTCCCTATAAAGAGGTTATGATTAAATTATAGATGCTATATGTAGTGAGGTTTCTGGAGTCGCTCTTACGTGTCGCCGTTAGGTGAAGGCTGGCCGTCAGCGTCAGTGCACCCACTAAACAATGGAGGATGAGGACAGGTACCGAATAATTAGCGTTGCGTATTAAAACACAGTTTGCTCATAGAAAAACTGTTTCCGGAGACGTCAGGTACAGTGCAACGACGTCTGATGCAGTGCAACGTCCGATATATATATACTTCTTTTTAGAGTAAAAAAACGTCCGGTACACTACAGCTAGTACGTAGTACGTAGGCGATAGAGATCAGGTGCCAGCCCCAGTCTGACGGAAAACTGAAACGGGACTTGACGCAACTCCAGCAATCTCCGTCGTGTCCCGCTCAAACAGGAGGAAATCACTGCGATCTCAAAATCAAAAAACAAAAAGAAGGAAATCACTGGCGTGGCCCACAAGCGTCCAGTGTCCAGATCTAGATCCCCGGGGCGGGCCCACGCGCGGCGCGCCGGGGCCCCATGACGCGCCATCGCAAGGAATAGGATCCGGCCACCTCACCAACCGGAATCCGAGTCCCCCTCTCCCTCCCATAGCGTCGGCGTGCGATCGTATTCGTATGGTAGTACGTGCAGCTCCCCTGACCTCAACCCAACCTAGAGGCACGGCCGTCTCGCGCACGCCTGCCCTGCCCTGCCTCAACCCACCTTTCCCCTCCAGGCCTCCACTCCAAACCCAATCAAATCTTCACCCCCATGCCCTCTCCCATCGCCACCCACGCCTCGCTCCTCCTCAAAGCCGCCGCCGCAGCCGCCGCCTCGCCCAAGCCCCTCTTCTCCCCGCGCGCGGCCCAGATCCCCGCGCCGGTCGCCGGCCGCGCCTGCCCGCGCTGGTTCCGGTGGCCCGCGTCCGCGAGGGGGCTCTGCTCCTCCACGCCGCCAAACCATTCTGGCCACGCCCACGGGATGGGATCTGACGGCAACGGGACAAGGAGGCGGGTGCCGCCTGTCAACGGACTGGCAAAAGAAGGGGCGACGCAGCCGGTCACGGCGCCGCCCAAGCTGCTCACGCTGCCCACCGTGCTAACCATTGGACGCGTCGCCGCAGTGCCCTTCCTCATAAGCAGTAAGTTTGCCCACTACTACTACCACAAAGCTTGCTTTTTTTTTATTTCAACTTCAAGTTTCCCGACGTGGGATACTTATCCTGCACAAGATCGTCGACTGCTGATCCAGCTTATACGGAATCTGTCGGGATTATACGGGAATATATATATTTAACTCATCTAACATGTAACTTTGGAGAAAGATAGCTGTTCAGAACGCTAAAGAATTGTAGGTAGCACTTTGTTGCGATTAAGGTGCTGCGACAGATTGACTGGATTTACTTACGTTCCAGCGAGCAATGTTTTTAGAACAACACTATTTGTGAAGGTTTGGAAGTAGTTGCTGTATCCAACACGTGCAGGTAGTTAACATGTAGGTCTACCAATATTCACGGACCGTTAACTGTCTCTTTGTTCTGCTTTCTCAGTTTGACCTAGGCTAGTCAAAACTTGCAAACTATCACAGTTACTAGGCATGGGAGGTGCATCATCTCTGTCACGCAGCATGCACTGATGTACATAGTCTGCTCTTTTCCCCAAAACCTTCACAGACTCAACTTTTATTCCTGGATTACTTGTTGCATGAAAAGCTAACTAGTAACATACTTTTACTTTACGGAACCTTCATTCAACTACTAACATGGTCGATGAATCCTAAAATTAGCATGCGACTCTCTTAATTTTACTCTTGTTATGAACTTTCTGAAACTGCAGCATCTATATATTTCTGTAATCCAAAACGGGGGTATGCTGTCAGTACTTAACAGGCAGGTCTATCTATACACACATCCTTAACTGTCTATATATTTCTGTAATCCAAAACGGGGGTATGGTGTCAGTACTTAACAGGCAGGTCTATCTGTACACACTTCCTTAACTGTCTATATATTTCTGTAATCCAAAACGGGGGTATGCTGTCAGTACTTAACAGGCAGGTCTATCTATACACACATCCTTAACTTTCTCTTTTGTCTTCTATGCCCTGGTTTGACCTAAGCTAGTCAAACTTATGGAATCACAGTTACTAGACTTGTGAGATGCATCTTCTATGTCATGCAGCATGCACTTCTATCATAGTCTGCTTAACCTCTTGCCCCCAAACCTTCACAGAGCCATCTTTTATTGCTGGATTTCTTGTTACATCTATCTTGTGTTCGGTTCCTGTCCACTAGTGAAACTGTCATTAAACTGACCAGTGACATACTTTTGCTACCAATGATTCATGTAGTTACTGCAACTTTTAAATGGATTGGCGGACATGTTCACTTATAGAAATTTTGAAACAGTGCTTGCTTGTTTGCTCAGGCCAAGTTGCGTATTTTCCTCTTAAGAACCAACAGCTTAACTTCCTTGCAGTTCGTTCTTGGTTGATGTCAACATGCATTTGACCATTGTCACATTTTCTGATTTGTGCTTATATTTTTGACATAACAATCACAATTTAACTACAGAAATATCCCCTTTTTATGTGTGCAAGATCTTATTATCTTTACTGTTACCAGCTTTCTACATGGATGGGCCTTGGGCAGCAACCGCCACAACTGGCATCTTCCTTGCAGCTGCAATCACCGATTGGCTAGATGGTTATATTGCTAGAAAGGTGTGTCAGAATTATTAGCTGAATAATATGCTAGACCAGGTTACTATATTGTCAGCTTTTTTTACCCCCTTTATTACTTCCTGACATAATTTACTATGCAGATGCATTTGGGAACACCTTTTGGTGCATTTCTTGATCCTGTTGCCGACAAGGTTGGTTTCTCTTTCTGGTGTTCTCATCCTGTTGCTAACAAGGTTGCAACTAACTTCGCGAGTGCTATTCTCTGCTGCAGCTTATGGTAGCCGCGACACTAGTGTTGCTGTGCACCAAACCTTTGGAAGCTTCTTTGCTCAGCGCTGGACCATGGCTTCTGACAGTTCCTTCCATTGCCATCATTGGGAGAGAGGTAATTACTTAGCCAATCTACTTCATCATTTTCCAACAGATGCAATGTCAAAATCGGTTTCTAGTAAATCCGTGTATAAATATGGAAAAAGTAGGATGTTTGTTCTTTGATAATTATGTCTTAGACTGATATAATATGTACTCCCTCCGTTCCAAATTAGTTGACGCAACTTTTTTCTTCTTCCAAAATGAGCGAACCTACACACTAAAAGGTACATGCGTATCCAGACCAAATCTGACCAAAGCTGCGTCAACTAATTTGAAACGGGGGAATATCTGCTGCAAGTGTGATGTCTTCCCTCTCTGTGGGAATGGGATATTCACGCATTAAAAATGGTTTACCTGATCCTTATCTCTAACTTTGTCCTTCCAAGCCCACATGATAAGTTAATAATCACCAACTATTAATCTGGCTGTTCTCTTTGTGGTTGCAATATACTAGATAATTACTGCGCACGGTTGCCACGGGAGTGATAAGAGAGATCTAAGTACATCTTTGAATTTGTCAAGAAATCTAAAATAATTTTTCTATCAAAATAAATTATCTACTCCCTCTGTCCCATGAAACGTGTCTGAGATTTGTCTAAATTTGGATGTATCTAGTCACTAAATAACATCTAGATACGCCCATATTTTGACAAATGTCCGACATGTTTCATGGGACGGAGGGAGTATTATAAACTAGGGGAACATCTATCGTTAGGTTGGTGCAGCTGTGAGGCCGAACTTATTCCCGGTCTCTTAAATTGTAAGGTGCTTGTACTTGATTGTCTGTATTTGTTGTAATCACACAAAAAACTAATAAATTTCTATATATGCAACTTAGGAAAATAAGCAAGCATAATTATTAAGAGATAAAAAAATCTATTTCATGCTATTATCTACATGACCAAAAATACAGCAAAGAGTACTGTACCACCGTAAAGTGCGTCATATAATGAATCAATCGATCTCAATGGCATCGATAGTGGTTGCTCTTATATGAGTCAATAAATAGCTCAATCTGAGCATGTTGTGGTTTCAACTTGTAGAGGAGTTGTTATCAAATACGCACCTCCTCAATTGAAAGAAAGATGGTCACAAGACTCAGGTAACTAAGGTTGAAACAGTCTGACTGTTAAAAACGGTTTTCTTTTCACATCAAAGACATAAGAATAAGAAAATATATATGCACCTTGAACGCGCTCCATGGATTGAATCGCTCGTGCTTACAATTGATGAAAGACAAGACATGCCTGCTCATGTCCACAGAGGAAGAACCAGAGAAGCATGATTGGGGCGTCATGAGAAATACTGCACAATGGATGTCATTAGGGAATGAAGAGAAATACTGCACAATGGATATCATTAGGGAATGAAGAGAGGAAGATGCAGGTGCTTGATGGAAACAGCAATGTTCAGTTAACTGGTAATTGCTCGGTCGGCCTCCGAGAAGCGATTAATCGGCAAATCGGCTGATTAACTGAATTTAACGGTCGTCCATTAATGGGTAGAACAGCAGTCACAACAAGCAGCTTAGGAGCATCAGAGGAGGAAGAAGGCCATATCTTGCTTGTTGGAAATACCATGAAAGGAGATTTGGTGGGCAGCGGCAGTAGCTCAGGCGGACGGCCATGCGGCAGATCAGGCAGGAGCGCAGTCAGAAAGACGGGGGGCTGGAGGAGGGAGAAGAGGGGTCGAAGGGAAGGTCCTGGATGCGGAGATGCTGGCGCCGGTTGGATTCTCTGGCCGGCGGTCGAGCGTGAGAGTGCGGAGTAGTCGCGGGGGAGCTCCCAAATCCCAAACCATAACTAGCTGGAGGGGTGGGAATTGGAGAGAGGCACGGGCCGCACGGCCTTGTGGGCCTATTCAGCCCAAAAACGAGTATCAGTTAACTGCATATTCCCGATAAAGGGCCTTCTCGTTTCGGTCAGCCTCTGATCCGCAGTTAATCGGGCAGTTAACTGATATATCGGCCGATATTTGGAACAGTGGGAAACAGATTGACCGCTGGAGTACTATGTGGATGCCTCATAGTTACTTTGTTGGATTGGGGGCAATGAAAGGTCAATCAAGAGGGGAGGGCAACCTCACATGGGTTATAGGGTCTGACGCCGAATCCAATGGATGCTTTCCACACACAGCTTAGATCGAACGACTGTAGGTAATTAAGATGATGCAGAAGCACACATGTGCTCAGAAAAATAACAATTGATGACTTGTAGTGGGCTTTGTCTATACTCCCTCCATTCCAATGAATAAGGGGCCCTCGTTTTCCCTTTTTTTCTTTGACCAAGAATTACTCCAAATATATAAAGATTGTTGGTATAAAATTAGCATAATTAGAAAGTGGTTTTCAATACGAATCCAGCGATACTGATCACGTACAATATAACGAAGATTTTGTTGCTCAATTTATTTTGGTCAAAGTTAGTCTTGGAATACGTGTGCGCCTTATTTATCGAAACAGGGGTAGTATAAGATATATAGATTTGATTGACTGGGTGAAATGAAAGGGGCTCTTTTGTCAACCTCTACCATTTTTTTATTGAGGCGTGGAGCTGGTGCACAGTTAGGTTGGCTCCACCATAAGGCTTATTTGAAACAGAATTTGAGAAGCTAAGATTATCCGATTTAACCTAAAACGTCACAAAGCTATGTCTGACAAATGACAACCTTGCAATTCTATATATGCGGTGCCTTGGACAACTTTAGTTTCTATTTTCTAGTGCAGCAGAAACATACATCTTGGAAGGGAAGCACTTTGCCTCTTAAGTTAGATTGAGTGGCTCTACCATTTTCCTTGTTTGAAACAAAATTGGAGCATGTATGAAATGTAAAAGAAGCCTTGTTTGAAACAAAACTGGGGCATGCATCAAATGTACAAAAAAATGGTTCGATAGATTGAGAAGCTAAGAATCATTTCTATTAGGTATACTGCCTTAAATGTTTGGTAAAATTACCAGATTTGACTGTTAACTTTTCAATCCCACGCAAGTGGTACCTTGGAGCAACTTTACTTCCACGTTTCTAGTAGGCCAAAAGCTATATATCCCATTTGCCATATCAGGAATATCTGCTGCTATGTGTAATTGGATGGTGTGCTTGTCATTACCTAATATTCTGGTGTACTGTTTCTGTAGATCACAATGTCAGCTGTGAGAGAGTGGGCTGCTTCTCAGAATACCCAAGTTCTTGAGGTTTCTCCTGTTCTTTGTTATCCTAACATCTGCTTTATCGGACATTCAAAGTTTCAAATACTCAGTTTGTACTTTCTACAACAGGCTGTGGCAGTTAACAATTTAGGGAAGTGGAAGACAGCGACGCAGATGATTGCATTGACTCTCCTCCTTGCCAGCAGAGATCCAAGGTATTTGCCTTTTTTTCTGGTCAAATCCTTGTTATTGTTTAGTCTCTCTTTTTATCATTTGCATGCTGATTTGGATTTGTGTTTTGCGTTTTGTTGTGCAGTCTACCTGTACAAGGTGCTCTAGTTGCTCCTGGTGTTGCGTTGCTTTATGCATCTGCTGGACTTGCCATATGGTCCCTAGTGGTGTACATCAGAAATATATGGCGGATACTTCTAAAATAGTGTTAGCACATAGTGTAATAGAAGAAACAGGAGCAAAGGCGACAATATTCCATTCAAGATCATGCAATTTTTGTGGAAGATTGTTGAGTTGATCAATGGGGCCTAGATCTTGTTGAGATCCTCGGTGACTGGTGTCATTTGCGCTTGGCGGAATAGCCGCCATGGGAATTTGTTGAGCATGCGAGGATCTCTTTAGAAACAAAATATATAGCTCGTAGCATGATGCCAAGGTGACTACCTGTTTCAGGGTCACCGCAGCTTAAGAGTTGGACACCGTGTGTAAGAGCTGCAAGACTTGGGAGACATGCAGACGATTGTAACCGTATACAAAGCGCCCAGACCAGGTGGCCTGTGCGTGTGGAGTTCATGCCATTGTAATTTTACCCATATCATATGCCAGGGAGCACAAAATTATTCTTTCCATGTATTATTTTCACTCGTTTATTTGCGTGGTCTGATGCGTCAATTCTGTTGGTTGTTTCTCTAGTTCTGCATAGAATTTAGATACCACAATGTGAGTTGAAATTCTGCTAGTATGGTGCAACGGATTAAGACTTTGATTTATAGGATGGTAAAGATACAGAAATAGGAAAATACAGTATTGGATAGATCAATGTTTGTTTACTGGGTTAATTGGATAGATGCCAATGTAATTTCTGAATATATCAGAATGGCATTTAAGAAACATCATGGCAACTTTTGTCTATACAGTTTATAGACGCCATTATTTCATTATGCCCATTTTAACACACACATCACACATGTATATATGGTGGGCCCCACCAGAATATGTAGCCGCAGACCTCAGGGATGTAGTGCAGGAAGTTGGGTTTGGCGATTTGGGTGGGTGAAGGATGTTGGGAATGAAGTGGTCTATTCCGTTTCAGTGGTTAATTAGAAAAATGAAGTGATTCAAATGAAGGATTTTGAGAACAAGTAAAAAAAGACTTTGAGGAAAATGGTTTTGATTGGATTTTAGATTTTCTAGAAAACCTAGCATCAAGGACTTCCTATGAGATTTCTACATATCAAACAGGCACAGTAGCCGGCAATACACATGCCGGCTATGCTATGTATTGGGGTCACCGGCAGGAAGTGCCGGCGGAAAAAATTCGAGTTCCCACGCCGTTTACTCCCTAAATCAGTTCCCAATAGAAAAAAAGTCCTCCGTCAAGGCACATCGCATACCAAATCAGCTCCAGCGGCAGCCGCCAAACCCATGTCGTCCTTGGTCAAGGGCCACGGGCGGGCGCCCCATCGACACTCGCGAGCTCGTCCTCTACCTTGATTCAAGTTCGTCCTCGAGCGGGCGAGCTCGTCCCCCACCTCGACTAGTCACGGGAGGCAACATCAGATCAAGCATGGGTGCAGGACGTCGGGGAGGGTGGCGTGTGGAGGGGTCCCGAAGCGAGCGTGAGTGCTACATGGAGAGAGGGTCCTGACGGGTAGTGGCGGACTGTGACATCTTGGCCCAGGGCTAAATAGGATTGATATAATACTCATACCAACAAGTTGCAACTTCTTTTCCGAATGCTCATCTTCAAAGAACTCCGAGGTTAAGCGTGCTTAGCCTGGAGCAATTTGAGGATGGGTGACTGACCGGGAAGTCCTTCCTGGGTGCGCACGAGTGAGGATAAAGTGCGCATGAAAGACATGTGTTGGTCTGTGGGGCTAGTCTAGAGGACCTAGTGAGCTGCCAGGGTAACAGGCCCGGACGAGGGTTTGGCCGGGGTGTTACATTTGGTATTAGTGCTGACCTTCGCGGTTACACGTGCGTGTGCGGGTTAGGGGCGCAGACATGTGGCCCGTCGTGGCACATTTGCCGACACACAGCATGGACATGTGCCAAGAGAGGACGTTCCTGGCCTGGGGCTGATCAATATCATATGCAGATAATATTATATGTAAGATCAAAATTAATATGGGTATCATGTCCTAACATAGAGATGATACAACACATCTCTCTTATACTCCACTAGAAAGAAACTTCATCAATCTTGTATTAAGAATTAACAGAGCATAGCAATAAGTACTTTAACATGAAGTTTGAATATCAAATATGCTACCTTGAACAAACAAGATCATCATTGCTGTCACATGATAAACATAGCACATGCATTCACTTTAACCCTAGTGGGGTAGCAAAAGAAAGGCAAAGCCATAATAGATCTTGAACATATTGTTACTATCTAATCACTAAAACCATGCTACTCCATCTAACACAGACATCACGCCACACACGCTCTTGCATAGATGTTGGATCAGAACATAAACTTAAGAACGGGGTACATAATATGCATCTATCAATACATCTCACCATATAATAAGATCAGATCTCATAAAACAATATCATAGAATAAGGATCCACCACATAAGTATTACAAATATGATCATAAATAGGCAGCTCATATGGCACTAAGAACTATAAAGAACATGAGAGAAATAGATCAAGCTACTGCCACAAACCCGTAGTACAGAGGTGGACTACTCCCTCTTGGTCATGGTGATGATGATGAAGACGTTGGAGAAGGTGTAGATCCCTCCAGCGGTGATCCTGGCGGAGTTCCCCCTCCAATCTTTTTTTTGTGTTTCTGTATTTATGCGACACCCTCCTCCCGAGAACTCTTCGGGGTCATATATATAGTCGTTTTTAGGACAAAATACGTCGGTTCGCGAAAGAATCAGGGTAAACGGGTGATCGACAGCTGAAAGAGCTGGGTGGCGCGGCCAGGAAGTACGTTAGGCCGCGCCACCTGGTCTCTTTTGTCCCTCATGCCTCTCTAGGTGATCTTCCATGACCCATGCTGCTTCTTCCGATGAAAAAGTGATACTCCAAAAATCCTAGGTCAATTTGACTCCGTATAGGTCTCTGAAAGTGAAAATACACAAACCAGGGTTTTCCTGTTATGCAGTGTTATAACCCAAATAAAGGGGATCATTGGTAAATCCCCATAAATCAATGTAAAACATGGTATTATCATCATATATATTGCAAAGATGTGGGAATTAAATATAGTAAAAGACAAAGTTCATGTATGCATTTTACATGCATCAGGCGGCGCGTAGCTTGTTGAGGTAGGCCTTGGAGAAGGTCGATGCCGCCCATCCGGTGCCTTTGTCCTTCTTCGCCGCGACATCACCACTGCTACCCGTGCACTTCCCCTTCGGCTTGACCATGGCGGCGGTGGTGGTGAGGACATATGAACAACAAGAACTATGCAGAAGCGAGTGCGGCGTAGCAAGGAAGAAGAAGATGCAGAGAGGAGAATGGGAAAACAACACTGTGCGGAGTGCCTCTCCCCTTTATATATCCAGGAACCCAAGGCGGGCACCGTCCGATCACAAAGAAAGGTTCACATGACTTGAATCTAGGGCACCACATGTCAATCTAAGCAGGGGAAGTTACCGCAGTAACTCCACGCGTCGCGAGTAACGAGGAAGTTACTACGCCGCGGGCCGGTCGTTTCGTTTCTCGTGCGGTCGTGGGTGTCAAATCAGGCGACGTGGCACACGACGCCATTCGTCATCATGAGGTAGGCCAACAAATGACTAGTCACATCAAGTATCTCGCCAGTACACAGTCGAGCACGCCATCTTCGTCAACACTACTTCATGGTTTGTTCAAAATTCAAGGGAATCAATAAAACTCATCGGGTGTATATCCTTACAATAATATTATCATCGGCAACGCTGAGCACGAGCTTGGCGAAAAGAATTCTCTCGAAGAAACTTATTTGAGCGCCTACGCTCGATTACTCATACTCGATCATAGCCTCGGGGGCTACTCCCATCGGAAGCGCTGAATGCCCACTCGATAGAATTGACATCATCCACGAGGACATGTAATTTTTCATTTGTATCATAATTACCTTTGTGTGTAGGACTCTTTGAGCCTATGCTCGAGTGCTCATACTCGACCATAGCATCAGGGCCTACTCTCATCGTAGTGCTGAACACACACCCGGTTAAAAATGTGACAATTGCATGATGTGGAAGAAGATACTTTGAGCCTATACTTACCTCGGGGGCTACTCCCATCGGGAGCGCTGAATGCACACCCGATAGAAGGCAAGGCGATGAAGAATACACGCCAATTAAAAGTTGGCGTAAAGCTTCGAATACATGTTCAAGTGGTAAAGACTTAACGAACATTACTTTGTCCTTCACTCCTATCAAACAGAAGTTGGCGTAAAGCTTCGAATACATGTTCAAGTGGTAAACACTTAACGTACATTACTTTGTCCTTTACTCCCATCGGGAGTGCATTCATCTAGAAGAAATTCAACCCGATAATTTCAGGCAATCCAACAGCCAAACTTGACATCCGATAAATAAATAAATAAATAAGCATGTGCCGCGTCGTCGTGAGCCTCCATATGCCATACTAGAGCTTGAAGGTAAGATCACCGGGATCTGTCCTGTGATGCCTAGCACCATCACAGACTACGCTCTGCTAGAAATATCCACATTGTCAGTGATGGCGCGTGAAGCACACGTCCGTTGGGAACCCCAAGAGGAAGGTGTGATGCGCACAGCAGCAAGTTTTCCCTCAGAAAGAAACCAAGGTTATCGAACCAGTAGGATTCAAGGGCCACGTGAAGGTTGTTGGTGGAGGAGTGTAGTGCGGCGCAACACCAGGGATTCCGGCGCCAACGTGGAACTGCACAACACAATCAAAATACTTTGCCCCAACGTAACAGTGAGGTTGTCAATCTCACCGGCTTGCTGAAAACAAAGGATTAAACGTATGGTGTGGAGAATGATGCTTGTTTGCGAAGAACAACAGAGAATAGAGATTGCAGAGATTGTATTTCGGATGTAAAAGAATGGACCGGGGTCCACGGTTCACTAGTGGTGTCTCTCCAATAAGATAAATAGCATGTTGGGTGAACAAATTACAGGTGGGCAATTGACAAATAAAGATTCAATACATATCATGATGATCACTATGAGATTTAATCAGGGCATTACGACAAAGAACATAGACCGCCATCCAACATGCATCTATGCCTAAATAGTCCACCTTCAGGTTAGCATCCGCACCCCTTCCAGTATTAAGTTGCAAACAACAGACAATTGCATTAAGTATGGTGCGTAATGTAATCAACACAAATATCCTTAGACAAAGCATTGATGTTTTATCCCTAGTAGCAACAACACATCCACAACCTTAGAACTTTCTGTCACTGTCCCAATGGAGGCATGAACCCACTATCGAGCATAAATACTCCCTCTTGGAGTTACAAGTATCAACTTGGCCAGAGCATCTACTAGCAACGGAGAGCATGCAAGAACATAAACAACACATATATGATAGATTGATAATCAACTTGACATAGTATTCTATATTCATCGGATCCCGCCAAACACAACATGTAGCATTACAAATAGATGATCTTGATCATGTTAGGCAGCTCACAAGATCTAAACATGATAGCACAAGAGGAGAAGACAACCATCTAGCTACTGCTATGGACCCATAGTCCAAGGATGAACTACTCACGCATCAATCCGGAGGCGGGCATGGTGATGTAGAGCCCTCGGTGATGATTCCCCTCTCCGACGGTGCCGGAGGCGATCTCCTGAATCCCCCGAGATGGGATTGGCGGCGGCGTCTCTGGAAGTATTTCCGTATCGTGGCTCTCGGTAATAGGGTTTTCGCGGCGAAGGGTATAAGTAGGCGGAAGGGCAGCGTTGGAGGGGCCAGGGGTGGCCCCCCATCGGCCGGTGCGCACAAGGGCCAGGCCGCGCGCCTTGCGGGGTGGGGCCCCCAGGGCCCCCCTCTGGTCCCTCTCTGGCTCTCTGGAAGCTTCCGAAATATAAGACCCCGGGCGTTGATTTCGTCCAATTCCGAGAATATTTCCTTTGTAGGATTTCGAAACCAAAAATAGCAGAAACGACTGGCGCTTCGCATCTTGTTAATAGGTTAGTGCCGGAAAATGCATAATAATGATGTAAAGTATGTATAAAACATGTGAGTATTGTCATAAAAGTAGCATGGAACATAAGAAATTATAGATACGTTGGAGACGTATCAAACATCCCCAAGCTTAGTTCCTACTCGCCCTCGAGTAGGTAAACGATAACAACAATAATTTCTGAAGTGACATGCTACCAACATAATCTTGATCAACATTATTGTAAAGCATATGAAGTGAATGGAGTGATTCAAAGCAATAGATTGCTAACAAAAGATAATGATTAAACAACTAAATCATATAGAAAAACTTTTTATGAATAGTACTTTCAAGACAAGTATCAACAAGACTTGCATAAGAGCTAACTCATAAAGCAATAGATTCAAAGTAGAAGGCATTGAAGCAACACAAAGGATGATTAAGTTTCAGCAATGGTTTCAACTTGTAACATGTATATCTCATGGATAATTGTCAACATAGAGTAATATAACAAGTGCAATAAGTAAACATGTAAGAATCAATGCACACAGTTGACACAAGTGTTTGCTTCTAAGATAGAAAGAAGTAGGTAAACTGACTCAACATAAAGTAAAAGAATGGCCTTTGCAGAGGGAAGCATGGATTACTATTTTTGTGCTAGAGCTTTTGTTTTGAAAACATAGAAACAATTTTGTCAACGGTAGTAATAATTCATATGTGTTATGCATAATACTTCCTACAAGTTGCAAGCCTCATGCATAGAATACCAATAGCCCGCACCTTGTCCTAATTAGCTTGGATTTACATGGATTATCATTGCATAACATATGTTTCAACCAAGTGTCACAAAGGGGTACCTCTATGCCGCCTGTACAAAGGTCCAAGGAGATAAATCGCATTTGATTTCTCGTTTTTGAATAATCTCAACTTAGGACATCCATACCGGACAACATAGAAAACAGATAATGGACTCCTCTTTAATGCATAAGCATTCAACAACAGATAATATTCTCATAAGAGATTGAGGATTAATGTCCAAACTGAAAACTTCCACCATGATACATGGCTTTGGTTAGCGGCCCAATGTTCTTCTCTAACAATATGCATACTCAAACCATTTGATCATGATAAATCACCCTTACTTCAGACAAGACGAACATGCATAGCAACTCACATGATATTCAACAAAGGTGTAAAAAGTTGATGGCGTCCCCAGAAACATGGTTACCGCTCAACAAGCAACTTATAAGAACTAAGATACATAGCTACATATTCATCACCACAATAGTTTTTAAGCTATTTTCCCATGAGCTATATATTGCAAAGACAAAGGAATGAAATTTTAATGGTAGCACTCAAGTAATTTACTTTGGAATGGCAGAAAAATACCACATAGTAGGTAGATATGGTGGACACAAATGGCATGGGTTTTGGCTCAAGGTGTTTGGATGCACGAGAAGCATTTCCTCTCAGTACAAGGCTTTGGCTAGCAAGGTTGTTTGAAACAAACACAAGTATGAACAGGTACAGAAAAACTTACACAAGAACATATTGCAAGTATTATAAGACTCTACACTGTCTTCCTTGTTGTTCAAACACTTTTACCAAAAAATATCTAGACCATAGAGAGACCAATCATACAAACCAAATTTCAACAAGCTCTATGGTAGTTCTCCACTAATAGATTAAACTACATGATGTAAGAGCTTAAACATGATCTATGAGAGCTCAAAACAATTTCCAAGTATCTAGTTATTCAAAACCATATGAAGCATTTTCTGATTCCAACCAAATAGCAATTAACGAAGCTATTTTCAGCCTTCGCCATGAACATTAAAGCATAACTAAGAACACAAGTGTTCCATATGAAAAAGCGAAGCGTAATATCTCCAATACAAGGATGGTGGGATCCAACTTTATTCAAACCAAAATAAAAACAAAAGCAAACAGACGCTCCAAGTAAAGAACATAAGATGTGATGGAATAAAAATATAGTTTCACTAGAAGTGACCTGATAAGTTGTCGATGAAGAAGGGGATGCCTTGGGCATCCCCAAGCTTAGATGCTTGAGTCTTCTTAAAATATGCAGGGATGAACCACCGGGGCATTCTGATACGTCCCAAACGTATCTATAATTTCTTATGTTCCATGCTACTTTTATGACAATACTTGAATGTTTTATACATACTTTACATCATTATTATACATTTTCCGGCACTAACCTATTAACAAGATGCCGAAGCGCCGGTTGTTGTTTTCTGCTGTTTTTGGTTTCAGAAATCCTACAAAGGAAATATTCTCGGAATTGGACGAAATCAACGCCCATGGTCTTATTTTTCCACGAAGCTTCCGAGACCGAGGAGAAACGAAGTGGGGCCACGGGCGCCGCCACACTAGGGCGACACGGCCTAGGGGGCCCGCGCGGCCCTAGCGTGTGGGGCCGTGACTCCCCGACTCCGCCCTTTCGCCTACTTAAAGCCTTCGTCGCGAAACCCCGCAGAGCCACGATACGGAAAACCTTCCAGAGATGCCGCCGCCGCCAATCCCATCTCGGGAGATTCAGGAGATCGCATCCGCACCCTGAGAGGGGAATCATCACCGGAGGGCTCTACATCATCATGCCCGCCTCCGGATTGATGCGTGAGTAGTTCATCCTTGGACTATGGGTCCATAGCAGTAGCTAGATGGTTGTCTTCTCCGCTTGTGCTATCATTGTTTAGATCTTGTGAGTTGCCTAACATGATCAAGATCATCTATTTGTAATGCTACATGTTGTGTTTGGTGGGATCCGATGAATCTAGAATATTATGTCAAGATGATTATCAATCTATTATATATGTGTTGTTTATGTTCTTGCATGCTCTCCGTTGCTAGTAGAGGCTCGGCCAAGTTGATACTTGTAACTCCAAGAGGGAGTATTTATGCTCGATAGTGGGTTCATGCCTCCATTTAATCTGGGACAGTGACAGAAAGTTCTAAGGTTGTGGATGTCTGTTGCTACTAGGGATAAAACATCGATGCTTTGTCTAAGGATATTTGTTTTGATTACATTACGCACCATACTTAATGCAATTATCTGTTGTTTACAACTTACTGGGGGGTGCGGATGCTAACCCGAAGGTGGATTATTTAGGCATAGATGCATGCTGGATAGCGGTCTATGTACTTTGTCGTAATGCCCTGATTAAATCTCATAGTAATCATCATTGATATGTATTGAACCTTTATTTGTCAATTGCCCACCTGTAATTTGTTCACCCAGCATGTTAGTTATTTTATTGGAGAGACACCACTAGTGAACTGTGGACCCCGGTCCATTCTTTTACATCTGAATACAATTTACTGCAATCATTGTTCTTTACTGTTCTTTGCAAACAAACACCATCTTCCACTCGATACGTTTAATCCTTTGTTTTCAGCAAGCCGGTGAGATTGACAACCTCACTGTTACGTTGGGGCAAAGTATCTTGATTGTGTTGTGCAGGTTCCACGTGGCGCCGGTTTCACTGGTGTTGCACTACACTCCTCCACCAACAACCTTCACGTGCTTCTTGGCTCCTACTGGTTCGATAACCTTGGTTTCTTTCTGAGGGAAAACTTGCTGCTGTACGCATCACACCTTCCTATTGGGGTTCCCAACGGACGTGTGCTTCACGCGTATCAAGCTCTTTTTGGCGTTGCCAGGGAGATCAAGACACGCTGCAAGGGGAGTCTCCACATCCAATCTCTTTACTTTGTTTTTGTCTTGCTTCACTTTATTTTATTTACTGTCTTGTTTGCTTTATATTAAAAACACAAAAAATTATTTACTTTACTTTCTGTCTTGTTTACTTGTTCTATATCAAAACACAAAAAAATTAGTTACTTGTCTTTACTTTATTTTGTTCTGTTTGCTTAGTTTACTTTTATTGCTACTAAAATGAGTAATCCTGAAGTTGAAGTTCGTTCTTTAAAGCAACAAGGTGGAGAAAGTTTTAAAGATGCTTGGTACAGAATTAGTAATGCTCATCATAGGTGCATTAAGAAACACTCCACTATTATCCTTCTTAGGAACTTTTATGTTGGCCTATCTAGCTGGAATAGGTATGTTCTTGCTACTCTTTCGGGAGGTAATTTCCTAGGTACTCCTGCTTTAGAAGCTAGCTGCATCATTGAGAGTCTAGTAGGAACGCCACCTGTTAATGAAATTAAAATTGAAATCTCTCTTGAGGATGTCATGAAAAAGTTGGAAGCCATAGAGAAAAAATTTCCAAGTGTTGAAACTAAATTGGGAATGCTACTTGATAATACTGATAAACTTGATAAATCCCTAGGAAGAATTGATGAAAGAATTGGTCCTAGAAACTTGTGTTGTCCATGATAATCAAACCAATAGGATTAGTGAACTTGAAAAAGCTATGGGAACCTTGGGTTCAACTTTTTCTTCTCTTAAGTTTAAGGAGAAAGCTTATGTGGGTAAAGAGCAAAAATTCATGTATGTCTCTAAGGTGCCTAAACCAAAGAACTATTATAGGCCTAAAATTGATAAAACCCCTAGCACCACCATGGGAAATTTGGATAATGGAGCATCTAAGGTACCCTCTGCAACAAGTTGTGTTTGTAACAAAAATTATGATGTTGATGCTTCCTCTCTTGATAAGACTTGATTCGCACTTTTTGCGCCTAGCTGAAAGGCGTTAAAGAAAAGCACTTCTTGGGAGATAACCCATGTTTTATTTTGCTACTGTATTGTTGAGTCTTGGAAGTTGTTATTACTGTAGCAACCTCTCCTTATCATGTTTTTGTGCCAAGTAAAGTCTCTATGGTAAAGTTGATGCTAGATTTGGATTGCTGCGCAGAAAAATTGCTGTCTGTCACGAATTTGCGTAGAACTCTCTGTAAAAAATCAAAAAATCTGCCAATTTACGTGCGTGATCCTCATATGTACACAACTTTCATTAGTTTTGAGTTTTTCCGTTTGAGCAAGTTAAGTGCCTCTGTAAAATTCGTCTTTACGGACTGTTCTGTTTTTGCCTTTCGCATTGCCGCTTTTGCTATGTTGAATGAGTTTCTTTGTTCCATTAACTTTCAGAAGCTTTGTGAAATGTCCAGAAGTGTTATGTCATCTCTGAATATGTGAATTTTTATTATGCACTAACCCTCTAATGAGTTTGCTTGAAGTTTGGTGTGGAGGAAGTTTTCAAGGGTCAAGAGAAGAGGATGATACATTATGATCAAGAAGAGTGAAAGGTCTAAGCTTGGGGATGCCCCGGTGGTTAATCTGCATATTTTAAGAAGACTCAAGCATCTAAGCTTGGGGATGCCCAAGGCATCCCCTTCTTCATCGACAACTTATCAGGTCACTTCTAGTGAAACTATATTTTTATTCCATCACATCTTATGTTCTTTACTTGGAGCGTCGGTTTGCTTTTATTTTCGTTTTGGTTTGAATAAAGTTGGATCCCACCATCCTTATATTGGAGATATTACGCTCCGCTTTTTCATATGGAACACTTGTGTTCTTAGTTGTGCTTTAATATTCATGGCGAAGGCTGAAAATTGCTTCGTTGATTGCTATTTGGTTGGAATCAGAAAATGCTTCATATGGTTTGGAATAACTTGGCAATTGTTTTGAGCTCTCATAGATCATGTTTAAGCTCTTGCATCATGTAGTTTAATCTATTAATGGAGAACTACCGTAGAGCTTGTTAAAATTTGGTTTGCATGATTGGTCTCTCTAAGTCTAGATATTTTCTGGTAAAGTGTTTGAACAACAAGGAAGACATGTAGAGTCTTATAATGCTTGCAATATGTTCTTGTGTAAGTTTTGTTGTACCTGTTCATACTTGTGTTTGCTTCAAACCACCTTGCTAGCCCAAACCTTGTGAGAGGAAATGCTTCTCGTGCATCCAAACACTTTGAGCCAAAACCCATGCCATTTGTGTCCACCATATCTACCTACTATGTGGTATTTTTCTTCCATTCCAAAGTAAATTACTTGAGTGCTACCTTTAAAATTTCATTCATTTATCTTTGCAATATATAGCTCATGGGACAAATAGCTTAAAAACTATTGTGGTGATGAATATGTAGTTATGTGTCTTAGTTCTTATAACACTACAAGAAAAGTTCTGATAGACAACGTCCCAAAATCGTCAACTAAGGGGCATTTTTCGTCGCCTATGGGCCTAACCCGACGATATGGGTTCCGTATTCGAAACTGCAAAGTCCAACGACGATTTTTTGGTCCGTCGCGCTTGGGCTTCCGCCACGGAAAATCGGACCGTTGCGGAAGTCTTTTCGGGAGCCCGTTGACTGCCGACGTCATGCGACACGAGACGTGGTGCTGCCGTTAACGGCGTTAACCGGCTAAACCCCGTGGTAGATGGTAGGCTTACACGAGGCTGCCACGTCTTAAGCGGGCCGGGCCAGATGACATAGTTTGACCGGTCAACTATATAGCTGGCTGGTCCATTAGTTACGTGGGCCGGGCCTAACCTCTAAGGTTGACTGGTCAAAACTTAAATGGGCCGGCCCATTTAACATGTGGGGTCCACCTTACTGGGCGGCCCAAGCAAGTGGGCCGGACCAAAACAGGTGGGTCCCACTTTCCTGTTAAAAGGACCATATAGTGTGTGGGTCCACCGTATAGCAAGTGGGCCGGCCCAACAAGCTAGTGGGGGCCAAAAACACAGGTGGGTCCCACTTTCCAGTTAAAGGGTCGGCCCATTTGGTTTGTGGGGTCCACCATATAGCAAGTGGGCCGGCCCAACAAAATAGTGGGCCGGGCCAAAACACAGTGGGTCCCACTTTCCTGTTAAAGGGCGGCCCATTTAGTATGTGGGGCCCACCATATAGCAAGTGGGTGGCCCACTGCTAGTGGTCGGGCCAAAAACACAGGTGGGTCCCACATTCCTGTTAATGGGCCGGCCCATTTGGTATGTGGGGTCCACCATATAGAAAGTGGGGCCCAACAAGATAGTGGGGGGCCAAAACACAGTGGGTCCCACCTTCCTATTAAAGGGCCCCATTTGGTGTGTGGGGTCCACCATATAGAAAGTGGGCCGGCCCAACAAGATAGTGGGCCGGGCCAAAAACACAGGTGGGTCCCACCTTCCTATTAAAGGGCCGGCCCATTTACCATGTGGGACCACCATAGAGCAAGTGGGCCGGCCCAATAAGCATGTGGAGCCCATTATCGTGTAACCGGGCCGGCCTACTAAAGAAGTGGGCCGGCCCAAAATGAAAGTGGGTCCCACACTACTGTAAGTGGGCCGGCCCAATCTGTTGTAGGGCCCTACTTGTTTGACTAGTCAACTTGCATTAAATTTCATGAGCCTAAAATCTGATTTCAATGATACACACAAGTACATACACAAATAAAACAAATAGGAAAATTACAAGGCAATTAATGTGCCCAAATAAAAAAATGACATAGAATCATTGAGGACTTCTATTAGCATCATCAATAACACGTTGACATTTGGCAATCGCCTTGATTGAATCTTGTGTACTCTTTGTCAACATATCAGCTACAGATCTTAAAGCAGCAATACCATGTCTTTTATAAAGTACAACCTTGAGATATTTACTGTCTGATGAAAGAAATGGTCTAGGTTGACGGCTATGAGAAGATGCATCAGAAGAAAGATCAGAACTTTTTGTGGGCCTCACTGGTAATGAAGATTGCTTCATCACAACTGCATTCTGATAATAATGCAAAAAGAGTTAAACGATGAACTATGCAAACATTTATTATGCAATGTAGATATAAGATAATAACAAGTTGCATAAATAAGACATGTATGGAACTTGTACTAAGCACAAACTTACATCATAATGTTGCACAGGGTCGCTACAGATCCTTTTTTGGCGACTATCTTCTAATGATGACTGCTTCATTAAAACTGCATTCTGGTAACATTGTAAACATAGTTACAACAATTAACTATTCAAACATGTATTACGCAATGTAGAGATCAGATAACAGCATGTAGCAGAAATAAGCACAAGATAAGATAAGATGCATGTACTAAGCACATACTGGCTCACTGCAGGTCCTTCTCTTGCGTGCACTAGTCGTGGTCAACATGCCTATCATTTTAGGTTCAGCCATCAAGTGAAATGCTAATCCTCCTGCTCCATTGTCCTTAATCTGTGTTTAGATATCACATTTAAGACCAAGTCAGCTGGTTTCAAATAACAAAAAACTTGAGCTGCCAAATGAATAAGCCAATAGTTACCAGATATCAGATTAAAACCAACTAGATGTTGCTTTGCATGAGATACGAATTTCAGACATTCAGATTTAGAGTAGGGTAATGCCAAGGTTTTACACATAAAGTAAACTGGCATTAAGAATGACCAAATGTCAGGTTCAAATCACCCTCGAAGTTTCTCCAAGACAAGCATATCAAATAGGCAGAAACATAGTAAAGCATGAATGGCATTGCTATGGCAGGGTTCCAAGTGTTAATCTCTTGCATAAGGAACAATGCATATAGGTTATAGATAATAACGGAAGTAAACTGCCAAAATTACCAACCACGAACTCAGATTCCAACCTTACCTAGCGTCCCCGCTGTTAATGTTGGATGTTCTAATAAGTGGTTCGCATGATCAATCCCTAGGAAAAATAACATTGACAAGTCAGTCTACGATAATACAAAGACCAGACATGCACGCAGCAATAACTATATAAGCTAAAGACGAGGTATAAGAGCAAGCAGATTGGAAATGCACATAGCATGATTATAAAAGCAGTGTGAGAATAGCAGACACGAGAAAACAGCTAGCGGTGAGCTAATGACGTGGTATAAGAACAAGCAGATTGGAAATGCCCATAGCACGACTATAAAAGCAGTGCGACAATAGCATGCAGTACAAAAACAGTTGGCAGCAAATGAATGGGTACAAGGCTATAAATATGTGGATGCACACAGGTGTCAGTAGAATGAACAGGATGGTAGCGACCGGATAATGCTTTTGTACTGTACAACATTTAAACAAACTTCATGCGAAGCAACACATCAAGAAAGTTAACGGCATATGAGATCTGCAAATAACTACACAAAACATGGCTAAAGAAACACCGCGATCTAACGGGCCAGCGTACTAACCAAGCTGCGGCGGGGTGGACGGGGGCGGCAACTTGCATTCCAGCGGCGGCGAACGCGGGAGACGATGAATCGACCCTGTTTCAGTAGAAGCGGGCGTTAGTGAAGCAGATCTGGTTGGCTGGCAAGGTATTCGGTGAAGTTGATACAGCCGCTGCGGCGAGGTAGTCGGTGGCGAGGTCGGCGGTGAAGCAGATCCGTCGGTGGCGAGGTCGGCGGTGAAGCAGATCCGTCGGTGGCGAGGTCGGCGGTGAAGCAGATCCGTCGGTGACGAGGGCGGCGGGGGAGCGGATCAGGTGGGTGGACAGCCAACACGATCAAGGCTACGCTGTGGAGGAGTATGCCGGCGGCGAAGCAGATCTAGTACTGTAGAGAGTCAGAGCTTTGGCGTGTGAGAGTATTTTTGAGCTAATGGGGCGAATGGTTGGTGGGTGGGTGTGGGCCTGTGGGGAGGGTTCGGGATCTAGGCAAGATATTTCATTGTTACCGAATGAGCCCTCCATGGTCGGTGGGTTGTAGCTTCCGGACCAGGGTTAAAAGGGTAAAACTGGTCACGGGATTTTCGAATGGATGCGGCGGGATGATTTGGCGCGTGGCCGAAATTTTCAGTTTCAAGCTACGAGCAGAACGACAAAAATAATGTTCTTCCCCAGGGAGCTCTCATTTCTTCCTCTTCTCTTTCTCTCTCGAGTCTCTCCCACTCCCCCGGCTCCTCTCCCCCTTCTCTCCGGCGGCCTCGCCGGCCGGAGACGAGGCCGACTTCTCTCTGTATATTGTACACCCTCCGAACTAAATTAATTGATTCAACTTTCCTTAGACGTGTATGTATCTAGAGTAAAAACATGTGTGGATACATCCATATTTAGATAAGCAAAGTTGAGTCAGCTAATTTGGATCCGAGGGAGTTAGTGTTGTTGTAAGCTTAGATCCAGTGTTTCCCATGAGCAGAATGGCGCAATGGAGTCGGGGATCTCGTCATCGGCTTCAGATCTGGCCTATGGTGAATCTGGCGGATCTTGCCGGCCAAACCCCGATCTGGTGCCATCAATGTGATGGCGCTAACGGTGAGGCTTGCTTTGGTCAGTGCTTCAGATCTGGCCAATGGGGAAGTCAAGCTGCTAAAGTTCACAAGCTCGGGGCATACGACGGCGTCATCCGTCTTGCCCGTGCACATCTTGGACTTTCAGCGACCCTTCTCAGAGCCAATATGCCGTTGCTGAGGCCCTTCTTCTCCTTCGTCCTGGCGACTACCGGCGACACCGTCCCAAGTGGTGCGTCCCCGGCGACGGAGTTGCTGGAAAGGATGCGGAGCAGAGATCTGATGTGCGGTCGAGAAGGACTCGATTGATTTTCTTCTATATGTTTTGGGGTCCTTTTTGTAAAGTTGCAGGTTCTATTAGTTATTGTCTAGTACTTTTGGTCCTCTATGTAATTTTTTGGACTAGTTTCCATTGGCACTGATAAACTTGAATTTTGACAAGTTCACGAGGAAAAAAATTCCTTTGCACATATGGCCTATCATGTATAAACATTCTTGAGATTTAAACTATATGTAATGTGCCATGCATTAACCCTAAACCATATATATGTAACTAACCCTAGCTGATCAAACCCTACTTAATTAAAACAAATAACCCTAAACTATACGCATGCACTTTATGCGCAAAGGCGCGGGTGCCTCTAATAATGTGTGTGCGCACTCGATCGATGATCCCTAAACCTTATACAACCCTGAAACCCTAATCCCTAATCCCTAAACCCTAAACACCCTAAACACTAAACCCTAGACCCTAAACCCTAACCCTAACCCTAAACCCTAATTAAACCCTATATATAGGCCAACGACACTTAATTGTGCATCAAGCAGGCCAGGGGTGCCTCGCGGTCCTCTAATTAAATTAAATGTGCCATGCATTAACCCTAAACCATATATATGTAACTAACCATAGCTAATCAACCCTACTTAATGAAAACACATAACCCTAAACTATACTAGCTATAACCCGATCTAATAAAAACATGCTCTATATATAGCAGCTAGCTAGCAAACCGTAGATTAACACCAATTAATATATACATGGCCTATATCGATCATGTTGTATAACATATCCCTGAGATTCATTAATTAATTATATAATTATCGTGATAAATTAATTAACTTTAATTTTGACAAGTTCTCTCGAATGAAAACACATTTGATTAAGTTGCCTCATAATATATATATATATAATTAGTGTGCATGCATGGCCTACCATGCATTCGTGCATATATTTTAATGTATATTTGAACATATTCTTGGGGATTTCAATCTCTCTCTCTCGATCATCTATATATCGTTGGTGGCCAAAAAACACACATATATATATATGCATGCAATTTATGCGTAAAGGCGCGGGTGCCTCTAATAATGTGTGTGCGCACTCGATCGATGATCCCTAAACCTTAAACAACCCTAAAACCCCTAAATCCCTAATCCCTAAACCCTAAACACCCTAAACACTAAACCCTAAACCCTAGACCCTAAACGTACCCTAACCCTAACCCTAACCCTAAACCCTAGCTAATCCTAAACCCCAATTAAACCCTATGTATAGGCCAACGACACTTAATTGTGCATCGATCGAGCGGGTCATGGGTGCCTCGCGATCCTCTAATAAAATTAAATGTGCCATGCATTAACCCTAAACCATATATATGTAACTAACCCTAGCTAATCAACCCTACTTAATTAAAACACATAACCCTAAACTATACTAGCTAGCTATAACCCGATCTAATAAAAACATGCTCTATATATAGCAGCTAGCTAGCAAACCGTAGATTAACACCAATTAAAATATACATGGCCTATATCGATCATGTTGTATAACATATCCCTGAGATTCATTAATTAATTATATAATTATCGTGATAAATTAATTAACTTGAACTTTGACAAGTTCTCTCGAATGAAAACACATTTGATTAAGTTGCCTCATAATATATATATAATTAGTGTGCATGCATGGCCTACAATGCATTCGTGCATATATTTTAATGTATATTTGAACATATTCTTGGGGATTTCAATCTCTCTCTCTCTCTCTCGATCATCTATATATCGTTGGTGGCCCAAAAAACACACATATATATGCATGCAATTTATGCGTAAAGGCGCGGGTGCCTCTAATAATGTGTGTGCGCACTCGATCGATGATCCCTAAACCTTAAACAACCCTAAAACCTTAAATCCCTAATCCCTAAACCCTAAACACCCTAAACACTAAACCCTAAACCCTAGACCCTAAACGTACCCTAACCCTAACCCTAACCCCTAAACCCTAGCTAATCCTAAACCCCAATTAAACCCTATGTATAGGCCAACGACACTTAATTGTGCATCGATCGAGCGGGTCATGGGTGCCTCGTGATCCTCTAATAAAATTAAATGTGCCATGCATTAACCCTAAACCATATATATGTAACTAACCCTAGCTAATCAACCCTACTTAATTAAAACACATAACCCTAAACTATACTAGCTAGCTATAACCCGATCTAATAAAAACATGCTCTATATATAGCAGCTAGCTAGCAAACCGTAGATTAACACCAATTAAAATATACATGGCCTATATCGATCATGTTGTATAACATATCCCTGAGATTCATTAATTAATTATATAATTATCGTGATAAATTAATTAACTTGAACTTTGACAAGTTCTCTCGAATGAAAACACATTTGATTAAGTTGCCTCATAATATATATATAATTAGTGTGCATGCATGGCCTACAATGCATTCGTGCATATATTTTAATGTATATTTGAACATATTCTTGGGGATTTCAATCTCTCTCTCTCGATCATCTATATATCGTTGGTGGCCAAAAAACACATATATATATATGCATGCAATTTATGCGTAAAGGCGCGGGTGCCTCTAATAATGTGTGTGCGCACTCGATCGATGATCCCTAAACCTTAAACAACCCTAAAACCCCTAAATCCCTAATCCCTAAACCCTAAACACCCTAAACACTAAACCCTAAACCCTAGACCCTAAACGTACCCTAACCCTAACCCTAACCCTAACCCTAAACCCTAGCTAATCCTAAACCCCAATTAAACCCTATGTATAGGCCAACGACACTTAATTGTGCATCGATCGAGCGGGTCATGGGTGCCTCGCGATCCTCTAATAAAATTAAATGTGCCATGCATTAACCCTAAACCATATATATGTAACTAACCCTAGCTAATCAACCCTACTTAATTAAAACACATAACCCTAAACTATACTAGATATAACCCGATCTAATAAAAACATGCTCTATATATAGCAGCTAGCTAGCAAACCGTAGATTAACACCAATTAAAATATACATGGCCTATATCGATCATGTTGTATAACATATCCCTGAGATTCATTAATTAATTATATAATTATCGTGATAAATTAATTAACTTGAACTTTGACAAGTTCTCTCGAATGAAAACACATTTGATTAAGTTGCCTCATAATATATATATAATTAGTGTGCATGCATGGCCTACAATGCATTCGTGCATATATTTTAATGTATATTTGAACATATTCTTGGGGATTTCAATCTCTCTCTCTCTCTCTCGATCATCTATATATCGTTGGTGGCCCAAAAAACACACATATATATGCATGCAATTTATGCGTAAAGGCGCGGGTGCCTCTAATAATGTGTGTGCGCACTCGATCGATGATCCCTAAACCTTAAACAACCCTAAAACCTTAAATCCCTAATCCCTAAACCCTAAACACCCTAAACACTAAACCCTAAACCCTAGACCCTAAACGTACCCTAACCCTAACCCTAACCCTAACCCTAACCCTAAACCCTAGCTAATCCTAAACCCCAATTAAACCCTATGTATAGGCCAACGACACTTAATTGTGCATCGATCGAGCGGGTCATGGGTGCCTCGTGATCCTCTAATAAAATTAAATGTGCCATGCATTAACCCTAAACCATATATATGTAACTAACCCTAGCTAATCAACCCTACTTAATTAAAACACATAACCCTAAACTATACTAGCTAGCTATAACCCGATCTAATAAAAACATGCTCTATATATAGCAGCTAGCTAGCAAACCGTAGATTAACACCAATTAAAATATACATGGCCTATATCGATCATGTTGTATAACATATCCCTGAGATTCATTAATTAATTATATAATTATCGTGATAAATTAATTAACTTGAACTTTGACAAGTTCTCTCGAATGAAAACACATTTGATTAAGTTGCCTCATAATATATATATAATTAGTGTGCATGCATGGCCTACAATGCATTCGTGCATATATTTTAATGTATATTTGAACATATTCTTGGGGATTTCAATCTCTCTCTCTCGATCATCTATATATCGTTGGTGGCCCAAAAACACACATATATATGCATGCAATTTATGCGTAAAGGCGCGGGTGCCTCTAATAATGTGTGTGCGCACTCGATCGATGATCCCTAAACCTTAAACAACCCTAAAACCTTAAATCCCTAATCCCTAAACACTAAACACTAAACCCTAAACCCTAGACCCTAAACGTACCCTAACCCTAACCCTAACCCTAAACCCTAGCTAATCCTAAACCCCAATTAAACCCTATGTATAGGCCAACGACACTTAATTGTGCATCGATCGAGCGGGTCATGGGTGCCTCGTGATCCTCTAATAAAATTAAATGTGCCATGCATTAACCCTAAACCATATATATGTAACTAACCCTAGCTAATCAACCCTACTTAATTAAAACACATAACCCTAAACTATACTAGCTAGCTATAACCCGATCTAATAAAAACATGCTCTATATATAGCAGCTAGCTAGCAAACCGTAGATTAACACCAATTAAAATATACATGGCCTATATCGATCATGTTGTATAACATATCCCTGAGATTCATTAATTAATTATATAATTATCGTGATAAATTAATTAACTTGAACTTTGACAAGTTCTCTCGAATGAAAACACATTTGATTAAGTTGCCTCATAATATATATATAATTAGTGTGCATGCATGGCCTACAATGCATTCGTGCATATATTTTAATGTATATTTGAACATATTCTTGGGGATTTCAATCTCTCTCTCTCTCTCGATCATCTATATATCGTTGGTGGCCCAAAAAACACACATATATACGCATGCACTTGATGCGTAAAGGCGCGGGTGCCTCTAATAATGTGTGTGCGCACTCGATCGATGATCCCTAAACCTTAAACAACCCTAAAACCCTAATCCCTAAACCCTAAACACCCTAAACACACTAAACCCTAGACCCTAAACACCCTAAACACTAAACCCTAAACCCTAGACCCTAAACACCGTAAACCCTAAACCCTAAACCCTAAACCCTAAACCCTAAACCCTAAACCCTAAACCCTAAACCCTAAACCCTAAACCCTAAACCCTAAACCCTAAACCCTAAACCCTAAAACCCTAAACCCTAAACCCTAAACCCTATAAACACCCTAAACACTAATTAAACCCTAAACCCTAGACCCTAAACACTAAACCCTAAACCCTAGACCCTAAACACCGTAAACACTAAACCCTAAACCCTAAACACCCTAAACACTAATTAAACCCTAAACCATAGACCCTAAACACTAGACCCTAAACCCTAGACCCTAAACACCCTAAACACTAAACCCTAGACCCTCTAAACACCGTAAACACTAAACCCTAAACCCTAGACCCTAGCTAAACACCCAAAACACTAAACCCTAAACCCAGCTAGCTAACCCTAAACCCTAATTAAACCCTATATATATAGGCCAACGACACTTAATTGTGCATCAAGCAGGCCAGGGGTGCCTCGCGGTCCTCTAGTTAAATTAAATGTGACATGCATTAACCCTAAACCATATATATATAACTAACCCCTAGCTAATCAAACCCTAGTTAATTAAAACACATAACCCTAAACTATACTAGCTATAACCCGATCTAATAAAAACATGCTCTATATATAGCATGCAGCTAGCTAGCAAATTAAACGGTAGATTAAAACCAATTAATATATACATGGCCTATATATCGATCATATGTTGTATAACATCTCCCTGAGATTCATTAATTAATTATATAATTATCGATGATAAATTAATTAACTTGAATTTTGACAAGTTCTCTCGAATGAAAACACATTTGATTAAGTTTCCTCATAATATATATATAATTAGTGTGCATGCATGGCCTACCATGCATGCATTAATTCGTGCATATATTTTAATATATATTTGAACATATTCTTGGGGGATTTCAATCTCTCTCTCTCGATCATCTATATGTCGTTGGTGGCCAAAAAACACACACATATACACATGCACTTTATGCGCAAAGGCGCGTGTGCCTCTAATAATGTGTGTGTGCGCACTCGATCGATGATCCCTAAACCTTAAACCCTAAATAAACCCTAATCCCTAATCCCTAAACCCTAAACACCATAAACATTAAACCCTAAACCCTAGACCCTAAACCCTAACCTCCTAACCCTAAACCCTAAACCCTAATTAAACCCTATATATAGGCCAATGACACTTAATTATGCATCAAGCAGGCCAGGGGTGCCTCGCGGTCCTCTAATTAAATTAAATGTGCCATGCATATATATGTGTTTAATTTGGGGATTTCAATCGCTCTCTCGTATGTAGCTCTCTCTACCTCTCTCTCTTCTCTCTCTCTCTCTCTCTCTCTCTCGTTGGTGGCCAACAACACACACATGCACTTTGTGCGCAAAGGCATGCGCCTCTAATAATGTGTGCGCAGTCGATCGATCTAGTTTTGATTAATCATAGCACACAAATAAAGAAGTTGTATTTGAATCCACACAACCTAATCTAAAACACATAACCCCTAACATGGCCTAATTAATTAACCCTTCTCGATCTCTACCTAATTAGTGGAAATTGCACAAAATCAAAAGGGGTCCCTCACTAATTATGCATATCTGCTAGATTGTGATAAACTTTTGCCACATATATATTTGGTGGATGGGTGCATCTTGGCATGTAAACAATTAGTGTTTGCAAATGGCGTTGTCAAAATTTATGTACAAATGATTTCTTTCCATCCAAAGTGCATAAAATGGGAGTTTTAATGAAGAAAGTACAAATAAAACAGCTCAACATGCTTCCACACCCCGATTTTCACACGAAGTAGAGCATATTTAAAGGATAATTCCAGAGTTTTACTATTTTTCAAGCAACTTTGCTAATTTTCCCCCACTCACATGACTTTATGTCGATTTAACGAAAATATGGCGAATTTAAACTACATGGGCGGGATAGTTTGAATTGTGCGCGCGGCAAAGGGAACCGCCTATTCCTCAACCTTGTGCACGGCAAATTACACACGCAACTCCATTAAACGCCACCTACCGACCTTAATTATCACCCCGGCGGCCCGGCCGCATGACCCCCCACCCACCCGTACACAACTTATCCCCGTCCGTGCGAAGAGCTTCCCCTCCCCGTCCCGTCCGTGCGAAGAAGAAGCTTCCCCTCCCCGTCGTTCTTCTCGAGACGCACCGGCGGTCAAGTTGATCCACGGTAGGGCTGCTATCTCTAGCTCAATCATGTATCGGGCAAGACAGCCTAACGATTTATATTTTCTTGATGCTGCTAAAAAAATTCGTCAGTATGCTCGAACTAATTGGCACTTTATAGTTTTCCGCTCGATTTGTCATCGATCAATTTGTTCATTTGCGTGGGCATATAGAGTCAGTTCTGCACTCGATCCGTTAATTTGCTGAAATGCCATGGCAGAGTTTTGTACACGATCTGTTTGCTAAAATGTCGATGGGCATTTTTTGTTTTGTACTCGACATGATTGCTGAAATGCATAATCATGTAGTATAGTTTTGTACTCGATGGATATACATTTCCTACTTCGCCTTAAATTAATCACCAACCACTGTATCTCATAATTAAACAGATGGACAGAACTTGGAAACTGCATGGACACTTATGTTCCCCTTCATATATAAATGGTGTTCAACCCTTTATGGGGTTTATTAGAGCTCATGATGGTCACAACCTGGACGTGTATTGCCCGCGCTGCACATGTATGAATGGTGAGAAGAGGCCTCACCCTGTAGTGGCAGATCATTTACACATTTTTGGGATGGACCGCACATATGTTAGGCGGGTTTAGCATGGTGAACCATATAATGATCCTTTAGCAGGAGAAGCAGATCTTGCTCACACTGTATGTGTGCTGGCATATGTAGTTAATTATTTATATTGATGCTGCCGCTGTTTCAATCAATAGTTTGCATTGCTGTGCAAGGTTCTGTACTCAAATTTAACTTGTTGCAGATGGATGGACGGGAAGGAGAGAAAAAGCGCTTGCTTCAGGAAACGGGTTTCAGCTCTGGGACATGTGCTGTGCCAGATGAGAAGGTAAATATGTAAAACGGCATTTGTTCAGGTTGCATCCCTTAGATGTTTGTCTAATCGGTTGATGTACTAATTGCAGAAGCATAGAGTTAAAGAGGTCTCTCAGTTTGATGGGAGATTTGAAGATGAATCTCAGTTTGATGCACCTGTGGATGGTACTGATGACGAGCCTTTCATAGACGAAGGTCCTGCACCTGAGATTATCCAGTCTACAGAAGGAGGCCGTGGACCGAGTACACAGCTTTGCGTTGAAGTGGATGCACGCCCGGAGATCATCACGGGCGTCCGGGTAGTCTCAAGACCACCCAGCCCTGATGCACCTGTGGATGGTACTGATGACGAGCCTCTCATAGACGAAGGTCCTGCACCTGAGATTATCCAGCCTACAGAAGGAGGCCGTGGACCGAGTACACAGCTTTGCGTTGAAGAGGATGCACACCCGGAGATCATCAGGGGCGTCCCGGTAGTCTCAGGACCACCCAGCCCTGATGCAAAATGTTGAGCTACTTTATGATTCGTACTCTTATGTTCTGGTGCTGTAGTATGTTATGATTTGTACGCCTTTGGCGCTAGATTAAGCATTCAGTGGATGATCGCGTTGCAAAATTCGACACCCACACAATCAGTTCATCGTACGAGTAGTAGCACAATTACTTCTACAGCGATTCCTGCCAGCGCATTAGTTGGTAGCATGAAACACTTTCAGGTACTCCCCTCTGATTCATATTAATTGACTCAATTCTGTCTAGATATGGATGTATCTAGATGCATTTGTTAACTAGACTAACAAACTTGAGTCAGTTAATATGAATCCGTGTAAACCGCCCAAGTCCTCGAGCAGCTAGTTTATTGACTCTGGACTCCAAGCCTCTCGCGGCAAGCCATCGACGAAGCTTTGACCAGATCTTGGCCCGCAATTTTTTGTGTGTGGCGAATAGCAAAGCTTTGACCAGTTCCTCTCGGGATACAGCACGCCGGTGAGCTTGCACGGTTGCCATGAGCACTTTCCGGCGGAACTTCCTCTTCAGCGCCCTCAAGCCGCTGCTGCGAGACAGCACGCAGTGCCTCGAGGTGGACGGAATTCTGGATCTCAGGGCGGGTGGTCCGCATCGTCCGGGAACGATCTCCAGCGGGTTAACGAGGACATGCATGGCGGCCAGGGGATTTGTTTTTTGTTTTTTTTTTGGTTTGAGCTTGGGATTTGGGGTTTTTTCGGATAGGGGAGGAGGAACCGAGGAAGAGGAAGGAACAGCCGCGTGCTTGGCGCGTGGCGGTGTGCTTGAATTTCGAATTTTTGTGAAATGTTTCATTTCCCCGCTACAATTCGGGGGTTTCTTGACGCGCCAATGCGTCCCGCCGGGCAGCTTCAAGTAAATTTGGGGTGCCACACTATGGGCCCTAGTTTCAGTGAGACATGTAATGACTAGTCACATCAGTAAGTTCACTGTGTAATAAAATATGTTACCCCTCCCCTTTATGTAGCACCCCTTCTCTCCCGATCGAGTGCCGATTGCCGACGGATGCAAGCCGCTAGCTCGATCCCCTCCTTTCGCCTCCACCGTCCAGGCATCCAGCTTGGAGGGGCAAGCTGCATCTAGCCCAAGCGGATTAGGTAGGACTAGTAATGTTCTCTCCTTTCTCGAGATCGGTTCTTTTTTCCTCTCCTCGATATCTTGCGCATCTCTTTCCTATTCTGGGCAAAGGGGTGTCTTTCTGGTCACCCTCGAGCTGGGAGTGATTGATGGGGGTGGGGGGCGGGGGCTACCTTTGCTTGGATTGGGGTGTTCTTCCTTTATTTGTCGACATTTGCAACCTTTGTAGTTTCTGCTGATCCTCACTGTATCTTTTGTCAGCTTGTACAGGAAAGGTAAGACCTCGGCGGTGGGGGCAATGGAGCGTAAGGCCACCACGCATGTGGGCAGTTGGCTGAGCCTGAGCTGCGTCCCCAGCCCCGCGAAGCAGGTACTCCGTTTGCTTATCCACTCTTTACCTTTTAAGTGTCTCTCTGGTCTCTGCATCCTCAATCTGTTCCTGTTCTGGAATATGCTTAAAGTAGCACATGTCTTCAGCTGTTTGTGCGTAAAGCCTCTGTGACACCATGCTCTATATTCTCTGTATCAGGTTGGTACCTCCAGGTTCCGTGCTGAGGCTATGGGGAACGAGAATAGCGCCCCACCTGCTGCAGGAGCATGGCCCGATCTGCAGCACAAGAAGCGAAATGCCACTGCCGAGCTGGGCAGGGACCGCCCAGGGGTAATTTTTTTAACCAACTTACCATGATGTAGTCTGAATCTGATACTCCCTCAGATCCAAATTAATTGACTCAACTATCTGTAGATACGGATGTATCTAGATGTGTTTTAGCTCTAGATACTACTGCCTCCATCCCAAAGCTTTGGGCTTATATTATTTTTAGAAAGTCAAACTATACCATGTTTGACTAAGCTTTTACCAAAAATCAGTAACATGCAAAATACAAAATTAATATCATTAAATAGATAATAAAATATATTTTCCTACGGTATCTACACAGTATTATATTTGTTGATAGAATGTTCTAAAATTTTGGTCAAACTTTGCTTGTTTTGATTTCTCAAAAATAAATAAGGCTTAAGCTTTTGGATGGTGGTAGTACATTCATATCTAGACAAAGCTGAGTTAACTAGTTTTTTGTCTGTCCATAGCTAGTGTTCACGCTGCAAAAGGCTAAGAGCATCCACTATATGCATCAGTCTATCTCATACAGTAATTCAATATCACTGCTGAGGTCTGCCTTTTGTTTTGCTATTCATATGCAGACTGAAACTTTAGGGCCTTTACTCAAAAGGAAGATCAAAACTGCGGCTGATCAGGCTGCCAGTATGTTGATGCCGCCCCCATCTTCTAAATGCCTCTACAAGCACAAGGCCACGCACCAGCTGGGTGGTGATCTTTTAATGAATATGGTATATTTTCTTAATCCACAAAACATGCCTTGATTTTTCTCTGTTTATTGTCGGTTTTTTCTATGCTTGCCAAAAGTTTACAACAACAACAACAACAACCAAGCCTTTCAGTCCCAAACAAGTTGGGGTAGGCTAGAGTTGAAACCCATAAGATCTCGAAGCCAAAAGTTTAGAAACACCAAATTCGTTTGCTTACAATCATCATACAGTAATGTTCATCTACTCCAGTTCCCCTAACCCAACATAAAATGATGTTAATTTCGATTTTTAGATTAAAAGAGCACCATTAGGCGCTGTTAATTACGACTTTGAGATTAAAATGTCATTTGCAATTGTTAATTACAATTTTGAGACAATTGGTTAGTTTAACCTCGATCTCTTCTGCTCTCCATTTTTCCCAACCGAACAAAAATGTAACCATTCCATTCCTCTGAAATGGAACCATTCCATTCCATTCCACGCTGTTTCAGAACCGAACACACCCTTGCATTGTTGTGAACTGTTGTCCATACACGGCCATACCCTTCCACTTACATCTAGCACTATATGCATCAGTCTGTCTCAGAGTCATTCAATATCACTGCTGAGATCTGTTCCCATTCTTATGCAGGCTGAAACTGCTGCGCCTTTACTCAAGTGGATGCAAAATGGGGCTAATGAGGCTGCTGTGAGGACGATGGTGCCGGCACCATCTTCCGAAAACCTCTACAAGCACGAGGCCATGGGCCAGCTGGGTGGTGACCTTTTAATGAATCTGGTATATTTTCTTAATCCACATACATGATTTCATTATTATCTGTTTAATTACTGTTGGCTTTGTCTAATGCTTACCAAAAGTTCAGAAACACTGCGTTTGCTTACAATCATCATACACTAATTTTTCACTTTTCAGTCTGTCTCATCCAGTATATAAACTGTTGATTTCCATTGGCTTCTTTTGTAATCATTTGCATTGTTGTCAACTGTTCTCTATGCACAACCCTATTCTTCCACTTACACCCCGCACTATTTGCATCAGTCTATCTCATAGATTTATTAAATATCAATGATGAGTTCTGTTGCTATTCATATGCAGGATGAAACTTCTGTTCCTCTACTCAAATGGATAAAAAATGATCCTGATGAGGCTGCTGTGAAGACGATGGTGCTGCCACCATCTTCTGAAAACCTCCTCAAGCACAAGGCCACGGGCCAGCTGGGTGGTACCCTTTTCAGTAAGCAGGTATATTTTCTTAATCCTCATACATGATTTGATTTTTGTCTGTTTATTGCCGGCTTTGTCTAATGCTTACCAATAGTTCAGAAACACACACACCTATTCTTCCACTTACATCCAGCACTATATGCATCAGTGTCTCATAGATTCATTTTATATATCACTGCTGATGTCTGTTGCTCTTCAATTTTTATATGCAGACTGAAACTGCTAAGCCTTCATTGGTCAAAAGGATTGCAACTGCTGCTGATGAGGCATCTGCAGAGGCTGCCACCAAGTTACTGTCAGCCCCACCTTCTGGATGCTTATATAAGCTCAAGTCCAAGGATCAGCCGGGCCGTAACCATCCAAGGGTTCGGGTATATTTTCTTAAGCCACATATACATGCCATGATTTATGTCTGATATTATCACTGGCTCTGTCTAATGCTTTTTGGAATTCGGAAACACCAAATTAGCATGCTTATATTCATCATACACTAATTTTTCACTGTTCAGTTTGTAACATAGTGTTATGCACTTGCTTGTCAACATTTGCATTGCTCTGAACTATGCACTTTACACAACCTAATTCTTCCACTTACGTTCAGCGCTACGCACCAGTAGTACCTCCCATGTTTCCTTCACCATCCCGATGCCGAGCTTGCGGGAATATGGCGGGCCCATGTACATACCCCGCATATAACACCTCCTATGGCTCTATCTACCTTTCTAGTAGCTCCTTCACAGAGTTACAGGTATGTATTCTCAGTGGTTTAGCATGAATTGGCATATAGTAAAGTCTTGTTTTTAGTCTTCCTGCTTCTTACATTTGTATCAATTTTCACATGCAGACTGTACCTTGTGAACTTCGTCCAATGATTAACCAGATGTGTCCGCATGAAGGATCTTTCACTATGCATGGCAATGGCAAATTGATGAACACCTACACGGTCTATGAGGTGTATGTCTACAAGACGCAGGCCATCACATATTTGTATGGACATGATTGGAGAAAGTTTGCTTTTGACTACGGTCTGAAGAAGGGCGACGAGCTGAGGATCAGAAACTCAAACGGGCAGATATACGTAACTGCTTACAGAGTTGGAGACACTTCCAAATATATAATATGTAACTTTTTTCTACTCATATCTTTTGATAACTGCATTCTGAGCAGTTGTTCTAAACCATTCCCTCTGTTCTAGCTTGCTGGGTTTAACATGATCAAAGCTGCAGATCCCCTGACGGAACAGGAGCGGATGTCACAAAGGGCAACCACACCAGCACCGGCACCGGCTTCCCACTCTCCTGCATCAGCACCGGTTCCTGTACCAGCTCCGTTTACTGCATCTACCCAGCAGTCCCCTACATCAGCATTGGTTCCTGTAGAGGCCCCATATACTACACATGCCCAGCAGGCTCCTGCATCAGCACTGGTTCCTCTAGCTGCACCGTTTACTGCACCTGCCCAACAGTCTCCTGCATCAGCACCGGTTCCTCTAGAGGCACCGTTTACTGCACCTGCCCAGCAGTCTCCTGCATCAGCACCAGCTCGTGTACCAGCCCAGGCTCATGCACCTGCCCCAGCCAGATCACCGAGGTCTCAGCTCATTGCTGTGGCCACCCGTGTGGTGACCAGGACGCATCTGAAGGCTATGTTCGTGAGTATATGACAGCATAACTGCTCTTATCTTGATGTCTTCTCTGCTCAAAGTCTCACATGGTTCAGTGCATTGGTGCCATTGACTAATTTTTGGTGGTATCTCTTGCTTTGAATCAGAAATTGCCTAAAAGTATCTCCAAGGATCTCAATGCTGGCCGAAGGGGCAAGATATCCCTCGTCATGGAGAGTGAAGGTCTCACCGTGGAGGGACGGTACTCTGTCAGTCCCACAGATGGCCGCTTGGCTGTTACTTCCAGGTGGAAAAAGTTCATTGACGGTGCCAAACTTCGCATTGGATCAAAGTTGAAGGTCAAGATCTTTCGATGCCGCTGTGACATGCTGGTCATAAAGTTCGCGGTTGTCTAGTTCTGTTGTCCCATGAGCCCTTAGCAAATGCATTTGTAGTTATACTTATATAAGGTTATCTTATCTGAACTGCTAATTAATTGTATGGGTGGTAAAACTCTGGCAAGCTTTTGCTCTTAGCAAGTATGTATGTATGATCAGCTATTATGATAACTAATGTTTGTGTTCATCTTAATTTGCATTTCCCTTTTAGAAAAAAACTTAATTTCTATTTTGGCTGACCTGTTAGAGAACTATCAGATTGAACCCACAACATGATTCATATAGATTCATTACACCGAGCCACATGTCTTGACCTTGCGATACACTACTTCCATTAATTAGTGCAAGAAGGCTTACCTGAGCTGCCTGAACCATGGCAGATTCGAATCCACCTTATCTATCTAGAAATACAACCTTTGCAGAAAGAGGATTTGCAGTATGGGGAGGCTGACATTGGGGACCCATGAGCCAGCAGCGTCGTCAACGTTTTAAAGGTGGCAGGAGATCGAAAGAAAAAATAAGCCAAAAATCAGTTGGTAAACAAATTCAAGAAAAGAAACATTTACCTTTCTGAGAGGATGACATGCGGGACCCATGAGGCAGCAGCATCCTCAACTATTTCAAGGCGGCAGGGGATCAAAATAAAAAAGGAAATAGCCAGAAATTAATTAGGGTCAAAAATAAATCCATCAAAGGAAACTTTTATTGTTCATAGAGGATGACATGTGGGACCGACTTGCCAGCTGCGTCGTCATCGTTTCAAAGGGGGCAGGGGATCAAAAGAAAAAGACAAATAGCCAGAAATTAGGGGAAAAAAATAAATCCAACAAAGAAAACTTTTATTGTTCATAGAGGATGACATGCGGGACCCATGAGCCAGCAGCTTCCTCAACGTTTCAAAGTCGGCATGAGATTGAAAGAAAAAGTCAAGTGACATAATATCAGGAGCCAAAAATAATCCAAGAAAAGAAACTTTATTGTACATAGAGGATGACATGCGGGTCCCATTTTGTAGCAGCGGTCTCAACGCTTCCAAGGCGGCACAGGACCGAAAGAAAAATGAAGTAGCCAGAAATCAGGGTGTGAAAAAAATCCAAGAAAAGAAAGATTTCAATTGGGCTGTATCTGGACATCTGGGCCTTCGAACTATCCTGCTGGGCCTTTTGACTCGTACAATTTCAGCCCACTCCAAAACAGGAAAGGTCGGATTTTTCTCAAAAAAAAAACAGGAAAGTCCTATGCTTCGCAAAAACAAAAAACAAGGAGATTCAACATATAAGTTTGTTTATGTAGATATAAAGATTTAATTTATCCGTTTGCAATAGCTCAGAGCGAAATACAACGTTTATTGTCTGCAAAATAAAATATCACATGTTTCTTGTACGGGGAGGCTGACATCGGGGACCCATGAGCCAGCAGCGGAGTCAACGTTTCAAAGGCGGCAGGGGATCGAAAATAAAAAAAGCCAAAAATCAGTTGGTAAAAAAATACAAGAAAAGAAAACATTTATCGTTCTGAGAGGATGACATGCGGGACCCATGAGGCAGCAGCATCCTCAACGTTTCAAAGTCGGCATGAGATCGAAAGAAAAAGGCAAGTGACATAATATCAGGAGCCAAAAATAATCCAAGAAAAGAAACTTTATTGTACATAGAGGATGACATGCGGGTCCCATTTTGTAGCAGCGGTCTCAACGTTTCCAAGGCGGCACAGGACCAAAAGAAAAATGAGGCAGCAGCATTCTCAACAATTCCAAGGCGGCAGGGGATCAAAAGAAAAATAAAGGAAATAGCCAGAAATTAATTAGGGGTCAAAAATAAATCCACCAAAGGAAACTTTTATTGTTCATAGAGGATGACATGTGGGACCGACCTGCCAACAGCGTCCTCATCGTTTCAACGGGGGCAGGGGATCAAAAGAAAAAGGCAAATAGCCAGAAATTAGGGGTAAAAAATAACTCCAAGAAAGGAAACTTTTATTGTTCGTAGAGGATGACATGCGGGACCCATGAGCCAGCAGCTTACTCAACGTTTCAAAGGCGGCATGAGATCGAAAGAAAAAGGCAAGTGACCAAATATCAGGAGCCAAAAATAATCCAAGATTTATTGTACATAGAGGATGACATGTGGGTCCCATTTTGCAGCAGCGGTCTCAATGTTTGTAATGCGGCTTGAGATCAAAAGAAAAAGAAAGTAGCTAGTAATTAGGGGGTGAAAAAAATCCAAGAAAAGAAAGTTGATGGACATAGAGGATGACATGCGGGTCCCTTGAACCAACAGCTTACTCAACGTTTCAAAGGGGGCAGGGGATCAAAAGAAAAAGGCAAGCCAAAAATCAGAGGGTGAAAAAAAAACCAACAAAGGAAACTTTTATAGCACACAGAGGATGACATGCGGGTCCCATGAGCCAGCAGGTACCTCAACGTTTCAAACGTGGCATGAGATCGAAAGAAAAAGTCAAGTTACCAAATATGAGGTGCCAAAAAAACTCCAAGAAAAGAAAGTTGATTGCTCATAGAGGATGACATGCGGGTCCCATTTAGCAGCGGTCTCACCGTTTGAGAGGCGGCAGGGGATCGAAAGAAAAAGTCAAGTGACCAAATATGAGGTGCCAAAAATAATCCAAAAAATGAAAGTTTTATAGTACATAGAGGATGACATGCGGGTCCCATTTAGCAGCAGCGGTATCACTGTTTGAGAGGCAGCAGGGGATCGAAAGAAAAAGTCAAGTTACCAAATATGAGGTGCCAAAAAAATCCAAGAAAAGAAAGTTTTATAGTACATAGTGGATGACATGCGGGTCCCATTTAGCAGCAGCGGTATCACTGTTTGAGAGGCAGCAGGGGATCGAAAGAAAAAGTCAAGTGACCAAATATGAGGTGCCAAAAAAATCCAAGAAAAGAAAGTTTTATAGTACATAGAGGATGACATGCGGGTCCCATTTAGCAGCAGCGGTATCACCGTTTGAGAGGCAGCAGGTGATCGAAAGAAAAAGTCAAGTGACCAAATATGAGGTGCCAAAAAAATCCAAGAAAAGAAAGTTTTATAGTACATAGAGGATGACATGCGGGTCCCATTTAGCAGCAGCGGTATCACCGTTTGAGAGGCGGCAGGGGATCGAAAGAAAAAGGTAAGTGACCAAATATGAGGTGCCAAAAATAATTCAAGAAAAGAAAGTTTTATAGTACATAGAGGATGACATGCGGGTCCCATTTAGCAGCAGCGGTATCACCGTTTGAGAGGCGGCAGGGGATCGAAAGAAAAAGGCAAGTGACCAAATTTGAGGTGCCAAAAAAACTCCAAGAAAAGAAAGTTGATTGCACATAGAGGATGACATGCGGGTCCCATTTAGCAGCAGCGGTCTCAACGTTTCCAAGGCGGCAAGGGATCAAAAGAAAAAGGAAGTAGCCAGAAATCAGGGGGTCAAAAAAATCCAAGAATAGAAAGAATTTTGGTTCATAGAGGATGACATGCGGGACCCATGATCCTGCATCGTAAACGGCTCGATCGGAGAACGTTGAACGAGATGGCGCGATCTAGAAAAAAACAATGCCAGAGAGGCTGCCATCTGGGCCCTACATCCCTCGGCGGTGCGGATTTGCGTTGACTCGGCCGGCGAACCCGAGATTTCGAGATGCACCACGTCCCGGGCCACCATACGCGACGTTTTGGCCGCTTTCGTCGGGCTAGGTGGCCTCAAAAACGAGAAAAAAAAGTTTTGACATGCACCACGGAGGGACCAAAATCGTCGGCCATGGTACACCAGCAACCACGGCGCGACTTCAACTTCGTCGGCCATGGCAACTTTTCTTGTAGTGTAAGTTGCTTGTTGAGCGGTAACCATGTTTCTGGGGACGCCATCAACTTTTTACCTTTGTTGGATATCATGTGAGATGCTATGCATGTTCGTCTTGTCTGAAGTAAGGGTGATTTTCATGATCAAATGGTTTGAGTATGCATATTGTTAGAGAAGAACATTGGGCCGCTAACCAAAGCCATGTATCATGGTGGAAGTTTTCAGTTTGGACATACAACCTCACTCTCTTATGAGAATATTATCTGTTGTTGAATGCTTAAGCATTAAAAGAGGAGTCCATTATCTGTTGTCTATGTTGTCCCGGTATGGATGTCCTAAGTTGAGATTGTTCAAAAACGAGAAATCAAATGCAATTGATCTCCTAGGACCTTTGTACAGGCGGCATAGAGGTACCCCTTTGTGACACTTGGTTGAAACATATGTCATGCAATGATAATCCGTGTTAATCCAAGCTAATTAGGACAAGGTGCGAGCACTATTAGTACTCTATGCATGAGACTTGCAACTTGTAGGAAGTATTATGCATAGCACATATGAATTATTACTACCGTTGACAAAATTGTTTCTATGTTTTCAAAACAAAAGCTCTAGCACAAAAATAGTAATCCATGCTTCCCTCTGCGAAGGGCCATTCTTTTACTTTATGTTGAGTCAGTTTACCTACTTCTTTCTATCTTAGAAGCAAACACTTGTGTTAACTGTGTGCATTGATTCTTACATGTTTACTTATTGCACTTGTTATATTACTCTATGTTGACAAATATCCATGAGATATACATGTTACAAGTTGAAAGCAATTGCTGAAACTTAATCATCCTTTGTGTTGCTTCAATGCATTCTACTTTGAATTTATTGCTTATGAGTTAGCTCTTATGCAAGTCTTGTTGATACTTGTCTTGAAAGTACTATTCATGAAAAGTTTTGCTATATGATTCATTTGTTTAGTCATTATCTTTTGTTAGCAATCTTTTGCTTCAGATCACTCCATTCATCTCATATGCTTTACAATAATGTTGATCAAGGTTATGTTGGTAGCATGTCACTTCAGAAATTATTTGTGTTATCGTTTACCTACTCGAGGGCGAGTAGGAACTAAGCTTGGGGATGCTTGATACGTCCCAAACGTATCTATAATTTCTTATGTTCCATGCTACTTTTATGACAATACTTGAATGTTTTATACATACTTTACATCATTATTATACATTTTCCGGCACTAACCTATTAACAAGATGCCAAAGCGCCAGTTGCTGTTTTCTGCTGTTTTTGGTTTCAGAAATCCTACAAAGGAAATATTCTCGGAATTGGACGAAATCAACGCCAAGGGTCTTATTTTTCCACGAAGCTTCCAGAAGACCGAGGAGAAACGAAGTGGGGCCACGGGGTTGTGTTGTGCAGGTTCCACGTTGGCGCCGGAATCCCTGTTGTTGCGCCGCATCACATTTCGCCACCATCAACCTTCAACGTGCTTCTTGACTCCTACTGGTTCGATTAAACCTTGGTTTCTTTCTGAGGGAAAACTTGCTACTGTGCGCATCATACCTTCCTCTTGGGGTTCCCAACGAACGTGTGAGTTACACGCCATCACGTGTAGTACTTGGTGTAGGCTATGATTGTGATCTCTTGTAGATTATGAAGTTAACTATTGCTATGATAAGTATTGACGTGATCTATGCCTCCTTCATAGTGTGATGGTGATAGTGTGCATGCTATGTTAGTTCTTGGTGTAATTATGTTGATCTATCTTGCACTCTAAGGTTACTTAAACATGAATATCGAATACTGTGGAGCTTGTTAACTCCGGCATTGAGGGTTCGTGTAATCCTACACAGTTAGTGGTGTTCATCATCCAACAAAAGAGTGTAGAGTGGTTCTATTATGTGATCATTGTTGAGAGTGTCCACTAGTGAAAGCAGGATCCCTAGGCCTTGCTTCCAAGCATCGAATCTCCGTTTGTTTACTGTTTTGTTGCATGTTTACTCGCTGCCATATTTTATTCAGATTGCTATTACCACTCATACTCATCCATATTACTTGTATTTCACTATCTCTTCGCCGAACTAGTGCACCTATACATCTGACAAGTGTATTTGGTGTGTTGGGGACACAAGAGACTTCTTGCTTTGTGATGCAGGGTTGCTTGAGAGGGATATCTTTGACCTCTTCCTCCCTGAGTTCGATAAACCTTGGGTAATCCACTTAAGGGAAACTTGCTGCTGTTCTACAAACCTCTGCTCTTGGAGGCCCAACACTGTCTACAAGAATAGAAGCACCCGTAGACATCAAGCACTTTTCTGGCGCCGTTGCCGGGGAGGAAAGGTAAAAGGCACTCATACTCCGGTTCCAGGTAACAGTACTTTTCTGGCGCCATTGTGTGTGTGCTCGAAGCTATTTCCTTTAGATCCTGCAATTGCATCTTTTTGTTTCTTGTTTTTATTTTCACTAGTTAGGCATAATGGAAAACAACAAAAAAATTGGTGAGCTTTTTAATCTTTTTCCTAATTTAGAATTGTTTGATGCGAAAATTAAAAAACCTATGGAACCTTATTTGCATGATAATAGCAATGTTATTGGTATGAATGCAATTACTGCTAATGCTATGAAGAAGTCTAAGCTTGGGGAAGCTAGTTTACATAAAAATAATCTTTTTTGCTCCTCAACTTTGGAAGAAATATTTTGCTCTGATAATGCTTTATCTCCCATATGCGATAACTCTAATGATGCTTCTGATATTTTAAATCCACCTGCTGAAAGTATTCCGTATAAAATACCTATGAAAATTATTGAACGTGTTATGGATAACCGCTATGAAGGGGATGGAACTGTCCATCCTGGAGATCATTTACTGTTTTTGCATGAATTATGCGGGTTATTCAAGTGTGCAGGTATTTCAATGGATGAAGTTAGAAAGAAATTATTTGTTATGTCGCTATCTGGTGAAGCGGCGCATTGGTATAAACTATTGAAGGACGGGCGCTCTCTTGATTGGAAGGATATTGTGCCTCTATTTTATTCCAAGTTCTATCCTCCAAGTGAAATTCACAAAGATCGAAACCATATATATAATTTTTGGCCTCATGATGGAGAGAGTATTGCCCAAGCATGGGAGAGATTGAAGACTTTAATGCTCAAATGCCCCAATCATGAGCTTCCAGGTAATATCATCATTGATAATTTCTATGCAAGACTTTCTTTTCAAGATAAGACCTTGCTGGATACTACTTGTTCTGGATCATTCACGCGCAACAAAGAAGAGTTTAAAAGGGACCTTCTTGATCGGATTAAGGAGAACGCTGAAGATTGGGAGAACGACAAAGGTAAAGAGTCAGGTATAAATTATGATTATGAATGCATTGAAACTTTTATGGATACTGATAAATTTCGAAATATGAGTGCTACTTATGGTCTTGACTCTCAAGTTGCTGCAAATCTTTATAAAGCCTTTGCTTCTCATTTTGAATTGCCTAAAAAGAATTTTGATAAGTATCATGAACCTTTTAAAGAGGCTTGCATGAAGAATGAAATTGTTGTTAATGATTGCAATAAGCATGCTCAAACTCCTGAAAATGCTATTTCCTATAAGCATGTTAATTTTTGTGGAATACATAGACCTTGTGGAATTAATCAAATTGAGGAAGAATATTGTATCCATCATAGGAATGAAAAAACTAGAAAGTGGTCTAGAGCTCTAGATGATCTTGGAGAAAAAGTGTGTGCCCTCTATCCTTTTATTTGTGAACTTTGCCATAGAGTTGGTCATTTTAATTTTCAATGCTCCTCCAATGATAATTCGAACCCCATGAGTGCTGCAAATTTGTATTGTGATGATGAAATTATTCCTAATCAGCATGATGAACTTACCTTATTTTTGAAGTGTGAAGAGTTATCAAGAAAAATTTCTTTGTTAAATATTAACGATCTTGATATTGATGATGTCCTGCATGGGTGTCTTTCTTATTGCATTAATAATTGCCATACAAACACTTACATACAAAATATTTTAGAAGATGACACCTTGCCAAAATATGATAGGACCGCTGTGTGTTTTCAACTAATTAATGAAAAGGAGGGATCCTCCCAAGTTTCTTCTATTGTTTCTAAAAGTAAATCAGGTTATGCGGACAAGCCACCCTTCAAGCCTCTTCCTCCTAAAGAAGGGAATGAGGAGAAGGAAGAGAAGAAGAAGAAGAAGAAGGGAACGAAGAAGAAGAAGAAGAAGAAGGAGAATAAAAAGAAAGAGGTAACGGCGTATCCCCGCGTGAATGAGATAACGCTAGGTAACCGTAAGTATGTTGCTCCTAATGATTATTGTGATAATGAATCTGAATACGATGATCTTCCTATGCCCTTTACATACATTAGCGATCATGATTTGAATGAGCACACTACTTTTGATATTACAAATCTCTGGGAAACTAATTCTGAAAATGATAATAATTGCCATAGTGTCAGTGCTATCCATGCTTCCTCCCATAATGATATAGAAAGCTCTAAGCTTGGGGAAGAGGTGTTTGAAAATCCTTTTGCTACTGGTCATTATGTTCTTGATACATCTCCTTCTAATAACAATGATGGTATGGTCATAGATAAACCGACTGTGAAAGATAACTATTCTATTTCTTATGATGACACTGTGCCTCCGATCTTTGATGATTATTATAAAGAATGCTATGATATAGGTTATAACTATCCTTATGAAACTTGTCATAGTCATGATTGGATTACCAAAAACAATTCTTTTAATATGCAACTTGTTTACCATGTTCAAATTCTTGATAATAATCTTGCTCCAATTACTATTAATGAGAATAACTCTTCTTATGCCAAAATTAATGATACTTCTATGCATATGAACCATGATAAGAATGTTTTAAGTGATGGTTATATTGTAGATTTCATCAATGATGCTACTGAAAGTTATTATGAGAGAGGGAAACATGGTTATAGGCATCTTAATAATATTAAGTTTCCCCTCTTTATGTTGAGAATCTTGAAGTTACTCGTGTTTTATCCTCTTATGCTTGTCACTTTGTTCTTCATGAATTCATTTGTGTACAAGATTCCTTTGCATAGGAAGCGTGTTAGACTTAAATGCTCTCTTTTGCCTCAACTCTTATTTCTTGCGAGTGCATCATTAAAACTGTTGAGCCCATCTTAATGGCTATAAAGAAAGAACTTCTTGGGAGATAACCCATGTGTTTATTTTGCTACAGTACTTTGTTTTATATTTGTGTCTTGGAAGTTGTTTACTACTGTAGCAACCTCTCCTTATCTTATTTTTATTGCATTGTTGTGCCAAGTAAAGTCTTTGATAGAAAGGTTGATACTAGATTTGGATTACTGCGCAGAAACAGATTTCTTGCTGTCACGAATCTGGGCCTAATTCTCTGTAGGTAACTCAGAAAATTATGCCAATTTACGTGAGTGATCCTCAGATATGTACGCAACTTTCATTAGTTTTGAGTTTTTCCATTTGAGCAAGTCTGGTGCCATTTTAAAATTCGTCTTTACGAACTGTTCTGTTTTGACAGATTCTGCCTTTTATTTCGCATTGCCTCTTTTGCTATGTTGGATGAATTTCTTTGATCCATTAATGTCCAGTAGCTTTATGCAATGTCCAGAAGTGTAAAGAATGATTGTGTCACCTCTGAACATGTAAATTTTTATTGTGCACTAACCCTCTAATGAGTTTGCTTAAAGTTTGGTGTGGAAGAAGTTTTCAAGGGTCAAGAGAGGAGGATGATATACTATGATCAAGAAGAGTGAAGAGTCTAAGCTTGGGGATGCCCCGGTGGTTCATCCCTGCATATTTCAAGAAGACTCAAGCATCTAAGCTTGGGGATGCCCAAGGCATCCCCTTCTTCATCGACAAATTATCAGGTTCCTTCTCTTGAAACTATATTTTTATTCGGTCACATCTTATGTGCTTTACTTGGAGCGTCTGTGTGTTTTTGTTTTTGTTTTTGTTTGAATAAATGATTGTTTGGGAGAGAGACACGCTCCGCTGGTTCGTATGAACACATGTGTTCTTAGCTTTTAATTTTCATGGCGAAGGTTGAAACTGCTTCGTTAATTGTTATATGGTTGGAAACGGGAAATGCTACATGTAGTAATTGGTATAATGTCTTGAATAATGTGATACTTGGCAATTGTTGTGCTCATATAGATCTTGTTTAAGCTCTTGCATCATGTACCTTGTACCCATTAATGAATAATTACATAGAGCTTGTTAAAATTTGGTTTGCATGATTGGTCTCTCTAAGTCTAGATATTTTCTGGTTGAGGTGTTTGAACAACAAGGAGACGATGTAAAGTCTTATAATGCTTACAATATGTTTATATGTGAGTCTTGCTGCACCGGTTCATCCTTGTGTTTGTTTCAAATAAACCTTGCTAGCCTAAACCTTGTATCGAGAGGGAATACTTCTCATGCATCCAAAATCCTTGAGCCAACCACTATGCCATTTGTGTCCACCATACCTACCTACTACATGGTATTTCTCCGCCATTCCAAAGTAAATTGCTTGAGTGCTATCTTTAAACAATTCAAAAGTTATTACCTCTTATTTGTGTCAATGTTTTATAGCTCATGAGGAAGTATGTGGTGTTTATCTTTCAATCTTGTTGGGCAACTTTCACCAATGGACTAGTGGCTTCATCCGCTTATCCAATAACTTTGCAAAAAGAGCTGGCAATGGGATTCCCAGTCCCAAATTAATTAACAAAAATAGACACTCCTCCATGGTATGTGATTGTTGGACGGCACCCGAAGGATTCGGTTAGCCATGGCTTGAGAAAGCAAAGGTGGGGAGGAGTGTCATCTAAATAAAACTAAAATAAAAAGGCACTCCTTCATGGTATGAGATTGTTGGCAGGCACCCGAGGATTCGGTTAGCCATGGTTTGTGAAAGAAAGGTTGGAAGGAGTGCCACACAAAAATAAAAATAAAATGGGAGCCGCTCTTTGAAGGTTTGTCTGGCAAGGGGGTTAGAGTACCCACTACCATTCGTTGACAACAACAAACACCTCTCAAAACTTTACTTTTATGCTCTCTTTATGTTTTCAAAATAAAAGCTCTAGCACAAATATAGCAATCGATGCTTTCCTCTTTGAAGGACCTTTCTTTTACTTTTATTGTTGAGTCAGTTTACCTATCTCTCTTCCACCTTAAGAAGCAAACACTTGTGTGAACTGTGCATTGATTCCTACATACTTGCCTATTGCACTTGTTATATTACTTTGTGTTGACAATTATCCATGAGATATACATGTTAAAGTTGAAAGCAACCGCTGAAACTTATATCTTCCTTTGTGTTGTTTCAAAGCTTTCTACTAAGAATTTATTGCTTATGAGTTAACTCTTATGCAAGACTTATTGATGCTTGTCTTGAAAGTATTATTCATGAAAAGTCTTTGTTATATGATTCATTTGTTTACTCATTATCTTCATCATTGCTTCGAATCTCTGCATTCATCTCATGTGCTTTACAATAGTATGATCAAGGTTATGATGGCATGTCACTTAAGAAATTATCATTGTTATCGTTTACCTACTCGAGGGCGAGTAGGAACTAAGCTTGGGGATGCTTGATACGTCCCAAACGTATCTATAATTTCTTATGTTCCATGCTACTTTATTGATGATATCTACATGTTTTATGCACACTTTATGTCATATTCGTGCATTTTCTGGAACTAACCTATTGATGAGATGCCGAAAGGCCAGTTGCTGTTTTCTGTTTTTGGTTCCAGAAAGGCTGTTCGGGCAATATTCTCGGAATTGGACGAAATCAACGCCAAACCTCCTATTTTTCCCGGAAGGCTCCAGAACACCGAAGAAGAGTCGGAGAGGGGCCAGGGGGCCACCACACCATAAGGCGGCGCGGGCAGACCTGGCCGCGCCGGCCTATGGTGGGACCCCCTGCGCCGCCTCGCCTATATAACCCTTTCGACCTAAAAACGCAGTACCAATTGACGAAACTCCAGAAAGACTCCAGGGGCGCCGCCACCATCGCGAAACTCCAATTCGGGGGACAGAAGTCTCTGTTCCGGCACCCTGCCGGGACGGGGAATTGCCCCCGGAGTCATCTCCACCGCCGTCTCCACCGCCATCTTCACCGCCATCGCTGTCTCCATGATGAGGAGGGAGTAATTCACCCCCGGGGCTGAGGGCTCCGCTGTAGCTATGTGGTTCATCTCTCTCTTTATGTGATCTAGTTGAATATCATCTATGTGCTACTCTAGTGATGTTATTAAAGTACTCTATTCCTCCTGCACGGTGTAATGGTGACAGTGTGTGCATCTGATACGTCTCCAACGTATCGATAATTTCTTATGTTCCATGCTACTTTATTGATGATACCTACATGTTTTATGCACATTATATGTCGTATTTACGCATTTTCCGGACTAACCTATTAACAAGATGCCGAAGAGCCAGTTGCTGCTGTTTTTGGTTTCAGAAATCCTAGTAACGAAATATTCTCGGAATTGGACGAAATCAACGCCCGGGGTCCTATTTTTGCACGAAGCTTCCAGAAGACCGAAGGAGAGTCGAAGTGGGGCCACGAGGTGGCCAGATGACAGGCGGCGCGGCCCAGTGGGCCGCGGCCCCACCTGGGCCCTCGTGCGCCTCTTGACCTGCCCTTCCGCCTACTTAAAGCCTCCGTCGCGAAACCCCGAGTCTCCAACGTATCGATAATTTCTTATGTTCCATGCTACTTTATTGATGATACCTACATGTTTTATGCACATTATATGTCGTATTTACGCATTTTCTGGAACTAACCTATTAACAAGATGCCGAAGTGCCAGTTCTGTTTTCTGCTGTTTTTGGTTTCAGAAATCCTAGTAACGAAATATTCTCGGAATCGGACGAAATCACCGCCCAGGTTCCTATTTTTCCCGGAAGCTTCCAGAGCACCGGAGGAGGATGAGAGGGGAGCCAGGGGGGCCCCACACCACACCCCGGCGCGGCCGGGGGGGCGCCCCCCTATGGTGTGGGCAGCCCGTGGCCCCTCCGACTCCCTCTCTTCGCCTATTTAAGCCTCTCTGACCTAAAAACACCGACGGAGAAGACGAGACCCGAAAAAACCTTCCAGAGCCGCCGCCATCGCGAAATCAAGATTCGGGGGACAGAAGTCTCTGTTCCGGCACCCTGCCGGACGGGGAATTGCCCCCGGAGTCATCTCCACCGCCGTCTCCACCGCCATCTTCACCGCCATCGCTGTCTCCATGATGAGGAGGGAGTAATTCACCCCCGGGGCTGAGGGCTCCGCTGTAGCTATGTGGTTCATCTCTCTCTTTATGTGATCTAGTTGAATATTATCTATGTGCTACTCTAGTGATGTTATTAAAGTACTCTATTCCTCCTCCACGTGTGTAATGGTGACAGTGTGTGCACCGTGTGAGTACTTGGCGTAGGCTATGATTATGATCTCTTGTAGATTATGAAGTTAATTATTGCTATGATGGTATTGATGTGTATTATTCCTCCTACATATGCATGATGGTGATAGTGTGCATGCTATGTTAGTTCTTGGTGTAATTATGTTGATCTATCTTGCACTCTAAGGTTATTTAAATATGAACATTGCATTGTGGAGCTTGTTAACTCCGGCATTGAGGGTTCGTGTAATCCTACGCAATGCGTTCATCATCCAACAAAAGAGTGTAGAGTAGTCCTATTATGTGATCATTGTTGAGAGTGTCCACTAGTGAAAGCAGGATCCCTAGGCCTTGCTTCCAAGCATCGAATCTCCGTTTGTTTACTGTTTTGTTGCATGTTTACTCGCTGCCATATTTTATTCAGATTGCTATTACCACTCATATACATCCATATTACTTGTATTTCACTATCTCTTCGCCGAACTAGTGCACCTATACACCTGACAAGTGTATTTGGTGTGTTGGGGACACAAGAGACTTCTTGCTTTGTGATTACAGGGTTGCTTGAGAGGGATATCTTTGACCTCTTCCTCCCTGAGTTCGATAAACCTTGGGTAATCCACTTAAGGGAAACTTGCTGCTGTTCTACAAACCTCTGCTCTTGGAGGCCCAACACTGTCTACAAGAATAGAAGCACCCGTAGACATCAAGCACTTTTCTGGCGCCGTTGCCGGGGAGGAAAGGTAAAAGGTACTCACACTCCGGTTCCAGGTAACAGTACTTTTCTGGCGCCATTGTGTGTGTACTCGAAGCTATTTCCTTTAGATCCTGCAATTGCATCTTTTTGTTTCTTGTTTTTATTTTCACTAGTTAGGCATAATGGAAAACAACAAAAAAATTGGTGAGCTTTTTAATCTTTTTCCTAATTTAGAATTGTTTGATACAAAAATTAAAAAACCTATGGAACCTTATTTACATGATAGTAGCAATGTTATTAGTATGAATGCAATTACTGCTAATGCTATGAAGAAGTCTAAGCTTGGGGAAGCTAGTTTACATAAAAATAATCTTTTTAGCTCCTCCGCTTTGGAAGAAATATTTTGCTCTGATAATGCTTTATCTCCCATATGCGATAACTCTAATGATGCTTCTGATATTTTAAATCCACCTGCTGAAAGTATTCCGTATAAAATACCTATGAAAATTATTGAACGTGTTATGGATAACCGCTATGAAGGGGATGGAACTGTCCATCCTGGAAATCATTTACTGTTTTTGCATGAATTATGCGGGTTATTCAAGTGTGCAGGTATCTCTATGGATGAAGTGAAGAAGAAACTATTCTCTATGTCGCTGTCTGGTAAAGCGGCGCATTGGTATAAACTATTGAAGGACGGGCGCTCTCTTGATTGGAAGGATATTGTGCCTCTATTTTATTCCAAGTTCTATCCTCCAAGTGAAATTCACAAAGATCGAAACCATATATATAATTTTTGGCCTCATGATGGAGAGAGTATTGCCCAAGCATGGGAGAGATTGAAGACTTTAATGCTCAAATGCCCCAATCATGAGCTTCCAGGTAATATCATCATTGATAATTTCTATGCAAGACTTTCTTTTCAAGATAAGACCTTGCTGGATACTACTTGTTCTGGATCATTCACGAGCAATAAAGAAGAGTTTAAAAGGGACCTTCTTGATCGGATTAAGGAGAACGCTGAAGATTGGGAGAACGACAAAGGTAAAGAGTCAGGTATAAATTATGATTATGAATGCATTGAAACTTTCATGGATAGTGGTAAATTTCGAAATATGAGTGCTACTTATGGTCTTGACTCTCAAGTTGCTGCAAATCTTTATAAAGCTTTTGCTTCTCACATTGAATTGCCTAGGAAGAATTTTGATAAGTATCATGAACCTTTTAAAGACGCTTGCATGAAGAATGAAATTGTTGTTAATGATTGCAATAAGCGTGCTCAAACTCCTAAGAATGCTATTTCCTATAAGCATGTTAATTTTTGTGGAATACATAGACCTTGTGGAATTAATCAAATAGAAGATGAATATTGTATCCATCACAGAAATGAAAAAACTAGAAAGTGGTCTAGAGCTCTAGATGATCTTGGAGAAAAAGTGTGTGCCCTCTATCCTTTTATTTGTGAACTTTGCCATAGAGTTGGTCATTTTAATTTTCAATGCTCCTCCAATGATAATTCAAACCCCATGAGTGCTGCAAATTTGTATTGTGATGATGAAATTATTCCTAATCAGCATGATGAACTTACCTTATTTTTGAAGTGTGAAGAGTTATCAAGAAAAATTTCTTTGTTAAATATTAACGATCTTGATATTGATGATGTCCTGCATGGTTGTCTTTCTTACTGCATTAATAATTGCCATACAAATACTTACATACAGAATATTTTAGAAGATGACACCTTGCCAAAATATGATAGGACCGCTGTGTGTTTTCAATTAATTAATGAAAAGGAGGGATCCTCCCAAGTTTCTTCTATTGTTTCTAAAAGTAAATCAGGTTATGCGGACAAGCCACCCTTCAAGCCTCTTCCTCCTAAAGAAGGAAGCGAGGAGAAGGAAAAGAAGAAGAAGGGAACGAAGAAGAAGAAGAAGAAAGAGAATAAAGAGAAAGAGGCAATGGCATATCCCCGCGTGTATGAGGTAACAATAGGTAACTGTAAGTATGTTGCGCCTAATGATTATTATGATAATGAATCTGAGTACGATGATCTTCCTATACCCTTTACCCATATTAGTGATCATGATTTGGATGAGCACACTGCCTTTGATATTGAAAATCTCTTTGGTACTGATTATGAAAGTAATGATGATAGCATTATTCATGTCCCCTTAAACGATGATATTGAAAGCTCTAAGCTTGGGGATGTTGTGCTTGAAGATCCTGTATTTGAGACCTCTACTTTTAGTGAAAATGATGATATTACATATTCTGGTTTAGATAATTGCTATAGAGATGTATATGACACATGTTACAATTATCCTTATGAAACTTGTCATAGTTATGATGGGCTTGCCAAAAACCATTCCCTTAGTATGCAACTTGTTTACCATGTTCAAATTCTTGATAATAATCTTGCTCCAATTACTATTAATGAGAATAACTCTTCTTATGCCAAAATTAATGATACTTCTATGCATATGAACCATGATAAGAATGTTTTAAGTGACGGGTATATTGTGGATTTCATCAATGATGCTACTGAAAGTTATTATGAGAGAGGGAAATATGGTTATATGCATCTTAATAATATTAAGTTTCCCCTCTTTATGTTGAGAATCTTTAAGTTACTCGTGTTTTATCCTCTTATGCTTGTCACTTTGCTCTTCATGAATTCATTTGTGTATAAGATTCTTCTGCATAGGAAGCATGTTAGGCTTAAATGTGTTTTGAATTGCCTCTTGAAGCTCTCTTTTGCTTCAAATACTATTTCTTGCGGGTGCATCACCAAAATTGCTGAGCCCATCTTAATGGCTATAAAGAAAGAACTTCTTGGGAGATAACCCATGTGTTATTTTGCTACAGTACTTTGTTTTATATTTGTGTCTTGGAAGTTGTTTACTACTGTAGCAACCTCTCCTTATCATGTTTTTGTGCCAAGTAAAGTTTCTATGCTAAAGTTGATGTTATATTTGGGATCGCTGCGCAGAAACAGCATTGCTGTCTGTCACGAATCTGGGCACAGGCCTCTGTAGAAAATTCGAAAAAATCTGCCAATTTACGAGCGTGATCCTCAGATATGTACGCAACTTTCATTAGTTTTGAGTTTTTCCATTTGAGCAAGTCTGGTGCCAGCTTTAAATTCGTCTTTACGGACTGTTCTGTTTTTGACAGATTCTGCCTTTTATTTCGCATTGCCTCTTTTGCTATGTTGGATTCATTTCTTTGATCCATTAATGTCCAGTAGCTTTATGCAATGTCCAGAAGTGAAAAGAATGTTTGTGTCACCTCTGAACATGTGAATTTTTGATTATGCACTAACCCTCTAATGAGTTTGCTTGAAGTTTGGTGTGAAGGAAGTTTTCAAGGGTCAAGAGAGGAGGATGATATACTACGATCAAGAAGAATGAAAAGTCTAAGCTTGGGGATGCCCCGGTGGTTCATCCCTGCATATTTCAAGAAGACTCAAGCATCTAAGCTTGGGGATGCCCAAGGCATCCCCTTCTTCATCGACAAAGTATCAGGTTCCTTCTCTTGAAACTATATTTTTATTCGGTCACATCTTATGTACTTTACTTGGAGCGTCTGTATGTTTTTGTTTTTGTTTTTGTTTGAATAAATGATTGTTTGGGAGAGAGACACGCTCCGCTGGTTCGTATGAACACATGTGTTCTTAGCTTTTAATTTTCATGGCGAAGGTTGAAACTGCTTCGTTAATTGTTATATGGTTGGAAACGGGAAATGCTACATGTAGTAATTGGTATAATGTCTTGAATAATGTGATACTTGGCAATTGTTGTGCTCATATAGATCTTGTTTAAGCTCTTGCATCATGTACCTAGTACCCATTAATGAATAATTACATAGAGCTTGTTAAAATTTGGTTTGCATGATTGGTCTCTCTAAGTCTAGATATTTTCTGGTTGAGGTGTTTGAACAACAAGGAGACAATGTAAAGTCTTATAATGCTTACAATATGTTTATATGTGAGTCTTGCTGCACCATTTTATACTTGAGTTTGCTTCAAATAACCTTGCTAGCCTAAACCTTGTATCGAGAGGGAATACTTCTCATGCATCCAAATCCTTGAGCCAACCACTATGCCATTTGTGTCCACCATACCTACCTACTACATGGTATTTCTCCGCCATTCCAAAGTAAATTGCTTGAGTGCTACCTTTAAACAATTCAAAAGTTATTACCTCTTATTTGTGTCAATGTTTTATAGCTCATGAAGAAGTATGTGGTGTTTATCTTTCAATCTTGTTGGGCAACTTTCACCAATGGACTAGTGGCTTCATCCGCTTATCCAATAATTTTGCAAAAAGAGCTGGCAATGGGATTCCCAGTCCCAAATTAATTAACAAAAATAGACACTCCTCCATGGTATGTGATTGTTGGACGGCACCCGAAGGATTCGGTTAGCCATGGCTTGAGAAAGCAAAGGTGGGGAGGAGTGTCATCATAATAAAACTAAAATTAAAAGGCACTCCTTCATGGTATGAGATTGTTGGCAGGCACCCGAGGATTCGGTTAGCCATGGTTTGTGAAAGAAAGGTTGGAAGGAGTGCCACCCAAAAATAAAATAAAATGGGAGCCGCTCTTTGAAGGTTTGTCTGGCAAGGGGGTTAGAGTACCCGCTACCATTCGTTGACAACAACAAACACCTCCTCAAAACTTTACTTTTATGCTCTCTATATGTTTTCAAAATCAAAGCTCTAGCACAAATATAGCAATCGATGCTTTCCTCTTTGAAGGACCATTCTTTTACTTTATTGTTGAGTCAGTTTACCTATTCTTTCTATCTTAGAAGCAAACACTTGTGTGAACTGTGTGCATTGATTCTTACATGTTTACCTATTGCACTTGTTATATTACTTTGTGTTGACAATTATCCACGAGATATACATGTTAAAGTTGAAAGCAACCGCTGAAACTTATATCTTCCTTTGTGTTGTTTCAAAGCTTTCTACTAAGAATTTATTGCTTATGAGTTAACTCTTATGCAAGACTTATTGATGCTTGTCTTGAAAGTATTATTCATGAAAAGTCTTTGTTATATGATTCATTTGTTTACTCATTATCTTCATCATTGCTTCGAATCTCTGCATTCATCTCATGTGCTTTACAATAGTATGATCAAGGTTATGATGGCATGTCACTTCAGAAATTATCTTTGTTATCGTTTTACCTGCTCGGGACGAGCAGAACTAAGCTTGGGGATGCTGATACGTCTCCAACGTATCGATAATTTCTTATGTTCCATGCTACTTTATTGATGATACCTACATGTTTTATGCACATTATATGTCGTATTTACGCATTTTCTGGAACTAACCTATTAACAAGATGCCGAAGTGCCAGTTCCTGTTTTCTGCTGTTTTTGGTTTCAGAAATCCTAGTAACGAAATATTCTCGGAATCGGACGAAATCACCGCCCATGTTCCTATTTTTCCCGGAAGCTTCCAGAGCACCGGAGGATGATGAGAGGGGAGCCGGGGGCCCCACCCACACCCCGGCGCGCCGGCCTAGGGTGTGGGCCCCCGTGGCCCCTCCGACTCCCTCTCTTCGCCTATTTAAGCCTCTCTGACCTAAAAACACCGACGGAGACGAGACCCGAGAAAACCTTCCAGAGCCGCCGCCATCGCGAAATCAAGATTCGGGGGACAGAAGTCTCTGTTCCGGCACCCTGCCGGACGGGGAATTGCCCCCGGAGTCATCTCCACCGCCGTCTCCACCGCCATCTTCACCGCCATCGCTGTCTCCATGATGAGGAGGGAGTAATTCACCCCCGGGGCTGAGGGCTCCGCTGTAGCTATGTGGTTCATCTCTCTCTTTATGTGATCTAGTTGAATATTATCTATGTGCTACTCTAGTGATGTTATTAAAGTACTCTATTCCTCCTCCACGTGTGTAATGGTGACAGTGTGTGCACCGTGTGAGTACTTGGCGTAGGCTATGATTATGATCTCTTGTAGATTATGAAGTTAATTATTGCTATGATGGTATTGATGTGTATTATTCCTCCTACATATGCATGATGGTGATAGTGTGCATGCTATGTTAGTTCTTGGTGTAATTATGTTGATCTATCTTGCACTCTAAGGTTATTTAAATATGAACATTGCATTGTGGAGCTTGTTAACTCCGGCATTGAGGGTTCGTGTAATCCTACGCAATGCGTTCATCATCCAACAAAAGAGTGTAGAGTAGTCCTATTATGTGATCATTGTTGAGAGTGTCCACTAGTGAAAGCAGGATCCCTAGGCCTTGCTTCCAAGCATCGAATCTCCGTTTGTTTACTGTTTTGTTGCATGTTTACTCGCTGCCATATTTTATTCAGATTGCTATTACCACTCATATACATCCATATTACTTGTATTTCACTATCTCTTCGCCGAACTAGTGCACCTATACACCTGACAAGTGTATTTGGTGTGTTGGGGACACAAGAGACTTCTTGCTTTGTGATTACAGGGTTGCTTGAGAGGGATATCTTTGACCTCTTCCTCCCTGAGTTCGATAAACCTTGGGAAATCCATTTAAGGGAAACTTGCTGCTGTTCTACAAACCTCTGCTCTTGGAGGCCCAACACTGTCTAAGAATAGAAGCACCCGTAGACATCAAACCCCCAGTACCGAGAGCCACGATACGGAAAACCTTCCAGAGACACCGCCGCGAATCCCATCTCGGGGGATTCAGGAGATCGCCTCCGGCACCCTGCCGGAGAGGGGATTCATCTCCCGGAGGACTCTACACCGCCATGGTCGCCTCCGGAGTGATGAGTGAGTAGTTCACCCCTGGACTATGGGTCCATAGCAGTAGCTAGATGGTCGTCTTCTCCTAATTGTGCTTCATTGTTGGATCTTGTGAGCTGCCTAACATGATCAAGATCATCTATCTGTAATACTATATGTTGTGTTTGTCGGGATCCGATGGATAGAGAATACTATGTTATGGTGATTATCAATCTATTGTTTATGTGTTGTTTATGATCTTGCATGCTCTCCGTTATTAGTAGAGGCTCTGGCCAAGTTTTTGCTCTTAACTCCAAGAGGGAGTATTTATGCTCGATAGTGGGTTCATGCCTTCATTGATACCTGGGACAGTGACAGAAAGTTCTAAGGTTGTGATGTGCTGTTGCCACTAGGGATAAAACATTGATTCTATGTCTAAGGATGTAGTTGTCGATTACATTACGCACCATACTTAATGCAATTGTCTGTTGCTTTGCAACTTAATACTGAATGGGGTTCGGATGATAACCTGAAGGTGGACTTTTTAGGCATAGATGCAGTTGGATGGCGGTCTATGTACTTTGTCGTAATGCCCGGATTAAATCTCACTATATTTATCATATCATGTATATGCATTGTTATGCCCTTCTCTATTTGTCAATTTCCCGACTGTAATTTGTTCACCCAACATGCTTTTATCTTATGGGAGAGACACCTCTAGTGAACTGTGGACCCCGGTCCTATTCTTTACATCGCATACAATCTACTGCAATACTTGTTTTACTATTTTCTTGCAAACAATCATCTTCCACACAATACGGTTAATCCTTTGTTACAGCAAGCCGGTGAGATTGACAACCTCACTGTTTCGTTGGGGCAAAGTACTTGGGTTGTGTTGTGCAGGTTCCACGTTGGCGCCGGAATCCCTGTTGTTGCGCCGCATCACATTTCGCCACCATCAACCTTCAACGTGCTTCTTGACTCCTACTGGTTCGATTAAACCTTGGTTTCTTTCTGAGGGAAAACTTGCTACTGTGCGCATCATACCTTCCTCTTGGGGTTCCCAACGAACGTGTGAGTTACACGCCATCAAGCTCTTTTTCTGGCGCCGTTGCCGGGGAGATCAAGACACGCTGCAAGGGGAGTCTCCACTTCTCAATCTCTTTACTTTGTTTTTGTCTTGCTTTATTTTATTTACTACTTTGTTTGCTGCACCTAAACAAAACACAAAAAAATTAGTTGCTAGTTTTACTTTATTTATTGTCTTGCTCTCTATATCAAAAACACAAAAAAATTAGTTACTTGCATTTACTTTATCTAGTTTGTTTTATTTACTGTTGCTAAAATGAATACCCCTGAAAATACTAAGTTGTGTGACTTCACAAACGCAAATAATAATGATTTCCTATGCACACCTATTGCTCCACCTGCTACTACAGCAGAATTCTTTGAAATTAAACCTGCTTTACTGAACCTGGTTATGAGAGATCAATTTTCTGGTGCTAGTTCTGATGATGCTGCTGCCCATCTTAATAATTTTGTTGAACTTTGTGAAATGCAAAAGTATAAGGATGTAGATGGTGATATTATTAAATTGAAAGTATTTCCTTTCTCATTAAGAGGAAGAGCTAAAGATTGGTTGCTATCTTTGCCTAAGAATAGTATTGATTCATGGACTAAATGTAAGGATGCTTTTATTGGTAGATATTATCCTCCCGCTAAAATTATATCTTTGAGAAGTAGCATAATGAATTTTAAGCAATTAGATACTGAACATGTTGCTCAAGCATGGGAGAGAATGAAAACTTTGGTAAAGAATTGCCCAACCCATGGACTGACTACTTGGATGATCATCCAAACCTTCTATGCAGGACTAAATTTTTCTTCGCGGAATTTATTGGATTCAGCTGCTGGAGGTACCTTTATGTCCATCACTTTGGGGGCGGCTACAAAACTTCTTGATGATATGATGATAAATTACTCTGAATGGCACACGGAAAGAGCTCCACAAGGTAAGAAGGTAAATTCTGTTGAAGAAACCTCTTCCTTGAGTGATAAGATTGATGTGATTATGTCTATGCTTGTGAATGGTAGATCTAATGTTGATCCAAATAATGTTCCTTTAGCTTCATTGGTTGCTCAAGAAGAAAATGTTGATGTGAATTTCATTAAAAATAATAATTTCAACAACAATGCTTATAGGAACAACTCTGGTAATAACTATAGGCCATATCCTTCTGCTAATGGTAATGGTTATGGTAATTCTTATGGGAATTCTTACAACAATAATAGGAGTGTACCCTCTGGTCTTGAAGCCATGCTTAAAGAATTTATTAGTACACAAACTGCTTTTAACAAATCTGTTGAGGAAAAGCTTGATAAAATTGATATTCTTGCTTCTAGAGTTGATAGACTTGCCTCTGATGTTGATCTATTAAAATTGAAAGTTATGCCTAATAATGATATTGATAATAAGATTACTACTACAGCAAATGCCATCCAAGTTAGAATTAATGAGAATATAAGATTAATGGCTGAATTGCGTGCTAGGTGGGATAGAGAAGAAAATGAAAAACTAGCTAAAGAGAATAATGTAGCTAAAGTTTGGACTATTACCACCATTAGTAATGATAATGATTCACATGTTGCTGCACCTCCTACTATCAATGGTAAAATAATTGGTGTTGGCAATGTTTCTACTCCTAGTGCAAAGCGTACAAAACTGCCTGAAATTGCTAAAACTGCTGAAACTGCTTGTGATAAAACTGCTGAAATTTTTTCCAACCTTGGGAACAATGATCCCATTGCTGTAGCTCATAATGATTTAGATTTTGATGATTGCCACATCTCTGAAGTTATAAAGTTCTTACAAAAACTTGCTAAAAGTCCTAATGCTAGTGCTATAAATTTAGCCTTTACAAAACATATTACAAATGCTCTCATAAAAGCTAGAGAAGAGAAACTAAAACTTGAAACTTCTATTCCTAGAAAGTTAGAAGATGGTTGGGAGCCCATCATTAAAATGAAATTCAATGACTTTGAATGTAATGCTTTATGTGATCTTGGTGCAAGTATTTCTGTTATGCCTAAAAAGATTTATGATATGCTTGACTTGCCACCATTGAAGAATTGTTATTTGGATGTTAATCTTGCCGATAATGTTAAAAAGAAACCTTTGGGGAGGATTGATAATGTGCGCATTACGGTTAACAATAACCTTGTCCCCGTTGATTTTGTTGTCTTGGATATCGAATGCAATGCATCTTGTCCTATTGTGTTGGGAAGACCTTTTCTTCGAACCGTTGGTGCTGTTATTGATATGAGGGAAGGTAATATTAAATATCAATTTCCTCTCAAGAAAGGTATGGAACACTTCCCTAGAAATAGAATGAAGTTGCCTTTTGATTCTATTATTAGAACAAGCTATGATGTTGATGCTTCTACTCTTGATGTTACTTGATTTGCACTTTCTGCGCCTAGCTGAAAGGCGTTAAAGAAAAGCGCTTATGGGAGACAACCCATGTTTTTACTACAGCACTTTGTTTTATATTTGAGTCTTGGAAGTTGTTTACTACTGTAGCAACCTCTCCTTATCATGTTTTTGTGCCAAGTAAAGTTTCTATGTCAAAGTTGATGTTATATTTGGGATCGCTGCGCAGAAACAGCATTGCTGTCTGTCACGAATCTGGGCACAAGTCTCTGTAGAAAATTCAAAAAATCTGCCAATTTACGAGCGTGATCCTCAGATATGTACGCAACTTTCATTAGTTTTGAGTTTTTCCATTTGAGCAAGTCTGGTGCCACTTTAAAATTCGTCTTTACGAACTGTTCTGTTTTTGACAGATTCTGCCTTTTATTTCGCATTGCCTCTTTTGCTATGTTGGATGAATTTCTTTGATCCATTAATGTCCAGTAGCTTTGTGCAATGTCCAGAAGTGTAAAGAATGATTGTGCCACCTCTGAACATGTGAATTATTAATTATGCACTAACCCTCTAATGAGTTTGCTTGAAGTTTGGTGTGAAGGAAGTTTTCAAGGGTCAAGAGAGGAGTATGATATACTATGATCAAGAGGAGTGAAAGCTCTAAGCTTGGGGATGCCCCCGTGGTTCACCCCTGCATATTTTAAGAAGACTCAAGCGTCTAAGCTTGGGGATGCCCAAGGCATCCCCTTCTTCATCGACAACATCATCAGGTTCCTCCCCTGAAACTATATTTTTATTCAGTCACATCTTGTGTTCTTTACTTGGAGCGTCGGTTTGTTTTTGTTTTTGTTTTTGTTTTTGTTTGAATAAAATGGATCCTAGCATTCACTTTGTGGGAGAGAGACACGCTCCGCTGTTGCATATGGACAAATATGTCCTTAGGCTTTACTCATAATGTTCAAGGCGAAGTTTCTTCTTCGTTAAATTGTTATATGGTTGGAATTGGAAAATGCTACATGTAGTAATTCTAAAATGTCTTGGATAATGTGATACTTGGCAATTGTTGTGCTCATGTTTAAGCTCTTGCATCATATACTTTGCACCCATTAATGAAGAAATACATAGAGCTTGCTAAAATTTGATTTGCATATTTGGTCTCTCTAAGGTCTAGATAATATCTAGTATTGAGTTTTGAACAACAAGGAAGACGGTGTAGAGTCTTATAATGTTTACAATATGTCTTTTATGTGAGTTTTGCTGCACCGTTTCATCCTTGAGTTTGCTTCAAATAACCTTGCTAGCCTAAACCTTGTATCGAGAGGGAATACTTCTCATGCATCCAAAATCCTTGAGCCAACTACTATGCCATTTGTGTCCACCATACCTACCTACTACATGGTATTTCTCCGCCATTCCAAAGTAAATTTCTTGAGTGCTACCTTTAAAATTCCATCATTTACCTTTGCAATATATAGCTCATGGGACAAAATAGCCTTAAAAACTATCGTAGTATTGAATATGTACTTATGCACTTTATCTCTTATTAAGTTGCTTGTTGTGCGATAACCATGCTTCTGGGGAACGCCATCAATTACTCTTTATTGAATATCATGTGAGTTGCTATGCATGTCCGTCTTGTCTGAAGGATCTACCACCTTAATGATTGGAGCATGCAAATTGTTAGAGAAGAACATTGGGCCGCTAACTAAAGCCATGAATCATGGTGGAAGTTTCAGTTTTGGACATATATCCTCAATCTCATATGAGAATAATAATTGTTGCCACATGCTTATGCATTTAAGAGGAGTCCATTATCTGTTGTCCATGTTGTCCCGGTATGGATGTCTAAGTTGAGAATAATCAAAAGCGAGAAATCCAAAATGCGAGCTTTCTCCTTAGACCTTTGTACAGGCGGCATGGAGGTACCCCTTTGTGACACTTGGTTGAAACATGGCATTGCGAAGATCCGGTAGTCCAAGCTAAGTAGGACGAGGTGCGGGCACTATTAGTATACTATGCATGAGGCTTGCAACTTGTAAGATATAATTTACATAACTCATATGCTTTATTACTACCGTTGACAAAATTGTTTCATGTTTTCAAAATAAAAGCTCTAGCACAAATACAGCAATCGATGCTTTCCTCTTTGAAGGACCATTCTTTTACTTTTATTGTTGAGTCAGTTTACCTATCTCCCTCCACCTTAAGAAGCAAACACTTGTGTGAACTGTGTATTGATTCCTACATACTTGCATATTGCACTTATTATATTACTTTATGTTGACAATATCCATGAGATATACATGTTATAAGTTGAAAGCAACCGCTGAAACTTAATCTTCCTTTGTGTTGCTTCAATACCTTTACTTTGATTTATTGCTTTATGAGTTAACTCTTATGCAAGACTTATTTATGCTTGTCTTGAAGTACTATTCATGAAAAGTCTTTGCTTTATGATTCAGTTGTTTACTCATGTCATTACCATTGTTTTGATCGCTGCATTCATTACATATGTTTACAAATAGTATGATCAAGATTATGATGGCATGTCACTTCAGAAATTATCTTTGTTATCGTTTTACCTGCTCGGGACGAGCAGAACTAAGCTTGGGGATGCTGATACGTCTCCAACGTATCGATAATTTCTTATGTTCCATGCTACTTTATTGATGATACCTACATGTTTTATGCACATTATATGTCGTATTTACGCATTTTCTGGAACTAACCTATTAACAAGATGCCGAAGAGCCAGTTGCTGTTTCTGTTTTTGGTTTCAGAAATCCTAGTAACGAAATATTCTCGGAATTGGACGAAATCAACGCCCAGGGTCCTATTTTTGCAAAGCTTCCAGAAGACCAAGGAGAGTCGAAGTGGGGCCACGAGGTGGCCATGACGGGCGCGCGGCGGGCCCGGCCGCGCCGGCCTGTCCCTGGGCCCTCGTGCCGCCTCTTGACCTGCCCTTCCGCCTACTTAAAGCCTCCGTCGCGAAACCCCCAGCGAGAGCCACGATACGGAAAACCTTCCAGAGACGCCGCCGCCGCATCCCATCTCGGGGATTCGGGAGATCGCCTCCGGCACCCTGCCGGAGAGGGGATTCATCTCTCGGAGGACTCTACACCGCCATGGTCGCCTCCGGAGTGATGAGTGAGTAGTTCACCCCTGGACTATGGGTCCATAGCAGTAGCTAGATGGTCGTCTTCTCCTAATTGTGCTTCATTGTTGGATCTTGTGAGCTGCCTAACATGATCAAGATCATTGATACGTCTCCAACGTATCCATAATTTCTGTCGTTCCATGCTTGTTTTATGACAATACTTACATGTTTTGCTTGCACTTTATAATGTTTTTATGCGTTTTCCGGAACTAACCTATTAACAAGATGCCACAGTGCCAGTTCCTGTTTTCTGCTGTTTTTGGTTCCAGAAAGGCTGTTCGGGCAATATTCTCGGAATTGGACGAAATCAACGCCAAAGATCTTATTTTTCCCGGAAGCATCCAGAACACCGAAGAAGAGTCGGAGGAGAGCCAGGGGGCCACCAGGAGGGTGGGCCGCGCGGGCTAGCCCCAGGCCGCGCCCCCCTATGAGGAGGCCACCCTGTCAGCCCTCCTGCGCCGCCTCTTCGCCTATTTAACCCCTTTCGACCTAAAAACACCGTACCACTTGACGAAACTCCAGAAAGACTCCAGGGGCGCCGCCGCCATCGCGAAACTCCAATTCGGGGGACAGAAGTCTCTGTCCCGGCACCCTGCCGGGACGGGGAAGTGCCCCCGGAAGCCATCTCCATCAACGCCATCGCCTCCATCATGCTCCGTGAGTAGTTCCCCCATGGACTACGGGTTCTAGCTGTAGCTAGTTGGTATTCTCTCCCCCATGTACTTCAATACAATGATCTCATGAGCTGCCTTACATGATTGAGATCCATCTGATGTAATCGGTGTTGTGTTTGTTGGGATCCGATGGATGATACATTATGATTAGTCTATCTATAAAGTTTGTGAAGTTATTGTTGCTGCAATCTTGTTATGCTTAATGCTTGTCACTAGGGCCCGAGTGGCATGATCTTAGATTTGAGCTTTATAATTATTGCTTAGATTGTATCTACAAGTTGTATGCACATGTCACTGTCCGGAACCAAAGGCCCCGAAGTGACAGAAATCGGGACAACCGGAGGGGATGGCGGTGATGTGAGGGACACATGTTTTCACGGAGTGTTAATGCTTTGCTCCGGTGCTCTATTAAAAGGAGTACCTTAATATCCAGTAGATTCCCTTGAGGCCCGGCTGCCACCGGCTGGTAGGACAATAGATGTTGTGCAAGTTTCTCATTGCGAGCACGTACGACTAAATATGGAAAACATGCCTACATGATTAATGAATTGATGTTCTTTCTTAATGCCTTATCAATCCTATCAATTGCCCAACTGTAATTTGTTCACCCAACACTTGTTATTGGAGAGTTGCCACTAGTGTAGATAGCTGGGAACCCCGGTCCATCTTTCATCATCATATACTCGTTCTACATGTCAACTATTTTCTGGTACCATTGCTCTCATATTACTACTACTGCTGCTGTGTTACTGTTACTACTGCTCTCATATTACTGCTACTTTCACATCACCCCTGTTACTAGTGTTTTTCCAGGTGCAGCTGAATTGACAACTCAGTTGTTAAGGCTTATAAGTATTCTTTACCTCCCCTTGTGTCGAATCAATAAATTTGGGTTTTACTTCCCTCGAAGACTGTTGCGATCCCCTATACTTGTGGGTCATCAAGACTATTTTCTGGCGCCGTTGCCGGGGAGGCATAGCTCTACTCATAAGTTCACCTGGGGAGTACACTCTACATCTCTCTCTGCATTTATTTTATTTTGTCTTGCTAGTTTACTTTTGTTTAGTTTATTTGTGCTTAGTTTATTTCTGTCTAGTATTATTTTGCGTAGTTTACTTTTGCTTAGTTTCTTTTTGTCTTGTTTTATTTTCCTCATATACCCAAAAATCCATAAAAATTTGAAAAATCTAAAAATTAAAAACTGCTGTTATGGGAGAACCTACAACCTACTTGGAGCTTATAGAATGTTATAATAATTATAGAGAATCAAGAACTGGTAAAATAATGAGTGCTATGATAGAAAAATTAAATACAATTGCTAAAATCTTGCTTAAACGCCATGATATAAACTGTTGCTCTCAACATGATACTAAACATCTTAAATTTCAATGTGGCTTTAGTGAGGAATTTTTAATTAAGAACTATAATCGGAATTGCTATATTCATTATGGGTTCGAAGAGGTAGAACAATTTGTCTTATTTATGGGAGCCTCCGAGATAGAATCCTTCATGGTTGAGAATTATGAAACTTGTGCTATTTGTAAGGACCTTAAAGATTATGTCTCTACTATCCTTAATTCATGCATAGAATGCTACAGTAGGAATCCTTATATCCTTGATTATAAAGAGAGACACATTAATGCACAAGAATGCACTCACAATTTGCAGGAACCGGTGGAAGAAGAAATTGATGAACCTGAAAGCTCATTGGATGAAAAAGAGGAGGAAATTGATGAACCTGAAAGCTCATTGGATGAAAAAGAAGAGGAGAGCGACGAACAAAAGGAGGAAGAATGGATTAGCTACCCATGCCAACCTTCTAATGAGAGTAACTCTTTATCTCTTACACTATTTGATTGTCCTCCATGCTTACCGGAAGAGGTTGAATGTTATGTTCCTGTGGATTCTCTTGAAATAGTACCTATAAGTAAAACTTGTGAGAATAATTATGCTACTGTTATATATGATAATCCATGCTACTTTGATAAATCTTATGATAATGCTTTGTTTGTGCCTGATGTCGAAATGCATGGTACTAAAGAATTTTGCTTAGCAAATGTTTATGATAAAGCTTTAGATGATGGTCCTATGTTACTTGATAATATTAATTGTACTACTAATGAAAATGGGATTGGAGAGTTCTTGACATTATCTATGTGTCCCATATCTCTTGAGATTGATCAACTACCTTGTTATATTATTAATAAAAGTAAGTTTGAAAGTTTTAATTCCACTATTCTTGAGATTGATAAAAATTATGTGTTTGGAAATCATGAAAAGTATGCTGCATGTGATAGTTATATTGTTGAGTTTATCCATGAAGCTACTGAAAATTATTATGAGAGAGGAAAATATGGTTGTAGAAATTTGCATGGTACTAAAACACCTCTCTATATGCTTAAAATTTTGAAGTTACACTTGTTTTATCTTCCTATGCTTGTTACTTTGCTTTTCATGAACTTGTTTATTTACAAGATTCCTTTACATAGGAAGCATGTTAGACTTAAATGTGTTTTGGATTTGCTTTTTGATGCTCTCTTTTACCTCTACTCTTGTTTCTTGCGAGTGCATCATTAAAACTGCTGAGCCCATCTTAATGGCTATAAAGAAAAGAACTTCTTGGGAGATAACCCATGTGTTATTTTGCTACAGTACTTTGTTTTATATTTGTGTCTTGGAAGTTGTTTACTACTGTAGCAACCTCTCCTTATCTTAGTTTTGTGTTTTGTTGTGCCAAGTGAAGCCTCTAATCGAAGGTTGATACTAGATTTGGATTCCTGCGCAGAAACAGATTTCTATCTGTCACGAATCTGGGCAAATTTCTCTGTAGGAAACTCAGAAAAATCTGTCAATTTACGTGCGTGATCCTCAGATATGTACGCAACTTTCATTAGTTTTGAGTTTTCTGATTTGAGCAACGGAAGTACCCCGTAAAAATTCGTGTTTACTGGCTGTTCTGTTTTGGCAGATTCTGTCTCTGTTTTTTGCATTGTCTCTTGTGGACTTTATGTGAGGCTTTCTAGACGTGGAGAGCTGTAGCTAATGTTTTATTGAGTTCTTGCAATGTGCCACTACAGGACCAAGGTGGATTCAAATTTTTTGAGTACTAACCCCTCTAATGAAGTTTATGAGAAGTTTGGTGTGAAGGAAGTTTTCAAGGGTCAAGAGAGGAGGATGATATATGATCAAGAAGAGTGAAAAGTCTAAGCTTGGGGATGCCCCCGTGGTTCATCCCTGCATATTTCAAGAAGACTCAAGCGTCTAAGCTTGGGGATGCCCAAGGCATCCCCTTCTTCATCAACTTATCAGGTTCCTCCCCTGAAACTATATTTTTATTCAGTCACATCATATGTGCTTTACTTGGAGCGTCTGTGTGTTTATTTTTCGTTTTGTTTATGTTTGAATAAATTCGGATCCTAGCAATCCATGTTTGGGAGAGAGACACGCTCCGCTTTTTCATATGAACACTTGTTCTTCGTTTTACTTTTAATGTTCAATGAATAAAAGTTGGAAGCTACAATATTTATCTTTATTTGGTTGGGAAAAGAAAATGCCTCATATGTCTTGGATAATTTGATACTTGGCAATTGTTTTGAGCTCTCAAGTAGATCATAAGTTTTTGCATGTAGTTTAAACCTATTAGTGGAGAACTACCGTAAAGCTTGTTAAAATTGGTTTGCATAATTGATCTCTCTTAAGGTCTAGATATTTTCTGGTAAAAGTGTTTGAGCAACAAGGAAGACAATGTAGAGTATTATAATGCTTGCAATATGTTCTTATGTAAGTTTTGCTGTACCGGTTCATACTTGTGTTTGCTTCAAATAACCTTGCTAGCCTAAACCTTGTACTGAGAGGGAATACTTCTCGTGCATCCAAAAACCTTGAGCCAAAACCTATGCCATTTGTGTCCACCATACCTACCTACTATGTGGTATTTCCTGCCATTCCAAAGTAAATTGCTTGAGTGCTACCTTTAAATAATTCAAAATGCTTCTCAATTTGTGTTAATGTTTCATAGCTCATGAGGAAGTATGTGGTGTTTAGCTTTCAACCTTGTCATTTACTTTTGACGGACTCTCATATGGACTAGTGGCACATCCGCTTATCCAATAATTTTGCAAAAAGAGCTGGCAATGGGATTCCCAGTCCCAAATTAATTAACTTAAATAGACACTCCTCCATGGTTTGTGATTGTTGGACGGCACCCGAAGGATTCGGTTAGCCATGGCTTGTGTAAGCAAAGGTTGGGGGAGTGTCATCATCATAATAAAACTTAAATAAAAAGGCACTCCTTCATGGTATGTGATTGTTGGCAGGCACCCGAGGATTCGGTTAGCCATGGTTTGTGAAAGAAAGGTTGGAAGGAGTGCCACCCAAAAATAAATAAAATGGGAGCCGCTCTTGTGAGTCCGGTTGATGAGGTAGTTAGTGTACCCACTACCATTCGTTGACAACAACAAACACCTCTCAAAACTTTACTTTTATGCTCTCTTTATGTTTTCAAAACCAAAGCTCTAGCACAAATATAGCAATCGATGCTTCCCTCGTAGAAGGGCCATTCTTTTACTTTTATGTTGAGTCAGTTACCTACTTCCTTCCATCTTAGAAGCAAACACTTGTGTCAACTGTGCATTGATTCTTACATACTTGCATATTTGCATTCATCATATTACTCTATGTTGACAATATCCATGAGATATACATGTTGAAAGTTGAAAGCAACCGCTGAAACTTATATCCTCCTTTGTGTTGCTTCGATGCCTTTACTATGAACTTATTGCTTTATGAGTTAACTCTTGTGCAAAACTTTTGATGCTTGTCTTGAAAGTACTCTCCATGAAAAGTTTTGCTATATGTTATCTACTTGTTAGCAACTATAGATCATTGCCTTGAGTCACTTCATTCATTTCATATGCTTTGTAATAGTATGATCAAGGTTATGTAAGTAGCATGTCACTACAGGAGAAATGCTCGCATTTTGGATTTCTCGCTTTTGATTATTCTCAACTTAGACATCCATACCGGGACAACATGGACAACAGATAATGGACTCCTCTTAAATGCATAAGCATGTAGCAAAGTTATTATTCTCATATGAGATTGAGGATATATGTCCAAAACTGAAACTTCAACCATGGTTCATGGCTTTAGTTAGCGGCCCAATGTTCTTCTCTAACAATTTTGCATGCTCCAACCACTAAAATGATAGACCTTCAGACAAGACGGACATGCATAGCAACTCACATGATATTCAACAATAGTTGATGGCGTTCCCCAGAAGCATGGTTATCGCACAACAAGCAACTTAATAAAATATAAAGTGCATAAGTACATATTCAATACTACGATAGTTTTTAAGGCTATTTTGTCCCATGAGCTATATATTGCAAAGGTGAATGATGGAATTTTAAAGGTAGCACTCAAGCAATTTACTTTGGAATGGCGGAGAAATACCATGTAGTAGGTAGGTATGGTGGACACAAATGGCATAGTAGTTGGCTCAAGGATTTTGGATGCATGAGAAGTATTCCCTCTCGATACAAGGTTTAGGCTAGCAAGGTTATTTGAAGCAAACTCAAGGATGAACATGTGCAGCAAAACTCACATAAAAGACATATTGTAAACATTATAAGACTCTACACTGTCTTCCTTGTTGTTCAAAACTCAATACTAGATATTATCTAGACCTTAGAGAGACCAAATATGCAAATCAAATTTTAGCAAGCTCTATGTATTTCTTCATTAATGGGTGCAAAGCATATGATGCAAGAGCTTAAACATGAGCACAACAATTGCCAAGTATCACATTATCCAAGACATTTTAGAATTACTACATGTAGCATTTTCCAATTCCAACCATATAACAAATTAACGAAGAAGAAACTTCGCCTTGAACATTATGAGTAAAGCCTAAGGACACATGTGTCCATATGCAACAGCGGAGCGTGTCTCTCTCCCACAAAGTGAATGCTAGGATCCATCTTATTCAAACAAAAACAAAAACGAAAACAAACCGACGCTCCAAGTAAAGAACACAAGATGTGATTGAATAAAAATATAGTTTCAGGGGAGGAACCTGATGATGTTGTCGATGAAGAAGGGGATGCCTTGGGCATCCCCAAGCTTAGACGCTTGAGTCTTCTTAAAATATGCAGGGGTGAACCACGGGGGCATCCCCAAGCTTAGAGCTTTCACTCCTCTTGATCATAGTATATCATTCTCCTCTCTTGACCCTTGAAAACTTCCTTCACACCAAACTTCAAGCAAACTCATTAGAGGGTTAGTGCATCATTAATAATTCACTCATTCAGAGGTGACACAATCATTATTTTCACTTCTGGACATTGCATAATGCTACTGGACATTAGTGGATCAAAGAAATAAATCCAACATAGCAAAAGAGGCAATGCGAAATAAAAGGCAGAATCTGTCAAAAACAGAACAGTCCGTAAAGACGAATTTAGAAATGGCACCAGACTTGCTCAAATGGAAAAACTCAAAACTAATGAAAGTTGCGTACATATCTGAGGATCACGCTCGTAAATTGGCAGATTTTTTCGAATTTTCTACAGAGAATTGTGCCCAGATTCGTGACAGACAGCAATGCTGTTTCTGTGCAGCGATCCCAAATATAACATCAACTTTGACATAGAAACTTTACTTGGCACAAAAACTTGATAAGGAGAGGTTGCTACAGTAGTAAACAACTTCCAAGACTCAACAAAACAAAAAATTGCTGTAGGTAAAAACATGGGTTGTCTCCCATAAGCGCTTTTCTTTAACGCCTTTCAGCTAGGCGCAGAAAGTGCAAATCAAGTATTATCGAGAGATGGAGCATTGACGTTCTTACCAGAGGCTTTGAGCCTACTCTTCTTACTTTTTGGTTTAGGGAATACATGACCGCACCCGGGTGTAGAGGTAAAATTTAGAGTGCCCTTCCCCGTATCTATGATTGCTCCCATGAGTTTCAGCAGGGATCTTCCAAGTGTAATTTGTCCTGTCCCTACACATTCAATGACAAGATAATCAGTGGATACCGTTCTTCCAAGAAAGGTTGTGAAAACACCTTCAGCTATTCCCTTAGGAATTATAACAGAATTATCAGTAAGAGTTATTCCTTCTCCTCCTTCAGTAAGTTCCCAAAGTGGCAAAGATTCATAAATGCTTTTAGGCATAAGGCAGAATTCAGACATAATATCACAGCGGGCATAAAAAATTTCATCACAAATGGTAACTTTTATAGTAGGCACCCACATTGAAGGTTCAAAGCTTAGTGGAACATAATCATAAAATTCGCGAATATGGTTGTACCCTTCTTTTAAACAAGACTTGTTTCAAGAGTGTTTAATCTATTATAAATGCTAGCTAGAGATAAATCAAAGTTACTAGCTGAACAGATGATGTGACTAATTTTTTTATGGCATTAAAAGCTTGATCTCCATCACAATGGAGGAAATCTCCTCCTACTACAGCATCTAGGGCGTATCTAAATGAAGAGTAAGACCAAAATAAAAGTTACTAAGAAGCAAACTTAGAGGCATTTTAGGTTCAGTTCTACTATATGAATCAAAAATTCTAGACCAAGCTTTCTCAAAACTCTCCTCACCCCCTTGTTTAAAGGTAAAGATCGATTCCTCAGGTGATAAAGTAACAACTACAGGACTAGTCATGATAATAAAATAAATGCGAGTAACTAATTTTTTTGTGTTTTTGATATAGAGAGCAAGACAGTAAATAAAGTAAAACTAGCAACTAATTTTTTTGTATTTTGATTTAGTGCAGCAAACAAAGTAGTAAATAAAATAAAGCAAGACAAAAACAAAGTAAAGAGATTGAGAAGTGGAGACTCCCCTTGCAGCGTGTCTTGATCTCCCCGGCAACGGCGCCAGAAAAAGAGCTTGATGGCGTGTAACTCACACGTTCGTTGGGAACCCCAAGAGGAAGGTATGATGCGCACAGTAGCAAGTTTTCCCTCAGAAAGAAACCAAGGTTTAATCGAACCAGGAGGAGCCAAGAAGCACGTTGAAGGTTGATGGTCGCGAAATGTGATGCGGCGCAACACCAGGGATTCCGGCGCCAACGCGGAACCTGCACAACACAACCAAAGTACTTTGCCCCAACGAAACAGTGAGGTTGTCAATCTCACCGGCTTGCTGTAACAAAGGATTAAACGTATCGAGTGGAAGATGTTTGCAAAGAAAACAGTAAAACAAGTAGATTGTATGCTATGTAAAGAATAGGACCGGGGTCCACAGTTCACTAGAGGTGTCTCTCCCATAAGATAAAGCATGTTGGGTGAACAAATTACAGTCGGGCAATTGACAAATAGAGAAAGGCATAACAATGCATATACATGACATGGTAAATATAGTGAGATTTAATCCGGGCATTACGACAAAGTACATAGACCGCCATCCAACTGCATCTATGCCTAAAAAGTCCACCTTCAGGTTATCATCCGAACCCCCTCCAGTATTAAGTTGCAAAGCAACAGACAATTGCATTAAGTATGGTGCGTAATGTAATCAACAACTACATCCTTAGACATAGCATCAATGTTTTATCCCTAGTGGCAACAGCACATCACAACCTTAGAACCTACTGTCACGATCCCAGATTCAATGAAGGCATGAACCCACTATCGAGCATAAATACCCCCTCTTGGAGTTAAGAGCAAAAACTTGGCCAGAGCCTCTACTAATAACGGAGAGCATGCAAGATCATAAACAACACATAAACAATAGATTGATAATCACCATAATCATAGTACTCTCTATCCATCGGATCCCGACAAACACAACATATAGTATTACAGATAGATGATCTTGATCATGTTAGGCAGCTCACAAGATCCAACAATGAAGCACAACAAGGAGAAGACGACCATCTAGCTACTGCTATGGACCCATGGTCCAGGGGTGAACTACTCACTCATCACTCCGGAGGCGACCATGGCGGTGTAGAGTCCTCCGGGAGATGAATCCCCTCTCCGGCAGGGTGCCGGAGGCGATCTCCAGAATCCCCCGAGATGGGATTCGCGGCGGCGGCGTCTCTGGAGGTTTTCCGTATCGTGGCTCTCGGTGGGGGGTTTCGCGACGGGCTTTAAGTAGGCGGAGGGTCAACGCGGGGGGCCACACGAGGGGCCCAGGGGGTAGGTCGGCGCGGCCAGGGCCTGGGCCGCCGGCCTCCTCTCCTGGCCGCGTGGCCCCACTTCGTTAGGTCTTCGGTCTTCTGGAAGCTTCGTGCAAAAATAGGACCCTGGGCGAAAGTTTCGTCCAATTCCGAGAATATTTCTTTACTAGGATTTCTGAAACCAAAAACAGCAGAAAACAGAACGGCTCTTCGGCATCTTGTTAATAGGTTAGTTCCAGAAAATGCATAAATATGACATATAATGTGCATAAAACATGTAGGTATCATCAATAAAGTAGCATGGAACATAAGAAATTATCGATACGTTGGATCGCAGTCTTCGAGGGAAGTAAAACCCAAATTTATTGATTCGACACAAGGGGAGGTAAAGAATACTTATAAGCCTTAACAACTGAGTTGTCAATTCAGCTGCACCTGGAAAAGCACTAGCAACAGGGGTGATGTGAAAGTAGCAGTGATATGAGAGCAATAGTAACAGTAACACAGCAGCAGTAGTAGTAATATGAGAGCAATGGTACCAGAAAATAGTTGACATGTAGAACGAGTATATGATGATGAAAGATGGACCGGGGTTCCCAGCTATCTACACTAGTGGCAACTCTCCAATAACAAGTGTTGGGTGAACAAATTACAGTTGGGCAATTGATAGGATTGATAAGGCATTAAGAAAGAACATCAATTCATTAATCATGTAGGCATGTTTTCCATATTTAGTCGTACGTGCTCGCAATGAGAAACTTGCACAACATCTATTGTCCTACCAGCCGGTGGCAGCCGGGCCTCAAGGGAATCTACTGGATATTAAGGTACTCCTTTTAATAGAGCACCGGAGCAAAGCATTAACACTCCGTGAAAACATGTGTCCCTCACATCACCGCCATCCCCTCCGGTTGTCCCGATTTCTGTCACTTCGGGGCCTTTGGTTCCGGACAGTGACATGTGCATACAACTTGTAGATACAATCTAAGCAATAATTATAAAGCTCAAATCTAAGATCATGCCACTCGGGCCCTAGTGACAAGCATTAAGCATAACAAGATTGCAGCAACAATAACTTCACAAACTTTATAGATAGACTAATCATAATGTATCATCCATCGGATCCCAACAAACACAACACCGATTACATCAGATGGATCTCAATCATGTAAGGCAGCTCATGAGATCATTGTATTGAAGTACATGGGGGAGAGAATACCAACTAGCTACAGCTAGAACCCGTAGTCCATGGGGGAACTACTCACGGAGCATGATGGAGGCGATGGCGTTGATGGAGATGGCTTCCGGGGGCACTTCCCCGTCCCGGCAGGGTGCCGGGACAGAGACTTCTGTCCCCCGAATTGGAGTTTCGCGATGGCGGCGGCGCCCCTGGAGTCTTTCTGGAGTTTCGTCAAGTGGTACGGTGTTTTTAGGTCGAAAGGGGTTAAATAGGCGAAGAGGCGGCGTCAGAGGGGCAGGGGATGCTGATACGTCTCCAACGTATCCATAATTTCTGTCGTTCCATGCTTGTTTTATGACAATACTTACATGTTTTGCTTGCACTTTATAATGTTTTTATGCGTTTTCCGGAACTAACCTATTAACAAGATGCCACAGTGCCAGTTCCTGTTTTCTGCTGTTTTTGGTTCCAGAAAGGCTGTTCGGGCAATATTCTCGGAATTGGACGAAATCAACGCCAAAGATCTTATTTTTCCCGGAAGCATCCAGAACACCGAAGAAGAGTCGGAGGAGAGCCAGGGGGCCACCAGGAGGGTGGGCCGCGCGGGCTAGCCCCAGGCCGCGCGCCAGAAAATAGGATGACCCACAAGTATAGGGGATCGCAACAGTCTTCGAGGGAAGTAAAACCCAAATTTATTGATTCGACACAAGGGGAGGTAAAGAATACTTATAAGCCTTAACAACTGAGTTGTCAATTCAGCTGCACCTGGAAAAACACTAGTAACAGGGGTGATGTGAAAGTAGCAGTAATATGAGAGCAGTAGTAACAGTAACACAGCAGCAGTAGTAGTAATATGAGAGCAATGGTACCAGAAAATAGTTGACATGTAGAACGAGTATATGATGATGAAAGATGGACCGGGGTTCCCAGCTATCTACACTAGTGGCAACTCTCCAATAACAAGTGTTGGGTGAACAAATTACAGTTGGGCAATTGATAGGATTGATAAGGCATTAAGAAAGAACATCAATTCATTAATCATGTAGGCATGTTTTCCATATTTAGTCGTACGTGCTCGCAATGAGAAACTTGCACAACATCTATTGTCCTACCAGCCGGTGGCAGCCGGGCCTCAAGGGAATCTACTGGATATTAAGGTACTCCTTTTAATAGAGCACCGGAGCAAAGCATTAACACTCCGTGAAAACATGTGTCCCTCACATCACCGCCATCCCCTCCGGTTGTCCCGATTTCTGTCACTTCGGGGCCTTTGGTTCCGGACAGTGACATGTGCATACAACTTGTAGATACAATCTAAGCAATAATTATAAAGCTCAAATCTAAGATCATGCCACTCGGGCCCTAGTGACAAGCATTAAGCATAACAAGATTGCAGCAACAATAACTTCACAAACTTTATAGATAGACTAATCATAATGTATCATCCATCGGATCCCAACAAACACAACACCGATTACATCAGATGGATCTCAATCATGTAAGGCAGCTCATGAGATCATTGTATTGAAGTACATGGGGGAGAGTACCAACTAGCTACAGCTAGAACCCGTAGTCCATGGGGGAACTACTCACGGAGCATGATGGAGGCGATGGCGTTGATGGAGATGGCTTCCGGGGGCACTTCCCCGTCCCGGCAGGGTGCCGGGACAGAGACTTCTGTCCCCCGAATTGGAGTTTCGCGATGGCGGCGGCGCCCCTGGAGTCTTTCTGGAGTTTCGTCAAGTGGTACGGTGTTTTTAGGTCGAAAGGGGTTAAATAGGCGAAGAGGCGGCGCAGAGGGCTGACAGGGTGGCCTCCTCATAGGGGGGCGCGGCCTGGGGCTAGCCCGCGCGGCCCACCCTCCTGGTGGCCCCCTGGCTCTCCTCCGACTCTTCTTCGGTGTTCTGGATGCTTCCGGGAAAAATAAGATCTTTGGCGTTGATTTCGTCCAATTCCGAGAATATTGCCCGAACAGCCTTTCTGGAACCAAAAACAACAGAAAACAGGAACTGGCACTGTGGCATCTTGTTAATAGGTTAGTTCCGGAAAACGCATAAAAACATTATAAAGTGCAAGCAAAACATGTAAGTATTGTCATAAAACAAGCATGGAACATCAGAAATTATGGATACGTTGGAGACGTATCAATCATCTATCTGTAATACTATATGTTGTGTTTGTCGGGATCCGATGGATAGAGAATACTATGTTATGGTGATTATCAATCTATTGTTTATGTGTTGTTTATGATCTTGCATGCTCTCCGTTATTAGTAGAGGCTCTGGCCAAGTTTTTGCTCTTAACTCCAAGAGGGAGTATTTATGCTCGATAGTGGGTTCATGCCTTCATTGATACCTGGGACAGTGACAGAAAGTTCTAAGGTTGTGATGTGCTGTTGCCACTAGGGATAAAACATTGATTCTATGTCTAAGGATGTAGTTGTCGATTACATTACGCACCATACTTAATGCAATTGTCTGTTGCTTTGCAACTTAATACTGAATGGGGTTCGGATGATAACCTGAAGGTGGACTTTTTAGGCATAGATGCAGTTGGATGGCGGTCTATGTACTTTGTCGTAATGCCCGGATTAAATCTCACTATATTTATCATATCATGTATATGCATTGTTATGCCCTTCTCTATTTGTCAATTGCCCGACTGTAATTTGTTCACCCAACATGCTTTTATCTTATGGGAGAGACACCTCTAGTGAACTGTGGACCCCGGTCCTATTCTTTACATCGCATACAATCTACTGCAATACTTGTTTTACTGTTTTCTTGCAAACAATCATCTTCCACACAATACGGTTAATCCTTTGTTACAGCAAGCCGGTGAGATTGACAACCTCACTGTTTCGTTGGGGCAAAGTACTTGGGTTGTGTTGTGCAGGTTCCACGTTGGCGCCGGAATCCCTGTTGTTGCGCCGCATCACATTTCGCCACCATCAACCTTCAACGTGCTTCTTGACTCCTACTGGTTCGATTAAACCTTGGTTTCTTTCTGAGGGAAAACTTGCTGTTGTGCGCATCATACCTTCCTCTTGGGGTTCCCAACGAACGTGTGAGTTACACGCCATCACACGTGTAGTACTTGGTGTAGGCTATGATTGTGATCTCTTGTAGATTATGAAGTTAACTATTGCTATGATAAGTATTGACGTGATCTATGCCTCCTTCATAGTGTGATGGTGATAGTGTGCATGCTATGTTAGTTCTTGGTGTAATTATGTTGATCTATCTTGCACTCTAAGGTTACTTAAACATGAATATCGAATACTGTGGAGCTTGTTAACTCCGGCATTGAGGGTTCGTGTAATCCTACACAGTTAGTGGTGTTCATCATCCAACAAAAGAGTGTAGAGTGGTTCTATTATGTGATCATTGTTGAGAGTGTCCACTAGTGAAAGCAGGATCCCTAGGCCTTGCTTCCAAGCATCGAATCTCCGTTTGTTTACTGTTTTGTTGCATGTTTACTCGCTGCCATATTTTATTCAGATTGCTATTACCACTCATACTCATCCATATTACTTGTATTTCACTATCTCTTCGCCGAACTAGTGCACCTATACATCTGACAAGTGTATTTGGTGTGTTGGGGACACAAGAGACTTCTTGCTTTGTGATTGCAGGGTTGCTTGAGAGGGATATCTTTGACCTCTTCCTCCCTGAGTTCGATAAACCTTGGGTAATCCACTTAAGGGAAACTTGCTGCTGTTCTACAAACCTCTGCTCTTGGAGGCCCAACATTGTCTACAGATCTTGTGAGCTGCCTAACATGATCAAGATCATCTATTTGTAATGCTACATGTTGTGTTTGGCGGGATCCGATGAATATAGAATACTATGTCAAGTTGATTATCAATCTATCATATATGTGTTGTTTATGTTCTTGCATGCTCTCCGTTGCTAGTAGAGGCTCTGGCCAAGTTGATACTTGTAACTCCAAGAGGGAGTATTTATGCTCGATAGTGGGTTCATGCCTCCATTGAATCTGGGACAGTGACAGAAAGTTCTAAGGTTGTGGATGTGCTGTTGCTACTAGGGATAAAACATCAATGCTTTGTCTAAGGATATTTGTGTTGATTACATTACACACCATACTTAATGCAATTATCTGTTGTTTACAACTTAATACTGGAAGGGGTGCGGATGCTAACCTGAAGGTGGATGATTTTTCATGCATCCATGAACTGGATAAATCCCTAGGAAGAATTGATGAAAGAATTGGTGTCCTAGAAACTTGTGTTGTCCATGATAATCAAACCAATAGGATTGTGAACTTGAAGAAGCTATGGGAACCTTGGCAGTAGATTGTATTCAGATGTAAAGAATGGACCGGGGTCCACAGTTCACTAGTGGTGTCTCTCCAATAAGATAACTAACATGCTGGGTGAACAAATTACAGGTGGGCAATTGACAAATAAAGATTCAATACATATCAATGATGATTACTATGAGATTTAATCAGGGCATTACGACAAAGTACATAGACCGCTATCCAGCATGCATCTATGCCTAAATAATCCACCTTCGGGTTAGCATCCGCACCCCCTCCAGTATTAAGTTGTAAACAACAGATAATTGCATTAAGTATGGTGCGTAATGTAATCAACACAAATATCCTTAGACAAAGCATCGATGTTTTATCCCTAGTAGCAACAGCACATCCACAACCTTAGAACTTTCTGTCACTGTCCCAGATTAAATGGAGGCATGAACCCACTATCGAGCATAAATACTCCCTCTTGGAGTTACAAGTATCAACTTGGCCAGAGCCTCTACTAGCAACGGAGAGCATGCAAGAACATAAACAACACATATATGATAGATTGATAATCAACTTGACATAATATTCTAGATTCATCGGATCCCACCAAACACAACATGTAGCATTACAAATAGATGATCTTGATCATGTTAGGAAGCTCACAAGATCTAAACAATGATAGCACAAGCGGAGAAGACAACCATCTAGCTACTGCTATGGACCCATAGTCCAAGGATGAACTACTCACGCATCAATCCGGAGGCGGGCATGATGATGTAGAGCCCTCCGGTGATGATTCCCCTCTCCGGCGGGGTGCGGAGGCGATCTCCTAAATCCCCCGAGATGGGATTGGCGGCGGCGGCGTCTCTGGAAGGTTTTTTCGTATCGTGGCTCTCGGTACAGGGGGTTTCACGATGGAGGGTATAAGTAGGCGGAAGTACATCGTTGGAGGGGCCAGGGGTGGCCCCCATGGCGGGCGCGCAAGGGCCGGGCGCGCCGCTGTGGGGTGGGCCCCCCGGCCCCCTACGGGTCCCTCTCGGCTCTCTGGAAGCTTCGCGAAATATAAGACCCTGGCGTTGATTTCGTCCAATTCCGAGAATATTTCCTTTGTAGGATTCTGAAACCAAAAACAGCAGAAAAACACGTCGGCATCTTGTTAATAGGTTAGTGCCAGAAAATGCATAATAATGATGTAAAGTATGTATAAAATATGTGAGTATTGTCATAAAAGTAGCATGGAACATAAGAAATTATAGATACGTTGGAGACGTATCAGTCAGCAATGTGATGAAAAATCCCGATGGACGCGTCAGGTAAAACTCTTATGCTGGAACTCAGAACTCGATAAGTGCTCTACGACCCGATCTGAGTTACACCAGTTTCGAATCGTGTTCGAGGACGCGAGTTTGAATTAGGTTCCCGCATTTTCTCAGGCAATCAACTAATTCCTGATCCGTTCGGATGCATCAAGAAGGTTTACCAATATCCCTATGATAAAAATATTCATCATCTATAAAAGAAATAATATTTCCTAGTAATAATCAAAGAAGAAGTTGAAGAAAGAAGAAGTCGAAGAAGTCAAAGGTTTTGAGACTTGACCCGAGTGCGACTCGAGTAGAGTCTCGGGGAGCGACATGGGTATGCCATATCGGGTTCTAAGTATTGCCATCCCTGGTACAAAGCCCAAGAGGGAATAGAGGAAAGCCCATGAAGAAATCCAGAAGAATCCGAAGATGTCATGTTAGGAAAGTTAAGCCCATATCGGATGAACCGACTTATAATGTAACTCGACCTCGAGTGGACTCGAGACCTAGCCCGCCATATAAGGGCTGGGAGGAGCCACCGAGGGGGACATATTCAATAATACGAGACACCTTGTAACCTTAGTTCTACATCATACAATCTCGGCGATTCGCCCTTGATAGTAATATTCGTCGGCTACCTAGTTTGGCTGACTGGTTTGTTGATTCGTTAGTGTTCTCCTTCCTAGAAACTCAAGTCCATCATCATGAGCATTGACAAGGTTAAACCTTTGTCACCTTGCGTGACCGCCGCCACCACCGAAACCAAGTAGCGCAAGCCGCAGAAGCCGAAGCAGAAGCTGGACGACATGATCAACGCCGAGTGGGACATGGACATCCACCGAAGGAGGGTCGAGACCATTGATACGTCTCCAACGTATCGATAATTTCTTATGTTCCATGCTACTTTATTGATGATACCTACATGTTTTATGCACATTATATGTCATATTTATGCATTTTCTGGAACTAACCTATTAACAAGATGCCGAAGAGCCAGTTCGTGTTTTCTGCTGTTTTTGGTTTCAGAAATCCTAGTAAGGAAATATTCTCGGAATTGGACGAAACTTCGCCCAGGGTCCTATTTTTGCACGAAGCTTCCAGAAGACCGAAGAGATAACGAAGTGGGGCCACGAGGCAGCCAGGGCATAGGGCGGCGCGGCCTGGCCCTTGGCCGCGCGGCCCTGGGCCCCTCGTGTGGCCCCCCGCGTTGACCTTCCGCCTACTTAAAGTCTCCGTCGCGAAACCCCCAGTACCGAGAGCCACGATACGGAAAACCTTCCAGAGACGCCGCCGCCGCGAATCCCATCTCGGGGGATTCAGGAGATCGCCTCCGGCACCCTGCCGGAGAGGGGATTCATCTCCCGGAGGACTCTTCATCGCCATGATCGCCTCCGGAGTGATGAGTGAGTAGTTCACCCCTGGACCATGGGTCCATAGCAGTAGCTAGATGGTCGTCTTCTCCTTGTTGTGCTTCATTGTTGGATCTTGTGAGCTGCCTAACATGATCAAGATCATCTATCTGTAATACTATATGTTGTGTTTGTCGGGATCCGATGGATAGAGAGTACTATGATTATGGTGATTATCAATCTATTGTTTATGTGTTGTTTATGATCTTGCATGCTCTCCGTTATTAGTAGAGGCTCTGGCCAAGTTTGTACTCTTAACTCCAAGAGGGAGTATTTATGCTCGATAGTGGGTTCATGCCTCCATTAAATCTGGGACAGTGACAGAAAGTTCTAAGGTTGTGGATGTGCTGTTGCCACTAGGGATAAAACATTGATTCTATGTCTAAGGATGTAGTTGTTGATTACATTACGCACCATACTTAATGCAATTGTCTGTTGCTTAGCAACTTAATACTGAATGGGGTTCGGATGATAACCTGAAGGTGGACTTTTTAGGCATAGATGCAGTTGGATGGCGGTCTATGTACTTTGTCGTAATGCCCAATTAAATCTCACTATATTTATCATATCATGTATATGCATTGTTATGCCTTTCTCTATTTGTCAATTGCCCGACTGTAATTTGTTCACCCAACATGCTTTTATCTTATGGGAGAGACACCTCTAGTGAACTGTGGACCCCGGTCCTATTCTTTACATAGCATACAATCTACTGCAATTGTGTTTACTGTTTTCTTTGCAAACATCTTCCACTCGATACGTTTAATCCTTTGTTACAGCAAGCCGGTGAGATTGACAACCTCACTGTTTCGTTGGGGCAAAGTACTTTGGTTTTGTTGTGCAGATTCCACGTTGGCGAATCCCTGGTGTTGCGCCGCATCACATTTCGCGACCATCAACCTTCAACGTGCTTCTTGGCTCCTCCTGGTTCGATTAAACCTTGGTTTCTTTCTGAGGGAAAACTTGCCACTGTGCGCATCATACCTTCCTCTTGGGGTTCCCAACGGACGTGTACATTTACGCGCATCAAGCCTGTTTTCTGGCGCCGTTGCCGGGGAGATCAAGACACGCTGCAAGGGGAGTCTCCACTTCTCAATCTCTTTACTTTGTTTTTGTCTTGCTTTATTTTATTTACTACTTTGTTTGCTGCACTAAATCAAAATACAAAAAAATTAGTTGCTAGTTTTACTTTATTTACTGTCTTGCTCTCTATATCAAAAACACAAAAAAATTAGTTACTTGTCTTTACTTTATTCGCCTTGTTTACTTTTTGCTTATTGCATCATGTTTCCTTTTAATTTCACCACAAAAGACATACCGGTAGGACGTGGGTCCATAGTTGGGAGAAATAATATAGAAGAATTTTTCAATCATGTTAGTATTACTGAAGATTTTGAAGATAGACACTTGGTAGAACTTGCACCTACCTATGAAATTGCTGCTGCTGCTTTAGTTCGCATGTTGGAAACTAAATTTGTTAATCTCAATCCTATAATCCAACACATGTTTCTTACACTTGGTGATATGGAAGAAGGGGAAAAGAAAGATTTTGTTCTAGAAACTCTTCTTAGAGAATTTGGTGGTCTAGCAAGAGAGGCTAGAAAGGTTTTTGCTAAATTTAATATGCTAGGTTCTCATACCAATTTTATTGGTCTCCTTGAAAAAATGGACATGGATAGAATAAGGTACACTAATAACATTAATGATGGTGGGGAAATCAAAGCACCAATACCATGTAAACTCCTAGCTATGAATGATGCACTAGAAAATAACTATGCTTGGCTTGTTCCTGAAAATTTGTTCGATGAGAGTAGCAAGCCCAAGACTAATGAAAAGGGAGACGCTAAAACTTATGTATCCAATATACTATGCTTGGTTGAGAAAACTCCCAATACCCCTGGTTATGATGTTGATGCTTCTACTCTCGATGTTACTTGATTTGCACTTTCTGCGCCTAGCTGAAAGGCGTTAAAGAAAAGCGCTTATGGGAGACAACCCATGTTTTTACTACAGCAATTTTTTGTTTTGTTGAGTCTTGGAAGTTGTTTACTACTGTAGCAACCTCTCCTTATCATGTTTTTGTGCCAAGTAAAGTTTCTATGTCAAAGTTGATGTTATATTTGGGATCGCTGCGCAGAAACAGCATTGCTGTCTGTCACGAATCTGGGCACAGTTCTCTGTAGAAAATTCGAAAAAATCTGCCAATTTACGAGCGTGATCCTCAGATATGTACGCAACTTTCATTAGTTTTGAGTTTTTCCATTTGAGCAAGTCTGGTGCCAGCTTTAAATTCGTCTTTACGGACTGTTCTGTTTTTGACAGATTCTGCCTTTTATTTCACATTGCCTCTTTTGCTATGTTGGATTTATTTCTTTGATCCATTAATGTCCAGTAGCTTTATGCAATGTCCAGAAGTGTAAAGAATGATTGTGCCACCTCTGAACATGTGAATTATTAATTGTGCACTAACCCTCTAATGAGTTTGCTTGAAGTTTGGTGTGAAGGAAGTTTTCAAGGGTCAAGAGAGGAGTATGATATACTATGATCAAGAGGAGTGAAAGCTCTAAGCTTGGGGATGCCCCCGTGGTTCACCCCTGCATATTCTAAGAAGACTCAAGCGTCTAAGCTTGGGGATGCCCAAGGCATCCCCTTCTTCATCGACAACATCATCAGGTTCCTCCCCTGAAACTATATTTTTATTCAATCACATCTTGTGTTCTTTACTTGGAGCGTCGGTTTGTTTTTGTTTTTGTTTTTGTTTGAATAAAATGGATCCTAGCATTCACTTTGTGGGAGAGAGACACGCTCCGCTGTTGCATATGGACACATGTGTCCTTAGGCTTTACTCATAATGTTCATGGCGAAGTTTCTTCTTCGTTAAATTGTTATATGGTTGGAATTGGAAAATGCTACATGTAGTAATTCTAAAATGTCTTGGATAATGTGATACTTTGCAATTGTTGTGCTCATGTTTAAGCTCTTGCATCATATGCTTTGCACCCATTAATGAAGAAATACATAGAGCTTGCTAAAATTTGATTTGCATATTTGGTCTCTCTAAGGTCTAGATAATATCTAGTATTGAGTTTTGAACAACAAGGAAGACGGTGTAGAGTCTTATAATGTTTACAATATGTCTTTTATGTGAGTTTTGCTGCACTTGTTCATCCTTGAGTTTGCTTCAAATAACCTTGCTAGCCTAAACCTTGTATCGAGAGGGAATACTTCTCATGCATCCAAAATCCTTGAGCCAACTACTATGCCATTTGTGTCCACCATACCTACCTACTACATGGTATTTCTCCGCCATTCCAAAGTAAATTGCTTGAGTGCTACCTTTAAAATTCCATCATTCACCTTTGCAATATATAGCTCATGGGACAAAATAGCCTTAAAAACTATCGTAGTATTGAATATGTACTTATGCACTTTATATTTTATTAAGTTGCTTGTTGTGCGATAACCATGTTTCTGGGGAACGCCATCAACTATTGTTGAATATCATGTGAGTTGCTATGCATGTCCGTCTTGTCTGAAGGATCTATCATTTTAGTGGTTGGAGCATGCAAAATTGTTAGAGAAGAACATTGGGCCGCTAACTAAAGCCATGAATCATGGTTGAAGTTTCAGTTTTGGACATATATCCTCAATCTCATATGAGAATAATAATCATTGCTACATGCTTATGCATTTAAGAGGAGTCCATTATCTGTTGTCCATGTTGTCCCGGTATGGATGTCTAAGTTGAGAATAATCAAAAGCGAGAAATCCAAAATGCGAGCTTTCTCCTTAGACCTTTGTACAGGCGGCATGGAGGTACCCCTTTGTGACACTTGGTTGAAACATGGCATGCAAAGATCCGGTAGTCCAAGCTAAGTAGGACGAGGTGCGGACACTATTAGTATACTATGCATGAGGCTTGCAACTTGTAAGATATAATTTTCATAACTCATATGCTTTATTACTACCGTTGACAAAATTGTTTCATGTTTTCAAAATAAAAGCTCTAGCACAAATACAGCAATCGATGCTTTCCTCTTGAAGGACCTTTCTTTTACTTTTATTGTTGAGTCAGTTTACCTATCTCCTTCCACCTTAAGAAGCAAACACTTGTGTGAACTGTGCATTGATTCCTACATACTTGCATATTGCACTTGTTATACTACTTTATGTTGACAATATCCATGAGATATACATGTTATAAGTTGAAAGCAACCGCTGAAACTTAATCTTCCTTTGTGTTGCTTCAACACCTTTACTTTGATTTATTGCTTTATGAGTTAACTCTTATGCAAGACTTATTGATGCTTGTCTTGAAGTACTATTCATGAAAAGTCTTTGTCATATGATTCACTTGTTTACTCATGTCATTACCTTTGTTTTGATCGCTGCATTCATTACATATGTTTACAAATAGTATGATCAAGATTATGATGGCATGTCACTTCAGAAATTATCTTTGTTATCGTTTTACCTGCTCGGGACGAGCAGAACTAAGCTTGGGGATGCTGATACGTCTCCAACGTATCGATAATTTCTTATGTTCCATGCTACTTTATTGATGATACCTACATGTTTTATGCACATTATATGTCATATTTATGCATTTTCTGGAACTAACCTATTAACAAGATGCCGAAGAGCCAGTTCTTGTTTTCTGCTGTTTTTGGTTTCAGAAATCCTAGTAAGGAAATATTCTCGGAATTGGACGAAACTTTCGCCCAGGGTCCTATTTTTGCACGAAGCTTCCAGAAGACCGAAGAGATAACGAAGTGGGGCCACGAGGCAGCCAGGGGCATAGGGCGGCGCGGCCAGGCCCTTGGCCGCGCGGCCCTACCCCCTGGGCCCTCGTGTGGCCCCCCGCGTTGACCTTCCGCCTACTTAAAGTCTCCGTCGCGAAACCCCCAGTACCGAGAGCCACGATACGGAAAACCTTCCAGAGACGCCGCCGCCGCGAATCCCATCTCGGGGGATTCAGGAGATCGCCTCCGGCACCCTGCCGGAGAGGGAAATCATCTCCCGGAGGACTCTTCATCGCCATGATCGCCTCCGGAGTGATGAGTGAGTAGTTCACCCCTGGACCATGGGTCCATAGCAGTAGCTAGATGGTCGTCTTCTCCTTGTTGTGCTTCATTGTTGGATCTTGTGAGCTGCCTAACATGATCAAGATCATCTATCTGTAATACTATATGTTGTGTTTGTCGGGATCCGATGGATAGAGAGTACTATGATTATGGTGATTATCAATCTATTGTTTATGTGTTGTTTATGATCTTGCATGCTCTCCGTTATTAGTAGAGGCTCTGGCCAAGTTTGTACTCTTAACTCCAAGAGGGAGTATTTATGCTCGATAGTGGGTTCATGCCTCCATTAAATCTGGGACAGTGACAGAAAGTTCTAAGGTTGTGGATGTGCTGTTGCCACTAGGGATAAAACATTGATTCTATGTCTAAGGATGTAGTTGTTGATTACATTACGCACCATACTTAATGCAATTGTCTGTTGCTTAGCAACTTAATACTGAATGGGGTTCGGATGATAACCTGAAGGTGGACTTTTTAGGCATAGATGCAGTTGGATGGCGGTCTATGTACTTTGTCGTAATGCCCAATTAAATCTCACTATATTTATCATATCATGTATATGCATTGTTATGCCTTTCTCTATTTGTCAATTGCCCGACTGTAATTTGTTCACCCAACATGCTTTTATCTTATGGGAGAGACACCTCTAGTGAACTGTGGACCCCGGTCCTATTCTTTACATAGCATACAATCTACTGTGTTTTTTGTTTTCTTTGCAAACATCTTCCACTCGATACGTTTAATCCTTTGTTACAGCAAGCCGGTGAGATTGACAACCTCACTGTTTCGTTGGGGCAAAGTACTTTGGTTTTGTTGTGCAGATTCCACGTTGGCGCAGGAATCCCTGGTGTTGCGCCGCATCACATTTCGCGACCATCAACCTTCAACGTGCTTCTTGGCTCCTCCTGGTTCGATTAAACCTTGGTTTCTTTCTGAGGGAAAACTTGCCACTGTGCGCATCATACCTTCCTCTTGGGGTTCCCAACGGACGTGTACATTTACGCGCATCAACCATGCCCGGAAGGATCGGCTGGAGAAGCTCAAGCTCAGATAGGCCGACGTGGGGGTGGAGGCCGAGGAAGAAGCGGCGACGGTAGTGGACAGGAACGTCGTGTTGGCAAGGGTGCGGTCGGGCTCCTGCCGATCCGTCGTCCGTATCCTCACGGGTGGAATATGGGCTTGGACTCGTCGGTCGACTTCTCACCTTCATCTCCGGCCATGTTCCAGAAACCTACGGCCACTGACCCCGCACGAGGTTGTCCTCACCGCCATCGGACCACGGGGGCTTCGTCGTGCACGGCGTGCTAGATGGGCATATCTTCGCGGCCTCTCCGCCTTCGTCGTGTCCCTCTACCTTTCGGCTCAAGCGTGGGGAAAAGCTCGTCCTACCAACCTGGCGGGAGAGTGCTCGCAGAAACGCAAGGTGACTCCGGCATGCACGACATCATCACGTCGGGCTCCGCGGCGGGCGCATGCACTACAAGAAAAGTTGCCATGGCCGACGAAGTTGAAGTCGCGCCGTGGTTGGTGGTGCACCAAGGCCGACGATTTTTGGTCCCTCCGTGGTTCATGTCAAAACTTTTTTTTCTCGTTTTTGAGGCCACCTAGCCCGACGAAAGCGGCCAAAACGTCGCGTATGGTGGCCCGGGACGTGGTGCATCGCGAATTCTCGGGTTCGCCGGCCGAGTCAACGCAAATCCGCACCGCCCAGGGATGTAGGGCCCACATGGCAGCCTCTCTAGCATTGTTTTTTTCTCGATCGCGCCATCTCGTTCAACGCTCTCCGATCGAGCCGTTTACGATGCAGGATCATGGGTCCCGCTTGTCATCCTCTATGAACCAAAATTCCTTCTTTTCTTGGATTTTTTTGACCCCCTGATTTCTGGCTACTTCCTTTTTCTTTTGATCCCTTGCCGCCTTGGAAACGTTGAGACCGCTGCAGCTAAATGGGACCCGCATGTCATCCTCTATGAGCTATCAACTTTCTTTTCTTGGAGTTTTTTTTGGCACCTCATATTTGGTCACTTGCCTTTTTCTTTCGATCCCCTGCCGCCTCTCAAACGGTGATACCGCTGATGCTAAATGGGACCCGCATGTCATCCTCTATGTACTATAAAACTTTCTTTTCTGGATTATTTTTGGCACCTCATATTTGGTCACTTGCCTTTTTCTTTCGATCCCTGCCGCCTCTCAAACGGTGATACCGCTGCTGCTAAATGGGACCCGCATGTCATCCTCTATGTACTATAAAACTTTCTTTTCTTGGATTTTTTACACCTCATATTTGGTCACTTGCCTTTTTCTTTCGATCCCCTGCCGCCTCTCAAACGGTGATACCGCTGCTGCTAAATGGGACCCACATGTCATCCTCTATGTACTATAAAACTTTCTTTTCTTGGATTTTTTGGCACCTCATATTTGGTCACTTGACTTTTTCTTTCGATCCGTGCCTCTCAAACGGTGATACCGCTGCTGCTAAATGGGACCCGCATGTCATCCTCTATGTACTATAAAACTTTCTTTTCTGGATTATTTTTGGCACCTCATATTTGGTCACTTGACTTTTTCTTTCGATCCCCTGCCTCTCAAACGGTGATACCGCTGGTTGCTAAATGGGACCCGCATGTCATCCTCTATGTACTATAAAACTTTCTTTTTTTGGATTATTTTTGGCACCTCATATTTGGTCACTTGACTTTTTCTTTCGATCACCTGCTGCCTCAAACGGTGATACCGCTGCTGCTAAATGGGACCCGCATGTCATCCTCTATGTACTATAAAACTTTCTTTTTTTGGATTATTTTTGGCACCTCATATTTGGTCACTTGACTTTTTCTTTCGATCCCCTGCTGCCTCAAACGGTGATACCGCTGCTGCTAAATGGGACCCGCATGTCATCCTCTATGTACTATAAAACTTTCTTTTCTTGGATTATTTTTGGCTCCTGATATTTGGTCACTTGCGTTTTTTTCTTTCGATCTCATGCCACGTTTGAAACTTTGAGGAACCTGCTGGCTCATGGGACCCGCATGTCATCCTCTATGTGCTATAAAAGTTTATTTTCTATGGTTTTTTTCACTCTCTGATTTTTGTCTATTTCCTTTTTCTTTTGATGCCCTGCCGCCTTGGAAACGTTGAGTAAGCTGCTTACTCATGGGACCCGCATGTCATCCTCTATGTACAATCAAGTTTCCTTGAATTATTTTTGGCTCCTGATATTTCGTCACTTGCCTTTTTCTTTCGATCTCATGCCACGTTTGAAACGTTGAGGAACCTGCTGGCTCATGGGACCCGCATGTCATCCTCTATGTGCTATAAAAGTTTATTTTCTTGGAGTTATTTTTGACCCCTAATTTCTGGCTATTTGCCTTTTTCTTTTGATCCCCTGCCCCCTTTGAAACGATGAGGACGCTGTTGGCAGGTCGGTCCCATATGTCATCCTCTATGAACAATACAAGTTTCCTTTGGTGGATTTATTTTTTACCCCTAATTAATTTCTGGCTATTTCCTTTTTTTTCTTTGATCCCCTGCCGCCTTGGAAACGTTGAGGATGCTGCTGCCTCATCGGTCCCGCATGTCATCCTCTCAGAACGATAAATGTTTTCTTTTCTTGGATTTTTTTACCAACTGATTTTTGGTTTTTTTTATTTTCGATCCCCTGCCGCCTTTGAAACGTTGACGACGCTGCTGGCTCATGGGTCCCGATGTCAGCCTCCCCGTACAAGAAACATGTGATATCTTGATTATTTTGCAGACAATAAACAGTGTATTTCGCTCTGAGCTATTGCAAACGGATAAATTAAATCTTTATTTTTACAACATATATCTTGAATCTCCTTGTTTTTTGTTTTGGCGAAGCATAGGACTTTCCTGTTTTTTTTTTGAGAAAAATCCGAACTATCATGTTCTGGAGTGGGCTGAAATTGTACGTGTCAAAAGGCCCAGAAGGATAGTTCGAAGGCCCAGATGTCCAGATGCAGCCCAATTGAAATCTTTCTTTTCTTGGATTTTTTTCACCCCCTGATTTCTGGCTACTTCATTTTTCTTTTGGTCCTGTGCCGCCTTGGAAACGTTTAGACCGCTGCTGCAAAATGGGACCCGCATGTCATCCTCTATGTACAATAAAGTTTCTTTTCTTGGATTATTTTTGGCTCCTGATATTTGGTCACTTGCCTTTTTCTTTCGATCTCATGCCACGTTTGAAACGTTGAGGAATCTGCTGGCTCATGGGACCCGCATGTCATCCTCTATGTACAATAAAAGTTTGATTTCTTGGATTTTTTTCACCCTCTGATTTTTGGCTATTTCCTTTTTCTTTTGATCCCCTGCCGCCTTTGAAACGTTCAGTAAGCTGCTGGCTCATAGGTCCCACATGTCAGCCTGTATGAACGATAAAGCTTTCCTTTCTTGGAGTTTTTTTTGACCCCCTAATTTCTGGCTACTTTCTTTTTCTTTTGATCTCAAGCCGCATTTGAAACGTTGGGACCGCTGCTGCAAAATGGGACCCGCATGTCATCCTCTATGTACAATAAAGTTTCTTTTCTTGGATTATTTTTGGCTCCTGATATTTGGTCACTTGCCTTTTTCTTTCGATCCCATGCCACGTTTGAAACGTTGAGGAACCTGCTGGCTCATGGGACCCGCATGTCATCCTCTATGTACTACAAAAGTTTATTTTCTTGGGTTTTTTTTCACTCTCTGATTTTTGGCTATTTCCTTTTTCTTTTGATCCCCTGCCGCCTTGGAAACGTTGAGTAAGCTGCAAACTCGTGGGACCCGCATGTCATCCTCTATGTACAATCAATTTTCTTTTCTTGGAGTTTTTTTACCCCCTAATTTCTGGCTACTTTCTTTTTCTTTTGATCTCAAACCGCATTTGAAACGTTGGGACAGCATGTCATCCTCTATGTACAATAAAAGTTTCTTTTTTTGGATTATTTTTCACCCTCTGATTTTTGGTCACTTGCCTTTTTCTTTCGATCTCATGCCGCCCTTGAAAACGTTGAGGAACCTGCTGGCCCATGGGACCCACATGTCATCCTCTATGTACTATAAAAGTTTCTTTTCTTTGATTTTTTTCACCCTCTGATCTTTGGCTATTTCCTTTTTCTTTTCATCCCCTGCCGCCTTGGAAACGTTAGTAAGCTGCTGACTGGTGGGACCCGCATGTCATCCTCTATGTACAATCAAGTCTCTTTTCTTGGATTTTTTTTACCCCCTTATTTTTGGTCACTTGCCTTTTTCTTTCGATCTCATGCAGCCTCTGAAACGTTGAGAAGCTGCTGGCTCATGGGACCCACATGTCATCCTCGATACTATAAAAGTTTCTTTTCTTGGATTTTTTCACCCTCTTATTTTTGGCTGTTTCCTTTTTCTTTTGATCCCCTGCCGCCTTGGAAACATTGATTAAGCTGCTGACACAAGGGGCCCGCATGTCATCCTCTATGTACAATCAACTTGCAAGATCTTGGGGCGGAAGAGCTTGTATAAGTGGGACCCATATGTCATCCTCTATGTACAATAAAAGTTTCTTTTTCTTGGATTATTTTTTGCTCCTGGTATTTGGTCTCTTTCCTTTTTCTTTCGATCTCATGCCGCCTCTGAAACGTTGAGTAAGGTGCTGGGTCATGGGACCCGCATGCCATCCTCTATGTACAATCAACTTTCTTTTCTGGGAGTTTTTTTACCCCTAATTTCTGGCTACTCTTTTTCTTTTGATCTCAAGCCGCATTTGAAACGTTGACACCGCTGCTGCAAAATGGGACCCGCATGTCATCTTTTATGTACAATAAAGTTTCTTTTCTTGGATTATTTTTGGCTCCTGATATTTGGTCACTTGTCTTTTTCTTTCGATCTCATGCCCCCTTTGAAACGTTGAGGAAGCTGCTAGCGCATGGGTCCCGCATGTCATACTCTATGAACAATAAAAGTTTCCTTCCTTGGAGTTATTTTTTACCGCTAATTTCTGGCTACTTCCTTTTTCTTTTGATCCCCTGCCGCCTTGGAAACGTTGAGTAAGCTGCTGACACAAGGGGCCCGCATGTCATCCTCTATGTACAATCAACTTGCAAGATCTTGGAGCGAAAGAGCTTGTATAAGTGGGACCCATATGTCATCATCTATGTACAATAAAAGTTTCTTTTCTTGGATTATTTTTTGCTCCTGATATTTGGTCACTTTCCTTTTTCTTTCTATCTCATGCCGCCACTGAAACGTTGAGTAAGGTGCTGGCTCATGGGACTGTACAATAAAGTTTCATTTCTTAGATTTTTTTTACCCACTGATTTTTGCTAACTTGCCTTTTTCTTTTCGATCATATGCCGCCTTTGAAATTGAGGTCGCCGCTGGCTCATGGGTCCCACAAGTCAGCCTCTATGAACAATAAACCTTTCCTTTGTTGTATTTATTTTTTACCCCTAATTTCTGGCTATTTGCCTTTTTCTTTTGATCCCCTGCGGCCTTTGAAACGATGAGGACGCTGCTGGCAGGTCGGTCCCACATGTCATCCTCTATGAAGAATATAAGTTTCCTTTTTGGATTTATTTTTGACCCCTAATTTCTGGCTATTTGCCTTTTTCTTCTGATCCCTGCCGACTTCGAAATGATGAGGATGCAGCTGGCAGATCGGTCCCACATGTCAGCCTCTATGAACTATAAATGTTTCCTTTGTAGGATTTATTTTTTACCCCTATTTTCGGGCTACTTGCCTTTTTCTTTGAAACGTTGAGGACGCTACTGTCTCATGGGTCCCACATGGCATCCTCTCTGAACGATAAACCTTCATTTCTTGTTAACGACAGGTTTATCAGTATTATTTTCGCAGACTAATACAAGCTCTTTGGCTCCAAGATCTTGCAAGTTGATAGATTAAATCAAGGAATTATTAGGATATGTTTTAAATTTCAAATCCACTTTATGAATTTTTAAAAATACCGTTATCCATGTGGGTATGGAGCGATCAAGGATTTTCATATTGGGCATGAGCAGTTTCAAAAATTGGAACCCTATAATTCAAAATAAATAAAAACAACTTTTATGTAGAATCTCCGTGTATTTTTTTTTGCCAATCATAGGATCTGTGTTTCATTAGAAAAGGGCCGAAATTGCATGAGCAGAAAGGCCCATTTGCAGTTATTGGGCTTCGACGGCCGGAGCAAGTAGACCGATAACAATTACCATGTAGATGTTCCTTGGCAACCCAAAAGTGAAATATTGGGCCCAACAGGGGAAGGTTGAACAGTACTTTTTCTATTGGGAAGGTGGTACATGGGGTTATCCTGACAAAAAAAATGGAACATGGGTTACTGAAGGTTGCCCATTTGTGCCTAATATGTTTGTCAGCAGGAGCTTTACCTTCCGCCGCCGCCGCTCCGCTTCCGCCGCCGCCGCCATGCCTCGTCGCGGGTCGAGCTACCGGTACGGCGGCGTCTCGAGCTCGGGGTACCGCAGCGTCCGCGCGCGCCCCAAATTAAGGTACTTCCTCCTCGGGACGGCACCTACGATAGGCTCGGCTGGCCTTGGGGCATTTACCCCTAGCCTCTTCCATGCTCAAGTTTTTGAAATGTTTCTGGCTCTGTTCAACACTGGATCAAATTTGTCAACATGACCATTCTTATGGAGTAGCAACGAGTTGAATCTCTCAAAACTCTTTAAGTTCTGCAATATAACGACTAATTGGTACTACCTTATACAAAATGATTACATATCCTTATTTTGGAAGCAAGCAATCACACACTTATAGTTTGCTAGTCAGCTGCACGTAACGTTAAAAATCGGCAATTATAATGAATAAACCTGTAATTTTCACTTAAAATGCATTAAGGAGCATCAAATTTGACAAATCAAACCATGTCGTACTGAAAATTGACATGTCTTTCTCATGCAGAAATGTAAAATTATCCATGCATGTGCGTTTATACAGGTTAAGTTTTGCACGTATTATTTTTTGTAACTTTTCTGACTACCTTCAAAGCTCCAATCCTTCTTCATCATCTTTGTTGTACCGCACTGATGCAAGTGAATGCGAGCTGCTCGCCAGACGCGACTTCGTGTCCGATATGTGTACTATGCCTTCTCCATCTAGTGCTAGTTACGCCTCTGTGCTAATTAATTCAGCACAAACCTCTGTCATTGCAGCTGTGACTCACCTCGACCATTGGAGCCCAATCACAAGAGCGAGCTCAGTCTCAACCAGAGAGGCATGTGTCTCATGGTTAGCTATCTACAACTTGCTGTCTTACTAAAACCGTGCCTATCATACAGATCACCTCGCTGGTGTAGCAATGGCTGCAAGTAGCTGCTAGCATGAGCGAAGGGGATAAGGAAGAAAAGATTAAAAAAATGGGGTGGGGCCAACAAGCAGGAAAGCTATCTACTAGCTTTATGGATGTTTCTGGAATTGGGTAGAAAATAGTAGATGACACTGTAGCAGCGAATCCCAGAGACCAAGGCCGTTGGATGATGTCTAATGAACGGCAGAACAAAATCGGCGAAATTAGCTTGAATTTTGATAATAAATCTTGGGCATTTTCCCTCGAACATGATTTATCAACTTTGGGTAGTCTCTGGACTAGTCTCCCTCGTCCACCAATTATTATCATACTACTGCGGAAAGTTGAGGGCAGTCCCTAGTCCCGAGCACTTCGCCCACTTCCCCTGGCCTCATCCCAGAGATCTCACACCAACCACCTCACCGTCGACTAGCCGCCAGTCTACAGCCCTCCGAAGAATCCCCAATGGCGGCGACGCCCCTACTAGAGCGCTCCTCACGCGAGCGCATCATCGAGTCTGGCCCACATGTCTTCCGTGCCTGCCGTGTGTCGGCAAGCACGACCGACTTCTCCGTCGGCGAGCCGCCGGCCGTGGGCGAGGGCGAGGCGTCCCCGTACACTATGACAGTGCACATCTTCTTCTCGAGGACGTACGAGCTCAGGAGGATGGCCGGCCCCCTCCCTGCCCCACTGGATGAGGACGATATCACCACTACACCCTGCGAAGAGGTGGTGCTGGATCTTGGCTTGCCTCCGAGGAAGCTGCGTAGTGGGGGCAATGTCGTGCGAACTATGCGCGAGATTCTTGCCCGTGTATGGCTGCTCAAGAACCTGAACCTCACGGAGGAGGAGTGGGACATCATCATGCCTTACGATGTTATGCACCTGATGTGGCAGCAGGCGTGTCGTCGGCTCGGTGGCCTCCACTTCGACCTCACCCTTAGGGTGGACCACCGGCTCATCGTCAACTTGCCGGCGCTGCAGGACAGTTGGGTCCTAGTTGCGCCGGAGGACGGCCACTGCAGCATATGCATGCTGGGGCTGTCGCAGCGCACAACGGTGCGTCTCCGGGGATGCAAACACCCGTTCCATAGGAAGTGCATCTTCTCCTGGTTTGTAACGAACGCCAGCTGCCCTATCTGCCGCGATAAAGTGCTGACCCATCTTATTTTCGATTTGTAGCATAGTATGAATAAAAACCCTGTATGATAGGGATGCCATGCCAACTTGAATCCTATGTCAAGAGAAATTCTATTTGATTGTGGTTATAAGATATTCTGCATTAGTTTGATCTATTATCATTCTATTTTCCTATGGGATATGACCCTATGAATCAAACAGCATGGGATTACTTCCACACAATTAAGTTTGACCAACTTTTAGTAGGACAACAAACATAAATAATTAGTCATCATGGGATTACAATCCAACAGATAATTGTCTTCAGGACTCATACATTTTCCAAATAGAAAAATCAAAACAAATCATGGTTCTTCATCTCACAGCATGATACAGAGACAAGAGTCTAATCATCATCATCATCATCATCATCATCATCATCATCATCATCATCACCTCCGTCTTCATTCTGATATTCGTGCATGGTCTCATCCTGCTCGTCCTGTCCATTCTCCTCCTGAGATTCACCAGGTAGCTTCAGTTTATCCATCTCTTTGTCGACTATGCTAACCTCAACAGTGAAATCTACTTCTCCATCATGTGCAGGGATACCTGTATCCAACGAGGTTTCATCAATGTCAGCAACTTTAGTTTGCATACAACCAGCGAAATCATCTTGCTGGGCACCAATTATTGGATCCGCATTCTCATCCAAATCATATATGTTCCTTGCCACAAACTTTTGCACATACTGCCATCCTTTTCTAGATCTGTCTTCCAAGAAAAGTACCTTGGCCGCTTGAGGTACCAAAATATAAGGATCATCCTTGTACCACTGAGCAGTAGTATTGACTGATATGAAATACCCATCATTTCTGGCACCTTTGCCCTTGTTTGGATCTTGGTTGTACCAATAACACTTAAATAGAACCACAGATCGGACAGTAACCTTATCACTATAGAACAACTGAATAACCTCTTCTATGTGACCATAATGGTCAAATGACTCTGATCTCTTTTTTCTGGTTGTCAAGTGATCTCCACTGGTTGTGATGCCACTATTTCGTGTCTTCAAATGTTGTTCACGCTCATAGGAGCTGTAATGGACACCATTGGCATTGCAAGCTGCAGCTACCAACACCCTCTTATCTGGACCACGTGATAGGACAAGGAGATCAGCACTAACAGCGCCTGGATTCTCCGCATGGAGTTTCGAGATCTACGATTACAAAATAGACAAGAGGTCATCTCATGTGAAAACACATAGACAAGTCAGAGTGCAATTGAACATCTTACATATTTCTCAAACCAGTCCTGAAACCCACTCCCACGTGCCGATAGCTTTCCATTCGTTTCCATGTACAACCTGCAAAACATAGCCAAGTCAGCTGAATATATTTCATTTTGATACAAGTTCATAGTATATGCGAGGAACTGAGTAGTTCGTGTGCATAGTACTCACTTAACATATTCATCAGCCTCTGTAGCATTATTCAGCACATACCAAGACAGCTGTTCAAATTCAGACTGCTCTAATGTTTTTTCGGTCCTCTTTCCTATTAGCTCAACACCATGATTAAAAACAGATCCTCCAACTTCCAAAATTCTGCGACCCCGATTGAATCTGGTCTCAATATCAGGAATATATCTTGAGGCAAATGTATATGCTTCAGCAGCAATATACGCCACTGCAATGCAAGCCTCCGGTCTAGCTTTGTTCCTAACTGTATTCTTGAAAGTGCACAGTCGACGTTCTATAGGGTACATCCATCCATACTGTACCGGACCTCTTAAAAGTGCCTCATCAGGTAGATGAACAGCCAAATGCACCATCACATCAAAGAAGGCTGGAGGATATATCAGCTCCAGCTTGCACAGGATTACTGCTATGTCCACCTTAAGACGTTCTACAACAGCTCTGCTTAGAGTTTTACTACATATTTCCCTAAAGAACCTTCCCAACTCTGCAATCACGTTGTACATATTTGGCTTCACTAAATCTTTAATGCCAATAGCTAAAAGCCTTTGCAGCAGGATGTGACAATCGTGAGTTTTCAACCCTTGGAGCTTGTTTCCTTCAGCATTGAGACAATTTGCAATGTTGGAAGCAAATCCGAACGGGAACATCACACCTCGGAGGTACTCACAAAATAATCTCCTTTTAGGCATCGGCAATGTGAATTCCGCGCCTCGAAATTTATAATGTTTTTCCTTGCCTTTGTTCACTTTGTCATTACGATCCAGTTGCAAGTGCCTGTTAACATTCAATGTTGCACAATCAATCCTAGCATTTGAGCTATCTTTTGTCTTGGATGGAATGTTGAGTAATGTGCCGACAATGCTGTCACATATATTCTTCTCCATGTGCATGATATCAATATTATGCCGAAGCTTCTTACCAGCCCAATACGGCAAGTCCCAAAGAGTGGTCCTGCGCTTATAAAATATTCTCGGTCTATCATTTTCCATTTCCTTCCTCTTGGTACATGCTGCTATTTCACCTCCCATCTTCCTTTTGGTAGCTGCTAGACTCAGTTCATCTCCTCTCTTCTTCCTTTTTCTATCTGCTACTACTGCTGCTGCATCTTCTGTATTCTTCTCTGCTGTACCTGCTGTGGCGGCTGGTGGTTTTCCTGGTTTAACATTTCTGACCGCTTCTAGGTGCGCCTCCAACTCGTGACTCTTAAAGTGCTGCGGTTTAGTCTTTTTACAGGCCTGATCACCAATAAATTGCAATTTTTTTCTATTTTTTCGGAAACTGTGATCTAATGGAAGGAAACGGCGATGGCCCATATAGCATATCTTGTTTATTATCCTCACTGCCAGCTGATCAGTATCACAGTGAACACATGCATTATAACCTGATGTTACTCTGCCTGACATAGTGCCCAAAGCTGGATAATCATGGGTGCAATACAGTACAGCAGCACGTAATAGAAAATTTTGTTCTTTAGGTTGACACACATCCCGTGTAGGGACACCCTCCCATAATGTTTGCAAGTCTCTAATAAGAGGCTGCATGAACACATCAAAATCCTTCCCAGGAGATTTGGGACCTGGGATGAGTAAGGCCATCATACAGTTCGACTGATCGGTGCATGTCCAGGGAGCCTGGTTGTAAGGTGTAACTAGTACTGGCCACATGCTATACGAGTTGCTCATGTTGCCAAATGGGTTGAATCCATCTGTAGCAAGGCCAAGTCTCAGGTTCCTTGGATCTGCAGCAAAATCTGGATGATCCAGGTCGAATTGCTTCCATTCATCGCCATCAGCAGGATGCCTCAGTAAATCAGGGTCGGGCGTGAGAATCTCTTTGTGCCATCTTGTTTCCCGAGATGTTTGTTCTGAAGCAAACAACCTCTGCAATCTTTGTACAAGTGGAAAGTATCTCAGAACCTTCCAAGGAATCTTTTTCTTACCACCAGCTCCATCATGTTTCCATCTTGATTCCTTACATACTGGACATTCATCGAGGTCATTATACTCCATCCAAAACAGTGCACAGTTATTTTTGCAAAAATCAATCTTCTCATATCCAAGTCCCAGTACCTTGATGTACTGCTTCACCTCATAAAAGGATTTTGGCAGTCCAGCCCCAGGGAGTGCATCGCTGTATGTCTTCGCAACTGCATTGAACGCTTTATTGGTAATCCCCTGGTATGACTTGTCATGAAGTAATTTCACAATTAATTCGAATCTTGACACAACAGAACCAGGGGCCACTAAGCGCTTAGCATCTTCTATCAGGTCATGGAAAAGAGGCTTTTTGTGATAACCATGGGGCTGTTGGCTTGCATATGGATACAGATCCCGTAACAAATTAGCAGTAGCCTCATCCTGGACGAGATCTTCAGGCTGATAACCATCAGAATAAAGAGGATCAATAATGTCAGGCTGATCATAGTGTTCACCATGGTTAATCCACCTGATATATGTCTGGTCCATCCCATAAACGAATAAATGATCTGAGACTACATGTTGAGGCTTGGACCCAATATTCAAACATACGCGGCATGGACAAATCACTTCCTTTGTCTTGTCGCCGTCAGTAAAATCACTAACGTGCTTCATGAAGTCTTCAATACCACTCAAATATGTTGGTGTGGTTAATGAGTGAAATAATATCCAAGTTCTGTCCATCTGTTGAGGAGATAGATGGTCAGAGAAGCGATAAGCTATTTCAACAAACAGGTCACCTACGAATGTAAGCAAGCATACCTGAGCAAACAGGTCGAATATAAAACTATAAATGCTACATTATTTGAGCCGATTTCAGCAAACAAACTGAGTGCAAAACTACGGCTACCTAGCGAACAGATTTTTTTAGGCTGACCACTGGGTTTCCCCACTTTGTATTTTTTTATTAATAAAAAGAGGGAAATATGTACAAAAGTTGCTGGAGAGCAGCAACTAAAAGGATCATAGATCCCAAGCAGCAAAATATATATAAAATGTTCTACCCATGATATGATTTCCTCTTTGCCTTATGAACAAGGAGAGCAATTTCATCCTTGAATCTCTTGTGCCATCTATAAATGCTTGGGGGGGAGGGGCGAACAGATCTATCGAAAGCAATACAATACCAACACATTCTTTCTTCTTTTTTGCCGTAATTCCGCCGATCTATTAGCAGTGCAAAGAAGCCAAAAGTAATAAGATTACATACAGGTTCATAGACCACCAGGGCCGTACCTGAGAATACGGAGGGCCTGAGCAAAACAAGAAATAGAGGCCCTCAACATGATCATTGGCAACTAAAATGATTTTATATATACTACTCACTCCATTTCAATAAACAATGCACCCTTGTTTTTCGTATTTTATCTTCGAAAAAATATTAATCTATATCTCTCTATTTAAAAATGATGTTTCAATTTTATGTAGATATACATGTATTTAGATGAGTTTAGTTTGCAGATACATGCAAGTTTTGATGAAGTTGAAACATATTTTTCAGGATGAAGTATATAAAAAAATTGATATAAAACTGGTATCATTAGAAAGTATTTTCCAACACGATTCTAACAATGCTGCTTATGTATTATATGATCGTGATATTGTTGTCCTATTTATTTGGTCAAGGTTCACATTGAAATGTGGTAAAATAAATTAAAAGAAGTGCATCGTGTGAAAAAGCAATCTAAGAATTCAAAAGTGCTAATTGTTAGTCGAAACATGACATCATTGAGACAAAATATTAATATTCATTGGAAGACTAACTGAATTAGCTGCACTCGCGATGAAAGAGAAAGAGAAGATACGGGTAAGAGCAAGTACAATAAGGTACAGTCTTTTTTTTGTTTGTTTGGGTTGCTCATCAAGCTTATCGCTCGATACAATAAGGTACAGTCAGCGGGAGTGGTGTTTGGAACATGGGTGCATAGTGGGTGGTATCATAGAGTACTATCATAGATATGCTATATTTATTATAGTGGAGTATTGAAAATGGCATATATAGAAGGGGATATTGAGAATTGAGAGTGGCATAAACACAACTTCAGTTTTTGTAATGGCATAAACACAACTTGTGAATTGAGGAGTGGCATAGAACCAATTAACACTTGTTTCAATAACAGCCATCAAAAGCCAATCGAACGCACGAGAATGGATCCAAAATTTACCCATTTTAAGTTTCACGAGAAAATTTTAAACTTAAAATTCGTACTGCCTAGAAGTTTTTGAAACAAAAATCCAGTAAATCTTATATGTCGGGTTATGCATTCTGGGGGAGTTTCATCAGATTCAGCCATATTGTTTATCAATAAACCTCATTTTATGTTTTACAACCAACTTTAAACTTAAAATTCAAACTGTCCAGTAAAAAGAACAACATTCCAGTAAATCTTATATATTTCTTCTGCATTCCGGGAAAGATTGGTCGGATTCAAAAAAAATAGTTTGGGAATAAACATTGTTTTTGTCTGGAAACGACTTATTGTAGAGTGATTTTTGGTTGGATACATTCATGTGTGTTCGATTGGCTTTGGATGGCTGATATTGAACCAAAGTCAACGCTGGGCTTTTGACCTAGCTGAACGTCACTGGAGCTGCGTCAAAAGTCCAGCCATGACTTTGTCTCAATAACAGCCATCAAAAGCCGATCGAACGCACAGGAATGGATCCAACCAAAAATCACTCAACCGCTGGAATTTTGACCTGAAAGTCACTGAAGCTGTGTCCATACTTGCCCAACAGGTTGCGTATGAATGTAAACCAACATATCTGAGCAAACAGGTCGAATATAAAACTATATAACTAAATGCCACGTTATTTGAGCCGATTTCAGCAAACCAACTGAGGTCTATTTTTTTTAGGCTGGACAGTGGTTTCCTCGCTGTGTATTTTTCACTGTAATAAAAAAGAGGGAAAATGTTACTGGAGAGCAGCAACTAAAAGGATCATAGATCCCAAACAGCAAAATCTAGCTAAAAAGGTTATACCCATGATGATAAGCCATGATATGATTTCCTCTTTGCCTTACAAACAAGCAGTGGCGGACCTAGGATTTTAGGAAAGGGTATGACACAACAAAATTTTGGAGTTTCTATTGAATTTCTTTTGTCCTAATAAAAATAATTAAATAAAATACTTTCTCGGATTCATACTAATTAACTCAAATTTGTCTAGATATAAATGTATCTACTCAACAAACTTGTCTAAGATACATCAGTATCTAGACAAAGTTGAGTCAATTAATTTGGATTGAAGGGAGTATGTCAAAATGATTAAATAAAACAGATTTTGCATATAATCAAAATGTAAATTGTTGAAAAATGCACCGTTGACGGGGTGCTCTAATTTTGAACTGAATTCTCACTAAATATATATAATTAATCATATACTTGACTACCAAAGATTAATTATCAGTTGATTAATCGTATATACAGTAGCAAGATATTTCCTTTGATTAATCATGATATCTAATCAGGTCATGGTGCATGGCCATAGCTGGCCTTGTAGGCTTACACGCGAGACAAAATCGCACATCTTGAAAAACATGCAAGTAGACTGTTGGCTAAAGCCAATGCATTAATCAATCGGATGTCTAATCAATCGGTTACATGCACTAGCTCAGTGTTCGCATGGCTGCACGCCACATGTATTAGCACCGCATGTATACATATACATCACTCATCTTGATTAATTGCTCAGCTCATTAAACTATCAAAGATCTTGCACGGCTTGGACGCAGGGTATGCCGTGGCATATACGGCATACCCTGTAGATCCGCCACTGCAAACAAGGAGAGCCATTTCATCCTTGAATCTCTTGCGGCTTCTGTAAAAGCTTGGGGGCGAACAGATCAATCGAAAGCAATATAATACCAACAAATTCTTTCTTCTTTTTGGCCGTAAATCCACCGATGTATTAGCAGTGCAAAGAACCCAGAAGTAATAAGATTACAAACAGGTCCATAGAGGACTGGCACCAAGCGACGACTACAAACATTGGGCAATGGTGAGCAGTACAGTGTACAGTACGAACGAATTCGAGCAAATAGGTAAAGCGGAAAACAATGTCAAACAAACACATCGAGAGGAAAACAATATCAACCGATCGATTCGAACGAACTAACGAACTTATAAGGGCTGGGCGACGGCGACTGACTTCGATTGAGCTATAATGAATCGTACTTGCCCAGGCCTGAAGATAGCATGCATACCGTGAGGATCTACCAGCTGACCGCGCCTGCCGGTGCGGCTGGAGAAGAACGGCGCCACCAGCAGTCGCCGGCTGACGCGGCTGATAGACAGCGTGGGGAAGTTTTGGTGCGCGGCCTGGTTCACCGAGGGTGTGTCTAGAGAAGAACAGGGCGCCGAAGGAGGTGTCTAGAGAAGAACAAGGTGGGCTGGGTGCTGAGTTAAAGGCGAGCGTTCGAAATATTGGGCGCGCGTTCGAAAGTTTAGGTGCGCGAGGGAGGTGTCTGCTGTGCTGAGTTAAAGGCGAGCGTTCGAAATTTCCCCGTCCTCTTCTTTTTTGGGCTAATCTATCTATACCTCTATTCTATCTACATGTTTTTTATTTTTTTCTATTCTATACATGAGTTTTTGAAATTGAATTTTTTCACTCTGTCAGCCTTCCGGCCAATGCTCATTTGAAGTAATTGAAGCTGTTGATTTGCAGCTTAGAGGTGCTATCTACCGCTCATCATACAAGGACTCTTCAGATCTAACGGCTGTGAATGCACGGATTCGTCACCCATCCTTCCCTTGGACTGGCGATGCTGAAAGCCTGAAACACTGGAACCCTCTAGATACTTCGGGATACCTCACTGCCCCACATTATTAAACAGGCCTTTTCCGACACGGGAAGTCAAAAGTTGGGGGCTCCATGCAGTACATATGAATACTCGCTAGCTGCATGGTCTAGAAGCAGACTAGAGTAAATCATCAATTCGTCAAATCAATTGGTGTATAATTTTTTTTAGCAGCTAAGACGCCGGCATGAACCATTTTATCAACTTGAATGCTTACTACATGACATAAGAAGACTATGTACTTTGGTTTTTCATTTTTCTGATTTTTTAAATTTTGTGCCCATTTGAATCTTGGTCAAATCCTAGGTTTGACCAAGATTAAACAAGTTTAAAACATGAAAATGAAAAGGTAATCATGGATCCTTCTTAGTCACTCTAAAATGAAGCTTTTGGGATGTTCTTGAAATTTCCATGTTTGAAACCCAAAACGACTTCTCTTCATGCTTGACTTCATAAGACAGAGTTTAGGGGTTAGGGGGTAGATACATGATTTGTCTAGTTTGCATATGTCTAGACCTTTTTTGTCAACTTTAATGCTTACTATATGACATAAGAAGATTATGTGCTTTGGTTTTTCATTTTTCTATTTTTTTTGAATTTTATGCCCATATATTTGAATCTTTGTCAAATCCTAGGTTTGACCAGGATTTAAACAAGTTTAAAACATGAAAATGAAAAGGTAAGCCTGGATCCTTCTTAGTCACTCTAAAATGAAGCTTTTGGGAGGTTCTTGAAATTTCCATGTTTGAAACCCAAAACCACTTCTCTTCATGATTGACTTCATAAGACAGAGTTTAGGGTTAGGGGTAGATATATACATGATTTTCTGGTTTGAATATGTCTAGACCTTGTTTATCAACTTGAATGCTTACTATATGACATAAGAAAATTATGTGCTTTGGTTTTCATTTTTCTGATTTTTTTATGCCCGTTTGAATCTTTTGGTCAAATCTTAGGTTTGACCAAGATTTAAACAAGTTTAAGACATGAAAATGAAAAGGGGAGAATGCATCCTTCTTAATTAGTCACTCTAAACTGAATTTTGTAAGAGGTTTTTGAAATTTCCATGTTTGAAACCCAAAACCACTTCTCTTCATGTTGGACTTCATAAGACAGAGTTTAGGGGTTAGGGGGTAGATACATGATTTGTCTAGGTTGAATATGTCTAGACCTTGTTTATCAACTTTAATGCTTACTATATGACATAAGAAGACTATGTGCTTTGGTTTTTCATTTTTCTATTTTTTTGAATTTTATACCCATATATTTGAATCTTTGTGAAATCCTAGTTTTGACCAGGATTTAAACAAGTTTAGAACATGAAAATGAAAAGGTAAGCTTGGATCCTTCTTAGTCACACTCTAAAATGAAGCTTTTGGGAGGTTCTTGGAATTCCAATGTTTGAAACCCAAAACCACTTCTCTTCATGATTAACTTCATAAGACAGAGTTTAGGGTTAGGGGTAGATATATACATGATTTTTCTGGTTTGAATATGTCTAGACCTTGTTTATCAACTTGAATGCTTACTATGTGACATAAGTAGACTATGTGCTTTGGTTTTCATTTTTCTATTTTTTATATTTTATACACATATATTTGAATCTTTGTGAAATCCTAGGTTTGACCAGGATTTAAACAAGTTTAGTACATGAAAATGAAAAAGGTAAGCCTGGATCCTTCTTAGTCACACTCTAAAATGAAGCTTTTGGGAGGTTCTTGAAATATCCATGTTTGAAACCCAAAACCACTTCTCTTCATGATTGACTTCATAAGACAGAGTTTAGGGTTAGGGGTAGATATATACATGATTTTCTGGTTTGAATATGTCTAGACCTTGTTTATCAACTTGAATGCTTACTATATGACACAAGAAGACTATATGCTTTTGTTTTTCATTTTTCTGATTTTTTTAATTTTATGCCCGTTTGAATCTTTTGGTCAAATCTTAGGTTTGACCAAGATTTAAACAAGTTTAAGACATGAAAATGAAAAGGGAAGCTTGCATCCTTCTTAGTCACTCTAAAATGAATTTTTAAGAGGTTTTTGAAATTTCCATGTTTGAAACCCAAAACCACTTCTCTTCATGCTTGACTTCATAATACAAAGTTTAGGGGTTAGGGGGAGATACATGATTTGTCTAGTTTGAATATGTCTAGACCTTGTTTATCAACTTTAATGCTTACTATATGACATAAGAAGACTATGTGCTTTCGTTTTTCATTTTTCTATTTTTTTGTATTTTATACCCATATATTTGAATCTTTGTGAAATCCTAGGTTTGACTAGGATTTAAACAAGTTTAGAACATGAAAGTGAAAAGGTAAGCCTGGATCCTTCTTAGTCACAATCTAAAATGAAGCTTTTGGGAGGTTCTTCAAATTTCCATGTTTGAAACCCAAAACCACTTCTCTTCATAAGACAGAGTTTAGGGTTAGGGGTAGATATATACATGATTTTTCTGGTTTGAATATGTCTAGACCTTGTTTATCAACTTGAATGCTTACTATATGACATAAGAAGACTATATGCTTTTGTTTTTTCATTTTTCTGATTTTTTTGAATTTTATGCATGTTTGAATCTTTTGGTCAAATCTTAGGTTTGACCAAGATTTAAACAAGTTTAAGACAAGAAAATGAAAAGGATGTTTGAAACCCAAAACCACTTCTCTTCATGCTTGACTTCATAATATACAAAGTTTAGGGAAAATGTCAGTCTTTTTATGCAAATCTGCACATAAATGGCTCAAATTAAAACAGTATACTCGTTTCAGTGTTTTTGATTTCCTATAAAAAAATAGATTTTCCTGAGAAGTTCTAATTTTTGCCAGAATTTGAAAATTTTGGATTTCTTGTGTGCCCGAAACACCCAAAAGTCGCTCCAAATCTGAACACAGGATTATTTTGGTCAATACGAAAGTATAAACTGAAATACGACTATTTATTGAACCGTTTTCATGTTGTATTGTTGAAAATGGCATAGACACAACTTCAGTTTTTGGAATGGCATAAACACAACTTGTGAATTGAGGAGCATAGAACCAATTAATCCTAGAAGAATGGCAAAAATGGGTGATGCATGTCTTTCACCAAAACAGCAATTGTCTGAAACAAGTACATGAGCAGAAGTACACCACCATAATAATAATACTAGGTGACTCAACGACTCAACATTGACTCGACTCAGACACAACTACTACATTGACACAAGTACTAATATAATAAAGTAAGAGTACTAGTTTGTTTACATTTCCACAGGCCAATTTTACGAACAAAATTTCGAAAATTAACCTTCAGAAACTCGGAAGCCAGGTGACACAACAGTCATCAAGGATTGCAGCTAGTGGTACACAGTGACCTGGTCAAGATCTACCTTGAGCCTGCTTGACGCTTCAGCTCGGAGTTGAGAGCCTTCTCCTGTGACAGCTCGGCCTCTAGTTTGTCCGTCCTAACCGTGAGGTTCAGGATCAGTCCGGCGAGTTTGTCCATGGTCTCCGCCTGGCCGAGGCTCCGCCGCTGGATCTCATTACTCGCAGTGAACGATTTCATGGCGATATCGTCGAGAATGCGAATCCGGATCTTCTCAGTGGCGAGCTCAGAATAAAGTCTCATGCACTCATCGGCGAGGGCGCTTCTGTCCGCCGTCTCGACGCAGAAATCGCCCATAACCATTTCTAAAATGGGCCCGATCTCGTAGCGGGGCTTCTATCAGATGGGGATGGAGCACAAAATCAGAAGTGTACCCAGAGAAGTACCAAGAAAGAGAAAATGGGAATCCCAATTTGCACGAATGTCTATACCTCGCTGCTTTGAGAACTTGGCTCCGTGGAAGATGTTTCCGCAGGCAGGAGGGCTGCGGGAAAACTAAGGCCGCCCGACCTGAATATACGATTGAGAGAAGGTAAGAAAAGGAGGGGATGATAAGTTGTGAAAGACATAGAAAGATGCGCAAGAACGGAGGATCGCCTGAAGGTAGCAGTCGCGGGCTGCGACGCCCTTGAAGACTCTTGCGCAGAAGGCACCTCGACAGCAGCACAGGGACGCCATTGCTGGGATTCCCTCAGCTTCGCCGCAGCCGCACGAGCCCTTCTGTGGCGAGACTTGCTCCCGGTCATGGTGGCGAAGTAGTATTCCAAGAGGTAAACAAAGTGGTGAACTGAGGAAGACGGCAAGAGCAAAGGTTAGTCCTTAAATTTGGCCTCCCCGTCTCCTCGGCACCTCGCGAGTAGTAATACTGGTCAAAGAGCAAACTTCAAGGCAGAGACTTGGTGGGCCATTCATCTCCAACTATACTTCCTCCGATCCGAATGATACCAAATTTTTGAATGACAAATCACCCAAAACAGTATTCCAAGAGTATATGTAAGCTTTCATTTTGGAGTGACTAAGAGCATCCACAACGTGTAGCCAAAAGTGGTTCCATATTTGATTTTTGGCTTTTGGAACTAGTTCCATACATTGTAGAGGTAGTTCCAAAACCAGAAAAACAGGCAACCGGAGCAAGTAGGTGCTCCGATGCCAAATTTCACTTTTGGCATTTGGAACTAGTTCCCTACATTGTGAGAGTAGTTCCATATTGGCTTTATGTGTTGTTTTAGCTTGATGGCGGGACCCACGTTATAAATATTTGGAACCACTACATTGTGGAGCTATTGCTATATTTCACACCAAAGCCAAATTCACCATCGTATCAGATTTGGCAATAGCAACATTGTGGATGCGCTAAGAAGGATGCAGGCTTACCTTTTCATTTTCATGTTATAAACTTGTTTAAATATTGGTTAAACCTAGGATTTGACCAAGATCAAATGGGCATAAAAATTCAGAAAAAATCAAAAAATGAAAATCAAAGCACATAGTATTATTATGTCATATAGTAAGCATTCAAGTTGATAAACAAGGTCTAAACAACAAACCAGACAAATCATGTATCTACCCCCTAACCCTAAACTTTGTCTTATGAAGTCAAGCATGAAGAGAAGTGGTTTTGGGTTTCAAACATGGAAATTTCAAAAAACTCCCAAAAGCTTCTCATTTTAGAGTGACTAAGAAGGATTCAGGCTCACCTTTTCATTTTCATGTTTTAAACTTGTTCAAATCTTGGTCAAACTTAGGATTTGACCAAGATTCAAATGGGCATAAAAATTGGGAGGAAGGGTATGAATTACAATTCAAAAAAAACAAGGTAACTTAAATACTTGGATGACTCATATTAGTGTTCTTGACATTCTGTAAAATTATCAGATTTTTCGAAGAAGTTTGATTTTTTGGACAAAATTTTACCAATTTCTAGACAGAACAGAAAATGTCAGCCTTTTTATGCAAATCTGCACATAAATGGCTCAAATTAAAATAGTATACTCGTTTCAGTGTTTTTGATTTCCTATAAAAAAATAGATTTTCCTGAGAAGTTCTAATTTTTGCCAGAATTTGAAAATTTTGGATTTCTTGTGTGCCCGAAACACCCAAAAGTCGCTCCAAATCTGAACACAGGTTTATTTTGGTCAATACGAAAGTATAAACTGAAATACGACTATTTATTGAACCGTTTTCATGTTGTATTGTTGAAAATGGCATAGAAGGGGGTATTGAGAATTGAGAGTGGCATAAACACAACTTCAGTTTTTGGAATGGCATAAACACAACTTGTGAATTGAGGAGTGGCATAGAACCAATTAACCCTAGAACCAATTAACCCCACCAAAAATGGATGATGCATGTCTCCTTCACCAAAACAGCAATACCTGTCTGAAACAAGTACATGAACACAAATACACCACCATAATAATAATACTAGGTGACTCAACGACTCAACATTGACTCGACTCAGACACAACTTGATATAGTAAGCACTCAAGTTGATAAACAAAGTCTAGACATATTCAAACCAGAAAAATCATGCATGTATCTCTACCCCTAACCCTAAACTTTGTCTTAATTATGAAGTCAAGCACGAAGAGAAGTCGTTTTGGGTTTCAAACATGGACATTTCAAAAACCCTCCCAAAAGCTTCATTGTGGTGTGACGTACTAAGAAGGATACATGCTTACATTTTCAACAACCCCCCTAAAAGCTTCATTATAGAGTGACTAAGAAGGATCCAGTCTGGCGGGCTTACCTTTTATTTTCTTGTTTTAAACTTGTTCAAATCTCGGTCAAACCTAGGATTTGACCAAGATTCAAAATGTGCATCAAAATTCAAAAAAATTATAAAAATTAAAAACCAAATTAAAGCACATAGTGTTCTTATGTCATATAGTAAGCATTAAAGTTGATAAACAAGGTCTAGACACATATTCAAACAAGACAAATCATGTATCTATACCCCTAACCCCTAAACTCTATCTTATGAAGTCAACAACATGAAGAGAAGTGGTTTTGGGTTTCAAACATGGAAATTTCAAAAACCTCCCAAAAGCTTCATTTTAGAGTGACTAAGAAGGATCCAGGTCGCTTACCTTTTATTTTCATGTTTTAAAATTGTTCAAATCTTGGTCAAACTGTACCTAGGATTTGATCAAGATTCAAATGGGCATAAAATTTCAAAAAAATGAAAAACCAAAGCATATAGCCTTCTTATGTCATATAGTAAGCACTCAAGTTGGTAAACAAGGTCTAGACATATTCAAACCAGAAAAATCATGTTTCTACCCCTAGCCCTAAACTTTGTCTTATGAAGTCAAGCACGAAGAGAAGTCGTTTTGGATTTCAAACATGGAAATTTCAAAAACCTTCCCAAAAGCTTCATTTTGGAGTGACTAAGAAGGATACAGGCTTACCTTTTCATTTTCATGTTTTAAACTTGTTTAAATATTGGTTAAGCCTAGGATTTGACCAAGATCAAATGGGCATAAAAATTCAGAAAAAATCAAAAAAATGAAAACCAAAGCACATAGTATTATTATGTCATATAGTAAGCATTCAAGTTGATAAACAAGGTCTAAACAACAAACTAGACAAATCATGTATCTACCCCCTAACCCTAAACTCTGTATTATGAAGTCAAGCATGAAGAGAAGTGGTTTTGGGTTTCAAACATGAAAATTTCAAAAAACTCCCAAAATCTTCTCATTTTAGAGTGACTAAGAAAGGATCCAGTCTGGCGGGCTTACCTTTTATTTTCTTGTTTTAAACTTGTTCAAATCTCGGTCAAACCTAGGATTTGACCAAGATTCAAAATGTGCATCAAAATTTAAAAAAATTAAAAACCAAATTAAAGCACATAGTGTTCTTATGTCATATAGTAAGCATTAAAGTTGATAAACAAGGTCTAGACACATATTCAAACAAGACAAATCATGTATCTATACCCCTAACCCCTAAACTCTATCTTATGAAGTCAACAACATGAAGAGAAGTGGTTTTGGGTTTCAAACATGGAAATTTCAAAAACCTCCCAAAAGCTTCATTTTAGAGTGACTAATATATATAAGAAGGATCCATGCCTGCTTACCACCTTTTCATTTTCATATTTTAAACTTGTTTAAATCCGTGTCAAATTAAACCAAGGATTTGACCAAAAGATTCAAATGGGCATAAAATTTTAAAAAAATCAGAAAAATGAAAAACAAAAGCATATAGTCTTCTTATGTCATATAGTAAGCATTCAAGTTGATAAACAAGGTTTGGACATGCATATTCAAACCTAGGCAAATCATGTATCTATCCCCTAGCCCCTAAACTCTATCTTATGAAGTCAAGCATGAAGAGAAGTGGTTTTGGGTTTCAAACATGAAAATTTCAAGAACATCCCAAAAACTTCATTTTAGAGTGACTAAGAAGGATACAGGCTTCCCCTTTTCATTTTCATGTTTTATACTTGTTTAAATCTTGGTCAAACCTAGGATTTGACAAAGATTCAAATGTGCATCAAAATAAAAAATCAGAAAAATTAAAAACCAAAGCACATAGTTTTCTTATGTCATATAGTTAGCATTAAAGTTGATATAAACAAGGTCTAGATATATTCAAACAAGAAAAATCATGTATCTACCCCTAACCCTAAACTCTGTCTTATGTAGTCAAGCATGAAGAGAAGTGGTTTTGGGTTTCAAACTTGGAAATTTCAAGAACCCCCCAAAAGCTTCATTTTAGAGTGACTAAAGGATCCAGGTCGGGCTTACCTTTTATTTTCATGTTTTAAAATTGTTCAAATCTTGGTCAAACCGTACCTAGGATTTGATCAAGATTCAAATGGGCATAAAATTTCAAAAAAAATGAAAAACCAAAGCATATAGCCTTCTTATGTCATATAGTAAGCACTCAAGTTGGTAAACAAGGTCTAGACATATTCAAACCAGAAAAATCATGTTTCTACCCCTAGCCCTAAACTTTGTCTTATGAAGTCAAGCACGAAGAGAAGTCGTTTTGGATTTCAAACATGGAAATTTCAAAAACCTTCCCAAAAGCTTCATTTTGGAGTGACTAAGAAGGATACAGGCTTACCTTTTCATTTTCATGTTTTAAACTTGTTTAAATATTGGTTAAGCCTAGGATTTGACCAAGATCAAATGGGCATAAAAATTCAGAAAAAATCAAAAAAAAATGAAAACCAAAGCACATAGTATTATTATGTCATATAGTAAGCATTCAAGTTGATAAACAAGGTCTAAACAACAAACTAGACAAATCATGTATCTACCCCCTAACCCTAAACTCTGTATTATGAAGTCAAGCATGAAGAGAAGTGGTTTTGGGTTTCAAACATGAAAATTTCAAAAAACTCCCAAAATCTTCTCATTTTAGAGTGACTAAGAAGCTAGGATTCAGGCTTACCTTTTCATTTTCATGTTTTAAACTTGTTCAAATCTTGGTCAAACTTAGGATTTGACCAAGATTCAAATGGGCATAAAAATTGGGAGGAAGGGTATGAATTACAATTCAAAAAAACAAGGTAACTTAAATACTTGGATGCCCCAAAGATGTGTGGAAGCCCAGAACAATGGCAAAACATGTGCGCACGCTGCATCCAATTCAAGTAGAACACATAGTAGGCATCGATAGTTTGACCTAAATTTGAAATCAAAGAGAAGGTGGTTAGAAAAAATCGAAATTGGCAAAGCAAAGCATGAAATCATAAATTTGTGATGCACTATAGCTATGAAAAGTATCAAACAATGCATACCAAAATGATTTTTTAGAGGAATACTAGTTCAACTTATTTTAATTTTATATTAGTAGCCCAAAATCGAACTAGTAGTTGGATATTTTTGAACTTGATCTGTAGTAGTGGGCAAAACCCTAGTTTAACCTATTTAATCATAGATTCGTAGGTCGATTTTTCTACTTTTTTATTATTACTATGCAGCACATGTGTGTTTGCCCGTCGAGTGAAACTCGGAGGAAGAAGGGATCACTCGGAAGGAGAGAAGAAGGGAGAGAATTATGGTGTCTCCCCTTTTTCGGGTGATGATGTTGACTTTTGTGCAGGGTTTGTCAGTGAGCAGGAGCGAGCGAGCGAGCGAGGAGAGAATGAGAGAGATTTGTGAGAGATGGACCGAAGGATCCAGAAGGACCCACATACTTCCAATACGCATCCTGATGCGTCTTCTCTTGACAAAGAAAATGGCTGGGAGTTTGCGTACCTATTGCACGTGACTTGTGCTCACTGAAGTGTGGGACCTCACGCATGGGCACCACACGTAAGTGACAGACCTGTTGATGTAAAAACTCGGTTGATTATTATACTACTACATTTATACAAAGTTTCCTATGGATTCAAGGGTACGAAAGCCAAGTTAAATCATTTACATGACATTATTTTTTCCATGAAGCCAAGTTAACTCATTTATCAATTGGTACATTTTGGAGTGACTAAGAAGGATCCAGGCTTACTTTTTCATTTTCATGTTTTAAACATGTTTAAATCTTGGTCAAACCTATGACTTGACCAAGATTCAAATGGGCATAAAAATTCAAAAAAAAGAAAAACAAAAGCACACCGTCTTCCTATGTCATATATCAAGGTGATAAACAAGGTCTGCCATATTCAAACCACAAAAATCATGTATCTACCCCCTAACCCTAAACAAGGATCCAGGCTTACCCTTTTCATTTTCATGTTTTTAAACTTGTTCAAATCTTGGTCAAACTTAGGATTTGACGAAGATTCAAATGGGCGTAAAAATACTTAGAAAAATCATGTACGTATCTACCCCAAACCCTAAACTCTATCTTACGAAGCCAAGCATGAAGAGAAGTGGTTTTGGGTTTCAAACATGGAAATTTCAAAAACCTCCCAAAAGCTTCATTTTAGAGTGACTAAGAAGGATCCATGCTTACCTTTTATTTTCATGTTTTAAACATGTTCAAATCTTGGTCAAACCGTACGTACCTAGGATTTGACCAAGATTCAAATGGGCATAAAAATTCAAAAAAAAAGAAAAACCAAAGCACATAGCCTAGCTTCTTATATATGCCATATAGTAAGCACTCAAGCTAGTTGATAAACAAAGTCTAGACATATTCAAACCAGAAAAATCATGTATCTACCCCTAACCCTAAACTTTGTCTTAATTATGAAGTCAAGCACGAAGAGAAGTCGTTTTGGGTTTCAAACATGGACATTTCAAAAACCCTCCCAAAAGCTTCATTGTGGTGTGACGTACTAAGAAGGATACATGCTTACATTTTCAACAACCCCCCTAAAAGCTTCATTATAGAGTGACTAAGAAAGGATCCAGTCTGGCGGGCTTACCTTTTATTTTCTTGTTTTAAACTTGTTCAAATCTCGGTCAAACCTAGGATTTGACCAAGATTCAAAATGTGCATCAAAATTCAAAAAAATATAAAAATTAAAAACCAAATTAAAGCACATAGTGTTCTTATGTCATATAGTAAGCATTAAAGTTGATAAACAAGGTCTAGACACATATTCAAACAAGACAAATCATGTATCTATACCCCTAACCCCTAAACTCTATCTTATGAAGTCAACAACATGAAGAGAAGTGGTTTTGGTTTTCAAACATGGAAATTTCAAAAACCTCCCAAAAGCTTCATTTTAGAGTGACTAATATATATAAGAAGGATCCATGCCTGCTTACCACCTTTTCATTTTCATATTTTAAACTTGTTTAAATCCGTGTCAAATTAAACCAAGGATTTGACCAAAAGATTCAAATGGGCATAAAATTTTAAAAAAATCAGAAAAATGAAAAACAAAAGCATATAGTCTTCTTATGTCATATAGTAAGCATTCAAGTTGATAAACAAGGTTTGGACATGCATATTCAAACCTAGGCAAATCATGTATCTATCCCCTAGCCCCTAAACTCTATCTTATGAAGTCAAGCATGAAGAGAAGTGGTTTTGGGTTTCAAACATGAAAATTTCAAGAACATCCCAAAAACTTCATTTTAGAGTGACTAAGAAAGGATACAGGCTTCCCCTTTTCATTTTCATGTTTTATACTTGTTTAAATCTTGGTCAAACCTAGGATTTGACAAAGATTCAAATGTGCATCAAAATAAAAAATCAGAAAAATTAAAAACCAAAGCACATAGTTTTCTTATGTCATATAGTTAGCATTAAAGTTGATATAAACAAGGTCTAGATATATTCAAACAAGAAAAATCATGTATCTACCCCTAACCCTAAACTCTGTCTTATGTAGTCAAGCATGAAGAGAAGTGGTTTTGGGTTTCAAACTTGGAAATTTCAAGAACCCCCAAAAGCTTCATTTTAGAGTGACTAAAGGATCCAGGTCGGGCTTACCTTTTATTTTCATGTTTTAAAATTGTTCAAATCTTGGTCAAACTGTACCTAGGATTTGATCAAGATTCAAATGGGCATAAAATTTCAAAAAAATGAAAAACCAAAGCATATAGCCTTCTTATGTCATATAGTAAGCACTCAAGTTGGTAAACAAGGTCTAGACATATTCAAACCAGAAAAATCATGTTTCTACCCCTAGCCCTAAACTTTGTCTTATGAAGTCAAGCACGAAGAGAAGTCGTTTTGGATTTCAAACATGGAAATTTCAAAAACCTTCCCAAAAGCTTCATTTTGGAGTGACTAAGAAGGATACAGGCTTACCTTTTCATTTTCATGTTTTAAACTTGTTTAAATATTGGTTAAGCCTAGGATTTGACCAAGATCAAATGGGCATAAAAATTCAGAAAAAATCAAAAAAATGAAAACCAAAGCACATAGTATTATTATGTCATATAGTAAGCATTCAAGTTGATAAACAAGGTCTAAACAACAAACTAGACAAATCATGTATCTACCCCTAACCCTAAACTCTGTCTTATGAAGTCAAGCATGAAGAGAAGTGGTTTTGGGTTTCAAACATGGAAATTTCAAAAAACTCCCAAAAGCTTCTCATTTTTGAGTGACTAAGAAGGATTCACTACAAGAAAAGTTCGATAGACAACGTCTCAAAATCGTCCGCTAAGGGGTATTTTTCGTCGCCTATGGGCCTAACCCGACGATATGGGTTCCGTTGTGGAAACTGCGTCAGGCAAAGTCCAACGACGATTTTTTCGGTCCGTCGCGCTTGGGCGCCCTTCCGCCACGGAAAATCGGACCGTTGCGGAAGTGTTTTCGGGAGCCCGTTGACTGCTGACGTCATGCAAACTGACACGTGGCAGACGCCGTTAACTGCCAGTTAACGGCGTTAACCGGCTGAAACCCCGTGGTAGATGGTAGGCCCACACGAGGCCTGCCACGTCTTAAGCGGGCCGGGCCAGATGACATAGTTTGACCGGTCAACTATATAGCTGGGCTGGTCCATTAGTTACGTGGGCCGGGCCTAACCTCTAATGTTGACTGGTCAAAACTTAAATGGGCCGGCCCATTTAACATGTGGGGTCCACCTTACAGCAACTGGGCCGGCCCAAGAAGCAAGTGGACCGGGCCAAAAACACAGGTGGTCCCACTTTCCTGTTAAAGGGCCGCCCATTTAGTGTGTGGGGTCCAGTAGAGCAAGTGGGCCGGGCCAAAAACACAGGTGGGTCCCACTTTCCAGGTAAAGGGTCGGCCCATTTCGTTTGTGGGGTCCACCATACAGCAAGTGGGCCGGCCCAACAAAATAGTGGGCCGGGCCAAAAACACAGTGGGTCCCACTTTCTGTTAAAGGGCCGGCCCATTTCGTATGTGGGGTCCACCATATAGCAAGTGGGCTGGCCCACAAGATAGTGGGCCGGCCAAAAACACAGTGGGTCCCACTTTCTGCTAAAAGGGCCCAATTAGTATGTGGGGTCCACCATATAGTGGGCGGCCCAACAAGGCAGTGGGCGGGCCAAAAACAGTGGGTCCCACTTTCCTCTTAAAGGCGGCCCATTTAGTATGTGGGACCACCATATAGCAAGTGGGCCGGCCCAACACGATAGTGGGCCGGGCCAAAAACACATGTGGGTCCCACTTTCCTGTTAAAGGGCCGGCCCAACTAGTATGTGGGGTCCACCATATAGCAAGTGGGCCGGCCCAACAAGATAGTGGGCCGGGCCAAAAACACAGGTGGGTCCCACTTTCCTCTTAAAGCGCCGGCCCATTTATTTTGTGGGGTCCACCAAAAAGCAAATGGGCTGGCCCAACTAATTAGTGGGCCGGCCCAGTAGTTGGTGGGGTCCACCTTAAAGCAAGTGGGCCAGCCCAATTAGTGTGGGGTCCACCGTAAATCAAATGGGCTGGCCCAAGAAGTAAGTGGGCCAGCCCGTTTAGTTGTTGTTTATATGCCGGCATAATATGCGCTTTAGGATTTTGCGGGCAGGCACATATGTGATTTCGCTTAATAGGGCCGTTTAAGGGATGGGAATTCGTGATTTAGATACTGAGAATATTTACGCAGCATTGATTTCTGTCGGATAGCCTCACTTACCACAAGCACCAAAGAAAAAATGCGCGAAAGAACTATAAAAACTAACTAAATATTACATCAGCTGCAAGGCATTGAAAAAAATATTACAGAACCCAAAGAAATTGAATGGTAATTAAACCTAGCAATACAATGAAGCGATCCGGCAATCTTTTAAGTTGTCCATGCAGCACCTATATCTGAAACAAAGACATTACAAGTTAAGACAGCAACAATGGAAAGGCAAAGACACTACAATATTGTTTGGCAAAGAATTTGGAACTCATCATTTCGTCATTATAACAAGATCATTGTAATGCGCACAATAAGCAAACAAAGAGTGCATGCCGCATACCAACAGCCAATATAACAGAGCATGTTAGAATGAAACAGCAGACTTACTACTGTCGAGTCCCATGCAAACCAACATGTTCAGGGAGTACAAAATTGGCATGAACAACATAGTAGCAGGCTATAAATTTTGTAACAACGACTGAGCAAGATGAAGTTATGATGGCTACATCTACAGAGCAGGGAATGTAAACCAAAAATAGAAGTTACGATGGCAAAAGCTAAAGAGGAGGGAATGTGAACCAACATGTGCCAAGTGCAATTACTTCATTTTGGCCGTGAACTAAATAATACTCCTGAACTTATAGTGAAGGGGATGCAAATCAAGATGTTTCGGGATATAAACTTGTAATGAGCAACACATGGAGGATAGTTAATGCTGGAGCTTAGGATGGACCAGATACAGAATATAGTGGGATCACCTGTGAACTTGTATAAGAGGGAATGCAAACCAATATGTTCAGCTTTCCATATGTGAGCGTCATGCCAAGTCAGAGAAACAAGTCAATAATGCAGCTTTTGAAGAACAAGATGGCACGCAAAATTATTATCTAGTAGTATGACAAGTTTATTTGTACTACAGGCTAGATAGCAGAGTGATAGCATGCCAAACTAAGTCCTTACTTTGTTAGCTTACAATGAACTAGATACAAAACAATGGCATCACCTGTAGTACAGGGAATGCAAGCCAACATGTTCATGGAGTAAAAAATTGGCACAAACAACATAGTAGCAGGCCATAATTTTTGTAACAACGACTGAGCAAGATAAAGTTATGATGGCTAGATCTACAGAGCAGGGAATGTAAACCAAATATAGAAGTTACGATGCCAAAAGCTATAGAGCAGGGAATGCGAACCAACATGTGCAATTACTTAAAATTGGCCATGAACTAAATAATAGCAGGATGTTACTATAATACCTACAGTATAATTTTTGTAACAACGACTGAGCAAGATAGAAGTTATGATGGCTACATCTACAGAGCAGGGAATGCAAACCAAAATGTTCAATCGCTTAAAGTTAGCAATGAAGTAGAAAATAGCAACGTGTTACGGTCATAGCTAGGAATGAACTAAAAGAGCTTCAGACAAACAAGCATCTGAACCCAGAACATGGCGCTAAAACAAGGGACTTACATTAGGAGAAGCACTCTGTGGGAGTCACAGCAGATCTTCCTGGGGTTGATAGATCCGGTGATGAAGTACGCTACATGTGCTACTTGGGGTTGGAGAGACGGCCATTACACTTCATGGTTACTCATCTCATCTGCAATCGTTAGCACAAACAGGTTCCCCCAAGATTAAACAAGAACTTGCAGGCAAGCAATAGAAAAGCGACAGTAGAAGAGTTTAGATCATGCACGGCGCCGGTGAAGCAGATCCGGTTCATGCACAGCGGTGTCGGTGAGCAAGATACGATGCGGTGGACGACGGATCCGGCGAAGCGGCTCCGGTGGGGTGGACGATACCGCAGCTGAAGCGACTGCGGTAGACTGCTGGATGAGCATATGGTTTCGAGGTTCGGCGGGGATGATCCGGTCCGGTTGATGACGGCGTCGATGAAGCGGCTCCGGCAGGCAGCCGGATGACGAGGATCGCGAGGGCTCGGGTAGGCCAGGGAAGTCCGGCGGGGATGTTCCGGTGCGGTGGTCGTGGAGGTGGGAGAGAGGGACTTGGGAAGTTCCGGTGGGTGGTCTGAGGGAAATGAATTTTTTTTGGGAGGGTTTCCGGGCTAGGGAGGTGGTGATCCAAAAAATGACGGGCAGACCCCCCCACCAACCGACTTTGCTGTCATCTCCACAGGGGTAGAATGGGAATTTGGAAGCGTACGAAATTTTTGTATTTTGTAGGCGGGAAGTTTTGCCGCTATGAGATTTTGAATTTCGCTAAGGTCCAAGTATAATGATAAAAAATTGTGAGACCGTACTAGTACCTCTGTTCAAGGCCGAGTGCAAAATCAAATCATCATCATCTTGAATATTGGTCACTACCATGGTCATGATCTATCTCTGAAATTAGCGTATCCGCTATATCAAAGTATAATGATAAAAAAAATTGTGAGACCGTACTAGTACTTCTATTCTAGGCCGAGTGCAACATCAAATCATCATCACGTTAAAAATTTGTTACCATGATCATGATCTATCTCTGAAATTGGCGCATCCGCTATATCTTTCAAAGTATAATTATACGAGTAATAAAAATTGTGAGACCATACTAGTACTTCTGTTCAAGTTCGAGTGCAACATTAAATCATCATCACGTTGAAAATTTGTTACCATGATCATGATCTACCTCTGAAAATGGGCGCATCCGCTAAAACTTGCAAAGTATAATGATACAAAATTGTGAGACCGTACTAGTACTTATGTTCAAGGTCGAGTGCAACATCAAATCATCATTACATTGAAAAGTGTGTTACCATGATCACGATCTATCTCTGAATTTGGCGCATCCGCTAAATCTCGCAAAGTATAATGATAAAAAAATTGTGAGATTGTACTAGTACTTCTATTCAAGTTCGAGTGCAACATCAAATCATCATCACGTTGAAAATTTGTTACCATGATCATGATCTGTCTCTGAATTTGGCGCATCTGCTAAATCTTGCAAAGTATAATGATAAAGAAATTGTAAGACAGTAGTAGTACTTCTGTTCAAGGTCGAGTGCAACATCAAATCATCATCACGTTGAAAATTTGTTACCATGATCCTCTGAAAATAGGCGCATCCGCTAAAACTTGCAAAGTATAATGATACAAAATTGTGAGACCGTACTAGTACTTATGTTCAAGGTCTAGTGCAACATCAAATCATCATTACATTGAAAATTGTGTTACCATGATCATGATCTATCTCTGAATTTGGCGCATCCGCTAAATCTCGCAAAGTATAATGATAAAAAAATTGTGAGACTGTACTAGTACTTATGTTCAAGGCCGAGTGCAGGATCAAATCATCATCATGTTGAAATTTGTTACAACGATCATGACATATCTCTAAAATTGGCGCATCCGCTAAATCTTGCACGTGGCGCATCTCGGTGCGGAGCAACAAGCCGGTGCTATCAAGGTTGAGGCGTCGGTAGCGTCATCGGGCTCTCCTCTTTTGATAGATCTTCTACATGGCGTGGCGCACCGCCCACCGAGAAGCAGTCATATGTGAGATCGACGTGGAGACGTCGCCGGCATCCTCGAGGCGCGACCGCCCTTCTACGAGCCAGAGTCGACTCAAGGTATGAATCCATGCGCTGTCGCGTCCCTTCTGCATATGAAGTGGAATGCCTTAGATTTATTGTTCTTCTCTTACGATTATTTGCCGGACATGTGTGCTCTTTCTCTGAATATATTGCTTGAAAAGCTAACCAAGTTACTTAAATTCACTTCGTTCTTAATCTTGCGTGCCAATTTTGTTATTTTTGCTGACAGTGGTGCGCGCAAGGAAATTTATTTCTGGGTGTGCTGAGCTGTTAGGCCTAAGTCGAAATCCTCAGCTAAACAAGGCCTCAGCTTAACACATAAAAAGGTGTTCAATCTCGCCCACAATGTCCTCTTCTTTCCTCTTCCTTTATTGGAACTTGTTTTGCAGACAAGGAAAGTGGCACGTGTAATGTGAGTAAAACCCTCTTAGCCAAAATCAGCTACGAGCAAGATTTTATGTATTGTAGATTCCCCAATTGACTCTCATCCCCAATGTAGTCTTTTTTATGTCAGTATAGACTTCTTTACTGGATGTATACTATCGTACATGGCATGCATTTGCCTAATGAGGAGCATTGTATTGCCATTCTAGCCAACCTGATCGATCTGTCAAGCTTCATGCACGAGATGCCATGTTTAATTTACTCCCTCGCTCCGATCCATATTTATTGGTGTAAAATGAATGTGAATCGGAGGGAGTACTCTTCTTAGATAGTACTATACCAGTTCAAAAAAAAGTACTGTACTACTACATCACAAATGCATCAAAAGAGTACTACATCACAAGACCACCACGGTTGTACTAGTAGAGTTTAATGCTTAACTTCCAAAGGGAATAAGATTACACATATGAACTTTAAACAGGCGCTGTCCGATGTCTGCTTGTTTGGGAGCACAACATAAATAATACTACCCCCGTCCATACATAAGTGACTAAACTTTGTCTGAAGATGTTTCATCTATATATGTTTTTAGTGTGTAGATACATCCGTATCTTGAAGGAAAAAGGTGAGCCGCTAACTTTTTGAATAGAGTGAGTAATACAATTCGGATAAACAATGGTGTAGTAAAACAAATACTCCTGCCCATCATAAAACAAAACACAGACTGACTCAAATATATGTACAGATCACAAAAAAGGTTTCATCAGAACCCGAACATATACATGCAGAAATGACCGTTTGATCACATAAAACAAAGGTTTCGTGGCATATTTATGCCCCCAAAACAAGCAGACGTAGGACAGCGCCAACGTACTAGCAGCTAGCACTATGGAGCTGCAGTACAAACAAATGGTGCAGCGACATTTCCACCAGAACGAAAACTAAAAGACATCAGACCAAACAAAAGCTGGGCTATCACTTCTTGCCCAAACAAGCCTTGCTCCTTCATATGCGACTTCCTTTTCTCTTATGGATGTTGAACTTTGAATTAGATGGGTTCCTGACAGCGCGTTCTTTTTCGTGTCCTTGATGTTGCACTCTGGATCAGGTCGGTTACTGTCAGGAAATGAACAAATTGATCAGCAAAAGTCATATGTAAATGAATGCAAAGGTTACATATGAATGACTAACCCGGTCTAACTGAGTAGGGATGTAAAGTGCACCAACGTCTAGCAGAATTGTACTTTCTCCACTGCCAGTTGCTCATATCTAATTGGAATACTCCCTCCTTTGCCCGTACAACCAGCTCATTTTTGTCCTCAAATACGCAGAGTAACCTTACTGGATGTTTCCAATTGTATGGAAATGATGTGTCAAGGCCAAAAAAAGTATCCAATTCAAAATTTATATGACATGTCCATGACTCGTGATCGCCTGTTGATGATCTTGTACTGGTCCATGTTTGTAGGGTGAAGTCTCTTATAACAGCAAGGGCAACATCTCCATTATGTCCCTTGAAGATGTGAATGTTAAGCATGAATATATCATGCGTCTCATGAGGGCACTGAATATATTTCAGAGTCTTCTTTGCATGGTCAAGCTCAATGATATATCTAGACTTCGTTGGCCAGTACAAAATACCCCCTATGAGAGTTGCCGGTCTACGGTCAATCTCTGACAGCATCGGAGTTGATCGAGCTAGAAACTCCCATTCTTTTGAATCTGGTGAGTAGATATGAGCCTGTGCATCGTAACGTTTAGTTGTTATCCAAACAACCGAGAACTTGCCACAATGTGTAAACGGTTCAGAGTTGTTTCTCGAACAGAGAATTGAGCCGCTGCTTTCAATTGTGTGATTGCGCCACAATGGTGGTTCTGGTATCGCTGTGAGAACTTGCCTAATTGGATCCCAGACTGATATATACCCTCTGGATACATTAGAATGGAGTAGCACCATACCATCGCGGCATCCCAGGACATAGATTTTGGGACCGTTCACTTGAGACGGGATTGCCAGCATCTTCAAGATGGCCGGGTGAAGATCATGCTCTGTGATGAATCGATTGTCCTCGGAGTTGTTGGTGAAAAACCCTAGCAACGGGTTTCCTCCGTTGTGTGACACAGTTAGCTTTCTGAAATAATTGCTTCCCATACATTGCCTCCATGCTTTCTTGGTGCCTGATGCAGCTAGTAAGCAGGTTGGATGGGGAGGAAGCCTGACAAGAATCTGAGAGACTACATCTCCAGGCAGATCGTTGATTGTTGTGGGTGTCCTTCGACTGAAGCTGGTAGGATTATGCAAATCGCACGATGCATCGTCAAAATTATGTAAACAGCACACTGCATCATCTATTTTTTAAAACAAAATGCAACATCTAATTTGACTAAGCAGCAAAATGCATCATCTAATTCATCATCAAAGTTTCCTAAACTGCACGGTGCATCAGCAAAATCAAAATAGTGTAAACAGCACAATGCATCAGCAAAATCAAAATAATGTAAACAGGACAATGCATCAGCAAAATCAAAATAATGTGAACAGCACAATGCATCAGCAAAATCAAAATATTGTAAACAGGACAATGCAATTGTAATCCTGTTGCATAATCAATGAAGCCCTTAATTTGCAAAAAAAAAAAAAAAACACCACAAAAATAGGACGCACCAACGGAAGGCAATCTCGCATATACAGTAATAATTGCTAACGTGTCAACACGATTGGAGGAAAAAGAGACCTCTACAGGACCCAAAACGCTGTGGTAACATCAGATGGGGTTAGCTTTGATATAGGTAATAAAATGTAAACAGCACAATACATCATCTAAGTTGACAGCAAAATTCTTCATCGAAATTTCCCACACTGTTCAAGGAATCAGAAAAATTACCTAAAAGGCTAAAAGAGCAAAATGCATCATCAGAGTAAAATATATGTAAACAGTACAATGCATCATCCAACTTTTGGCTAAACAGCAGAGAGCATTAGCTAGGTTGACAGAAAAACAAAAACAAAAAAAACCATGAAAAATTCCTGAAGAGGTGAGTGCATCAGAAAAATTACTACCTAAAAAGCATAATGAATCACCCAAATTACAAAAGAAGCAGAATGCATCATCAAAAATACAAAAACATCTCAATGCATCATCACGTCTGGTTTGGGCAAAAAACCCAATCCACCAGATCTAACCTCATTGCAGTTGGGGAAGGTAGAACTTACAAAGGGGTTGACGAGTCACGATCATATGCAACAAGCGCCGCCTTAGATGAAGTCACCATCCAAGCTCTCGACGCGTTCAAAGCAGCCAGCTTCGAAGCCTCCGACGGTTCTCCCGGCTGCGCCGCCAAAACTCTCGAAGCACGCGCCAAGACTTTCCAACAAAATGCAGCTTCGATACGAGCATTTGCCAGCGCCACAGCGCCCGGGCCCGTCCTAGCCACCGCCTTCGCCTTTGCCTCCGCATCCGCTTTACATGTCTCCGCCGATGCATGCAGAGCATCCGTCTCCGCTTTCCATGTATCCGCCGACGCAGTGTAGGCATCGAGCGACGCCGTTTTCATTTCCTAGAAAACCCAGTAAGTTACTCACATTGCAATCCCCAAATTAAGGTTATATCGAACACAATGACCGATGAACCTCTGTACTCGCCGGAGGTTGGAGATGTACATACCTGCGAAGATCGGTCCGGTGGTGCTTGACGGTGGTGCGTCGGGGACGGGGGAGAACTCGGCGGGGAGAATGGTGGCGCGGCCCAAGACGGCGGCGCGGAGAGGGGCGACGGTGCGGTCATCGAACCTCGGCAGACAGTATTTTGTATATATATATGAGAAGAAGAATAAAGTCTGGTCGAATGAGGCAGCGCGACCGGCAGAGTACAACCGAAGGCTACTAGTGCTACCTTGGAGTATTGTAGTAATATAACATAATAAAAATAATGGCCTTGTTTAAACCACTCTTGTCAGTGTGGCATCGCTTCCAAATTTAATGCATTCTGTGGAAATCGGAATAATGCTGTAAAAACTCTCATACTAGTGTGGTATATATAGCATGCACCGACACTTTTCAACAAAATGTCGTCTCCATTTCATAGGAGACTGCTTGCACACTGGGATACGATGCTGACATGACGAAGGGCGCAGAAGTATTTTGGAGTATTTCATTCGAGCAGATCGGGGCGACGGTGCGTCTTTGGAGGGAATACCGTGTGGTGTGTCTTTGGAGGGAATACCGTACGTACTTAGGAGTATTTCATTCGAGCAGACTGCTTGCACACTGGGATACGATGCTGACATGACGAAGGGCGCAGAAGTTTGCGAAAATGGTTGTACTACCATCCGACCATTAGTATAATCGAGCAGCCTAGTATAATCATTGCGCGATAGCTTACACGAGAAGGAAAAGAGCCGAACAGCTGTGGATAATAAAAGCATTTGGCTCTTCGAGGATCCTTCTTCTACTGCCTTCTCAAAGGAGTACTACTATTGTAATCTTTTTTTTGTTTTTCTGGGACCTTCGGGTCCCTTCCCCGTTGAAAAGTGAAGTGTTTCGAATACATTCATATGCCTATGTTTCTATTTTTACAAGCAAATAAATAACAAAGGATGACTCAATGCACAAGTTGATCTCATTTTGAAATTTTTTAAAACTTCTTCTATTGTATTCAAATTTGATTAGAAGGAGTCGATCGATTGTACATGCCAATCGTATAGCTTGGTGGGTGGATTGGCATTTGAAGTTTGGTCATTGTGTTCTTGTTTGTTACCACCCTCGCAAGGCACGTCCAAGTATTTCCTGTCAGAATTTATGGCATGTATGTAGTTAAATAACCTACATTATTTCAATTATGAGTTTAATTACTAGGCAAAAGCTTAAAAATCCATATATAGTTCCAGATTAAGATGAACAAATCCTTGAACCTATATCTACAAAATTGATGGCACTAACACATCCTACCAAGCGGAAAGCATGTCTACCCTACTGCTTCCAAAAGGTGGAATTATGACAATAATGTGCAACTGTTAAAATTTGGTAGCCCTCCTTCACAATTAACACACATCTAGCCATTTTTGTACAGTAATAAAAAAGGGAAATCATTCTTTCATGCATGCATATAATTGTTAGAATCTCTTGTTTGTGAAGTTGCTTAAAATACGATCTCTTCCAAACTTGAGGTCATATGATAACTAAAAAGTTTTGTATGGCGGGATTTTGCATCAAAGGACATGCGCACAATACTCACTTGTGGGCAGAAAGCCAAACAAACTCATATTACTAGGTTTGTATTAATTTGTTCAAGAAATTTCACCATCACACATGATTTTGTGCTTGCGTTAATTTTACTTTAAAAACTTCTTCCAAATTCAAATTTTCTTCAAACATGCCAACGGTACATGTCTACCAATTAATAATTAAGGGTACACCACACGTACTGCCTCGTAGGGTACATAAAAAATTATACTATATTTTATGGCATGTACTAATTTCACATAATCTACAACTCAACGTCGAGTTTAATGATCAGCCCAGAACTAGAAAACAAATATACATATAGTTGCAAATTAACCTAGAAAAGCTCTAGTATCCTTTAAAACCCTAGAAAATGGACATGCATGCATGCATCCTACTCATAATAATTAATTAAGGTCTCGATCTCTATACTGCTCACGAAGTTTGGAATTCTGGCAAATATGCAACTTGTTTCATTAATTTACCATGGCGAGATAGATGCATGCACATCGATCACTTAAAAAATATAAAGTTTGTAAAGGATTTGGCATCCATATATGCTCACCGGATATATAGATAAGGCCAAGCAAACACATCGAATATTTCTGAAGAAATGTTTTTGCTAGAACCTTCAAATTTTTAGATTTACATCACACACAAAGAACACACCTTTAATTTCGCCAGGTTTGTGCACTAATAAAGTACTCCTACAGTACTAGAAATTGGATTGTTCTACTCCGGAGTGATATGCTCACCGGAGTATTTTTGGATCTTAGCTGGAGCGGCGTTTGGCGGTTGCACGAAGCCGTGCTGGATGTTAAGCCTGTCGAGGCACGCCTGGTGGAAAGCGTGCGCCACCTTAGCCTCATCGGCGCGCCGCTGCAATGCTGCGTCCCTGGGATTTGCAGCCGCCGCATTCTTAGCCTGCACGAAAGCTTGCAGAGCATCCCGGCATCTATAGAGTGCCGGGAACATCACGTTATATACGAGCTCCTTGGCGGTGTTGCTCCTGCAAAGGGCGTCGCCGTGATGCGCTTCGAAAGAACGGCCTGGCTCCACGGCCGGCACCGCCTGAAGTGCGGTCGGATTAGGCGGCTGGCCACGGGAGCTCCCTGCCTCCGCATCGTTCGCGCCGGCCGGGAAGGGGATCTCACCTGCTGGCAAAGAAAACCATGCGGCATGCGCGGGCGGAAAAGCCGGCCAGGGCCGAGCGGGCGTCGCATGCGGGGTTGCGTGGGAGATCCCTGCCTCTGCATCCATCGGCCCGCACGGGAAGCGGCTGGCGAGGGGCTCCACGGCCAGCGCCGCCGCCGCGGGCTGAACAACCGGCCAGTGCAGAGCGGGCGGGTTATGCCTTGGTGCGCGATGGACGAAGCGAAGGCGGCGCTGATGCTCCGCTTCCTCGTCGGTGGTAGGACTACGCGCGCGGCGACCAGAGCCAAGTCGGAAGGCCATAGATATGTCGATTGGTCACTTAAGCTGGAGAGGTTCTCTTACCATTTCGGAGAAGCGGAGTAAGAGGAAGTTGTTGCTTATACGGGTTCACTGCCACGTTGGGTTAAGAGGGGCAAAGTTGGTCAATGCCTAGGAAGTTGGAATCGTTTTGGCCCCAATTTTTTAATTACCTTGCGGTTCATCTCTCGGTCTCTCCCACCTCTTCACTATCCCTCCCCTTGCCTCCTTTCATGCTTCATCGTAGTGCATCTTGTTTTTCTAGCACCTTCACAAAAATCATACACATTTGGCCGATTCTGTCATTGTGTGCACTAATAAAGTAAAAAATCCATTATATGTGAATAAACGTTTAATACACTAGCTCGCAAAGATGTTTCTCAAGGCGATATGCACAATGCCTGCCAAAAATGGGTCATGATAACTAAATTTCGTGTTAATTTTTGCATGACATGTACTCACTTGTGTATGAAGCCAAGCAAACTCATAATCTATACCAAAAAAATGTGAAAGAGTTCTTTTTAGTATCCTTCATACATGGGGTTCCTATTTTTACTTTCTATTTTTACTAGTTACAAGTACTCATGCATGAAAACTTTTGAAAATATGTGCATTTTGGGCTGTGTGGAGACATGGTACAATAATATATTCAAGTTGATATACAAAGTCTAGACATATTCAAACTAGACAAATAATGTATCTAACCCCCTAACCCTAAACTCTGTCTTATGAAGTCAAGCATGCATGAAGAGAATTGGTTTTGGGTTTCAAACATGGAAATTTCAAAATCATCCCAAAAGCTTCATTTTAGAGCGACTAAGAAGGATCCAGGCTTACCTTTCCATTTTCATGTTTTAAACTTGTTTAAATCTTGGTCAAATCCTAGATTTGACCAAGATTCAAATGGGCATAAAATAAAAAAATGAAAAAATGAAAAACCAAAGCGCACATAGTCTTCTTATATGTCATATAGTAAGCATTAAAGTTGGTAAACAAGGTCTAGACATATTCAAACTAGACAAATCATGTATATACCCCCTAACCCCTAAACTCTATCTTATGACGAAGTCAAGCATGAAGATTAAGTGGTTTTGGGTTTCAAACATGGAAATTTTGAAAACCTCCCAAAAACTTCATTTTAGGGTGACTAAGAAGGATACAGGCTTCCCTTTTCATTTTCATGTTCTATACTTGTTTAAATCTTGGTCAAACCTAGGATTTGACCAAGATTCAAATGTGCATCAAAATTCCAAAAAAATCAGAAAAATGAAAAACCAAAGCACATAGTTTTCTTATGTCATATAGTAAGCATTAAAGTTGATAAACAAGGGTCTAGACATATTCAAACAAGAAAAATCATGTATCTACCCCCTAACCCTAAACTTTGTCTTATGTAGTCAAGCATGAAGAGAAGTGGTTTTGGGTTTCAAATATGGAAATTTCAAAAACCTATCAAAAGCTTCATTTTAGAGTGACTAAGAAGGATCCATGCTTGCCTTTTCATTTTCATATTTGAAACTTGTTTAAATCATTGTCAAACCTAGGATTTGACCAAGATTTAAATGGGCATAAAATTAAAAAATCGGAAAAATGAAAAACAAAAGCACATAGTCTTCTTATGTCACATATATATATAGTAAGCATTCAAAAGTTGATAAACAAGGTCTAGCTAGACATATTCAAATAAGACAAATCATGTATCTACCCCTCTAACCCTAAACTCTGTCTTATGAAGTCAAGCATGAAGAGAAGTGGTTTTAGGTTTCAAACATGGAAATTTCAAAAACCTCCCAAAAACTTCATTTTAGAGTGACTAAGAAGGATACATGTTTCCCTTTTCATTTTCATGTTTTAAACTTGTTTAAATCTTGGTCAAACCTAGGATTTGACCAAGATACAAATAGGCACAAAAAATAAAAAACAAAAAGCACATAGTGTTCTTATGTCATATCGTAAGCATTCAAGTTGATAAACAAGGTCTAGATATATCCAAACCAGACAAATCATGTATATATGTACCCCGTGTCGATCTTATGAAGTCTAGCATGAAGAAAAGTCGTTTTGGCCGGGTTTCAAACATGGAAATTTCAAGAACATCCCAAAAGCTTCATTTTAGAGCGACTAAGAAGGATCGAGGCTTACCTTTCCATTTTCATGATTTAAACTTGTTTAAATCTTGGTCAAATCTTGCTCAAGCATGAAGATAAGTGGTTTTGGGTTTCAAACATGGAAATTTCAAAAACCTCCCAAAAACTTCATTTTAGGGTGACTAAGAAGGATACAGGCTTCCCTTTTCATTTTCATGTTCTATATATACTTGTTTAAATCTTGGTCAAACCTAGGATTTGACCAAGATTCAAATGTGCATCAAAATTCTAAAAAAATCAGAAAAATGAAAAACCAAAGCACATAGTCTTCTTATGTCATATAGTAAGCATTAAAGTTGATAAACATGGTCTAGACATATTCAAACCATACAAATCATGTATCTACCCCTAACCCCTAAACTATGTCTTATGAAGTCAAGCATGAAGAGAAGTGGTTTTGGGTTTCAAACATGGAAATTTCAAAAACCTCCCAAAAACTTCATTTTAGGGTGACTAAGAAGGATACAGGCTTCCATTTTCATTTTCATGTATCTACCCCTAACCCCTAAACTATGTCTTATGAAGTCAAGCATGAAGAGTAGTTGGATTTTTTGAACCTTGATCTGTAGTACTGGGCAAAGCCCTAGTTTAACCTATTTAATTATAGATTCGTAGGTCGATTTTTCTACCTTTTTATTATTACTATGCAGCACATGTGTGTTTGCCCGTCGAGTGAAACTCGGAGGAAGAGGGATCACTCGGAAGGAGAGGAGAGAAGAATGGTGTCTCCCCTTTTTCTGATGATGTTGACTTTTGTGCAGGGTTTGTCAGTGAGCAGGAGGTGCGAGCGAGCGAGCGGCGGTCGAGCGAGGCCGAGAATGAGAGAGATTTTTTTTGAGAGGGACGTGAAGGACCCACAGACTTCCAATACGCATCCTGATGCGTCTTCTCTTGACAAAGAAAATGTCTGGGAGTTTGCGTACCTATTGCACGTGACTTGTGCTCACTGAAGTGTGGGACCTCACGCATGGGCACCACACGTAAGTGACAGACCTGTTGGTGTAAAAACTCGGTGATTATTATAGTGCATTAGAACAAAGTTTCCTATGGATTCAAGGGTAGGAAATCCAAGTTAACTCATTTACATGACATTATTTTTTCCATGAAGCAAAGTTAACGCACCTATCAATTGGTACATTTTGGAGTGACTAAGAAGGATCCAGGCTTACTTATTCGTTTTCACGTGTAAAACTTGTCTAAATCTTGGTCAAACAAAATTGGCAGAAAATTCAAAAAAAAAACAGAAAAATGAAAAACCAAAGCGCACATAGTCTTCTTATATGTCATATAGTAAGCATTAAAGTTGATAAACAAGGTCTGGACATATTCAAACTAGCTAGACAAATCATGTATCTACCCCTAACCCCTAAACTCGTCTTATGACGAAGTCAAGCATGAAGATAAGTGGTTTTGGGTTTCAAACATGGAAATTTCAAAAACCTCCCAAAAACTTCATTTTAGGGTGACTAAGAAGGATACAGGCTTCCATTTTCATTTTCATGATCTATACTTGTTTAAATCTTGGTCAAACCTAGGATTTGACCAAGATTCAAATGTGCATCAAAATTCCAAAAAATCAGAAAAATGAAAAACCAAAGCACATAGTTTTCTTATGTCACATACATATATAGTAAGCATTCAAAAGTTGATAAACAAGGTCTAGCTAGACATATTCAAATAAGACAAATCATGTATCTACCCCTCTAAAACCATAAACTCTGTCTTATGAAGTCAAGCATGAAGAGAAGTGGTTTTTGGTTTCAAACATGGAAATTTCAAAAACCTCCCAAAATTAAAGCTTCGTTTTAGAGTGACTAGTTAAGAAGGATCCAGGCTTACCTTTTCATTTTCATGTTTTAAACTTGTTTAAATCTTGGTCAAACCTAGGATTTGACCAATATTCAAATGGGCATAAAATAAAAAAATAGATAAAATAAAAAACCAAAGCACATATTCTTCTTATGTCATATAGTAAGCATTCAAAAGTTCATAAACAAGGTCTAGACATATTCAAACCAGACAAATCATGTACCCCCTAACCCTAAACTTTGTCTTAATTATATATGAAGTCAAGCATGAAGCAGAGAAGTGTGGTTTTGGGTTTCAAACATGGAAATTTCAAAAACCTCCCAAAAAGCTTCATTTTAATTAGACCGGCTGGTTAATTAAGAAGGATCCATGATTAATTACCTTTTCATTGTCATGTTTTAAACTTGTTTAAATCTTGGTCGAACCTAGGATTTGACCAAGATTCAAATGGGCATAACAATTCAGAAAAAAATCGAAAGAATGAAAAACAAAAGCACATAGTCTTCTTATGTTATATAGTAAGCATTAAAGTTGATAAACATGGTCTAGACATATTCAAACCATACAAATCATGTATCTACCCCTAACCCCTAAACTATGTCTTATGAAGTCAAGCATGAAGAGAAGTGGTTTTGGGTTTCAAACATTTTCAAAAACCGCCCAAAAACTTCATTTTAGAGTGACTAAGAAGGATACATGCTTCCCTTTTCATTTTCATGTTTTAAACTTGTTTAAATCTTGGTCAAACCTAGGATTTGATAAACATGGTCTAGACATATTCAAACCAGACAAATCATGTATCTACCCCCTATCGACCCTAAACTTCGTCTTATGAAGTCAAGCATGAAGAGAAGTGGTTTTGGGTTTCAAATAACATGGAAATTTCAAAAACCTCCCAAAATTAAAGCTTCGTTTTAGAGTGACTAGTTAAGAAGGATCCAGGCTTACCTTTTCATTTTCATATTTTAAACTTGTTTAAATCTTGGTCAAACCTAGGATTTGACCAATATTCAAATGGGCATAAAATAAAAAAATAGATAAAATAAAAAACCAAAGCACATATTCTTCTTATGTCATATAGTAAGCATTCAAAAGTTCATAAACAAGGTCTAGACATATTCAAACCAGACAAATCATGTACCCCCTAACCCTAAACTTTGTCTTAATTATATATGAAGTCAAGCATGAAGCAGAGAAGTGTGGTTTTGGGTTTCAAACATGGAAATTTCAAAAACCTCCCAAAAAGCTTCATTTTAATTAGACCGGCTGGTTAATTAAGAAGGATCCATGATTAATTACCTTTTCATTGTCATGTTTTAAACTTGTTTAAATCTTGGTCGAACCTAGGATTTGACCAAGATTCAAATGGGCATAACAATTCAGAAAAAAATCGAAAGAATGAAAAACAAAAGCACATAGCCTTCTTATGTCATATAGTAAGCATTCAAATTGATAAACATGGTCTAGACATATTCAAACCAGAAAAATCATGTATCTACCCCTAACCCTAAACTCTATCTTATGAAGTCAAGCATGAACAGAAGTACGGTGGTTTTGGGTTTCAAACATGGTAAATTCAAGAACCTCCCAAAAGCTTCATTTTAGAGTTACTAAGAGAAAGATCCAGACTTAATTACCTTATCATTTTCACATGTTAAACTTGTTTAAATCTTGCTCAACAAACCTAGGATTTTACCAAGATTCTCAAATGGGCATAAAAATCAAAAAATGAAATACCAATGCACATAGTCCTCTTATAAGTCATAAAGTAAGCATTCAAGTTGATAAACAAGGTCTAGACATATTCAAACAAGACAAATCATGTATCTACCCCCTATCGACCCTAAACTTCGTCTTATGAAGTCAAGCATGAAGAGAAGTGGTTTTGGGTTTCAAACATGGAAATTTCAAAAACCTCCCAAAATTCAGCTTCATTTTAGAGCGACTAAGAAGGATCGATGCTTACCTTTTCATTTCCATGTTTTAAACTTATTTAAATCTTGGTCAAACCTAGCTAGGATTTGACCAAGATTCAAATGGGCATAAAAATTCAGACAAAAAATCTAAAGAATGAAAAACCAAAGCACATAGCCTTCTTAATTATGTCATATATAGTAAACACTCAAGTTGATAAACAAGCTAGGTCTAGACATATTCAAACCAGAAAAATCATGTGTATATCTACCCCTAACCCTAAACTCTGTCTTATGAAGTCAATCATGAAGAGAATTGGTTTTGGGTTTCAAACATGGAAATTTCAAGTACGTCCCAAAAGCTTCATATATTTTAGAGTGACTAATTAAGAAGGATCTTGGCTTACGTTTTCATTTTCATGCTTGAAACTTGTTTAAATCTTGGTTGAACCTAGGATTTGACGAGAATCAAATGTGCATAAAATTCTTAAAAAAAATAGAAAAATGAAAAACAAAAGCACATGGTCTTCTTATGTCATATAGTAAGCATTCAAGTTGATAAACAAGGTTTAGACATATTCAAACCAGACAAATCATGTATCTACCCCCTAACCCTAAACTCGGTCTTATGAAGTCTAGCATGAGGAGAAGTCGTTTTGGGTTTCAAACGTTTAAGCCAAAAGCCCCATTTCAAATATTTCAAACTTATTCAAATTTGAAAGACACACAAGTTATAGCACACATAGTGCATACATTCTCACACATACTGCACTAGATGCTAACCCGGCCTATAGTTTGAGGCCATTGGATGAGGTCGAAAAAAATCTTGGATTAGAAATGGGGTTGTTCGAACCCCGTAGTTGGATTTTTTGAACCTTGATCTGTAGTACTGGGCAAAGCCCTAGTTTAACCTATTTAATTATAGATTCGTAGGTCGATTTTTCTACCTTTTTATTATTACTATGCAGCACATGTGTGTTTGCCCGTCGAGTGAAACTCGGAGGAAGAGGGATCACTCGGAAGGAGAGAAGAAGGGAGAGAATTATGGTGTCTCCCCTTTTTCGGGTGATGATGTTGACTTTTGTGCAGGGTTTGTCAGTGGCAGGTGCGAGCGAGCGAGCGGCCGAGTCGAGCGAGGCCGAGAATGAGAGATTTGTTTTTTTTTTTTTTGAGAGGGACGACCGAAGGATCCAGAAGGACCCACAGACTTCCAATACGCATCTGATGCGTCTTCTCTTGACAAAGAAAATGGGAGTTTGCGTACCTATTGCACGTGACTTGTGCTCACTGAAGTGTGGGACCTCACGCATGGGCACCACACGTAAGTGACAGACCTGTTGGTGTAAAAACTCGGTTGATTATTATAGTGCATTAGAACAAAGTTTCCTATGGATTCAAGGGTAGGAAATCCAAGTTAACTCATTTACATGACATTATTTTTTCCATGAAGCAAAGTTAACGCACCTATCAATTGGTACATTTTGGAGTGACTAAGAAGGATCCAGGCTTACTTATTCGTTTTCACGTGTAAAACTTGTCTAAATCTTGGTCAAACAAAATTGGCAGAAAATTCAAAAAAAAAACAGAAAAATGAAAAACCAAAGCGCACATAGTCTTCTTATATGTCATATAGTAAGCATTAAAGTTGATAAACAAGGTCTGGACATATTCAAACTAGCTAGACAAATCATGTATCTACCCCCTAACCCCTAAACTCTGTCTTATGACGAAGTCAAGCATGAAGATAAGTGGTTTTGGGTTTCAAACATGGAAATTTCAAAAACCTCCCAAAACTTCATTTTAGGGTGACTAAGAAGGATACAGGCTTCCATTTTCATTTTCATGATCTATACTTGTTTAAATCTTGGTCAAACCTAGGATTTGACCAAGATTCAAATGTGCATCAAAATTCCATAAAAAATCAGAAAAACGAAAAACCAAAGCACATAGTTTTCTTATGTCACATACATATATATAGTAAGCATTCAAAAGTTGATAAACAAGGTCTAGCTAGACATATTCAAATAAGACAAATCATGTATCTACCCCTCTAAAACCATAAATAACTCTGTCTTATGAAGTCAAGCATGAAGAGAAGTGGTTTTTGGTTTCAAACATGGAAATTTCAAAAACCTCCCAAAATTAAAGCTTCGTTTTAGAGTGACTAGTTAAGAAGGATCCAGGCTTACCTTTTCATTTTCATGTTTTAAACTTGTTTAAATCTTGGTCAAACCTAGGATTTGACCAATATTCAAATGGGCATAAAATAAAAAAATAGATAAAATAAAAAACCAAAGCACATATTCTTCTTATATCATATAGTAAGCATTAAAAGTTCATAAACAAGGTCTAGACATATTCAAACCAGACAAATCATGTACCCCCTAACCCTAAACTTTGTCTTAATTATATATGAAGTCAAGCATGAAGCAGAGAAGTGTGGTTTTGGGTTTCAAACATGGAAATTTCAAAAACCTCCCAAAAAGCTTCATTTTAATTAGACCGGCTGGTTAATTAAGAAGGATCCATGATTAATTACCTTTTCATTGTCATGTTTTAAACTTGTTTAAATCTTGGTCGAACCTAGGATTTGACCAAGATTCAAATGGGCATAAAATTCAGAAAAAATCGAAAGAATGAAAAACAAAAGCACATAGTCTTCTTATGTCATATAGTAAGCATTAAAGTTGATAAACATGGTCTAGACATATTCAAACCATACAAATCATGTATCTACCCCTAACCCCTAAACTATGTCTTATAAGTCAAGCATGAAGAGAAGTGGTTTTGGGTTTCAAACATGAAAATTTCAAAAACCGCCCAAAAACTTCATTTTAGAGTGACTAAGAAGGATACATGCTTCCCTTTTCATTTTCATGTTTTAAACTTGTTTAAATCTTGGTCAAACCTAGGATTTGATAAACATGGTCTAGACATATTCAAACCAGACAAATCATGTATCTACCCCCTATCGACCCTAAACTTGTCTTATGAAGTCAAGCATGAAGAGAAGTGGTTTTGGGTTTCAAATAACATGGAAATTTCAAAAACCTCCCAAAATTAAAGCTTCATTTTAGAGTGACTAGTTAAGAAGGATCCAGGCTTACCTTTTCATTTTCATGTTTTAAACTTGTTTAAATCTTGGTTTGACCAATATTCAAATGGGCATAAAATAAAAAATAAATAAAATAAAAAACCAAAGCAATATTCTTCTTATGTCATATAGTAAGCATTCAAAAGTTCATAAACAAGGTCTAGACATATTCAAACCAGACAAATCATGTACCCCCTAACCCTAAACTTTGTCTTAATTATATATGAAGTCAAGCATGAAGCAGAGAAGTGTGGTTTTGGGTTTCAAACATGGAAATTTCAAAAACCTCCCAAAAAGCTTCATTTTAATTAGACGGGCTGGTTAATTAAGAAGGATCCATGATTAATTACCTTTTCATTGTCATGTTTTAAACTTGTTTAAATCTTGGTCGAACCTAGGATTTGACCAAGATTCAAATGGGCATAACAATTCAGAAAAAAATCGAAAGAATGAAAAACAAAAGCACATAGCCTTCTTATGTCATATAGTAAGCATTCAAATTGATAAACATGGTCTAGACATATTCAAACCAGAAAAATCATGTATCTACCCCTAACCCTAAACTCTGTCTTATGAAGTCAAGCATGAACAGAAGTACGGTGGTTTTGGGTTTCAAACATGGTAAATTCAAGAACCTCCCAAAAGCTTCATTTTAGAGTTACTAAGAGAAAGATCCAGACTTAATTACCTTATCATTTTCACATGTTAAACTTGTTTAAATCTTGCTCAACAAACCTAGGATTTTACCAAGATTCTCAAATGGGCATAAAAATCAAAAAATGAAATACCAATGCACATAGTCCTCTTATAAGTCATAAAGTAAGCATTCAAGTCGATAAACAAGGTCTAGACATATTCAAACAAGACAAATCATGTATCTACCCCCTATCGACCCTAAACTTCGTCTTATGAAGTCAAGCATGAAGAGAAGTGGTTTTGGGTTTCAAACATGGAAATTTCAAAAACCTCCCAAAATTCAGCTTCATTTTAGAGCGACTAAGAAGGATCGATGCTTACCTTTTCATTTCCATGTTTTAAACTTATTTAAATCTTGGTCAAACCTAGCTAGGATTTGACCAAGATTCAAATGGGCATAAAAATTCAGACAAAAAATCTAAAGAATGAAAAACCAAAGCACATAGCCTTCTTAATTATGTCATATATAGTAAACACTCAAGTTGATAAACAAGCTAGGTCTAGACATATTCAAACCAGAAAAATCATGTGTATATCTACCCCTAACCCTAAACTCTGTCTTATGAAGTCAATCATGAAGAGAATTGGTTTTGGGTTTCAAACATGGAAATTTCAAGTACGTCCCAAAAGCTTCATATATTTTAGAGTGACTAATTAAGAAGGATCTTGGCTTACGTTTTCATTTTCATGCTTGAAACTTGTTTAAATCTTGGTTGAACCTAGGATTTGACCAGAATCAAATGTGCATAAAATTCTTAAAAAAATAGAAAAATGAAAAACAAAAGCACATGGTCTTCTTATGTCATATAGTAAGCATTCAAGTTGATAAACAAGGTTTAGACATATTCAAACCAGACAAATCATGTATCTACCCCCTAACCCTAAACTCGGTCTTATGAAGTCTAGCATGAGGAGAAGTCGTTTTGGGTTTCAAACGTTTAAGCCAAAAGCCCCATTTCAAATATTTCAAACTTATTCAAATTTGAAAGACACACAAGTTATAGCACACATAGTGCATACATTCTCACACATACTGCACTAGATGCTAACCCGGCCTATAGTTTGAGGCCATTGGATGAGGTCGAAAAAATCTTGGATTAGAAATGGGGTTGTTCGAACCCCGTAGTTGGATTTTTTGAACCTTGATCTGTAGTACTGGGCAAAGCCCTAGTTTAACCTATTTAATTATAGATTCGTAGGTCGATTTTTCTACCTTTTTATTATTACTATGCAACACATGTGTGTTTGCCCGTCGAGTGAAACTCGGAGGAAGAGGGATCACTCGGAAGGAGAGAAGAAGGGAGAGAATTATGGTGTCTCCCCTTTTTCGGGTGATGATGTTGACTTTTGTGCAGGGTTTGTCAGTGAGCAGGAGGTGCGAGCGAGCGAGCGAGCGAGTCGAGGAGGCCGAGAATGAGAGAGATTTGTTTTTTTTTTGAGAGGGACGACCGAAGGATCCAGAAGGACCCACAGACTTCCAATACGCATCCTGATGCGTCTTCTCTTGACAAAGAAAATGTCTGGGAGTTTGCGTACCTATTGCACGTGACTTGTGCTCACTGAAGTGTGGGACCTCACGCATGGGCACCACAAGTAAGTGACAGACCTGTTGATGTAAAAACTCGGTTGATTATTATAGTGCATTAGAACAAAGTTTCCTATGGATTCAAGGGTAGGAAAGCCAAGTTAAATCATTTACATGACATTATTTTTTCCATGAAGCAAAGTTAACGCACCTATCAATTGGTACATTTTGGAGTGACTAAGAAGGATCCAGGCTTACTTATTCGTTTTCACGTGTAAAACTTGTCTAAATCTTGGTCAAACAAAATTGGCAGAAAATTCAAAAAAAAAACAGAAAAATGAAAAACCAAAGCGCACATAGTCTTCTTATATGTCATATAGTAAGCATTAAAGTTGATAAACAAGGTCTGGACATATTCAAACTAGCTAGACAAATCATGTATCTACCCCCTAACCCCTAAACTCTGTCTTATGACGAAGTCAAGCATGAAGATAAGTGGTTTTGGGTTTCAAACATGGAAATTTCAAAAACCTCCCAAAAACTTCATTTTAGGGTGACTAAGAAGGATACAGGCTTCCATTTTCATTTTCATGATCTATACTTGTTTAAATCTTGGTCAAACCTAGGATTTGACCAAGATTCAAATGTGCATCAAAATTCCATAAAAAATCAGAAAAACGAAAAACCAAAGCACATAGTTTTCTTATGTCACATACATATATATAGTAAGCATTCAAAAGTTGATAAACAAGGTCTAGCTAGACATATTCAAATAAGACAAATCATGTCTACCCCTCTAAAACCATAAATAACTCTGTCTTATGAAGTCAAGCATGAAGAGAAGTGGTTTTTGGTTTCAAACATGGAAATTTCAAAAACCTCCCAAAATTAAAGCTTCGTTTTAGAGTGACTAGTTAAGAAGGATCCAGGCTTACCTTTTCATTTTCATGTTTTAAACTTGTTTAAATCTTGGTCAAACCTAGGATTTGACCAATATTCAAATGGGCATAAAATAAAAAAATAGATAAAATAAAAAACCAAAGCACATATTCTTCTTATGTCATATAGTAAGCATTCAAAAGTTCATAAACAAGGTCTAGACATATTCAAACCAGACAAATCATGTACCCCCTAACCCTAAACTTTGTCTTAATTATATATGAAGTCAAGCATGAAGCAGAGAAGTGTGGTTTTGGGTTTCAAACATGGAAATTTCAAAAACCTCCCAAAAAGCTTCATTTTAATTAGACCGGCTGGTTAATTAAGAAGGATCCATGATTAATTACCTTTTCATTGTCATGTTTTAAACTTGTTTAAATCTTGGTCAAACCTAGGATTTGACCAAGATTCAAATAAGCATAACAATTCAGAAAAAAATCGAAAGAATGAAAAACAAAAGCACATAGTCTTCTTATGTCATATAGTAAGCATTAAAGTTGATAAACATGGTCTAGACATATTCAAACCATACAAATCATGTATCTACCCCTAACCCCTAAACTATGTCTTATGAAGTCAAGCATGAAGAGAAGTGGTTTGGGTTTCAAACATGAAAATTTCAAAAACATCTCCCAAAAACTTCATTTAGAGTGACTGACAAAGAAGGATACATGCTTCCCTTTTCATTTCATGTTTTAAACTTGTTTAAATCTTGTTCAAACCCTAGGATTTGATAAACATGGTCTAGACATATTCAAACCAGACAAATCATTATATCTACCCCCTATCGACCCTAAACTTCGTCTTATGAAGCATGAAGAAAAGTGGTTTTGGGTTTCAAAAATAACATGGAAATTTCAAAAACCTCCCAAAATTAAAGCTTCAGTTTTAGAGTGACTAGTTAAGAAGGATCCAGGCTTACCTTTTCATTTTTTCATGTTTTAACTTGTTTAAATCTTGGTCAAACCTAGGATTTGACCAATATTCAAATGGGCATAAAATAAAAAAAATAAATAAAATAAAAAACCAAAGCACATATTCTTCTTATGTCATATAGTAAGCATTCAAAAGTTCATAAACAAGGTCTAGACATATTCAAACCAGACAAATCATGTACCCCTAACCCTAAACTTTGTCTTAATTATATATGAAGTCAAGCATGAAGCAGAGAAGTGTGGTTTTGGGTTTCAAACATGGAAATTTCAAAAACCTCCCAAAAGCTTCATTTTAATTAGACTGACTGGTTAATTAAGAAGGATCCATGATTAATTACCTTTTCATTGTCATGTTTTAAACTTGTTTAAATCTTGGTCGAACCTAGGATTTGACCAAGATTCAAATGGGCATAACAATTCAGAAAAAAATCGAAAGAATGAAAAACAAAAGCACATAGTCTTCTTATGTCATATAGTAAGCATTAAAGTTGATAAACATGGTCTAGACATATTCAAACCATACAAATCATGTATCTACCCCTAACCCCTAAACTATGTCTTATGAAGTCAAGCATGAAGAGAAGTGGTTTTGGGTTTCAAACATGAAAATTTCAAAAACCGCCCAAAAACTTCATTTTAGAGTGACTAAGAAGGATCCAGGCTTACCTTTTCATTTTCATGTTTTAAACTTGTTTAAATCTTGTTCAAACCTAGGATTTGACCAATATTCAAATGGGCATAAAATAAAAAATAAATAAAATAAAAAACCAAAGCACATAGTCTTCTTATGTAGTCAAGCATGAAGAGAAGTGGTTTTTGGTTTCAAACATGGAAATTTCAAAAACCTCCCAAAATTAAAGCTTCGTTTTAGAGTGACTAGTTAAGAAGGATCCAGGCTTACCTTTTCATTTTCATGTTTTAAACTTGTTTAAATCTTGGTCAAACCTAGGATTTGACCAATATTCAAATGGGCATAAAATAAAAAAATAAATAAAATAAAAAACCAAAGCACATATTCTTCTTATGTCATATAGTAAGCATTCAAAAGTTCATAAACAAGGTCTAGACATATTCAAACCAGACAAATCATGTACCCCCTAACCCTAAACTTTGTCTTAATTATATATGAAGTCAAGCATGAAGCAGAGAAGTGTGGTTTTGGGTTTCAAACATGGAAATTTCAAAAACCTCCCAAAAGCTTCATTTTAATTAGACTGACTGGTTAATTAAGAAGGATCCATGATTAATTACCTTTTCATTGTCATGTTTTAAACTTGTTTAAATCTTGGTCGAACCTAGGATTTGACCAAGATTCAAATGGGCATAACAATTCAGAAAAAAATCGAAAGAATGAAAAACAAAAGCACATAGTCTTCTTATGTCATATAGTAAGCATTAAAGTTGATAAACATGGTCTAGACATATTCAAACCATACAAATCATGTATCTACCCTAACCCTAAACTATGTCTTATGAAGTCAAGCATGAAGAGAAGTGGTTTTGGGTTTCAAACATGAAAATTTCAAAAACCGCCCAAAAACTTCATTTTAGAGTGACTAAGAAGGATACATGCTTCCCTTTTCATTTTCATGTTTTAAACTTGTTTAAATCTTGGTCAAACCTAGGATTTGATAAACATGGTCTAGACATATTCAAACCAGACAAATCATGTATCTACCCCCTATCGACCCTAAACTTCGTCTTATGAAGTCAAGCATGAAGAGAAGTGGTTTTGGGTTTCAAATAACATGGAAATTTCAAAAACCTCCCAAAATTAAAGCTTCGTTTTAGAGTGACTAGTTAAGAAGGATCCAGGCTTACCTTTTCATTTTCATGTTTTAAACTTGTTTAAATCTTGGTCAAACCTAGGATTTGACCAATATTCAAATGGGCATAAAATAAAAAAAATAAATAAAATAAAAAACCAAAGCACATATTCTTCTTATGTCATATAGTAAGCATTCAAAAGTTCATAAACAAGGTCTAGACATATTCAAACCAGACAAATCATGTACCCCCTAACCCTAAACTTTGTCTTAATTATATATGAAGTCAAGCATGAAGCAGAGAAGTGTGGTTTTGGGTTTCAAACATGGAAATTTCAAAAACCTCCCAAAAGCTTCATTTTAATTAGACTGACTGGTTAATTAAGAAGGATCCATGATTAATTACCTTTTCATTGTCATGTTTTAAACTTGTTTAAATCTTGGTCGAACCTAGGATTTGACCAAGATTCAAATGGGCATAACAATTCAGAAAAAAATCGAAAGAATGAAAAACAAAAGCACATAGTCTTCTTATGTCATATAGTAAGCATTAAAGTTGATAAACATGGTCTAGACATATTCAAACCATACAAATCATGTATCTACCCCTAACCCCTAAACTATGTCTTATGAAGTCAAGCATGAAGAGAAGTGGTTTTGGGTTTCAAACATGAAAATTTCAAAAACCGCCCAAAAACTTCATTTTAGAGTGAAGGATACGTGCTTCCTTTTCATTTTCATGTTTTAAACTTGTTTAAATCTTGGTCAAACCATAGGATTTGATAAACATGGTCTAGACATATTCAAGCAGGACAAATCATGTATCTACCCCCTATCGACCCTAAACTTCGTCTTATGAAGTCAAGCATGAAGAGAAGTGGTTTTGGGTTTCAAATAACATGGAAATTTCAAAAACCTCCCAAAATTAAAGCTTCGTTTTAGAGTGACTAGTTAAGAAGGATCCAGGCTTACCTTTTCATTTTCATGTTTTAAACTTGTTTAAATCTTGGTCAAACCTAGGATTTGACCAATATTCAAATGGGCATAAAATAAAAAAATAGATAAAATAAAAAACCAAAGCACATATTCTTCTTATGTCATATAGTAAGCATTCAAAAGTTCATAAACAAGGTCTAGACATATTCAAACCAGACAAATCATGTACCCCTAACCCTAAACTTTGTCTTAATTATATATGAAGTCAAGCATGAAGCAGAGAAGTGTGGTTTTGGGTTTCAAACATGGAAATTTCAAAAACCTCCCAAAAAGCTTCATTTTAATTAGACCGGCTGGTTAATTAAGAAGGATCCATGATTAATTACCTTTTCATTGTCATGTTTTAAACTTGTTTAAATCTTGGTCGAACCTAGGATTTGACCAAGATTCAAAATGGGCATAACAATTCAGAAAAAAATCGAAAGAATGAAAAACAAAAGCACATAGCCTTCTTATGTCATATAGTAAGCATTCAAATTGATAAACATGGTCTAGACATATTCAAACCAGAAAAATCATGTATCTACCCCTAACCCTAAACTCTGTCTTATGAAGTCAAGCATGAACAGAAGTACGGTGGTTTTGGGTTTCAAACATGGTAAATTCAAGAACCTCCCAAAAGCTTCATTTTAGAGTTACTAAGAGAAAGATCCAGACTTAATTACCTTATCATTTTCACATGTTAAACTTGTTTAAATCTTGCTCAACAAACCTAGGATTTTACCAAGATTCTCAAATGGGCATAAAAATCAAAAAATGAAATACCAATGCACATAGTCCTCTTATAAGTCATAAAGTAAGCATTCAAGTCGATAAACAAGGTCTAGACATATTCAAACAAGACAAATCATGTATCTACCCCCTATCGACCCTACACTGTCTTATGAAGTCAAGCATGAAGAGAAGTGGTTTTGGGTTTCAAACATGGAAATTTCAAAAACCTCCCAAAATTCAGCTTCATTTTAGAGCGACTAAGAAGGATCGATGCTTACCTTTCATTTCCATGTTTTAAACTTATTTAAATCTTGGTCAAACCTAGCTAGAGGATTTGACCAAGATTTAAATAAGTTTAAAACATGGAAATGTATCGATCAGCTAGCAGTCAAACTCTAAAATGAGTAATTTTGGGAGGTTTGAAATTTTCATGAACTGAGCCAAAACAATCTTCATGCTTGACCTCATAAGACGAAGTTTAGGAGTCGATAGGAATGAGTATGATTTGTCTTGTTTAATATGTCTAGACCTTGTTATGACTTATAAGAGGATGTCACATTGATTTCATTTTGATTTTTATATGGTGATCTTGAGTAAGTTTAACGTAATGATAAGGTAGTAGGATCTCTCTTAGTAACTACAAAAT